>OY735205.1:47077012-47104512 GCA_963457665.1 Thysanoteuthis rhombus | reverse complement strand
GAATGATGCAGGAAATAGTGTCTGATACATGATGATGAATAAAGTAATTATACAGAATTAATTATCACAATAAAATTCTTTAAAAAATCTTCTAAGTAATGTAAATGTTGATAGATTTGACAAAGTCCTCTTCGCAGAGCCAATAATTCATGGCACTGCCATCATCTTGCAGACATTATCAAATTATAACTGACAAATAGTCATCTTTCTGAAGAATTCATTTGCTTTTGTTACTATTTCAAAAACTAACAAAAATATTTTTTTGAAAATTATGCCAATCATAATAGATCACAATTGCAATGCATAATTAATGTCTGTTGCTATGAAAGTGGTTATTGATAACCTTTTTGAAATATTTATAATATTTCCAATTTTAAGAATTCAATATGGATTCCATGCATATGGTGGATGTATTATTTGTTAGTAAGAGGTTGTTGCATTTTTTTCCTAAAATACTTTATTTCATGAAATAGAAATTGGAAGGGGGCAATTTAAAAGTTGATCAAAATTGTCTGAAATAATGAGAAAAAAAGAGGAAACGGAAATGAATACTTTTTCAAGAAATGAAAAATAAGAAGAAAACAGGGATAAATCGAATGCGGGGGGGGGGGGGGGGGGGCGATAAAAATGAAAAGAATGAAAAAGAAAGATTATAAAGAAAATGAAAAATGATCAAAAAGAAAAAAAAGGATGCAATGGAAGATTGACCAATGATGAAAAAAATACAGAAAAAAAAACAACAAAATTACAAGATGAAAACATTTGAGGAAGAAAGAGTCAAAGTTATGGAAACATGAGAGAGGAGCAAAGAGAGAAAGGAGAAATGGAGGGAAAAAAGGGAGAAAAAAAAGAAGGAAGAAATGGAGGATGGAGGAGGGAGAAAGGAGGAAAAGGGAGGGAGAAAGGAGGGAAAGGGAGGGAGAAAGGAGAAGAGAAAGAAGAAATGGAGGGAAAGAGGAGGATAGGGAAGGAAAAAAGGAGGAGAGTTAAGGAAAAAAGGAGGAAAGAGAAGGAAGGAAGGAGGAGAGAGAAGGTAGAAAAGAGGAGAAAGAGAGAGGAGGGAGAAAGGAGAAGGGAGAAATAGAGGGAGAAAGGAGGTGAGAGAGAGAGGAGGGAGAAAGGAGAAGGGAGAAATAGAGGGAGAAAGGAGGTGAGAGAGAAGGGAGAAAGGAGGTGAGAGAGAGAAGGGAGAAAGGAGGTGAGAGAGAGAAGGGAGAAAGGAGGTGAGAGAGAGGAGGGAGAAAGGAGGTGAGAGAGAGGAGGGAGAAAGGAGGTGAGAGAGAGGAGGGAGAAAGGAGAAAGGAGAAGGGAGAAATAGAGGGAGAAAGGAGGTGAGAGAGAGGAGGGAGAAAGGAGGTGAGAGAGAGGAGGGAGAAAGGAGGTGAGAGAGAGGAGGGAGAAAGGAGGTGAGAGAGAGGAGGGAGAAAGGAGGTGAGAGAGAGGAGGGAGAAAGGAGAGAGAGAGAGGAGAAAGGAGAGAGAGGTAGGAGAAAGGAGAGAGAGGTAGGAGAAAGGAGAGAGAGGTAGGAGAAAGGAGAGAGAGGTAGGAGAAAGGAGAGAGAGGTAGGAGAAAGGAGAGAGAGGTAGGAGAAAGGAGAGAGAGGTAGGAGAAAGGAGAGAGAGGTAGGAGAAAGGAGAGAGAGGTAGGAGAAAGGAGAGAGAGGTAGGAGAAAGGAGAGAGAGGTAGGAGAAAGGAGAGAGAGGTAGGAGAAAGGAGAGAGAGGTAGGAGAAAGGAGGGGGAGAGAAGAGTAGAGAGAGAGGAAGGAGAAAGGAGGGAGAGAGAGGAGGGAGAAAGGAGGGAGAGACAGGAGGGAGAAAGGAGGGAGAGAGAGGAGGAAGAAAGGAGGGAGAGAGAGGAGGAAGAAAGGAGGGAGAGAGAGGAGGAAGAAAGGAGGGAGAGAGAGGAGGAAGAAAGGTTTGTATTGTATATATATATACTGAACAAATTTATAAATACATAACCCCAGGGATGGAAAAAAGTTTTTAGGGAACAAGAGGTACACTAAGATCTATGAGGCTGAGGTTGGGAAGTGAGGTGGGTAGAAGCTATATTACCTACCCTAAAACAAAGAGTAAAGGAACACCGCCCACCCGCGTAACGCCCCAGCTCCATCATTGTATAAAACTTGTCGCTTTGGTTCAGTTGGTGAGAGAAATGTCTAGCAATTACTTGAATGTGATTTCACAGTAAGGAAAGGTTCATTTCATATATTTGTTTGACTTAAAGTGAACTGATAGAAAAACAATGAAAAGTTAACTCTCCTAAATTTGGTGAGGATTGTTCTTATCATTGTTGTTACAGGAAAAAAAAAAAAACTCCAACTAGGAGTTTGACAAGGAAAGAAAGGAGAAAAAGGAAGAAAAAGAAAAAAGGGAAGAGAATATGAAAGGAAGAAAAGGAATATGAAAAAAAAAAAAATTTTTTTCAAAAGATGAAAAGATGACAGAAAATAAAAAAAAGAAATAATTTTGAATAAAAAATTATTCGAAATCAGGAACAAAAAGAAACTCACCTGTTTCCATGACGAAATTCTAATTCCAACCAACGAATTGCCTCTCGGGCCTTTGCAGTGCTTTTCTTCAAGAAGTCAAGAATATCAATCACTGACAAAAGCAAAAAAGACAAAAAACAGGAATGAGTAAAAATGGTTGAACCAGAGGGATCCCGAAATGAAGAGCGGGAAAAAAAAATAGAATAGATAAAAAAAATGGTGGGTGGGAACAAATATGGCAGATTTATGAATAGCGATGAAATGTTTTTCAGTCACTGAATGAAAATGGGGTGAAAAAATGCTTGAAAGAGAAAAAAAAGAAAATTAACAATTTATTCCTACTAGTAAATATAGTAGGAAGAAAGGAAAAAAAAGCTTGTATTACAGTGGTAGAATTCAAATAGGTGTAAAAAAGAAAAAAAAAGTCAATTATCCAACAAGATGAACAGCTTTAAAAAGTAATATCAAGTGAGAAAATTTTTCATGAGCTTGGTGAGGGGAGGAATTATAATCAGAAAAATTCGACCCAGAAACACTTGAAAATAATTAAAAATTAGAACCGTATTAGTATTTATAAAGAGAGGCTAAAAACGTGGAAATCATAAATAAAACTTGAAATACACAAATATAAAATGTACGAATCTAAATTTTGATCTATGAGCAGATACTGATGATTTATGACTATGACAAAATCAGCCCTCCCTCTCTCTTTTTCTCTCTCTCTCTCTCTCTATATATATATATATTTTTATATATATATATATATATATATATATACACACACAGACACGGGTCTGGTTAGTCACTAAATAGAAACCATTACATTTTTCCATAGCATGCCATGTTGGGGTTGATCAATTGAATAATTAGAAAAAATGGGTGATCAGTAAATTACTTACTTTTCTCACTTTTTGGGCAGTGATCACTAAAAAGTATGGGGTGGTATGTTTTTTAAACATATGATAAGGAGTAAATGTTCACATTTCAGCCCTCAAGCTCTATTGGTATGGCCTGTATGCACAACACAGATATCCAGCCAGCCAGGTATAATCACTTAAAAAACTGAAGAAATCTATGTTGACTGTGCAGACAGTTTTGGTTGATTGTTTCCTATATATATATATATATATATATATATATATATATATATATATATATATATATATATATATATATATACACACACACATGTGTGTGTATGTCTCAGGGAGATGAGTATCAGCTACATGTTGCTAAAATTCCTTCAGTAATAAATCATCATTTTCAAGTAATATATGAACATATACAGATCAATAAATTTAGATAACCTTACACATCAACATACATGTAAATGAATACAATGGCATCTATCAATGTGAGTGACAATCATCCCATTTACTTGATACTGGAACAAATGCTTTAATATTTCCTTTTATTTATTTATCTATTTATCTTTGTTTCCATTTATATATTTACTCTTGTAAATGCAAGTGGCAGAAATGAATGAAGCAGAGCAAAAAAAAGAGTGAGCTCAAGTTAAGTTATCACCCTTCATACCACTCTTCAAGATATAAGGGGAAAAAATAGAAAAGATTGTGCTTTATGACACAAACAAGCTGGTCATCTCAAGATGAATTACCTTTCTAAACTTAAAACACCTCATGAAATATAAAAGGATTTTGACAAAGACACATTCAAATCCAACAATCTATGCAGGTCATTCCATTAAAGAGGAGCTTTCCTATGAATTACTTAGCTGACTAACATATTAGAAGCATCGGTGAAGCAACATGGAATCTAGCTATAACTGAAATATAAATATTCAATTTTTTTTTTTTTTATACATGACGAAATATATGACTCATGACATGCTGAGCAACATCTTACTTTATGCTGACCACAGAGAACAAGAGTGTCTTTTCATTACTCTTTGGAAACATACAGAAAAGATAGAATTCTGGTTGGAATAGCCATAGCTCAAGCAATTTAGTTGTAAATGTTCGATTGTCGAAAAAACTGTAAATAATCAATTGTTCCATTGATCGATAGATACTATAGATCAATATCTCGATACAAGGTGATTAATATAAGGAGTTCTGCTATTTTTAAAATAAAGGTTGATTTCCACTAACAAAAGAGGAAAAACCCATCATGGAACACTAAAGCTACTATAGTATGACTTTACCTTCAGAGAAGGAATGAGAAGAAAACTATCATTATTGAGACATCTCGATTTATAAAAACATGTTTCAAACGGAAGTTACTACTTTTCTAGATATCGAACTTCTCCAGCAGAAGAAAAAGCAAGGTTAGCTTGATAATTAGAGACTTACCGGCTTGTGGTATGATGACAATGCATCGAGCTGTTTGAGTCAGCTGTTTGAGAGAGGGCAAGGCATCACACAGTGCAGATGTGTGTGCCACCAAGTACGGTGGAAAGATGGGCTGGTCAATTTCCAGCGAGCCTTCCAGTTGAGACACCTCAGCCTGAAAAAGACAGAATTGTAATCATTAGTTTGGACAATCAGAAAATGGATGTGACGCGAGTCTAGAGACATGGGGAGAGAGACAGAAGAGAAAGAGTCCGTGTCAGAAAAGATAAGGATATTCCCAGCCATCAGTGAAGCTTGAAGAAATGGAAGATGACTGGTGTAAGGCCTTGTGCATTCTGAAATGAAGTTTTACAGACAGCACGGCACCTTTAACTGGAAAGGGAAAAGAAACGGGCAGAGTCTTTTGATTGAATGGTCAGTGTTGGTCTTTCAGTCACCTTTTCAGGTGAACACTGAAAATGGAATGTACACTGTAATCAAGTCATCCAGATTTATTGTTGATCATTTTTAAAATTTGTTTTATTCCTATACACTGAAGCACACGCGAAGTACCTGTCTCAAAGGACTGATTAGTAAGCTAGTCTTGTAACCTTTTATGGAATAGTTTCTTTGAGCAAACAAGAAAAGACATGTGGAAGCTTTAATACAAGGGCAGTGCCCGTTCCAAAGGTGCATGTTTAGAAGGGAGGGACTTTATGTTGTCTTCAGCAACCTGCCATGATAGTTATGTAAATGTCAACTTTGTTCAGTGGCCAGTTGTTAAGTAATCGCAGTACACACACATACACATAGATTTCTTCAATTAGAATTAGATTCTAATGTGCTAGCTTCTAATCTTAGATATGAATAGAGAAGTCAAAGTAAAAATTTACCAATATTTGTGCAAAGCACCCCCTTTTGGACTGAGAGTGAACTTCAATTAATAAAGTAGGAAATCAATTATGACAGTTGCTCAGGTATGAATGCAAAACAACTAAAAAGACTTTCCTGACCACAAGGGTCAAATAGACAGTCAAGAAATATTTGAACCACAAATACAGGTATTGTTGGAAGGATTTTATTCTATTTTGCATTGCCAGGTAAATATGTGTCTACTCACAGAAGAAATGTCAAAAAATAACATAATTCAACAATATAAGATTTAGATATTTTTGTGACATATGAGGAAAATATGTTGTCAGCCACATGAGGACATTGATTACCAACTACGAATGCCCAAAACAAAGAAATTTCTTGCAAGATATCTCATCAGCTGCTCCAGGACAATCATCGCTTTCACTACCTATATAAACTATTGTTTGAGTAAAAAGACCGGAGACAAATAAGATTGCTTGTGAGATATCCAGCCAACTGCTTCCTAGTGATCGACTTGGAAAATTCAAGTTGGCGTTTTCTTTCGTCAATTTTCAGTAGAAAACTTGAACAAATATATTTCACATAAAAAATAACTAACATGACTCACAAATCATCATGGTAGAATACACAAGAATCAGGAATGTCTTAGAACAAGAGGAAATAAATCAGTTTTAGAGAGTAACTTCACATTACCAAGATTATCTATGTCACATTATATTCAATATATAAATACTGAAATTCTATCAGTTCCTTGAAATCTAATAAATCGATATTCAACCTGAATTAGGATAACATTCATTTTTTCAATACTACCATAATCATTATTTTTTTCTACTTGAATCTCTGAGATATTGTTACTTTTCAATGATTCTCCTCCTAAGACTTATGTTTCCAAATTTTTTGTTTTTATCCCAATATTTCATCTGGTATACTTTGCAGTCTTTCTCCGATGTCTGTCATACCCAGTAATCTCTAAAGAGTTTTGAATGAAATCTTTATTTCCTCAAAGGATCCATATTGTTCTCATTCCTTGTTTTCTGCTCTGTTGGGACCTTTTTTAAGGAGTCTTAAATTCATAGCAATCAATTTTGACCTCCATGTGGTGCATACATCCAGAGCACAAGGAGTGAACTCATCACTTCTAAGGAGCTTATCAGTTAAGGGAGGATGGCAAGTACTTAAGCTAAAACATTGTAATAAAAACAACAAAGATGAGGACACAATCACAAAACATCACTGAATAACAATTTACTAAATAGAAGGTTGAAGGTTTAAACAAAAATAGCCTCCTCAACATTTTAGAATATTTCAAGTACAAATATAAAATTTCCAAAAAATGTTTGATATAAGAAAATGTCAGTGTTGATCATTATATCATCAATCTAAGCCGTGCTTGTTTTCACAGCATCTAATAGGCTCTTGAGACATTTTTTCAAATTGTTTCATTCAAATATCTTAGAATAGCTCAGTTGTTCATTGCTAATTTCAATCAGATAAGATACGTTTCTTACACTGGAGACTGACCAAGAAATCAAGTGAGCTTTACTACTGGAACACAAAAACGTCAGATCTTTGGCAGGGAAGCAAACAGGTTAAGAATGAGAGAGAAAATGTTCACTAAGACTGCCTCTACCCCACTTCTTTTTTCTCCATCTTACCTAATTGAAATCATAATTCAAATTCCCTTCTATAACAAGTATCAAATTAATCCTAAGGAATTTACAGGTTCATTTGGATGACTTATAATAAAATAATGCAATGAGCATTAAAAAGAGAATCTTAAGAAATTGCCATATCTTCAAGTCAGATACACCAGCTGGATTATCTGCCTATAAAAGGCCTTTGTGAGATTCCAAAATAATCTTTCTCTTTACTCAATCTGAACAAATTACTTATTTTTATATCAACACAATATGATTATTGGTGATATAGGAATAAGGAAACATCACCTTGAAATTATGAGTATATGAAGCATTGTAGATAATCATTTTGACTAATATTTCTTTCATATTAATCTCAGTTGCTTTTTATCTGAGCAGTTGCGATGAAAAGTTACAAAAATTAAGATGAAAGAAATTCTTGTCAAAAATGAATAATAGGACTTGAAATTTGGCTATGCATTCGTGGTATGAATCTTAAAATACCTGATGCAAATCTAATAAATAAAATAGTTGAATCTTTTGCAGAGAAATTACAATGAATGGACAATCATGATAGATGCAAAAATTTTAGATGGACCAGCATTGTAAGCAGGTCGATAATTTGGTTATCTAAGACAGGGAACTTAATAATAAATGAGCAAAAATCAGATAATCAGAAGTAAAAAATTGTCTTCCAAGCACAAGAATTGATAGTTATCACATGACTAAATTTTAAAAATATGAACTCCTAAAATCTGGAGTAAACTTCTTTTCTTTTCTTAAAATTCATGATAGGAAATTAAATCAAATTTTTCTCTATCTTTTCATTAATTAATTTTTGATACCAGTGAATAAACCATGATATAAAAAAAAAACAGGATTGGTCAGTCGTTCAGTAGAAAGACTCACTTGACCAACATCTGTTGGCAGCAAACTGTGTTGGGGTGATCAATTAAAAAAATCGGAAAAAAGGGTGTTCAATGAATTACACCTCCGCTTTTAGTTGGGCAGTAATCACCACAAAAGTCTGATTTCACAAAAAAAAACGAGTGCATGTTGAAACTAAGGGATCAATTCAGCATAAACTTACATTGCAAACTAAATTCCCCATAATTAATCAACTTGGAGTGGGCAATTTTCAAAAACAAAAAAAGTTTCTATTTCTAGATATAATGAGGAATGCATGTTAAAATTTTCAGCCCTTTAGCACTATTAATGTGGACTGTGTGTATATATATATATATATATATTTATATATACATATATATATATATATATATATATATATATATATATATATATACACATAGCCAACCAGCCAGTCCAAATTAGAACACTGAAGAAACCTACATTGACACTTTTGTTTGACAGTCTCTGATATTTAAAAAAAAGTCTTTAGGTCTGCAAATTATAGAAACAACTTGTGGAGGACACTGAAAATCAATTGGGTTATGATGAAATAAAACAAGAAACAATATTTGCAAGAGAAGATCAATAAATTAAAATTCAAAACGACAATAAGCAAATTACAACTGACAGGTAAGTAGCTTGAACATCTAACTATTTACCCACAAGTAGACACACCTAAGAAACATGAATTATAGCTAAGCAAGCAGATGTTCCCTTTTATATTTCTCTATCCTGCCACTCAGCATACACAGGAGAAAATATCTATCATAGGCATTAGTAAACATAAAATTCTCTTTATTTGCCTACCTATACCAATACATTATTAATGGATTTGCACACACGTGCAGTGTGCATATGTACACCTGCAGACGTAGAAAAAAAAACCAACATAGATCATGAATTACAGAGTTTAAGTGGAACTCAAGTTTTCCAGTTCAAAAGTCAGGTTTTGACTTGATTATTTCACATTCTATATCCAGCATGTAATTCAATCTTTAGGGTTTTTCTTCAGCTTAAAAAGGTGGAAAGACACATAATTTAGTTATAATTAGTTATACAAAAATATACAGATTGTGCAAACAAATTCTATCCCTCTCATATATATATATATATATATATATATATATATATATATATATATATGTGTATATGTATACATACATATAGGAAAAGAAAAAGAAGGCAATAATGTTCCGTCTCTTAAGAGACAACTCCCATTAGAGTATGGAGGCCCGTGACAAAGTACCAGTTTCTGTTGCAAGCATCAGTTTAGTGATTCCTGCAAGCCTAAAGTCTGGTCAAGATCAAGATTTTATTCAAACAAGTTCTTATGACCACCCTTTGGCAGGATGCAAGTCCAGCGAAGAGATACCTCTACCTTAAACACTAAGCTTAGACTGTACTCAATTAGCAGTAGAGTGCAGAGAGAAATTTGTCCAAGTGAACAGTTTTCCACACCCTTTGCTGGTACCACAAACCAAACCTAGGACCATGCTTTTATTTCATACAACAAATACTTATCTTTCAACATAATCTCCTTCCTTGTAAATGCACTTGACCCAATGCTCCATCATAAATCACATTATACAGTGAAAATCTCAAATGATAACTATGTCAGACTATAGATTAATTGATATACATATGTTTAAAGTTGTAAAGTTTTCTAGACTATATATGTATATATATATATATATATATATATATACACGCACACATACATTCATAGAATTTATGCAGTACATAGATACACAACTCAAATCTACTTCAGCAGCACGTCAGAGAACTATATATATATAACATGTAGCAGGCAGCCATGTTGCTGGGTTACTCCTCTGAAGGGGCAAAATGGGCAGCAGACCACGAAAGTTAACTTTGGCATCTGACAGGAAAAGGAAACCTGTGAAACCTACGATCTTGAGAGCTCACTTTTATCTGAGCCACCCTGGTGGATAATAGGATGCAAACTTTTGGTTTTAAGTTACTCCTCAAAAGGAGCAAAGGGGGCAGAAAACTCCTATAGTTAGCTTGGGCATCAATCAGGAAAAGGAAACTCCTGTAAAACCTATGATCTTGGGACCTCACTCCAACCCATGGACTATAGGATGCAAACCCTTGGTTCGAAAGGTAGGGTCAGTTGTACACACCGCAGTCCTCCTTATCACATCATTGTGTAGACTGAAGGGTTATTTCATGTATATGATCCAGCCATCTATGAATTCCATAATCATGGAAAACCTCCCAAAACCTTTGTCTGTAAAGTGAAACTATCCATATAAACACAGTATGCATGTGCATACATCTAATGCTTACACACCGAGTTTCCAAAAAAAGTTTCTTGATCATACTTTTGCCACGCTCATTTAGTTGCAATTTCAATGGATTGACAGTGGATAAGACTGTTTTTAGTCACCTCTCACAAATGTGCAAGCGAAAGAGAGAGAGAGAGCAATTTTTGGAGAAAGATGGGAAAGAGAAGAATTTCTGGGTATAATCCAAAGGCAATGTTTTGACTCCAAAGAAGACAAGCATCAAATAATCAGAAAATTTAGAGACACTGAGGAATTTTTAAAAATGAAGAAAAAACAAATATCCAAAAGAAAAGGCTCATTATTCAGCTAGATGATATGAAATTCCTTGTCAATATAAGAATGTGGAGACCAGATCTTTGAGGAAGGTAGGTATAAAGCCAAGGTTATCAATGAGAGAGATAGGAATAGCTGAGAACTTGAGATGACAGCATCATTTAAAAAACACAAGATTTTATTAATTAGGAAACATCAGAATGTTCAACTAAGTGTATACATATATATATATATATATATACATATATATATATATATATATATATACACACACACACACACAATTTTATCAAAATGTGTGTGTATGTGTACATGATTTGTAACTATGTGATATGTAGGATAATACAATACCATCTTCAAAAGAAATATAGGTAGGTAAGAGTGAAAAAAAAAATAAAATATATATATATATATATATATATATATAAAATATAAAGTATATATGTATATAAAAAGTATATCTATATATATATGTGTATATATACATATATAGATATATATATAAAAATATATATATATATGTATATATGTGTGTGTGTGTATATATATATATATACATATATATATAGATAGATATACACACACACACACACACACACACTTTGAGTAACAAAGTATGAAGTTAGCAGATTTTCTTTCTGTATTGCTTGATATAGTATATTGTGCTTAATCCTCAATAATCAACTAAAGTTGAAAAGTTTTGCAATAGATTGCCTGAACTTCAAGTTGAAAATCATCATTGAAAAAGAGCTATAATTTTTTTACAGAACATTTTCAGTTCTAAATGATTTAAATCTGCATACAGCTTGAAAATACTGTGCTAAACAACCTGCATCATTTTAAAATTCTACTTGCATAAGAGTTCTACATGAAATACTGTATATTTTGGCAGATAAGACACTTGAAGCACCAAAAAGTAGGGTCATCTTATAGACCGGATGCAAAAACAATGACAAAATAGTGAGCAAAACCATGAAAAATTTAGATTGAAATTCAAGTCATATCTCACCTGAAAGTCGCCTTATCCATCAAAATACATGGGGGTGGTGGGGTGGGGATGAAAAATGAAATTGAAATTCGTAATTATATTTGTATTCTCCTCAGTTACATAAGGATATTGCTGTAAGATTTAACATTCTTGGAAGCATATATCAGCCTACAAAAAACTTAACCAAGAATGTACAATCAGAAAATACAACCCAATAAAGAATCGGGGTATTAAGCTTTAATATAATCAATATCTTTGTAATTATTCTATAAACCATGTTCTTCATATTAAAACTGTTACTATTAACTCTAATTCTCTGATAACAATATCATTGAAATTTTGAGGAAGAATCGCCCATAGACTGTAGCAGAACTGATTAACATTTGGAGTGGATCCATGCGCAATTACCCCCCCTCCCCAATCAGAGTTTTCTGACCACACAGGTGTTACATTTTTTAAATAAGGGTTTATAACATATGATTGTGAATAGCTCAAAATGACTAGTCTTGAGGCATATGGTTATCCTGTGAACTTTACCAAACATAAAATTCAAAGTTCATGCACAATATGCCCATATTTGACGTAATCTTTTTGTTTCAAGACTGAAGCATCATAATGAAAATCCATGCATTTCCATGCCATTGCGATCAACAGATAACCGTTTTTTCCAGTTTCCTTTTTGCCCCTGAATAGAAACAGAAAAAAAAAGCAGTTGTCCATTGATTGCTATGGCATAAAACTGATCAGTCACTACAGAACAGAAAAATATCTATTTATCTATATTCGCTCTTTTTCAAAATTCAAATTATTGAGTACTATCTAGCACTGATATTGAGCACTATTAAACAACCCCTCAAAAGAGTAAAGACATATATATATATATATATATATATATATATATATATATATATATATATATAAGATTTGGAGAGTAAATTGAAATACCGACACAGAACAAGAATTAGTGAGAGAAGAATGAATAATTAGACAAAAGGAAATAGAATAAGGATGAAGGAAGAGCAGTTAATAAGAAAAAAAATGAATAAATAATAAGAGGCCCATGCTAGAGAGTAAAAGATGTCATTGAGGAGGGAAAGAGAAAACTCAAGGAAAAAAACTGACCAATGAAACCCAAATACTAAAAATACTAAAAATGCCAATTTATATATTCTTTTTAAATAAATGCAAGACGAAAGAGAGATGTTGTTGATAAGTTAGAGAGCAAAGAAAGAAAATCAGGGATTAAAAATTTAAGAAAAAAAATTAAAAAAATAAAAAGTCTGGTTTGTCACTGAAAAGAAACCAACATCAAGCCATGGTAGGGGTGATCAATTAGAAAAAATTAGAAATGTGAATGTTCAATGAATGAATGACTGACATTTTGTTTGGTGGTGATCACTAAGAAGAGTCTGGATTTTAAAAAAAAACAGGGGTGAATGCTGCTGGACACAAACTAAGGGACCAATTTACCATGATCTTACATTGTATATTCAGCCCTGCCACCTCAAAAAAAAAAAAAAACTATTCCAAAAACAAAAAAACAAATGTTGTTCCAGACATAATGAGGAGTAGATGTTTAAATTTTCAGCCCTTTAACTCCATTTGGGGGGGGGGTGCATGTGCGATACACACATAACTAGCCAGAACAACTTGAAAACTGAAAAAACGTATGGTGACAGTTTATAATAATGATAATAATAATAATAAAATTGGTTAGTTGAACAAAGAAAACAATTTTTTTCAAATTAAAGGATATAAAGAAACTAGCTGCATTGGTATGGTCTGTATGCACAATGCATACATTGCTAGCCAGAACAACTTAAAAAACGAAGAAACCTTCGATGACAGTTTCAGTTGACAGTTTCTAATAATAATGATAATAATGATAAAAATAAAAAATAGATTACTTAGACAAAGAAAACAATATTTTTTTTCAAATTAAGAGACATGAAGAGACAAAAAAAAGATGCAAAAGTTAAACAGTGGGTAGGGGAGTAAAAAAACTAAGGAATGGTGAATGAAAGAGAAGAAGCGGAGGATCATGAAAAGCAATGAAATGAGATGAAAATCAGTGAAGGAAGGAAAGAAGGATGATTTGAGCAGGGTGGCAGGGTTCCAATGAGCACAGGAGAACAATCTTGGTTGCAGTGAGGAGAAAAAAATAAAATAAACAGAGAAAAAGATGGCCAACTGATTGCACAATGGTGGAAGCTGTATACTAATGATGATATTAGACAGGAGCCAATGAGGGAAGCCGACCAATTATTTGACTCTGCACGTCATGTGACTTAGCTGTCAGCTATAGTTACCCAGAATGCACTCCAATCAAAAATGGCTCATAATTTGCGGTTGTTTAGTTCGCCATGACTGTTAAGCTTTCGTTCTTTTTTTTCCATCTATCTCTTTTCGATGTCCCCAAGACTGATATCATTATCATCATGAATGACAATGTCAGCTTCAGACTCATTCGGTACCAACCAGAAATGCTTGGAGAGGGAAAACCAATGCTGTCAGGCCTGGACAAGTAAACATCAAGACAACATCTATTTTACACAAAAATTCAACACAGACTGAATTTGATAAAAATCATCAACAAAAGTTTTTGTTTTTCTTCTTTGATGATTTTGTAAAATGATTTGGAAGAAATCAAATTATTTCGCGTAAAACCCTATTTTATCATTTAAATATTTTTGCCCTAATTTTCCCTTCCATTTTCCACAGCTCTTCTTCATCATAATCAGTCCTAAATAGTGGTTGTTGATAATGTAGTTATTATGATCTATAATAGTGAACATTTTCATTATTGTTTGAAAAGGTGCATTATTGTTATTATCATACTAGGAGGTTAATGTTTTTATTGTCAATATCCTTACTCTTAATAATGAATGTCCTAAAGTTGAGTGTAGTTTTATCAATTCTTATTTTTCAAGGACAAATGACATTATTATCATAGATATTTCCAAAATTTAACATTCTCTCCAGAGTGAAATGTCATTTTTCTACTAATAATACCATCACTAATACATGCAAATTTTATTATTATTATTTCTCAGCATTTTTATCTTTATAACTATTATTATTATTTTGTTTTCATCTTAATCATTGTCATTTTAAAATCAGATAGATAATAATGAGAATAATAATAAAACTATGAAAAAACAATGACGGAGAAAAATATAAACCAAAAATCCTAATAAAAAATGGAATTCAAAGATTACAAAAAAATGGTTAAAACAGAAGCAAGACAAGATAATGGAAAATTGAAGGAGAAATAAAAATGAATAAAATTGATTTTTTTAAAAATCTAAAAAATGGCCCAAAAATGCTCTAAAGAAAGTGAATATTCAATGGGGAGGAAGTAATAAACCAAACGAAAAAATGAAAACAATAAATAAAAAAAAAAAGAAAAAAAACGGAAAAAACAAAAAAACAAATTGCTAATTTGGAGAAAAAGCTCTATTTTTATCTCATCCTTGTTATCTTAATAAGTATCATCGTAAAACATGGATGATTGAGAGAAAGAAATTGAAAATGGAAACAATCAGGGAGGGGAAAGAGAGACACCCCAAGAGGAGAGGAAATAAAAATAAAGGGAGGAAGAGGAGGAGAAAATGAGCAAAGAGAAAATTAAAGAGAAAGAAGAAAAAAAGGGAGCATACAGGGAAAAAAGATGGCAGCTGAAAAAAGAAAGAGTCAAAATGAAAGAAATAAAGAGGGAAAGAAAAAAGAAGAAAATTTTAACAGGAAAACTGAAAGAAAAAAATTGGAGGAACAAGAAAATGAGAAGGAAAATGGAGAAGAAAGAGAGATCAACAAGAAAAAGGAAAGGAAAATTGTGAAAAGCAAAAATTGAATAGAATTAGTCACTCAATAGACAATGTCATGTAACCAATGTCCTTCAGCAACATGATGCGTTGGAGGTGATCAATGAACAAGTTACTGCTCTCGCATTTCATTGGCCAGTGATCATTAAAAAAGTCTGAATTGCTATAAAGCATACTGACACAAACTGAGAGATCAATTTAGCATCAACTTATATTGAAAATTGAACACCCTCTTACACTAAAAAACTATTTCGAGGGAGAATTTGAAGAAAAAAGTGTTTTCTCGAAATAATGAGAAATGAATGTTTAAATTTTCTGTCTTCTAGCTGCATTGGTGTGACTTGTACACTTGATACATACATAGCCAGCAGGAATAACTTGAAAACCGAAGAAACCAATGTTGACAGTTTTGGTTGACGGTATCTAATGAGAAAAAGTGGGGAATGAAAAGAGAAGGAGAGAGGAGCTTAATCTGAATTCAATATACACTTAAACAATTGCAGAAAAAACGTGCATACATATACATTTATTAGGTGTGTGCAAAAGTTTCTGGCACTGTTTTTTGAAATTATAGACTGAATAAACAGTTGAGATTTGCACACACATAATGAACATCCACATGTGCACATTATATATATATATATATATATATATATATATATGAATAATGTATACATTTGCACATTCCCGTTTGTTATTCTTTCTAATAACATGTGTATTTATGTATGTAAGTTGATGGAATTGACAATTGGAAGATGAAGAGAAACAAAATTTAAGAGAAAAGCAGGTGTTAGATGCAACATTTTTTATTATCATATGGGCATTTTTCAATGTTTTTCAATGGGCACCAGACATCTTTTTCGGAGAAACTTTCAGCAGTGCAGAGAAAATTGTGTACATCACAGCATCAAAACATGCCCATGTGATAATAAAGATTTTCAAGGTGTAATACCTGCTTTTCTCATACATTTTTTTTTTTTACTTCACCTCCCAATTGTCACTTTCAACATTCTGTCGGATCAACTCACATCCACACAACGAACATACACACACACACATATATATGTGTGTGTGTGTGCATTTTATTTATTAGTAAATACAATTTTTTTTAACAAATATGTAAAAACATCTTTTCATGTCTGGCAGTACAACAATATATAGATATTATCCAATATAGAAATAGTTCTACTGCAATAAATAAATATAATGTTTCAAAAAAGAATAATCTCAAACATCACAGACTTATTATTACATAGTCAGCGTTTACGATAAAGTGAGAAAAAGATCTTGAGATTTCCAAGAAAGTGAAACTTCCTTCTGTTCAAAAGGGCAAGAGACAAAGAAGAAAATAAACATGTCAGCTACCGAGCAGCAAGGAAGATTTGAACCTACAATAAAAAAGTTAATCACTTAAGTCTCAATGTGTTTGGCTGCTGGACAGCATTACAAGAGATGAAGTAAAAATTGATAGAAATGACAGTGAATACGAGTCATGAAATGTTTTCAATGGATCAAAATCATGACAACATCTCAAAAGATTAAAACGTAAAAACAGCCGCTAGAAATCAAGCCTAATTTAGCAAGGTAGGAGTCTACTCAAATAAAGTATGTTATTTTCGAGGCTGGAGAAGTAGTTGTTAATACAATGGTGCTCAGAGAACCCAAATTGTCTAATTCATCACATCGTCAGGAAAGCACTTTCACAAAAGTGACATTATCTTGACTTCGGAATAGCTAATTGGTGCATGACTAGAAACACAAAAAATGTCAGGGAAAGCAAAATCAATTCCACACAAGATTGAAATGCACTAATTCATAACAAATGTGCAGTTTTCAAGTTACTTAATTTTTTTTCAAGAACTAGAAAAAGAATGGATAATTTTTTTTCCTCTCTATAAAATTTTAAAAACATAAAAAATCTAGTGTAATTTTTTTTCTTTGAATTGCTAATAATACCCGACCATGTAATGAGACAGTTCAGTTCATCAAGTGAATAGTAGGCTAAAACTGGAAATAGAGAGGTAACTGGATCTCTGAACATACAAATCTTGTTAATAAAACATTGATTGCATGTAAATTTATGTGCGAACGGGGAAAAAAAGATGCATCAAAGACTGACTGCTTTAAGTAAATGGTATAAAAGTCTTCGCCAAGCATGTAAACGGAAACCAATCAATCTTATTCCCAACATAATGTAAATGGTGTTAAAAGAACCGATATATCTACCAGGAAGAAAAGAGTTTTTCTATCATCATAGGATTTGTCCCTGCATAAATATATTGGCTATTTGAGTTCTGAATCGTTACATAAAGACCAAAAGCTGAAACCGAACTCAATCTTTGTTGACTATTTACAGCTCTTTTTGACTTCTGTTGAATTTCCTCACAAGCTATTGTACACCATGAAGCGTTATTCAATTATTGTTGGATAAAAGTGTATTATTTTGTTTAATGACTGTCTCAGCCACCAGTAATCTCTACTCTCAAATTCATGGATGTTGAGGAAGATAAATTCTCTTGAAAGTCTTCGGCAATAATAATTGAGATTATTCAAGCAGAAATTATGGAACACAACTAAGCAATGCAAATACTCGATTTGAGTACGGTGGCTCCTAGGAGAGTACACTGGCATGTGTCCTCCATGGAGTAGTGCGTGCTTGAGAAAGGCCAGGGTGCGCAGTCAAGTCTTATGTTGGCAAGATGATGTTCTGTTAATCAGTGGCAGAGTATAGGCTTGTTGTTGCATAGGTCACCTGGTATTCCCAGATGGTCACCCATCTACGGAATGACCAGATTTGACATCACTTAATCGGTGATGTCAAGAGAACCAGTGTATCCGACGTAATTTGAGCATATACTGACTGGAGCTTAACCTTCCGCTGATTCTCTGGTCAATTTCACTGCTGATTTTTCATTAAAAAGCACATCATATATCCAAAGCATGGCTCAGGAAACAAAGTTATTTTCCAGACTGATTTGGCAAAATTCAAGGATGCCAGCAAAATCCAATTACTGTGTTGGAAATAAAAAACAATAGGTTATATGAAAGATTCACAATTCATATCCTCTCAAAGAATCTTTAGGACATCAGTTTTGAGGAAATCCTCAAGATCTTGAGCTTTATATTCACTGAATACTCGTCTCCACCCAACGGATAATATCAATGTCAAAAATGTGTCAGATAATTTTGTAATATACACTGACAAGAAAAATATCAGTTGTGAGCACTTCAACATTTAAACTATGACTGAGGATCAGTACAAATGCCTAATCTCGATTCGCAGATTGCAGACATTGAAGGATTCAGACATTTGAAAATGCTACTGAGTTGGTCATGAAAATACTTTCCAGTTACTAACTAGAGATTGTCAGCAGCTATTAGATTTAAAACAGATTAGGCAATGATTCAACAAACTTGACACTCTAACCTTGACTCTATTTGTGCAATCAGTGCCAATATATCATACAAAAAGTTGTAAAAACCAAATCAGAGAATTCAATAAATAAAAGGCAACCACCAGCTTTCTAACACTGCAAAGAATGGTATTTTGTACAATTTTGTCCCAATAAAAAAGTACAGATGTGATAAAATGTGTCAGAAAAGGCCATAAAGAACAGAGCTATCAGCTAGAATTGGAAAGGAAGGGAATAATTCTCATTAAACTTTAGTTTAAAGAATGTACTTTGCCTGCTTGGTGGATTAAAGAGTTGCATGTTTTCCAACAACACAAGTGATCTGTGCTAAAGCTCAGGTAAGACTTTGAATGTTAATTGTTAAAGGCTATCTCTACATGAAAGACTGATGTAATACAATCTTTTCCCATATTGACTGCATTAAACTAAGCATGGTAAACATCAATAGGGTACCATGCTCTTAATGCAGACTAATTTATGAGTATAGTTAGTTTTATCCACACTATGGTGACCTTATGTCTGATTGAGCTTAAGTAAAATAACTTGCTGTGGATAAATGGTTAGCAAGTTTCTCTCACACACCATTACAACTGCAGTGAGTTGAATACTCACTGAATGCCCTATATTTGTAACTTTGTGCCAGACTAAGCTAAGATTAGTAAATACCCATTATATTGCCTCAAGGCTGAAGTATTTGACTACAGGCATCAGTGAAAAATATGCAATGCTTAAGCCTGATAACTACAATTTCAAAGCCTGATTTTCTGGGCAGGTGGACCTTCCCCAATTTGAAAATTAGCACAACATAGTCAGTCATAACATTTGGCCTAATGCTGTATTAAGCTAAGCTTAGTAAAAGATCGAGAATGCACCTCTTGAGAACTTGACACTAAGATGAAGAAATAGATATGGACGAAAAAAGGGGAGGTAAGACAGAAAGAGAGCAAAAAAAAAAAATACTTATGCTGCTGATTTGGCTAATAATGAAAGAGAGAGAGAGATGCGTAAACATGATGGGCAAGTCAAATTAGTCTCGTAAAGGTTGAATTGTAGAGAAAAAGAGCAATCAAATTGCGAGGAAGCAGAGAAAGAGGAAGATTACAATTAATGAGTGTTGAGCGATGATAGAAAAAGGCAGAAAACTGTATCAGAGCTGAGGCATCAGATGGCCTGATTCAAGAAACAATCTCAAATGTCTCAGTGGGAGGTTTAGCTGAAAAGAACAAGATTGCTGGTATTGGTTGAGGTTGAGACGAGGAACAAATGAGTGCACAAAAGTGAAGATGAAAGGATGTTGGACTGCAGCTTAGCACGAAGATAAGCTTGTCAAGGAAACCATTAATATGCCATGTGCAAGTCATTTGCTCTAATACAATGATTTGTCGGTAGTCAATCTTCAACTTCACACTGTAAACAGTAATGTACATCAGTGTCACTGAGGTACCCTTATTCAATAAAATATTGGAAGATTGTGGTGAAGAGATGAACTTTAAAATCTGATGAAGGTAGATTTAAGCTTTAATGGAGGCCTATATGTAATTATTGTCAAACTCCTCCTATTGAGTTTTTTGTGTGTGTATCAACTATGATGGATGACAATGACCATATTAAAATACAGTGATGTCATGCACAAAAAACAATGACAGTGTGACATAAGCAAAAACTGAAGATGAATCCATTCCCACCTTTGAAGCCCAGGTTAACTTGTTTTGCTGAAGTTTGCAAATCCCATTTAAAGGAATTGCTAATAAAGGAGTTAAAATGTGAGCATAGTTTTGTAATAATATTGTATGGAGAAGAGAATTTGATTTTGTTTCTCTTTTAGATTTTAATGAAGCAAGGGAGTTTGACTCTGATGCAAGTCTGTTTGAAACTTAGAGTGGTTCTTTATTCTTTTATATTGACAGCACTCAGTAAACAGATATTTCCAAAGATTAGTATAATCTGGCACATGGTGAAAATAGTAGAGCACCCAGTGAAAATTGAACTTATTAGCAATGACTTACAAAACCAGCATGAAAACCAATGCTTTAAAACAGGTTCTATGTAAACTTTGATGGTACAGTGTATACCCATAGCCTAGATTTTGAAGATTATATATATGTTAATAAAGCTTCATAGCTTTAAACCCAAAATATGTTAAAAAAAAACTTTTTTCACAATAATTTGTCATTTCAGTTGATCAATTCCTAATATAATTTACGTAATTTTTTTCAGTGTTTTTTTTTTAATGCTTTGCACAGAATTAGATATTGTGTGAATTCTTCTTGTTGGAATCATCAGTTGTTTACCATGTGACGGTTTTGGGGATTTAAAAACAATTTTGTTTCATTTTTAACTATGTTACTTAAACAAGCCATTAAGATATTTGGAACAATTTCGGTAACTCCTTTGTAAAAAAATAAATGATTTTCAGCCAATGAGAGAAATTTCATGGAAATGTTGGAATGATTTAACAGGACTGAAAAGGGTTACCTAGTCAGCTAAACAATTAAAGAGATCATGTCATTCAATAATTTGTCTACATGATAAATATATGCAGAACAAAGTGGTATTTTGTGGTACGGAAAGCAACAAGTTCACAGATATTTTTCTCTTGCAACTTGCTTGATGAATAGCTACTGGCCGCATAAAATGTTAAAACTCTTTTCTTGATTGTTTTCAATATGCAATGTTGCGTACACAAAACTGAATAATCAATCAGGTATCCATACAGACAAATCATACAATCAGCGAGAAAATAACATCATCAATTATTACTTCTACATTGGCTATTTTTCTGACTTTGATAATTTTTAATTATTACCTATCAAATCACTGTAGCCTCATAAATGACCAAACCAACCAAGTGGGCCAGAAATTCTCCTCTATTTGAGTGTCTGAGCCTATTTATGTGTATGTGTATTTCTTTGGGCACTCCTGGTCACAGTCTGAGGGTAACAACCATGAAAATTTGCATGAGTAAACCAAAAGTCACAATGTAAAAACGCTTTTTGTTTTTTTTCCCTTTAGTCATTTTGGAACCTACAATGCCCAAATCTTAATGATAATTCTAAACAGAAGATATATTTTTTGAAGATAATTTTGATTAAAAAAAATCAATTTTGGGGGGATAATCAGTTTAGGTACACACAGAGGCTATGGTGATTCACTTAAGCAAGGTATAGATATAATAATAATAAGTATTTCTAGCTAAAATAAAAAGCTTACATTCAGGTTTTTTTCTTTAAAAAAGCCCCAAAAACAAATACACACAGAGGAGAGAAAATACCTAAACATTTCCTTGTATTCCATACACTGGTATTATGAATGAGAGGTCAAGCATTAAACCTTTAAGCTCAACGATAAAGATGAATTGTGTGTGGAGAAAATCTTTTAAAAATATGTATCTAATAGGCTTGCAAATACTGGATTTCTATTTGAACTAAAAAGTATATATTTGTTTTTATTTTCCTTTCAAAATCGAGTAAAAAAATAACTCCATGAATTAGAATAAAAGTCCAACAGAAAAATAACACCCTTAGAGTATTGTGATTACCATATATATATATATATATTACTGGTAATCAATCTACTCCGTACCAAAAAATAGCTGTGACTGTATTAATAAGTGACATCAACTGGAAGTAATAGAATTTAAATCAAATCATTACTTCTCAGTCAAGTTGAATAAGACACTGTAAACCAAGTATTCCTGAATTATATCCGGAATCCTGATAGCCCAGCTGATCACTAAGCCACTGTCAACAAATGAACACTGCATGATAAAATCCACCACAGCAAAAGTATTATAACTCACCTCTGGTTTCCCAAAATGACAAAGGCATCCTTTTTCAACATCCGAAGTTATTATCATCTTCGATTTAAAACCTGAGAAACCAGTCATCCAATTTCAACTCATTCGTATAGCACTGATCCTACGTTTAGATTCAAGATCATCTTTCTCTTCCTTCCTTTGTTTAGAACTCTAGTTTTGGAAGCAACAACTAGACTGATCCAAATGCACTAAAGTTTCTTCAATGAAATGAAAGATTTAATCTATAAGGTTCTGTGTGTGTGTGTGTGTGTGTTCCACACTTCAAAAGAAGTGGATCAAAATGAAATTCATGTATGATGAGTGCATTGCCCTAATCACCAAAATACAATTTTGGATGATTTGATTATTTAAAAAAGCAAAATGTACATTCAATCTGAAACCGAAAAGAAAAAAAAAAACACTCCAGTATACTTTTGCCATAATATCTGAACAAACACTAAAAGATCTGTTTATTATGAGTTTATATTAAAAATACCATATTTGCGGTTCAATAAGATGTACTTAGTTGGAAAAAAAAAATTCCATTCTGCACTGCATCCATCATGCTGGTATTATGGATGGGAGGTAGGGTTGCCAATTCAGATGTTTTTTTTGTTTTATTTTATTTTGTGAGTCAAGTGTTGACAATATTTAGATTCTCTTTTTTTTTTACAGGTTTCGAAGTCCAGTGTTGCCGGTTGAGGAAGTTTAAAAATTTTTTTTATTGAATTGAAGAGTGACTCCCAAAATCAAGAAATCACAATGCTGATGGGGGGGGCCATCAACCAAGATTCAAGCTGTACAGCCAGGGGGACAGGAGGGCTTACAACGAATAATAGTCCAAATATGCCCAGATAAAATATGCATTTTGAATGACAGAAAGTACATCAAATCATATTGGAGCAAACTACTACAAACCTGAAGTCATCAGTTTACTAACAGCATATACATTTATGTAACTTTTCTTTTATTTGACTTTTCATTCAAATTTTCTTCTTTCCTTTACATCAGCAGTTTTGAAACTTTGGAAACTCAAGAACCCCTTTCTTTAAAGGAAATATTGTGGTTGACCCCTATTTAAGGCATTTAGTTTTCAGACAGTAATTAATGGTTTTTATGTTTTTTGATAGGGGTGCCACCAGATTTGCAATGTAAGGTTCAGAGGATACACTGCTTTGGATCCCCGAGCATTATTCGTTGGACCCCAGTTTCAAAACTGCTTTACATCACTTTATAGTTTCAATGGCCTGAGAAATGGGAGGTGGTTCAGCTTTCTAAAGCAGTGATCCACTATTGAGAGTCCTGCTTTCTCTATCTTTCTCCTCCTGATGCTTTAAACTCATCAACTCATTCTCCATCATATCGTCCTCTGAACATTCCCATGACTCAAGGAACCAAATTATTTGGCCTGCTCAAAAGTTACCCCGATGATGCATCCTATACAAAAAGACACAGCAGATATACAAAGTAGGTAAACAGAACTGATAGTTGCTTACCTGTAAACGCAGTTGAGCCATATCTCGCATGAGTTGGTTACGGCGACTTTCTGCATTCACCTGGAAAAGGAGAAAAAAAAAAGAAAGTTTATGACAATATCTAAAAATTATCATCTCTGCACAAAACAACACAATAGTAATATTTTCGTAAATACACATTGACTGGGAAAATATCTTATTAAATACATTTGAACATTGTTTTCATATCATCAAATGGACCATGTATGCTTTCATATGCACAGCAATAAAGATAATCAATAATAGTTCAGTATTTCACACGTAGCTCTAGACTGTACCTCTCAACAATGGACATTCCTTGATGTTTTCAAGTACTATGAGTTCTATAAGGATTTGATGAAAATAAGACCTAGTATCACACAATGTGCATCATGAGAAGATCATGTATCTGTTAGAAGAAATGTTATTTGTTGTCAAGATAAGCATAAAGATGAATATGTATGAAAAATCTCTTCCTGTCAGATGAGAAACGAACACGAAAGTAATTTTGTTGCTTTGTACAAAATTGAAGTCATCTCACTCTTACAAGCATACTCATACCGCAAGAAATCGGTACCTTACTAAATTTGGCTCCAATTACATTGTCAACATAGTGTAAGAATTAGAAATGCACCCCATAAAAAAAAAAAAAAACAACCAAAAAAACAACACTGTGGGCAAAGTGGGCAAACCAGTAAGTCATTTGAAGCATTGTTTATTTTTGCACACAAACCATCAGTCAACCAGCACATGCGTTGATTGGCTTAAATTGATTCTAAATTGATTGGCTTAAAAAGTTTCAACAGCAACAATCCTGGCTGGTTCATTAAAGCAGGTTGCATAAAAACAACACACATCATTGCTCTTTCCTCTCTACTTTCTTGTTCTTGTCTGCTTTCGAGATGAGCTCAAAAATTAACTTTAACGAAAGTCAAGGACCCTGCAAGCGAGAGATAAGCACCAGTGGCTATTCAGGGACCTGGAGGGGTGGGAGAGGTGAAGGCAACCTGGCTTGATGACACCAGGGAGAGAAAGATCGATAATTAATTTGCCAATGACTATAGCATAACAAGGAACAAAACCAGACATCAAAGCAGTGTTAAGCACTTCAATTCTTGGCATTCAACCAACCAAGAGCCAGTTTCAATATTCACTTAATTCTTGTTAAAATCAATTTTTGAAAAAAATTGAGATAGAAAAATAAAGAAGTAATGTTCATAAAGTAGCTTTTGCAATCTTTCAATTAGCACACAAGTTTGTTCAGAGTATAACAGTTTATAGAGTGGTCCCCTTTCTTTTTTTTTTCAAATCAACCAACAAATAATACACGTAGCTTCACACTTGTTAGTATAACTTTCTCAAAGTGCCAATGGATTCTGTGCAATAATGCCTGCCTTTTCATAAAAAAAATCAGAGACAGAGAAAGTCTAAGCATTTAATGCCATCTTGATTTAATCATGAATTTTCAGAAGACCAAATTTTTTTTTACCTCACAGAGGTTGTGAGAGGAAAAAATTATAGAACAAAATACTTCCAGATATTTTTTTTTTCCCCTCCTTCACGAAACGACCAGGGCAAAAGCTGCAGAAATCACAGAATAACAGACACCAATGAATTACAACCAGCGGGGGGGGGGGGTGTAGAGGTGAGATGGGTTGAATTCCATTACCAGTCACCTCCACCCCCAACTACCACGACCACTACTGCATCAACCATCAAAAATCATAAGTCAGAGTCATAATAGTGGTGGACACTTGAAATATAATGAATGGAAAACATTAGCGTGTGGGGGAGGGGATACAAGGGGTAGTTAGGGACTGTACAAGAGACTGCAAGATGGACACAGGCAATCTGATAAGACAAGTTTTATATTCTGACAGATTAATCCTCTACCTTATACCTTTTCTGGCCAGAGTCAGACTGACTGACTATGACAAACTGGATGACCACTCCCTCTTGCCACGTGCACCTGCCCCACCCTCCTCTTGTGCCCACTCCTAAAGCCAGCCACTCACCAGCTTGGCCATTTGGGATTTAATGGGTCATCCATAATCTGCCTACTTACAATATCCATAAGGCTTGGTTTTGGGCTTATATATCAGCTCTGGAGGTTTTGATTAGATCTGAAGAGTGCATCAGGTTGGGCTAGGTTGAATGAGAAGGAAAAGATGCAGGAAGGAAAGATGATTAGAGGGACAGAGTTGAAGACATAAGCCACAGTCACACTTTCACAAAGCCAGAGAATATTAAGTAGCTGAGAGAAGCAATAAGAAATCATGAATGGAGGTGTACAATGTGCAGGGGTTTTGGTCAGCTGAATGTGTTGGAAAAAAATTTTCACATAATGATGTCTGCACATTTTTGTCTCCTTTCTCAAGATATAATGTGACTTTTGTGAACATCTCCAAGTTGAAAGGTAAAATATTTTGATAAATAATAAAAACTTTAGTGTTTCCTTCTTTTTTTTTTTGTCTTTTTTGCCAGGTTAATGAGTGATGATAAAACTATTTCTGATTACCAAGTGCCATAGAGGCATGTGTATGTGCAGATATCTTCCTTTTCAAATATTAGAGACTACAACTCAATCATGTTAATATGATGGAAAAAATACATAAAAAAAGGCATTTTACACTATAAAAATTTCAAATGAAAATACGATACATTTTGCTCCCTAACAAGTTGAATCAAGTAATTTTCATCCCCCTAAAATCCTTGTGATAAACTAATGACAAATTATACATATATGGAATTACAGGAAGTGAGTTGGGACAGCAGGAAGTAAAGTGGCTCAGTATCACAAGAGGTCCAAGCAATAGAATAGTATGAAGAAGTAATTAATTAGAGCATCCTATGTAAAGCTGGCTTTAAAAGCCAATTCCATTCTGAGTGTTCAACAAAGTATATAGCCCTGAGACACATTAGGGTAAAAACAAATGTAGTCGAAAACATACATATATATATATATATATATATATATATATATATATATATATATATATATATATATATATATATATATATATATATATATTCTAGAAAGCTTTACAGCTTTAAATACTTGACATTAAAAAAACTTTTTCCATAGATTTTTTTGAGTCACTTCAGTCACCCATTTCTCAATATCTGTCAATACAATCTATATAATTTTCAAAAGTGTTTTTTTCTTTGTTTCCCTTATACTTTGTTATTATTGTAC
>OY735205.1:47064512-47072012 GCA_963457665.1 Thysanoteuthis rhombus | reverse complement strand
TTTCACAATGAAGTAAAATCTTCAGAAGACTTTGAATATTCAACCATAACCCACACTGAACACAAAGACAGAAATCTGAACACTACAAGGTCAATAAACAATTCACAAGGTAGCCATGCAATAAACAAATATGGTTGATATTCTTATTTGATTGGAGTCAAATATAGCCACTACATAGAAATTCTAATAATGGAAGTAGGGACAGCTTATCTTTGTCTGACAGAATATTGCAGTATTCAAATTTTTGTAAAGGATGAAAATGATTCAAAGCATGCTTGTAGGAAATCAAAAATTGATGACCAAGCAAAATGGCAGAGTAAATTTTGTCAATATATCAACATTTATCATTGTACTTCAAAACAATATAATCAAAAAAAGAATGAAATAATACAATTTTATTTGTTCTGGGTTCTCCTTTTACTTTTTGTTATAGCATAGACTTACTATAAGTATTTGATATATTTTATTTCTGTAGTCAAACTCTAGTGAAAGTTGGAGTTGACTTTGCGTTCCACCATAACAAAAACAATCCTCACCGAATTCAAAGAAGCAAACTCTTCACTGTTTATCTATCAAGTAACAAACTAATTTTATACATACAAAAATTTCTCTACCATTATTTGAAATCACAAAAATGTAATTGGGGGTAGGCTCTCCAACTGACTGAGCTCAACCGATAGGTCTTTTATATTGACCATTTTCTTTATTACATATACAATACAAAAGTCCCAATAATCACCTTCAGTCTGAATAGAGGTAAGAGTGGAGTTTGATCCGGCAGCAGCCAGGCTAGTTATACTTTATTTACATTTTACTCATCTTTTTTGTTTGATTATATATCTATACGAAAAGTTGTGAGTCTTACTCCCAGATTTGAACTAGAACATAATCCATACAAGCATATATCGGATGTTCAAACATGTGAATGGAAACATATCTATGAGAAAGGGGTATGCACACACTTCATATCTATATGCCTACAAAGATTCATAGACATATGAATATACTTGTAAAGACATCTAAAACATGCATACACATTCATATAACCAACTGTCTTCTGTTTATAGGCTGTTCAATCAATGAGTAGATAAATATCAAACAGCACTCACCAATTTACCAACTAAAGGGACTAGAGACGTGTGAGTGCGTTTAACTATCTGTGTATGTCTTCACATGTATATAGTATATAAGTGTGAGTTAATTATATGTGTGCGTATATATAAGTATACATACACATCTTTTCAGCATGTATATAAGCAGGTCTGTGCATATATATCTGGAATATATATATAATGTGTATTCTGGTATGTATGAGCGTCTACACAGATTCCGAGACATGATGTGTGCATATCTATATATATATATGTATATGCGTGCAAATGTGTACATATATGTATATATATATTTTTATTTATATATATATATATATATATATATATATATATATATATATATATATATATATATATATATATATATATATATGCATGAAATTCATTACAAACCTTTTGATCAAAGATCTTAATTATATTAAGTCATCAAAACACTCTAAAGACAAAATTCCACTCAAAGAGTGAAAGGAATTAATGAAAAGGAATTGCCTTGTAATTTCTAAAATTCTTTATCCATTACAGAGTTTCCCAATCAATATTTGAGGCAATTGAAACAGGAATCAATTTGCATATTAAAATTTAGTCAGTGCCAAATTACAGCTGCAAGAAGATGGGGGAAAGGTGTGGGTGAGATCGAGTGCTCAATGACACTACTCCTAAGCCCAACAATGACTATCTATTTGCATCTATCATCCCAACACTTTTTTTCTTCTTTTGGGTTAATAATAATTAGCTTCTCAAAATACTCCATCATCATCGTCATCGTCATCATCGTTTGTATAATTCTTCACAATCACTTTCCTTACTATCTATTTTCTGTTGATACTCTCATATTTAAAAACTTCTGTTTCATCCTTTAATGGAGTGTATTTTAACAATGTAAGTTTATATTCCCCAATGGGAGAATCTATCTATCCCCACATTTATATAACACTAAAAGTACTGAAAATTATAGGGATTAAATTTAGAAACACAGAAAGTTAAAAAAGATGTTTTCTTGACAACCCAGGTACCTCATTTTTTTGTTGAAATTGATAAGAAATCAAAATGTCATTGATTAGCTAAACAGTATATCATCATTTGATAAAATTAATAAAAAATAAGCTAATAACTTCTATCAAATTGATATTTACTGATCAAAATTTTATAGCAATACCTATATATATCCTCTTGTATATCCCGATGATGGCTCAAAGCCCAAAAGGAAAATGATTCCATCCCTGGCAGATATTAGTGGCTTTTATATGTGAAAATGAAGAGTAGATCTAACATTTTATATGATGAAATTCTGATATCCTCCATAAAGATATATGGATACCAAGATGTTCAAGTATATCTCAGATATAATTTCTTCTCTCATGGCAGATGCAACCCAATATTCTAAGTGACATTTTAGACAAAAATCAAACAGGCAAATAGGCTGGCTTCAGAAGTGGCTATTCAACAAGAGACAACCTACATACAATAAATCAACTGAACAAAAGGCTATTAGAATGCAACAAACCACTTTTTTGGCCTTTATAGATTATGAGAAAGCATCTGACTTGATAGAACATACGTCAGTCTTCAAGTCAATGCAAGAACATGGTGTTGATGAAAATTACATACATTCAGAGCATATATGAAAATGGCACTGCAATAATTAGACAACATAAAGATGCAAACAAGATGAAGATATAAAAAGGAGTGAGGCAAGGGATACAATATCATCTAAACTAATGCGAGCCTTAGAAGCATCTTTCAGAAAACTGATTGGGAGGGAATGGGAATAAACAGGTGGAAAATAGTTAAATCACTTGAGATTCACTAATGATATTACCATGATGCCAGATGCATCAGAAGAATTGCAAAGCATGTTGACTGATCTAAATAGGGAAAGTAAAAAAGTAGGGTGTGAGAACAAAAGTAATGTTCAACAATAAAGTTTTCAAAAAAGCCAAATAGAAGCTGAGAGAGATTGACTAACATGCTTAACTAGGTCTATTTCTAATTTTTGTTTTCATTATCTTTCTTCAACTTTATCAAGTTAAAGAAAGATAAACTAAATGAAATACAACGACACACAGTGATCGGTCAGAAAGCATCTGGTATGACCAGAGACATATTGAAGAGCACCAATTTGCTTAAGGTGTAAAATATACAATGAATGCATAATATTAACTATGACTTATGGATGTGAAACATGGGAATCGGAAAAACGAACTGAGAACTATTGCAGAGAACCACAGAAAGAGCAATGCTAGGAATGCTTCTAAGAGATAAAAAAGGAACAACATGAGCCTGGAAGACTAGAATATGAGATTTTATACAAACTATTGAGCATCAAAAATGGAAACGGGCTGGACATTTAGTAAGAAGAAATGACAATGGATGGAGCAAAAAGTTAATTGATTGATACCCATAGGGCAGGAAATGCATGGGTACCAATCTGTTAACTTTGCACAGAATTAAAAGTTTCTACTCTGAACAGCTAGAGCTGGCCTAAGTTCAGATACATAGATAAATACATATATATAATTGCCAGAACACATGAATAACTTAATCTTATCAAAAGTATTCAAGATGAGTTGAGATATAAGTGAAAAATTGTTTTTCCCAACTTCAGGTGACCAACGTCTTTTGGCAGCATGTAATTACATTTTAAATATTACTTCTCTATATTTGGAAAGGAACAGGCTTGAAAAGAAATTCAAGTGGTTACTCAAAGGGTAAGGAAAGAGAAAGGGAAAGAAGGAAGTTGGTGAATTTAATAAGACGATGGGATAGAGAAGAAAGGTAGTTAACTGAGCGGCTAGAAGATTTGACATATGAATCTTATCCATGTTTGTATAATAATGAGATAAAACCACAGGGCAACAGAGATTAGGAAGGATAAGGGAGACAATGAAGTAGAGGCGTTGGTTGAGAGAAATACAAAGGAATGAGATAATATTAATACTTAGTTTAGGTGTCAACAACAGAGGAATTTCCACATTGGTACAGCAAGTGTATCAATGTTAAAACCTATGAAAAATCTGAATCAAGCAAAAGTGTTTGAACCAGTCTGTTAGGGGTAGTGGTAATTAATAACAGTTGTATGCATAACAGATGAGATATATGTAAAAACGCGTTTGTTTGTTTTTTTTTCACCAACCACCTGGTAACCAATGTCTTTTGGTAACATTTCCTGTTGAGGTGAACAATTAAAAAATTGGAAAAAGGGGTGATCAATGAAAGTTACTCTTTCCTTTTGTTGGGCACTAACATGTCCAATTTTTCAAAAAACAAGGGTGGATCAATTCAGCAGAGGCTTATACTGAAAATTGCCCATCCACAAAATAACATCATTTTGGAGAGGAATTTGAAAGAAAAAAAATTGCATGTGTGTGTGTGCACACAAAATTTCAATTTTTCACTTTGAACAGTTAGGGCAAGGTGGAGCCCAGATACAGAGATACATAATAATGTTGGAACACATAAATAATCCAAACCAATGTTATGGGTAGTGGTGATTAAAAAATTGACGTCATTTCAGAATCATTTCCCAATATCTGTAAATGTAATTTTTTTCAGTGGATTTCAAATCCATATACACATACACACACAAATAAATAAAATATCTGAATACACACACATACACACAATTAAAATATATACGTACTTCAATTTATTTTTCTCAAATTTTTTAAGCGAAAAGGATTATAAAAAGTATCACAAAATGTCAACATATTAAACTGCTTTTGATACTGATTGATTTCTGGCTGTCTAATTGCATACTTCTGTGAATAACTTATTTTTTCCATCTAAAATACAAAAAAAAAACATACAGCCAGTGATGGATCTACATTTTGGCAGCCCTGAAACTTGGACTGTTATAGTGACCACTTCACAGACAGATACAATTGGGCAACATCCAACAAGGTCTGAAGGGTCTTGTTGGCCTTGCAAGGACCTTGAGGCCCAAAGTGGCCATAAACAGAATGTTGCTACTTAGCGACTGATCACTTATATCTCTGCTTGATCTGTACAAAAAGTGCAATTTTGTTGAAAAATTCACTCATGAAAAAGAAAGTTGGTTCTGGAGCCGCTCCAAGATTGCGGAGCACTGAAGCTCAAACTACATTAGTTTCATAGTCGATCTGACACTTAACAGTACAAAGACCATCTCAATTACAACACAATAATAAAAGAATGAACTGTCCAAAAATGCACTTCAATAGTCATTTTTAAAGGGTGGTGTTGGCACTGGGCAAGTTGACTTGATCTTGAAAATCTGTTGCTCAGGCTTGAGGTTTATTCTGCATATAGCCCTGCCATCTATGGTCCTACTGCTATGGAAATCCCTCCCAACAATCTTTGTTTGCAAAGCCAAATCATTCATAAACAATACATTAGTTGTGCAAGAGACAACTGCTGGACATGGTGACTCACAACATGGATCCCCAGAGATCATTCGTGAAACTATAGCTAGCAAAATATAAGATAGCATAGTCAGAAAGTATTGGCTCTGCAACACCAATTATAGAAAGGTCTGGCAAATTTTAAGGAAGGTCTATGTCCTACAATGTATGTTATAAGGCTAATGATGATTCAGTCTCTAGATTTCAAAAGATCTAAATAACTTTCTAAATTGTTCATATTTCTGGTAATTTGAGCTGTGAAGTTACAGATAATAGAAAGCACTTTGTAGTTAATCTATACAAATATTTACAGTTAGCCTGATGACTATGAGAAACAGTCAACATAGGTTTCTTCAGTTTTCAAGTTGGTCAGGCTGGCTGGCTATATATGTATACAGTGTATGTATAGGCAGCATAGATGGTACTAAGGGGTTAAAAATTTCAACATTTACTAAAGAAAAAAATGGTTATTTTGTTTTTTTCAAAATTCCTCCTAGTTTAAGTTTTTCAGTCGCTAAATTGGTCCTTTAATTTGTGTCCAGCAGCATTTACGTGTCGTTGTTTTTTGAGGATTGAGACTTATTTAGTGAAACCCGCTGAGCAAAAAGAAAAAGAAGTAACTTATTTATTGATCCCCTGAGACACAGTATGCTGCCTAATGATATAGTTCATTTCTATTGAGTGACTAATCAAACCTGTTATGTGATTTGATTTAGTCAAAAATACCTATCTTCAATTTTGATATCAATCAATGGGACTATTTTGAAAATGAAAGCATCTGGAAGATTATTTATCTTGCAATTTCCTTCCATTTCACTAACTTATGTACACATACACAGATAGATTCATGGATACATACACACGTGAACATTTCATGATTTTATTTATACAAACAAAAATGATTACTTTCAATAGACATTAGAATTGATTATGCACACATACTTAGAAGCAAGAAACTTCACTCTGCATGAATAAGATGTGAAATCTACTGAAATGTTTCTAAATAGGAAAAGACAAATAGAGTCACAGGATGAAAAAATGTATCCTGAAGATAGATAAAAATCAATTTTTACCTTTTAGCTTCATTTTTAATTTTCACTTTAAAAAGAAAAATGAATTCGTGGTTTGTGAAGTAAAATCAAAAGGCTTTAATTAATTCACTTTTTTAAGAAGTCGAAAAAAACTACAAAACAAAATCCCAATAAGGTAGAAATAAAAGTGAATTAAGTAGAAAGGTTTTCATCTTGAAATTAAATAAATATGAGTGTGCTTACAAAGAATTCTGCATGTGTATACACACTGATGAGATATAAAACAATCACATGGTGAGAGATTATATTATCTTTGTGGCAAAATAATAAAGTGTGAAAAAACTGCTTACACATGCATGCACACACATATATACATAATTTTTAATAATTCAAGTAATCTAATTTTAATTTTTTTATGTAAGTCTCAACTCAAGATGTTTCAGAAGGTGATCAGACAAAGGTTTATGAGTTTCTATGATGTAATCTCTGCTGATATGTCATAATAGGATAGTAAGTTAACCAACGAGATTGATATGCAAACAGAAAGAAATTTACTTATATTCCTATTAAAGGTTTAGATACTGCAATAAACAATTGAAAATTTTTATGAAATGCTAATTGGAAAATATGGAATTACCAGCAGAAGTACCCATCAATGAATATTTAAATAATGAAAAAAAGATAAGATCTTTCTCTTGTTTACATAAGTGAGCTTGTGGTCAAATTGTTGCATAATCATACAAAATAAGCAAATCTGACCCTGTGTCAGTGCAAATTCAAACAAGCAAATTTGTAGAGTGAATGTTTGGATTTGCAGCATATTCATACGAAGAAAGCCACATTAATTTCAGTTAATAGCCAAATAGAGATGGAAACAGGTTTTCCTGCTTTGAACTTTTTTTTACACATCTTCTTATATATCTTAGTCTCTTCATATATATCTATGACATGGGTGGATCTTTTTTTGATACTAAGAAA
>OY735205.1:46972012-47059512 GCA_963457665.1 Thysanoteuthis rhombus | reverse complement strand
AAATTATTTAAAAAAACAAAACAAAAAAAAAAAAACAATTGCCAAATTAGAATAAGTTGGAGAAACGGTGAATGCATGTCGTTGAAGGCTGAGGAAATCTCAAAGTTGACAATGAAGATTCAAATAAGTGCATGGCGCCTAATAAGGCAAGACTGAACCAATATCGACAGATTTGATGCCAAGCGTAGGAACTGGCCAAGTATCCTGCATCTGTTCTCTCAAGTCTTTAGAGTTGAGGGTCTGCCAAGTGCTCAGCTATTGTGACCATGTCTTCACTTTGAGCTGAAGAGGACAAATGGAAAAGAAAGACACACACACACACACATTCAAATGGATAAATAATTGGTAAAAGGTAAGAGCTTGTCTGGCAGATCCAGTCAGGTGGAGGAAATAAAAGAGAATAAAAAAAATGACTGAAAATGTTTGGAAGAAGTACAGTGAAAAAGAAGGAAGGAAATACGAATGATGAAAAAAAAAGTGAAGAGAATTATTAGTTGAGATTCAGAAAGAAGAAAGTAAAAAACAAAGAGGGAAAATTGCAAGAAAGAAAAACTTGAAGCAATGGAAGAATATAAAAAAAGAGGAAGGAAGTGATGGAGAAAAAAATGTGAAAGGAAAAATTGGGGAAGGAGAATTGAAAGGGAGAATAAGACAATATGAGCCAAGAGGAGCAGAGGGAAAGAAATGAAAGAGAAGAAAGAGGATGAAATTTTACAGAAAAAGTGAATAAAAAAGAAAGAATTCGTATGAATTTGGAAAAGATAACAAAAAAAGTGCAAAAATGGAAGAAATGAAAGAAATGAAAGACACAAGAAGGAGAGAATTCCAGAATAAGAAAGAAAAGGAAGTAGGCAATGAAAATGGAAGAAAAAAGAGCAAAGGAGAAAAATAAAGAAGAAAAAAAAGGAATAAATGCACAGAGAGAGAAATAAAAGGGAGAAAAAGTGAGAAGGAACAGGAAAGAGAAATGAATAAGAATCAAGGAAGGATGTGAGAGACGTGGAAAAAACAAAAATTCTTTACGAAGCTAGGAAAGGAAGAAAAAATAATTGAAAACTGAAAAAAAAAAAATATGTAAGAATAAATAAATGAGAATATACAAAAAAAAAAAAATAGACATTAGGAGAATAGAGGAGATATCAGTGACAAACCATCCTGATCAATCTACCCCCCCTCCACCACAACACCCTCCACGCTCAAAATCGATCCCCCCTGCTCTTCATCACAGTCAATGAGGACTCAAGTCAATGATTCTAAATCTCCTCCCACCCAATTTCTTTCAAGTATCTTTTTCTTTTTCAAATTCTTGTATTACTCAAAGAGTCACCCAGAAGACACCGTGAGACATGGAAGCCAAGATCAAACCGAAACCCTCATATACTTACATACCTATACGCAAGCATACATACACAAAAGTACACCAGAGCTTTTTTCTAATGTAGAACATCAGAAAAACAAGAACAAAAAAAGATGAAAGAGAAACAACTTCAGCCATCAAATATTCACTATCGACCAAAAAGAAAAGAGATGAGACTACCTTAAAGCAATGATGGGTAACAGAACAGCTAACCTTTTCCTGGTTTACATTTTATACCTAGTCTTCTTTCTTTTAAATAATGAATAGATAATGACCTCTTTTTGAATACTGTCTCAGCCAAGACCCATCGTTTAATACAAAGGTTCTCATGAAATATAAAGATACGATAATGAAGCAACAGACAATGAGGTTAAATTCTATTTGCAACATACACGGAAATTTTCAGCACAGCTGACATCAATGCAAGATTCCTGCTGAGATTTTATAGCTCAAAAATACCAAAAGCAAAATGAAGTGTTTGGGGTTTCATCATAAAGATCAATAATTTTACAATCAAATAGCAGAACCCATGAAAATTCCGTGGTGCATTTTTACTATATAGAAATAAACAAAACAATTCATACGTTTTTAGAATAATCAAAAAACATTTCTTTAAATAACTATTTGCAGTTCAAAATAGTGTCTGCTAAATTTACAAATTTATAAATGCTTGACAAAATAATGTTATACTCAAAGATTTTACCGAACAACATATTACTATCCATCTTCTGCTTTGCTGGAGAGTCACAAATAGTAGTAGTGAGTAAGTTAGTCATGTGGACCACTGCTTCTGTTGTGAGTTCGATTATCACTAGCTGGTCCATGCTTTCACCTTGTGCCAAATTAAACTGAGCTTAGTAAATAAGCATCCCATACCTAGCAATTCTTCTCTTTATTTCCATTAACATATTTTCTAATGACCATGGCTCTGAAACAAAAAGGTCAATGCTTTGATCATAGTTTACCAAAAGTAAGATTATCTTGTAAAATATCATAATGTGATCTTGGTTTCTTGTTCTTGGGCTGTTCTTTTGCTTTAAACCAATTTCTCTCTCCTCTGGATCCAACAAGCAGTCATGGTTTTTACAATTATTCTTTTTCTAACCTTGTACTAAGTGTTCTCTTGCTTTACTGAATATATAAATTAATGATACACATAAATGCTTTTCATAGACATCTGCAAATCGGTATCTTCCGTCACAAACTAAGACACTCTCAACCACCAATCTCCAAGAACATCAAGTTTTCAATGGCTAAATACAGGTTGAAAGTAGTATATTCTACAATTTTTTAAAAAGGTCTGGCCTTCTATTTACCAGTGTCTATGGCACTGGAACAAAAGGTCACATGTCTCACTATAAACTCCAACTTCCTTTTGTACATTTTCAATTTGTTTCTATCAACACAATCTCATGATACTTGGGTCAATCTAAACCTGATCAGGAAATAAAAAGCTGATAAAACTATGGTGAGTGAAATCATACATAAAGCATTCGTTTCAATATTGACTTCATAAAACCGAGAGACTATCATTTATAGTCAGTCTATCTTCAGAAAATAATGTAAAACTAGAAATGTAAAAATAGCAAAGCAACTCATATTCCTGGTTCACTACTATTGATTACATCAAAATATTTTTGGTACTTTTTTGTGTGTGTGTTCAAAGAAGTAAATCAGTCACAAGATAAACTAATAGTTTGTACACAAATATGTTAAAATAAATAGATAAATCAGGGAAAAAAATGACCGAAGCCAAAATTTTAAAATGCATAAAAATAGTGAAAAATGAAAAAAAAAAAATTTTTTTTCAAATATCCCCGAAGAAAACATTAAGAGCCAAACATATGAGAACAGATAATATTAGAAGTTGAAAGAAAAATATTCCAACACAAAATATATCACAATAATTCAAGATGTAGAGGGAGGGGAGATAATAATTGAGGACAAAGGGAGACAATAAAAATGAACAAAAGAACAATAGCAATAAAAATGTACAAAATGGATAAAACAAGTCTGGTTAGTCACTCAAAAGAAACCATCATGTAACCAACAATATCTTTTGGCAACATTTGGAGTGATCAATCAAAAAGTGGGAAAAGAGGGTGATCAATAGATGAGTCACTGCTTTCATCTTTTGTTGGCCAGTGATCACTAAAAGTGTCTGAATTTTCAAAAAAATCATGAGTGACACAAATAAAAGGATCAATTTGGCATAAATGTACATTGCAAATTTTACCCCTCCAATAAAAACTCAGGGGGGGGGGTGAAAAGAAATCCCCCCCCCTAGAAATAAGAATAGATGTTGAAATTTTCAATCCTCTAACTCCATTGGTATGGCCTGCATGCAAGGATACATACATACATACATAGCCAGCCAGACCAGCTTGAAAACTGAAAAAACCGATGTTAACAGTTTTGATTGATGATTTCAAAAACAAAATGAACAACTAGACAGTCATACTAAATATCTTTTTTGAACTTCTAAAAACATTAATACTCATTTTTATGGAGGATACTTGTCTTCAGGATAGCTTATGATAAAGCAATTATGTGACCAAACAGTTCTCAATAGATAATAAAGAGTTTCTGTATTATATTAGAGAAACAATCTATCATTAAATGATTTTTATAACTTCTCATAAAAATTGCCCCGTGCAGTAATTTTGATATCAATTTTCTTTGACCTCAGAAAGACAATGCTGTCAAAAGTTTTCAAAGAAAAGCCTATTACAAATATGAGCTTGGATGAAAGGAGGAAAAAAAAAGAGACAGAGAAATGAGAAAAAATAACATATATAGATGAAAAAAAATGAGAATAAAAAAGCTATGGGAAGCATAGAGAGTGGAGGTGATACTTGATTAGATTACCGAAAAGTCACAGCAAAGGCTGCAATGTGCTAATACCTAAAGCAAAGATCTACCTCTGTAATTAGAAAAGCAGTTACATTTTTCTTCTGACTGAATCTTCGTTCACCATCTCTGTTATTTTTTCTCTTTCCTATTGTTTTATTTTCGGGGGGAAAAATGTCAGACTTCTCTTCCCTTTCCATTAAAATAAGCAAAAGAAAGCAAAATTGGCAAAATAACAAGTAAAACAACAAAAGGAAATGTGCCATGAAGCAGTAATAAACAAAAATGCAGAAAAATAACATTAAGATGCCCAAATCTAACAGTTTGCATTATTCTTGAATTTCCTCCCATTTTTTTTTTTTGTCTTGCTTCTTTCCTTCCCTCATCATTCTATTTTTGAAACTATTTTATTTCTGTATTTAAACATTTTTCTATTTTTTCCCCAATTTTCTTTAATGCCATTTTATTGTCTTTTTAGTTTCTTCTTTCTGACTTTTTTTTTGTATTCTTTTCTTCTGGTGATTTCTATTCTCCCACCGTTTTTAGCTTACATTTCCATCTCTCTCTCTCTCTCTCTCACATACTCTCTCTCTCCTTACTGATTCTCCTGGAACTCAGTCATCTGGTACCTTTTCTTCTTTCTTCAAATCATTCTTTTGTTCTCCACGTCTCTCCTCCTCTACACTTTTTATTGCTCATTATTCTTCCTTTCATAAATCTTTCTTCTCTTTTTTTTCCATCAGAAGAATGATTTCCTTCCTTTCTTCCTTCACACCTTTCCTCTTCACTGCATTTCCATTTTCTCCCCCCCCCCCTTGCAATTTCTCTCTTATACCATTAACCATTGCAGGTCTATCATGGTGAGACTGTCCTTTGGTAATACACAATTCAAGAGACTACAAATCCAAAGCAATAAATATGCACTTTTTCCTTCTTCTTTTCATATTTTCTATGTTAGCTTCGCTGTCTCACTTCCACCTGCCACCAACCACCTTACTTGATGCCTGTCAGTCTAACATAATACATATGTGTAGCAATATCTTTTGCAGAAAGTGAACTGGAATATAACTACCAACTCCAGCTATCACTACCACTATCAGGATTAGTACGACAGTGTCAATACTATTATCAAAAACACACTTTTCACTATAATTGCCATCATTAGTATTTTCATAACTGCAACCAACATTATCATTAATCAATCGGATCACAATTATTGTCACTCAAATCAACATTATTGCATCATCATTATCATCTTTTCCTCATTCTACTGAATTTCATATTACTGTGTCTTCATGAATTGAACAGGTATCATAACTATGACTAGGGAGCCTAGCAGAGCATATGATTTGCAAGCTAGTCTTGCAAATGCTAGTATGATTGCACAATCCTTACATGGAGCCCCAATACTTTAACTTAGTGGTAGGCTACAATAAGATACTATTATATGACTACGGTTATAGCCTACAAAAAAAAAATTAGATAATTCTACTAAAACTATTCTCTTTACTTCCTTCAGCCACTGAAATCCACTAATCATTAGGTTAGCATGTTCAAGTAAATATACTATTGTTGTTGATAAGGTTGTTCTATCATGTTAGAAAACTTAGAATTGCTCAGTGAGCCAAGGAAAGAGCAATGCTAAGGTTAACTCAAAGAGATAGAAACAAATCAACAGGGATTCAGAGGAGGACTAGGGTGAAGGATATCATACATATAATTAAGCAACAAAAATAGTGATAGGCTGGACACTTAAGAAGAAGAAATAACTGATTGGTTCCCCTGGAAGCATTGGACTTTTAATGTCTGATGATGAGGATGATGACAATTGTTATGCCCTATCTATATCATTTCACTGTTTACTGAAGCAGATACATTAATAATTTCTATACATTCATCGTTTGCAGAGGAGAATATACTATTTTCACTTTCGCTGTTTATTTTTTTACAATGTTTATTCTAAATGTAAGCACAACTCTACTTCCCACTCTTCATATATGAAAGTAATTTCTTAGAACAAATAATGAAAGATTATATCCACTGCTTTACTATTTTCATTAGACAGAACATTTTAAGTACTCTATCATGATACACATTCACGATTAATGCATTTGCTATTTTTAGTGAAGCCCTTATGATGATTAAAATGAACAGAAGAGATTGTATTTTACTTAGAGTAGCAAGACTAGTAATGGTGGTGATAGTGTAAAAACTGTATTTTATTGTTATTTGTATCTTCTAATCTCCGGCACTCTTTAGTATTCTTAGATTTCAACAGTGCTGTGATCTGAATCATTCAGTCTCCCTGTGATAATGATAATGATGATGATATCATCATCATCATCACCACATCTGTATGTTCACACTAGGTGTCTGGTGGTTATTGCTGGATATTGAATAACAACATCTCCTCATATCTCCAGCACCTTCCTCAGTTTCCTCACAGATCCAAGCAATGCTTAGGTCTAGACAATTTCTATGCTTCCTTGAATTTCCAATTTATCAAATTTTGATTTTTGTGTTTTGGCAGGGTTCCAAATGAACCAATTATTATTGGTATGACCCTGACCTTCACATTCTGCAATTTTCTTTCCCAGTTCTGGAACAAGGTCCCAGAATTTTTTCTTATGACATTTTTATACTTCAAAAGGGATTTTATTGAAGACAAATTTAGCTATCACGTCTCATTTTTACCATACATTTTTATAACTTTTTCAGAAATTTCATAACAAACAATACTTACATTTTGACTTCTAATAAAGCCTGAATTGTCAAAATAGAATTCTTGTATCAAAAGAATCCTTCAATTGAATATATAGTTTCAAGTTAGAGGAATAATTTATTCAATGATCACCTGTTCTTCCAATTTTTTAATTGATTACTCCCAACACGGCATGCTGCCAAAAGATTTTTCTAATGAGTGACTAAGCAGACATGTTTCTAGGCAAAAAACTAATATTTATAGGGATTGGCTTTGTATAACACTTCCATTAATGATGATTTTATTATCTTAAATAAAAAGCTAACTCCAAAGTATAGAAACAGTTGCCAGTCCAATAAATACAATCACTTTGTCCTTAATTGGTATCTTCAAAAATGACAACCTTGGCATCCCCACAGTCTGCTAAATCAATTCAAATTATTCTTACCATCTCTATAACATAATTATCTATATTTGCATCAACATTATTAAAATTTATGTATAAAAATGATCATAAAAGGCAATCCATGTGAAATTCTGACACTGGGACTGCAGAATCTCTCTTTCACTAAGGAAGGAAGTAAAAAAAAAAACCTCCATTCATTGCATTACATGTGAGCAGTTATTGAATTTTCACATAGTTATGGCAGGCTAAACTAGGTTGCTTACTATGCACCTTCAATCATGAGATAAGCCAAACTAGGATGGTTTACTAAATTTGGGAAAAAGATAAGTCTATTGTGTAATGCTTTTGGAGAACGTAATAAAAATAAAGACACATAAAAGAAGAGAAGACAGAGAATACTTCTAATAACTAGTCAATACCAAAAATAACACCTTCAACTTCATCCTTACCTAGCCTAACACTCACTTTTCCTTCAAAATGTTTTTGATAGAATATCATCAATGAATAATAATAATAATGATAATAATAATAATGATGATGATGATGTGTAATGAAAATAGTAATGCAGCTACCTTTAACATGGTTTCATGCAGCAGCCATTTTGAATTTTTCACATCTTGCCCATCAGCACAAGACTTAAGTCATTCAGGAAAAAAATAAAACAACAAAGAAAGCACTGGTTATCTATCTACTACTGATGCAGACAGCACACCAACAGAACAAACCAAAGAAGATACGGTTCCAGACTCCCTACGCACACGCACACTGCCGCTTACAAAAAGCACAGGGAAAAGATTTGGAGAGGAGGATTCAGAGTGAAAATACAATTCAACTAACTGAAACCAGAACCGAGTTGGACATGTTATTTGGTGCCAAGACCACCAGAGGGCATTTAATTGTCAGAGATCTTCTCAAAGAGGGTAGTGGGGAGGAGATATTTGGTCAAAAATGAATACCCACCCACACACAAAGTCTAGAAATAATAACAAGAATAATGGAGTTGTCATGATGTGCAGGGATTTGGGGCAGTTTTTGGTGATAAGGGGGAAAGTTTTGGCAGTGTGGAACAAGAAGCATGGCCAATATAAATCAGTCAGTGGTGTGGAAGAGAATGCCCAATCACAATTCATCTTAGAACAAAAGCTCAGGGGGACCAAGGAAGAATTTTTTTTTCAGATGGTCCATCTCATGGCCCCAGCTCAAGGAACACACATACAGAATATTTTTATCTTATTGTTTGTCTATGTGTGCGTGAGTAAAAAAAAAAGTCCCAATTGTCAGTACAAAATACACAAATATAAGTATTTATAGCACAATAAGATTATTTGATGGTGTAAGTTAACATGATAAGTATGCATGTGTACATACATATACATATGAACATATATGCAGAAACATATGGAAAAGATGATACATATATAGACAAATGCATATACATGAAAAAAGTTAGATATGTGCACTTGGACACACATAGATACACAAATATTGAGCAGCTAGTTTCTATGTAAGGCGCAAATGGGACTTAATAATATTTAAATGAATTATTTACTCGAACAGTTAAATTTATATCTTTCAGTATAAATGCATTTATTGCAAAAAAGAAATCAGCACCAATTGATTTCCTAATTGATAAGAATGAGAGAGACATATCAAATTATCATAGTATCCCAGCTATGATTTGATCATACATTCAAGTTAAAAGTCTGTTATCTTGACCACTCAGCTACAATTGGAAACTCAAAATTTCAGGTTAAAATTAAGACAAAGTTCTTACAGCTGCTCTGTTATCAGTAGCTATACATCATGGACAAAGTGAGATTAAGATATGGCTTAGCAAATGAGTATTTCTTTATGAAAATATATTTTTCCTATGAACTTTCATCTGTTTTTATTGAATATGACTTCCATTTTTCCGGATAAAAAAAAAAATTAATTTTTGAAGTGAAAAAGGGAGAAATGCCTCCAAACCTAAAGCTCAATTTACTGTTTACAATGTACATATGATGCTAATTTTTGCAATTAATGAACATTTAAAATTTTTTTTTTTTTTTCACTGTCTCAAATTGGTCTTTAAAGTTGAAGAAAATCCCTGGTTTGCTTCTGAATTCACAGAACCCTTTGGAAATATAGTTTAAACCTTGCCTCAGTGAAATATCTAAAGCATAGAACTGTTTCCTCGCGGTAGAACACAATTTTCTGGGTGAAAAACTGCCCCAAGCACTTGTCAAAAATCATCTTCCTATAATGGCCGTTTGTTGAGCTATCTCTGTGCATTTACACTCAAGCATGCGTACAGAGATTTCTCAAATTTTAGTTAAATGTGTGTTTATATCTCTCTCTCTCCATATATATATATATATATATATATATCAACGTATGTAAAACACAATGTATATCCATATATTTTTTGTGTGTGTTATTCTTTTCTATGTCACCAGAAGAGTCCATTACATAGATGGGTGAATCACCCGTCTCTGAGTAGGACTTTTTTGGTGAAATAATAAGAATTTTCCATCATCTTAAACTTGATAAATAAATAAAAATTTTATGATTATTGAATGGTTTTTGGAATGTTATTTGTCAATTTAGTGGGGGATCCAAAACAATAGTTGAAGCAAGGCATTTTCCTCAGCATTGTATAGCGGACTTTTCTGATGATGGAGTAAAAAAAGAATTTTATAAAATGTTAAACTTGATAAAGATAACTTGATTATTATTCAATTGTGAATGAAATGTTATTTGTAAATTTGGTGGCACAAAACATTTTTCGTCCGAGATACCGATGTGTGTCTCTATCTCTCTCTCTCTCTATATATATATATATATGTGTGTATATGTAGAAAGAGAAAGAGAGTCATGTAAACTTTCCATTATTTTTTTAATTGCTGAAAATGAAATTTTATTTGTCAAAATTAACTTTGTCCCAAAAAATCTACAGCTATGTACCATGTAAGTCACCTTTGATCAGAAAGTAATCCTCATCATTTTAAAACTGGAAAAGGTTCTTAATATTTCCAATCTTGATGTGAATATTTGAAGAAAGACCTTAAATCATTATAAAAATTTCTATATCCTCAGATAAGACAGAAACAAAGTCTATATATGCCAGCCTAGGCCTTTTAAAACTGTTTTATATGTATAGAAACATATTTATAAGATTTATTTATTGTGCATAATTAAGCCAATTATTTTCAGTTTATCTCCAACAGGGGGCTTCATAAAAGCCCTAGGTGGATTTCTTTTCATAAAAGTAATAAGATAATTGTCCACCTGAAAAAATAATTATTTATAGTTAAGATAGTGACACTCGAACTAATCTCTGAACAAATTTAACCTTCATATTATAGCTAAAAGAAGATTACATTGCATGGATTTCCCTAACTTCATTCTAGAAAACCAACTTAGGTTATATTTGCTTTATTGAAACCATATTAGAATTAAGTAATCTGGATTACTAAATTATTTTCTCTTTATCCTCCATACTGGGAAATTTACGTGACATACAGGTGTCATCAGCTACAATAATTTAATTGATTCTATCTTCTTATCTAACACTATGGGTCTGAACAACTCAGATAGTCAACTCGTCTATTTTCTACAAGTGAAATATCCTTGTATAGGTTTGTTACTGATATCGAATGATACTTGCAAACGTTGGACCCATTCTGTAGGTTGAAATGGCTGTTTTTTCTCCAAATAATTGGAATAAGAACTTGAAATTCAGATTTTTTTCAAATTAGTATCTTCATGTTTATGAGTGATACAGAGTGAAACTTTATAAAAATGCTAGTCAATGAAGAGAAAAAAAGAAATCTCCACATTAAGAGCAGTTTGGTGAAAATAAAGATTTATTAAGTCTTTTCCAGTGTCTGCAAGTACTGCGAAAGAAAGCAGAAAATTTTTCCCACTCACTACAGCTTAGAGCATTAGAAGGCAAACATATCTCTTGTCGTGTTTTAATACAAGACACATTTCATTCTTCATTTCTTGGCCTTTTGCTATGTCACTATGTGTTATCAGACAGCTGTTAATCCTGAGGTCAGATGATTAACTGACAAAGTGTCATCATACTCAACACTGAGACCAGTGCTTTGCTGACCTTGGCTAAGGTGAAATAATGCTGTTGCTAAGTCGGTGTTGGAGCATTATTTCTTGATAACCAGAAAGCACTGGCTAAAGAGCTTCAAGAATTAATAAACGCCGACTGTTTGATTTGCCTGCAGACTCTTTCTTACATAAAAAGTAATAAGGCATTTGCTCACATATATAGATATGAACACACTGGCAGTGAGAAAAAGATTGGTATAGACAGGAACAGACTGATTTGAGAGAGAAAGGAACAGATTGTTGTTAATGTTTATATATATATATATATATATATATATATATGTATAAAGGATGAACAAAAATAAAATCTGGTAACTGATTTAAATACAAATATAAGTTATTTTTTCATATTTGTGGTGATATTTTGTTGGGGACAGCTTCATTGGACTCTAATCCAGAGAAATAGGACAGGGAATTGATATTCTTATCTGAGGGGTGGTTTGGGCACTGGCAAAATATCACCACAAATATGAATAAATAATTTACTTTCATATTTAATCTGGTTTTTGGATTGCCTTCTTTTCACCATAATGTCGGATACACATCCTTTCAAACATCATATATATACATATATATATATATATATATATATATATATATATATATAGAGAGAGAGAGAGAGAGAGAGAGAGAGATAGATAGACAGACAGACAGACAGATAGATAGATAGATAGATATTTACAACTTCCACCCCATGAGATCATCGGGCAGCTATTGTCTGGCCATTGCATGGTATGAAACTTGTCAGTAGCAACAAAGTTGTAAATATACATTTATTTAAGCTCTATTTTGAAATATTGCAATAGATAAGATCAGCAATTATATATGTTATTAGGAAATTGATAAGTGATCCAACAGAACATATTAATAGTGTTATGCTATATTGAAACCCTTTTTGAAATGACCTCCCATTATTATACAGTGAATGTATCAATTGGCTTAGACGATGTAAATAATATTAACAATTAAAGAAAATGGGGCTGTAGCAGGAATCACACATATATATATATATATATATATATATATATATATACACATTATATATATATATATATATGTATATATATTACCATCATGAAACATAATAAAGTGATTAGAATTAATACAAACAAAGAAAGCATAAATAGAATAGACTGCAATAGAACAAACTAAAATAGATGCCTTCTGCAAAACAAATGTCTCAAATTGAATATCATATACCAAGCCAAAATATCAACCCAAGAGAAAGCCCTAGAAGTGATATATCATACAGGAATATCGGAAACATCCTTTAAACCAAGATTAGCCAACCATAAGTCATCCTTTACAAATGAAAAATACAAAAAAGATAGTGCATCATTGTCCACATATTACTGGAGGATGTGTGATAACAATTTTAAACCAACCATGAAATGGAAAATATCAAACCAGACACACATATGCCAAAATATAGAAACTGCATGCCACTTACACCTAAATGAGAAATTTGAAATACTTAATTTTGCCAGTAAAACAGAAAACAGATTTATTAAACAGAAAAAAAATGAAATAGCATTAAAATGCCAGCACTGCTCAAAATTCTTATTAACACAACTCAATAACACACGAATACATTCATTAACAATAACTAATAGAGATATTTTCATTCATAAAGCCCAAAGTAAGTAGACCAAATCCAAGATAATCATACAATCCACTAAGGTCATATCAAAGGGATCCTAGCATGGTGAAATAAATCAAAGATATCGCAGTAAAAATAAAACACTCTTATAAGAGCACACAACAACAACCACTTACTGATAATACTATACGCCTCCCCCCCCGTCTTGTAATTTATAACCACCAGCAAAAACACACAAACTATAAATCTAACAAACAAAAAATACAAAAGAGAAAACTCCTCCAACTTAGAAACTCGCGCAAAAAAATTTCCCTATAAGTATACCTAATTATTCACCTGAAGAAGCCAAGAGAGGACAGAAAAATGTGTTTGTGTGGTGAATCCACATTCTATATTTCCATCTCTATTCTAAATTAACTTAACATTTCAAGTTGAATGTGTCGAGCACTCTATGAAATGAACCCATCATATATCAGATATTGCATCTCTGATTTGTACTGTGATATATATATATATATATATATATATATATATATATATATATATATATATATGTATATATATATATATATATATATATATATACATATAAGTAAATGAACTATAAGAAATGAGGTACACTCTGGAGTAAAAGTATATGGAAACTTTATTTGTTAATTCATAAATTGATCATTTAGTATGCTATATATGTTATTTTTTTTGTGGGGGGGGAGTCCTATCTTCCGTAGCATGTTTGTACCTTTTAGTGTTTAAAAGGTTCCTGTAGAATACAAATTAAGCATCATATATACATATATATATATATATATTAGCGCACTCTGGTGGACGGGGAATAAATATGCATAAATAAATATATTGCTTAAATTCCACCTTACTCATTGTCCAGTTCCGTGGAGTAGAGGGAGGATACCAGCCTCTGGGTCTGAAGCTAAGATTTCAATCCTACCTCGTGGTACTGGATGGGATAAAGGATAGTCTATAGCCACACTGAAGAGTTCTTAATACAAGGAAACAGCTGTCTGTGGATGACACAATAATATATATATATATATATATATATATATATACATATATATATATACATATATATATATATATATATATATATATATATATATATACCTTACTTATTCTTTCAACACGACAGTAGGTATTTAAGAAATGGACATTTTGGTCCAACAGAATGATTTATAAAACACATTATATCATATAGAAACTCATCTGAAATGATTTCCCATCGTTACACAGTTAATTCAATTGAGACAATGTAAATAGAATAGACAATTAAAGAAAAAGAGGCTGCAGCAGGAATTGAACCTGCCACCCATAAGTAACTGCTTCAATATATATATATATATATATATATATATATGAAAGCTACACAGTCTGAAACAGACATAGTGAGATGAATCATTTGTGATAGTGAAATGAATAGTGTGTGACACAAGGAGAGATGAACAGATCGTAGTAGAGAGTGAAATGAACAGACTGCGTGAGAGTGAGAGGAATCAACTGACATGAAATCTTGTAAAATTGAAAGGACTCCAGTTTCTACATTGCAAGATATTGATGTGAAATACCCAATTTAAGATTTAAATTTGAAACATGGAATGCTTCAAAATATGCTTTTCAAGTACCCTGTGTTCTTGAAGCATTATACCCGAATAATTGTACATGTGAGTATATATTCAGACATACATGCACATTGTTGGAATAAATGTATATATATATATATATATATATTTGAAAATGCATTTGAAGAAATAACTGAAAAGTGAGAGGAAGGATGAAGGAAATTATGAAGAGAAAAGACAGAAAGATATCAATAAGACTAAACTAACTCAACACACATCATTATAACCTGAAGGTAACGAAGCAGTTAAGCCTTTATGACAATCTGTTCATTTTCTTTCTTTATATTTATACTCAATCTCCATTTAAATTGCTCCTAGTTTTTCTGTCTTTCTTTCCCATTATACATCAACGCAATCATAACCAATTATTCACACTTGTAATTCCTTGGCAAACTCACACACCTTCAACTAATCATTAGCCTTCCATGTTTTGAGTAAATTAATTTATGCTCTTCTTTTTTTTCTTTCTATTTTCTGCCAATTTAGAGCTTAATTCCATTAAAGTCATGAGCTTCAAATTTTAGAATTGTTGTTTATACAATCTTTTTTGTTTTGTTTTTTTTTATAATCTATTACCTATATTTTTTTCAATTTTCATGGTCAATGTCAAAATATTGTATTACAATGAAAAAAGGAAATGGAAAACAAGGAAAAATGAAGAGAAAGGAGAAGAGAGAGGAAAAGAGAAGAGAGAGGAAAAGAGAAGAGAGAGGAAAAGAGAAGAGAGAAGAAAAGAGAAGAGAGAAGAAAAGAGAAGAGAGAAGAAAAGAGAAGAGAGAAGAAAAAAGAAGAGAGAGGAAAAGAGAAGAGAGAAGAAAAGAGAAGAAAAGAGAAGAGAGAAGAAAAGAGAAGAAAGAAGAAAAGAGAAGAGAGAGGAAAAGAGAAGAGAGAAGAAAAGAGAAGAAAAGAGAAGAGAAAGGAAAAAGAAAAGAAAGGAAAAGGGAAAAGAAAGGAAGAGGGAAAAGAAAGGAAGAGGGAAAAGAAAGGAAGAGGGAAAAGAAAGGAAGAGGGAAAAAAAAGGAAGAGGGAAAAGAAAGGAAGAGGGAAAAGAAAGGAAGAGGGAAAAGAAAGGAAGAGGGAAAAGAAAGGAAGAGGGAAAAGAAAGGAAGAGGGAAAAGAAAGGAAGAGGGAAAAGAAAGGAAGAGGGGGAAAAAAGAAAAAAGATAAGGGGGAAAGGAAAAAGGAGAAAGAAAAAAGGAAAAAGAAAAAAGGGGAAGAAAAGGAGAGAAAAGATAATAGAAAAAAAAGAAGAAAAAGAAGACCAATTACTCATTCATACACATGAATGCAACTCAGTTGCACAAAAGTTCCTAATCTTAGGAATTATATTGCAGCTTTATAAATTGCTAGATACAGACTTGCAGAGTGCACATTATTAATCTCTTTTACTAATTCCCTATCCTTTATCTTGATATTATTTTCATTATCTTATTTCCATATAGATTAGCGTCTCTTAATACCCGAATAACCGAACATTAACATCAGAATAAAATCAGACGTCAAGTATTATAGACAAGCAAAAATGAAATGAACAAATGAGTTTCATGTACCTAACCTTCATCTAATCAATTTAATTATGAATTTACAGAAGTGTTAATTTTTATTAAGAGTGGAAAAAATAAACAACTGTCACACCATGAACCCATAATGTGGATCTCTTATAAGGTTGACATCTTACATATTTAAAGATTTTTTTCTCTCTATCCAAGTCTTCATTTTCAAATACCTTTTTAAAAACTTTGAGCACTACACGTGTTACATTTTTATCCTGACAACAATGTTCAGACACTCCAATGCAGAGAACTCTCATAAATTGTACATATCATCAGCTTTCCCTAAAGTGCAAAGAATAAATATTCAATAAACATATAGAAGGAGAAAGAAACCTGAAAATATCTCGGTGGATTGTAAATTATCAGCTACAAAGCAGAACAACTTTATAATACAGTTTAGGGATTTAATGCTCTCAGCAAACCAAAATTAAAGTTTCAGATAGATTAATATCGGAATGAAAAAAAAATCATTTCAATGCTTCATGCTATGTGCTCAATTAAAAAAAGACTAACCTTTTCAATTATAAAAAAATTAAATATATGATGAGTACATGCTCAGCTATATTCTTAGCTAAGCGTATGACCCAATCAGCAGACTGTGAATTTAAGGGAGGTAACTGATAAATTTCTTCTAAAGACTCAATTCCATTTTGAATGTAGCTTATTTATGACTACCCTGTACGATGACAGAAATATGAATTGTTTGAAAAAAAAAAAAAAAAAAAAAAAAAAAAGATTTAAAATATGAGTAAAATGACAGTGGGGTTTTATATGTCTTTTTTTCTTCTCACCCACTGAAATATAGATATAGCTAGTAGATTTGCTGGTTTCTTGGTTGTGTAAGAGCCAAAGTGTTTTTTTTTTTTTTTTTTGTTTTTTTTCTCCACTCATTTCTTGTTCTTTGCTGAAGATGAGAAGGATGTGAATCTGGCATCAGCCACAATGAAATATAGTTGACAGGAGCATCTCAGAAACAGAGAACAAACATATTGGAGTGTTCAATATCTGTAATAAAATATTTATCAAGCAAAGCAACAACAATGAAGGTGGTAGGGCCAGTTGTAGGATGAGGGAGGAGATACAGGAAGAATTTGCAAAAAGAAAGAAGATCAACTAAAGACGAAACAGATCTGGTTAGTCAGTAAATAGAAAACAGTCAACATCTTTTCGCAACACGTCATGTTGGGGATCATCAATTGTAAAAATTGGTAAAAAGGGTGATTAATGAATAAAGTTACTAATCTTGCTTTTTGTTGGGCAGTGACTGCTAAAAAATCTGAATTATTAAAAAACAAGCATTAACACTGCCAGACAAAAACTGAGGGACTAATTTAGCATAAACCTACATTATAAATTGCCCCCCTCTAATTTTTTTAGATTGGGTGAATTTTCAAATAACACAAAAATTTTTTTTTTTTTTTTTTGCGAGACATAGCAAAATGTTCAAGTTTTCAGCTGTCTAACCCCATTGGCACATCCTGTATACCCAATACATACATAGCATCAGTTGAAAACTAAAAAAAAAAACACATGCTCTTCATTTTAGTTGACAGTTTCTAACAAACAGAATGATAGGATATGTAGAAACAGAGAGAGAGAGACAGCCGTGAATAGATGGGGACTAACAGGCACAAATAGACATAAACAGGCGTATATATATATAGTGAGAGATTAGATGGGAAGGGGCAATAAAAAAAACAAAGTGAAAAATTATAAGCTTTTGAAACATTGTCACTAAGTTTCAATTCCATTATCTTAGTGTAAGCAAGACTATCTATTTGATACCTTTTATGAATATGAATTTTTAACAGGATTTATTATTCTCCCACACAGGGAGCTAGTGAAAGGAAAAAATTATAGAAAGAAACTAAAGAAAAATATACGAGTAAAACCTACGTAAGGAAATGAAAGAGGAAAACAAGAGAAAAAAACTCAAGGAGATGAAAGAAAGGTGGGAAAAGTGGAAAAATGAAAAAAGAAAATAATGAAGAAAAGAAAATACAAATTAAGAATGAGGGATAAAGAAAAAAAAAAAACCTTTCCCAGAAAAAGAACTATAGGTGAAGGATTTTTTCCTATAAGAGAGGCCGAAACTGACAACACGTCTGAACCTGAGAGAATGGCTCCAAGAGAATAGCATCATGTGGATAGGAATAAGATGGTGCAGAGACAGATATCTTTACTAGCCACGGGTCAAGGTGTTGGGACTAACACTGTGCAAAGGAGGTGGGCATGAGAGGCAAGGGAAGCAGAAGATCAGAAGCGTGTGCACGTTTGTGTGTTAACATATACACATGTGTTTCTGTAGGTAAGCATTTATATTTGAGCAAGATTGTGTATCTACATCTATGCATGTTTATGTTCTAGTGTGCATGTGCCAATAGCTCTCTTTCTCTCTGTGTTAGCATGTGTTACACATATGTATGCTTGTATTTATTTCTTTCTGTGCAGTAAGAATAAGTATGCACCTTGGTGTGTACATGTATTTATCTGTGTGAGTGTGTTGTTCTCTCTCTGGGTAATTTGTGTGTGCTTGTGTGTGTACATATGTGGGATGTTTGATCAAAGTGTGCATAAAGGAGTGCAAACATTCATATGTGTATCCTTGTCAGCTCTCTGTGTTGATATGTTCCCCTCTGAGCAGTTTGGTCAAGAAGAATGAATAGCTAAAGAAAAAAAAAAAAAAGAAGACAAGCAGATCGCAAAGATAGCATTCCTCTCTGCTCTGCTTCTTACCGAAACATTGCAGAATTATTTATAACATGAGAAATCAAATATAAAGGTGAGATACATGGGAAAATGATACCTAGATGAATAGATTGATAAAATTAATGCTTGTCTTTCTGACAACAGCTATAGTCCATTGGTAACAAGTCAATCTTCCTTGATGATGGGGTTAAGCAACGTTGAGCCTGGTCAGTTCTTAACAGCTGACAACACACAATGCAGTTCATTCACTTTTAGAAATGATTGTGACTCCCAATGAAATGTTATGGTCAGGCAATCAAGCAGTGCCCAAAGCACGAAGAGGCCAAAGTAGTATCCAACAGCCACGTTCTGTATCTAACATGATATCTTCTCCTATCTATTGGATTGGTTAACTAAAGCACAAGGTCAAACTTTGAGAGCACTTGGCAAGGATGAAGCTTACATTCAATTTACAAAACCTGTAGGTTACCAATCATACTAGAACCACAGCTAAATGAGAATGGTATTAGTTGTGATAACAAACACAGTATCATTCAAAGAGTTTTTTGGTCAATTGAAAAGCTTCTTGCTGTTTGCATTAACTAAACATTTTGGCCAATCCATCCTATGGCTTTCTTCAGGAGTAATACTTCAATGGGATGATGGTAAACAGAATGTTTTTCCTCCAATGGTAGCAATAATTATAACATAGGTATGGAAGGGAAAGGAAAACATCTGAATCCTACATTATAAGCTTTACTACAATTGGTGAGAACTAATTTGTTTACCACCCCTTCATTCAGATAGTGCACCAGAGTAAAGGCCACAGAATGGATTGGACGAAACATTATGTGAACAATACAAACAACCATGAGTTCGATCATCGGAAATAGTCTTTGAATGTAAATGACCTTACACATAACTATAGACAAATACATCATGAATATCAATAGATGAATGAGAGGCATCATAATTTTAATATATTTTATTGTGTGAAAGGAAGATACCTTTCGAGATTACAATCAACGAATGAGATTGGGAAAATACGAAGATTTCAAAACTGAATGGGTAAGAAATGGCTGGGATTGTAACAATTTCCCGACAAGTCAGAGTTTAATAGATGCTTTAACCCAAAATATGTGAAGAGTGGAATGAATTGCTTAAAGGAAAAGAAATATATTAATAATTCCAAAACCAGGTAAAAAAAAAAAGCATGTAAGATGGTAGCAGTTACTGCAGAACTGCAATGTCTGGTGGTATTGCAAGATGCTGTTAGAACTACTAAGCCAAGTGATAATGATGACCCTAAGGTCATCAGCTAGTGAAGACTTTGTTAAGAGTACTAGTGTGGATGCTTTTTCAGCAAAATGGGATGAATATATATAAAGAATAGTCATCCGAATAAAGTGGGATGATATTAACTGAGCAATAATTATCAAACATTGGAGATGATAATGATGGTAAAGTAAAAAAAAAAAATGATATCATTATTACTGATTGAAAATTCAACAACTGCTCTTATTAGGATCTATTGGATACAATAACTGTAATAATTATTATAAAAAAAAAGAGTGATACATAAACCATATGTGACAGTTCTAAGCATGATGATTGTTATCTTGATAATGCTGATGGATCTACATTGACTTGCTCCCCACCACTAGATACCCCATCATACCCTTTGCCACCAACTGTACTTAATAACAGAAGTACCATAATTTCACAGCATGGTTTGCATCCTTAACAAAATAGCTGACAGTACCGAGAGCACTAAAACAGTGATGGAATCTCTTGGAGAAGAGGATGGGGTATACAGTCAATGGGGTGGGCTAGGCACAAAGGAAGGTGGAAGGATAAAAAAAGAAAGAAGACATTGAATTCTTTCTGAAATTTCTCAAACATCTTTTCTTTGCTGGAGTTATTTAGAGAGTAGTGATTGGGTTACTAGGCCTCACTTACCTACCATCTTGGTACAGAAAATCCTTTGCCATATCAGCATGAAGGGCAAAGATCGAACAGAGGGGGGAATAATAATAATAATGATAAACTGGTTTGAGATATTGGTAAGGGGTGGATCTGCGGAATTGGGGAAGCTGTGATCATTGGGGGTTGAGCAAGGAGGAACATAACAGATTAATTTGATATATTGGTGATGATGATGATGAGAATCGAATAGAATCTGAGACACCTGATGGGGGTAGATGTGATGGATCATGGTGGGTTGGGTAGGTGATGCAAAAGAATATTTTCTTTGGGGGTAGTAGTGATTGAACATTTCAGTAGACACCCTGGAAGGAATGGTGGCAGTGGGGTGATTGATGTCAATTGGAAATCATGTTGAGGTGCTGCTGCTGAAATAGCAGTAAGAAAAGTAGTTCTTACTGAGGTAGAAATAATTCTAGGATAGGGTCCTTCCACAATACTATCATTCACAATTTCCCAATGGTTGTTGAGTTATTATCACTCAACTCCAAACTCATTCCTAATCCATGGGGAAAACAAGCAAATACCAACTGGGAAAGTATTGGGTGCAAAATTATGAGAAGCACCTTTTCTTTTTTGTGGTCGAGACAATTGTCATAGTTATGTCCAGCAAAAGAGACATTGAATGATAATTGTTCTTATTGTAAACTATGTTACTTATGGTTATGTCTTATAAAAGACACCTGCTTATCAATAAATGAAATGCACAAAGATCAATTCATCAAGAAAAATTGGCAGTATGAAATGACTGAAGTCTGTCCAATGAAATCACCTTCATTGTACTTTTCTAAATTTTACAAACAACTGGATATTAAGGATAGAGTAATTAACTCCTTAAGTGCCAATGTTTTTCTTCACTTACAAGTGTAGCAAGAATGTTAAGTAAAGTATTTTAGTGCAGCTCGTGTTTATGCCAATCTTTTGACTAGAAGGGAAGGTTATCTTCATAGAACATAAGCAGAAAGGTGACGTAAGATTCTTCCATTCTAACAAGGAGTAGAAATTGATCCAGGTTCGGGGAGAAAAATAACTTTATATTTTTCATCACTGCACTTTTGATTTTTCTAAACTTCATCAAACCACCCCAAAGTGTTTTATACTTCTCCTCATTTAATTAAATCTATATCAAGTAATATCATGAGTTTTGTTTGTGAGTGTTTAAATGGGCAGAATTATTATAAAAATGTTCAGAGAGCAGTATGAAGATATGAAGAGTAAAAAAAGTTGCTACAAGTAGAAAGTCTTCATTGATTACATATAATAAAACATGTGCAAGGGAAAAATTTGCCAATCAAATATTTTTCAATCTACAAACAGAATAGAAATCTATACATAATAAAAAAAAAGTAATGTGAAAATAGGCAACTGTTTTGATCCATTAAAAGTAGAACAGAAAATCTCACTTTCAGCTTTTATTCTGAGACTACATCAGACCATCTTGCAACAGCTAAATTGCTTTTATTCCAATGAAATACTCAAAGATCTTTAAAAAAAATGTTTAAAAATCACTCATCCATGATTTAAGCTGCATATAGTATCATCATGACATTGTTTTCTTTTCATGTTGCTAGCAAAAAAGAGACAGACTCATACTGCACATTTCTTTGCAACTACCATCATCAGCAAAAGAATAAAGAAATCTTTAGTACAGAAAGAAAAATAGGTTGAGGCTTAACTTGAATACTGTCAACAATGGATTTCATAATAAAAGATATTATTTATTCACAGAGAATAACGGCATAAAATTAGTAAGAAAATCAGGTGATAAAATCAAAACTGACTATTTTAACAACTAAAATTACTAATGAAATGCAGCTCATCAGATGATGGTATATGAATACACATTGAATAAGCTTCACTGGATGTTTGGCTGAAAAATTTGTAGATTTCCCTAAAGTCAAAAAGGATATACATGGATACTAATAGAAAACATAAGAAAATAAGTTGAGAATTGTTTATATTTCCAAAAAGTTCACGATAATGAGATCTTGGGGATAAGTTGGGCACTGTCGAAGGGTAATATGTAGTTCAGAGAAAACCCTTTCAAAGCCAATCTATATCATTGATATGCAAAACTACTACCATCTCTAATTCTCATGTCACACTTAAGAACTACCTTGTGGAAAGAATAGAAAGAAAGTAATGGAGACGCAACAGCAGTCACAGCTAGACACCATCCCTCCTCCACTAGTATGGCAATCCCCAACCCACTGTCAGAGGACTGGCAAGAGATTACTTTGTTGAAAAGTAAGACATTAAAGTTGAAAGTATTCAAAAATTGTTGAGAATGAAGGAGATGGTGCAGAAAGACGGGGAAAGTTCAGAAAACAACTTACACTGGAAGAAAAGAAGAGTAAAAAGAAGAAATAGCAAAGGAATGAAATGAAGGGTGAAGAAGAATTGTAGTAAATGAAACTCAAAACACTTTTAGTTAACAAAGGTAAGAAGAAGGAAGTTGAACATTGCCAAAAACTGGAATTGATAACGCAAAACAGATAAAAATGATAATTCAAACAAATATTAAATGTTCACTTTAAATAATTCATGACTTCTCTCAAGTACGTAAACGCAACATTAAAAGAGTTACTATCATATTGAATAATAAAATATCAAAAATGAACAAAAATCCTACGACAAAAACATGTAAAATTCCACTCTAAATGGCCTAGTAATTTCAGAATTTTTAGTCTTCCAAGTAACCAGAGGCACCCCTCAACATGAGTACATGAGTGCAAAGTTAATAATAATGTGAGTACACATTAGGGGAGGGGGGACGTGTGTGTGTGTGTGTGTGTGTGTGTCATATGTAAAGACTAACCTATTGATCATAGATTCAACTCAGTGAGAGACTTCAGTTGTAAAATGAAGAATTATTACTATTCGTTTGACATCGGTATGGACTAGTGTCATTTATCACTGTTCTCTTGGCAGCATTGATGGTAATAGATGTTTACTAATGTGTCTCTCAATGTTAGCAAAAATACAAAAGGGCATATGGGTGTGTGTGTGTGTATGTGTATATATATGTATGCTTTAGAACTTGCACATAGCAAAAGAAGCTTGGAAGGCAGGGTAAGGAATTAAGGAGAGACCTACACAGTTACAGAGAGTAAAACCACAAGCAAGTAATTTGACACTCAAAATTAGAAGATTTCATCTGAGTGATAATATAGATATTACAGCCATAAGGAATCCTTTACAGATAAAAATGTGCTTATTTTTCTCTGAACACGTATTCTAACACTATTTATCCAGCAGAACATTGATTGGCCAGCTTATAAGAAACCTTCCAAATCATTTACAATTAGGAATCAATAGTCACTTTCTCACAAAACTATCATTTAGAAGTGACTACATAAACTAACCTTTTTTGTTTCGATTAACTGGATCAAATTCATGCACAAATACCATTATATAAATAACTTTTAGCAGTTACAGGCAGTTATGAATTAAAGTTATTATCAAAATATGACACCAACAAGTACCCGAGTAATTATATCATCAATCGGCTTGCTTAAAGATTGATAACTCAAGCAAAAAGAAATATAGAGACATTACATATATTAAAAGCAAAACAGAGAGTTTACATGTAATTTCATTTCAGGTTTTTTACAAAAAAGATTCTCTTCAAATGGCCATTCTTAGGCAAGATTATGGAGTTTAAAGTTGTCCAACATGTCCTTTACTGAACAGGCAGTGAACTTGGAAGGAAAAAAAAAATCCTAAGACTTCAAGATGACCCTTAAGCATAATATTTACAACAGAACAATACTCTCTTTTGTCTTCATTATAATCACCTATTCTCAATTTCATCTTTTTCAACTGTATTAAAAGTGGATCAGACAAAGTAAAATCAAACATATCAAAATGACAATTCTTGAAAGCCATATCAATATAGGCCACACCAAATAACCTTGCTATTATAATGTAGGCAGATATAGATATGTCTAAGGCACATGTGCGTGTGTGTGTGAATATATATATATATATATATATATATATATATATATATATATATATATATATATATATATTAAATATATACACACACACACATATTCCCTTTCTCTGTCTTATACTCAGGTGTCGAATGTTAGTGTTACAGGTGATATTTTTATGATGTCTCCCCATCAGTTACAATACCCTGGAGAAATGCAATTCAAAAGAATATTGCTTTTTATTTTTATTTTCTTCATCCTTCCCCCCTCTTATTGATTTTGGAAGACGAGAATTCCATTCTTTATCTCTAAGAACACGATAGAATTCTTTCTCACTTTCTTCCAATCCCCTCACCCAAATGTTTCAGTTTGCATATAGCAGTACGCCATTCGATTTATTCTAAAAGAGATGGTGGGGAGGAAATGAATGTGGAGAAAAAAACATCAAAGTAACATATTCTTTCAACAAAAAAAAGTGCAGAATCGGTGGTTCCTTCCTTTGAAGAATAGTTTGCTGTGGCACTGGCAGACAGTTATTTTGTATGCGGCTTCCATCTGTAAGCAGAACCTAATTTGGAAATGCTATGCTAAGTTTTGTACAGATAACATATAAAAATGTCCTGTCCTGCCCTGCTAAATAAAAGAAGTTCTTGCATATTATAATTCCAAATAGATTGCAAATTTGGGGAAGCAACTCCTTGCTAATATGTACATGCATGAGTGAAAACACCTTTATTTTTCAAATGACATTTTTTCCCCCGATTTCTTCTGGAACAGGTCTGGTTAGTCACTCAATAAAAACTGTCATGTGACCAACAAATAACTTACTTATTTCAATATTTGTTATGTGGTGATCATTAAAATAGTCAGAAAAAAAAATGAAGTGTGTGCACTGCTGGCACAAACCAATGGGCCAATATAGCATAAACTTACATAGTAAAATGAATTCCTCTCTAAAAAGCAAATAATATATTTTTTTTTAGACATGATGAGTAATTGTTCAAGTCTAACTCCATTGGTGCTGTCTGTATGCACAATGCATACATAGTCAGCAAGACCAATTCGAAAACTCAAGAAAACTATGTTGATGTTGAGAGTTCTTTTGGTTGATTGGTTCTAATGGGAGATTAACAAACATTATAAAATATCCATTTCCACAAAAGAAGCAATTCTAATGTCAGCATACAAGAGAGACATTAAAACAAATTTTAATATGTAATTATGTCTCTGAGAATAAAATCCAAGAAAACAGCATAAACTGCATAAAATTTGATATATGGCCTTTTTGAAACATTTATTCAAATTTAGATCCCTTCTTTTCCTCCCTCCCACCTTGGATTAAATGTTGTATCACACATAGAATATTAAACTAAAGAGAATAGAGAAAGCATACTAATGATACAGAAAAGAGGATTTGGGTTATAATGTTACAATAACAGAATCAAATAGCTCCTCCCTCTTCTACTTCTATTCTTATTTTACTGTTATTTATGACAAAATCTTTTGAGCAAAACTCATCAACAATAGCAATACACTCCTAAGTTGCATATAACACTATAGAAATGATGTTTCATCCTGAATGATAAACCAAATATCTCTCCCACATTTTATGTTCTTTCATTTTCAGTCTAATTATCAATCAATGTAATCAATCTTTTAATTTTTTTAAATATTGAGATGTACTATTCATTTTTCTTATAAATTTACAGTGAAACCAAGAATTTCTGAAATTTCCCTTTTTGTCAAAAACTGAATATATTAAAACCAATGACAATGGCCCAGGTTTAGGATAAAAAACCATATGGCTTGTCCCCCTTTTTAACAGATGAAAAGAAGGTAAGTTCTATCAACAACTTTCAATTCAGTAACATTAAAGTTGGTATGAATGTGTGCAACAAGAACTAATCGGGTGAAGAATAAATTGGGAATAATTTGTAAGACAAAGGTATACATCTTGGAATATTCAAACCATGAAAACTCACTTGAAATTTGTGAGTCTATGTACACTGATCCACTTTAATCATTCTCTTTCATTTGTGTAAGTATATATATATATATATATATATATATATATATATATATATATATATAAAAGAATGTGAACGGCACAGAAATAACTTGGCAAATGAACTTTGTCTTCTTATTGTCAGGAGAGAAGATAACAAACAACGGATTTTTAAAAAAAATAGGATATCTTGCTGAATAAAGAATTAAGATCAACAATGGTTTGATTAGAGCTTTAGTGACTAAGCTTCTTCTGTTTCTGCATGAAGCTAAGCATTAGTATTCAAAACATTTTTATCACCAAAATTTGTCTATACCTTCAAGAAAGATATTGTGAAACAGTTGTTGAGGCATATCACATTTAAAGCAGTTATTAGTAAAATGCTTAATCATGGCCATATCAAAGGAAAATATTTGGGGGAGCTCAAGAGGAAACCAACTGTTTGGGAGGGGCAAAAGGGTTACCGAATGCAGCAGGGAATTTCTAATTTCTCATCATCTCAGGTCCATCATAGCAGTCTAAGATGATAAAATATATCATTTTCAACAGAGTAATATTTGCATAAAAAGCATATACTAATCTGCGGAAATCTACCATTTTGACATAATTCAGATACAAGAATGGCTAATAATTGCATACTTCAATTCAAAATGGTTTACTATCACTTTCAAATTTCTTTAATTCTTCTTTCCACTCATTACGACCCTGTTAGTAAGATATTCATTTCAATTTCACTGAATTTGTGCAAGAAATTCCAGAGAAAAGGCTAAAAAGAATTTTAAAAAACAATGATATAACACAAATAACTGTTTCATGACAGTTACAAATCGAGATCATTTCATAATGACAGTTGGAAAAAAAACATTTTTTCCACAGTAAAAGGAATCATAATATTTTTAGCATATAAAACAAAGAAGGGTTGGGCGAATGCTGATTAAATCACTAGGAATCAAGTATAGTTGAGGATTGTTTTTTTTTTTCTGAGTAAAAAATCTTCCATTTATGAAGTGTATATCATTTTCTATAATATGTAAACATTTTTGTCATAGAAATCAAGGAAAATAAAATGAAAATCTTCGAACACTTCAATACATGATGGATCTTCTGTTTGAACCATTTTATCAGAGGAAAATCCAAAGAGAAGTGATAACTCAGCTTGTTTAATTGAACCTTAAATTACTCAGTGCTATAAAATAAATTTCAAGGAGAATAAATTGAACTGGATCAGGTCAGACTCCATTTTGGAAATTGATGAACTATTTTTTTCGGTTTGCAATAGAACAGAAAAATTTGTTGAAAAAAAAACACCTGAATCTTCTTACTACACATCACACAGCAAATGTAAACTTTGGAATGTCAGGATAAGAAAGGGCAAATAATTCTTTTTTTATAAGCTAGATATTTTGCTATAATATAATTTAAGATGACTATTGTAGCACAGGGTACAATCAAATGTATACAGCATAAGACGAGCACAGATAAATATAAAAGCTCAGTAAAAAGTGAGATGGAAGATGCTACCTGGGAATGATATAAGAAAGTAGAAAAAGAAAAAAAAAAAAACAGGAAATTAGATGGTGGGGGAGAAAAAAATGGAGAAGGGAAATAGATATTTTTTTTTAAATGAGGTTAAAAAAACCCCAGAGAGAATGAGAAAGAAATATGTTGAACCTCAATGGACTTGTCAGATTCTGAAAAAAATCTTAGATAGATATTTAACATTCAGGAGGAAATAAAAGTGTTAGAAGTGAAATGAAAAGTTATAAAAAAGAGAGACAGAGAAAAAGGGACAGGTGGATGAGAGGAAATGAAGAGAGACTATACAGTGAGAGAGAGAGGATGGTATATAAAGATATAGGAAGAAGATATTGAGTGAAGGTGGGAGATATGATGAGGCATGAGAAGAAGATGGAAGGTAAAAGATAAAAACAGAAAGAAGTTGAATGAGAAGAGAGAAATGAAAGGTTACAAAACTGACAGAGAGAGAGAGAGATAGGAGAAACAAGTGATGATGTAAGCATTCAGAGGAAACAGGTGAGAGGGAGGAGGAGGAGAAATGAGGAAAGAAAGAGTCATGGGATTGGTGGGGAGATGAAAAGATGGGAGAGTCATAAGATTTAAGAGAGAGAGAGAGGTAAGGCAAATAATAGAAAGAGTAACAAAGAGACAAGCGTGGCTGCTGCAGGGTCAGACTCAGCTCCTACTTAATTTCCAACTGGATGATTATGGCAACTTTCCTATTGTGTATACGATAAATGAATTAGTAGATATATGAGATTCGTCAGTTTAACTCGGTAAGAGAGCTGCCTTCCAATCACAAAGTTGTGATTTTAGTTCACAGTTATTTTTATATATACGTTTAATTCAACGTGACATGGCAGACAAACTCTGAAGAGTTCACTCCCCTAAATTCGGTGAAGATTGTTCGTTGTTGCTGTTACATAAAGAAACAAAGTCAACTCAAACTTGGACTGGAATTTTACAAAAAATTATAGAGAATCAATAGAAGAGAGGAATACAGGGAGGGAGAGAGAGATATAAGTTAACAGGGTGAGAAGAGAGAGAGAGATAAGTCAATAGGGTGAAAAGAGAGAGAGAGATAAGTCAACAGTGTGAAAAGAGAGAGAGAGATAAGTCAACAGTGTGAAAAGAGAGAGAGAGATAAGTCAACAGTGTGAAAAGAGAGAGTAAGGGGAAGGAAAAGCCAAAAAGAGTATAAAAAGAAACAGAAAATAAGAGGTGGGAAACCAAAAAAAAAAAGGGAGCATGAATAAATAGAGAAATTATTATAGAAGGATTGAAAGAGGTAAAAAGGTAGCTAAGAAAAGAAGTTGAAAAAAAAAATCACAGGAAAGAAAAGCAATGAGACATTTTCACCAAACTTTGTCACACGCAACATAGATATACATCTTAAATAATAATAAGATCACATACATATATATTGAACACAATGCACTCAACTTAACCAAGACACATGAAAAAAAAAAAATCATCCCCCCAGTCACCTTTCTCCCGACCCCTTGGAATCTGATTTTGTTTTCTCTTTCCACTATAGCTACTTGCAAAACTTTTCTTACTTATCATAAGGCAGGTGGGGAATAAGGCCAAGCCCGATAGTACATTGCTCAATCTTGTGGAAGACAATGCCTTCATTGCCAAACTGCAAAATTTTCTTATCTCCCCAAACCTACCCAAATTGTCTTCAGTCATCCAAAGCAAATTCTGGTAGATGAGTGGAACAAAATGAAGGGTTGGCACAAAGGACTCAGCTTTTCTAGGCCTTGTGGCCAAAGTTTTCAGAGGGAAGCCTTTTTTCCCCAATCTCCCCTGCAAATCTGTGGTTTTTTTTTTTATCACTGTTTTTTTAATACAAGAAACACAGCATCTTGTACACGTGCACTTCTCCTTCAAATGCCAAAAAATGGGGGACAGGAAAGGTACTTCAATTTTTCTATAGGAGAAAGTTGTGGCCCTGGTGGGTTGGCTAGGAGCAATGTGTCCACTCATGTTTTACCCAGGGATGTGTTTATAAATGAACTACCACACTACCACAATCAGATTTGTTTGGCAGAAAAAACACACACAAAAAGTGTGTGTGTGTCATATATATATGTATATGTATATATATATATATATATATATATATATATGGCATCACTTTTCTGAGTTCCTCCCAGAAATGGTCGATAACAAACGCACTTGATGTGGGGGGGGGCATAAGGGAATGGTTATTAAAAAAAAAGGTCTTATACATGAAAAAATATGTGTGTGCATGCATGGATAATAATGGAATCTTGCCAATTCCATAATCACAAAATCTCCAAAGTTGACTAAAAAACCTGAAAATATAAATGTCCATTCGGAAAAGAGGATGCACTTTGTAACATGAGCAAATACAAAGATTTGTATGAAAACCTAAACATTCACACAGGTTCGCAAATACAATTTTCCCCAAATCTCAGAAATAGCTCCTGCTAACATGTGTAAGAAATAAATGATCAATACTTGAACTGAGACAATCACCTAGAAATTAATATGTTCAAGTATATAGAGAAAATATATTTTATAATATTATGTGAAAATGAAATTATACAGACAGAAACGTATAAGAATTAAAATACACCAATAATATTTATATACAGAATGTCCCTCAAAAGGTTTATTAATAGCAGCTATGGTTATCACGTGAAAGTTAATTATACACATTAATAACAGAGAATGAATACTACAATCAACATCAACGAACATATCTAATATAGATGTGTCTTCAATTGAGAAATGCATTTGTCAAAAAAGGAAAGTACAGTTTATCAACTTATAATTATAAGTGCTCTTTCTTCTGCAGATTTTGAATACTTAACATAAAACATGTTTTGAATATAAGATATTCAATACCCCTTTCAAAAAAATCGTTCTTAAAAAATTTATTCTTCATTACAAAAGTGTTCAATTAACTTTGAAAAAGTAATTAAGCTAAGCAAGTTACCAAACATTGACAACAGACCATTTGCAACTGAAACTTATGTTCACACCTGAAATTCCAAAGATGGCTCAAGCAGAAGCCCTAGAAATGAGAACTTATTCAACAACAGAATAATGGCAAAAAACGACAGAATTTAGAAAAATAAAAAAATAAAAAATGATTCTTCATGTAAGACTCAATGGATGTCAGAAACATCAACACACCAACAAACAGGTTTCTTATAAATTAACCTTCAAATTGATACGGAGAAAGTAGAATGTCAATTTCAAGAAGAATAACTTCTGATTAAAATTATCTCTCTTTGACCATTTGGTTCATTAAAAAAGTTTTTTTCTATTTCAATACACTGTCAGTTTCAAGCAGTCTATGAATTTAAGAGTTAATTTGTAATTTCAATTAGAAGAACAAACAAAAATTAGCCATTCTGAGGAAGAAAAAAAAAGGTCAGAAACTGAGAAAAAGGGCAAAGAGAGACAAATAACGAATCATTGACGTAGATGAATTATGAGAAGCCAGCTAAACAGTCATAAACTAAACCTTATCAAAATGATGCTGCTTCTCAGCAATTCAGTCTGTAGGGTGATTTATTTCTTCTTGGGTCTCTCTCTCATTAATGTTCTTCCGATCTATGCATCAAATTTATTCCATTACTCAACCTTCTGGGTTACTCATTTAACCATCTGTCTAAATTAGTCGATCTTTTTTTTCTCCATTTGTTATGAGAATCTTTTCAGATTGATAAATATTTGTCTACGACCCACACAATCATGTTTACAATTTATTAATCTATGTCTTACTCCATCTGTGTGTATAATATATGTAGTTACTATTTTTAGTGGTTACTTTATCTATGGTGATAGCGTTTTGAAATTTCAAAATTGAGAGTGGATAGACATTTACAATTTTGTTTTACCGGCAAATATTCCATCCAATATTGGAATATTGGGAATATTTGAAATTGCCAGTCTTAATATGTGAAGTGACTGGTAAGCAGTAAACGTGGGGATGTCATCACTTTCTGACTACTTCCACCATCTTTATTTATTCTCTCAATGGAGCCAGTATTTTACTGATGGGGTCATGAAGGGACGAGAACAAATATTTACACATATGTCAACCCAGGGGTGTGCGCAGATCAGTTTTGGGTTTGCGGCACTCAATATGAGAAAAAATATACAAAATTATCATCTTAAATGCCCACGTGTGTAGTCAAATTAAATTAAACTAGTCTTTGTCTTTATGGTTTCTGCATAAAAAGAAATATATTAATGAACATATTTTTTCAACTTGTCAAATTTCGAGTCATTTTTACTCGGGCAATGCTAGGAAATCCGACCACTTCTATTAAAGCTAGAATATCTTGAAATATTTGTGAAAAAAAAAAAGAAACATAGGTAAATCACTGGTAAATATGGAAATGATATTTTGAAAAAGTAAATTTTAAAACAAAAATTATCAAATGAAGGTGTTGAGAATCATTAAAATTTTATCGATCACTATATATATTTATCTGTTAGAAGTCTTTAATTTTTACCAATTTTTTGTGGAACTTTTGTTAAAATGATTTGTCTCCCTTACATTTATCTCAAATAAAATTTTAGAAAAGACCTTGAATGACCTCTGTGGCCAACTTCATATAGCTGATTATCTTTGCTGTTAAAGATAGGCCCCTATGCCAAATATCAGTTTCCTAGGTGCAATATTGAGTCTCATAATTGCTCTGATTGGCTAGAAATGATTATAAATAATTCATGATGACATTAGATGAACTCAACTCAACATGACCCATGATCTGTAGAAGATGTGCCTCCATGCTTATCAGGAGTTATATGATAGCCTAGAATAGCTTCACTTCACTTCAATTGACCTCTGATGACCTTGAAAGATCTCTGAAGTCAATACCACATAGCCCAAAAACTCTGCTGTGAACAAATGCACCTCTATGCCAAATTTCAGTTCTCTAGATGCAAAATTAATATTCCAGCTACGTTAGAAGGAAAGTCAGGGTAGCATCGTAACTACATTGTAGATAAGACCCAATTGTAAAACCTTTAAAAAAGAAATAAAAAAGACATCCTAGGTCTGCCATTGTGTAAAGATCTACAGCTATGCAAAATTTCAGTTTCTGACATGCAAAATTGTGGCCAATAAAATGGAAGAGATAGACTGATTTTGAGTTTTTTTTATAAGTATTGATTATTTTATATTCTCTTACAATGTCAATCATATCTATTTACGGTACCATTTATGCTATTTTAATCTTTTTCAACCATTTTTTTAATTTTTAAAATACATACTTCTGTAATCCCGGATAATGGGCATCAAACTGACACCTGTTCCCAACTATTAGTCTGCTAAAAAAGGGGTTTATAATACTTACTTGCCTGCTTTTCTTTTCAAGCACATCTTACCAATTTACATGTGTAACATAAATATTTTGTCCCACCAATATCTCAAGTGCCTGAGTGGGAAAGGCAAAAATTACCGAAATGAGGATTATTTACAAAGTAAAAGACAGATTCTGTTCAAAGCTTCTTAAAAACTATTAGAGGCAATATACACCAAAAGAAGACCAGAGAATGCAACAGTCAAAATGTTGTGATCAAAACAATAAAAATACCAGAATACTCTTTAGATAATTCATGGAATGATATCAACTAATCTTTTCATAGGTTTATCTATTTTCATTTACTTTTCTACATATTTAGAATCTCTAGTTCTGGATTTGCATAGACTCAAGAATCTCAAAAATTGAAGTGTGTAACCACCACTCTCTCTATTTGTCATCCCACAATAGCACATCAAAATTTAGAGGCGGGGGGGAGATGGGCTTGACAACTGAGTGCTTGAATCATTTTAAAGAGAGGGGAAAAGAGATGGATTTCGCTGCTGAATGCTTCAGTAACATTTAAAGAGGGTGGGGGAAGAGAGATGGATTTCAAACAATAACTTAACTATCACAAAGTTTACCAATCTATCTGAAAGTTGAGCCTATTCAAGTTTCTTGTACATATATATATATATATATATATATATATACTTGGAAGATGAGTAAATATTTTTAGTATACATATATAATAGTATGAATGTATTCATTTGAATGAAATAAGCCTGAGTGTATCTGAAAGATGAATTTTTATAGATACATGAGTTGTCACTTTGGTTAAGTTGGTAAGAGAGCTACCTAGCAATCACTTGGACAAGATTCCAAATCACAGAATAGAAACGTTAATTTCATAAATATATAGATTTATTACAATGAAATTAGCCCTTGCATATTTGAGGAATAAATGTCTGTAGATGTGTAAGACTCGTCAATTTAGCTCAGTCGGTAAGAGAGCCCCTCTACTGATCAGTTTGTAGTGATTTCAAATCACAGTGGTGGAATGTTAATTTTACATATAATGTTGGTTTGATGAGCTGCATCAGATGAACAGTGAAGAGTTTACTCTGCTAAATTGTGAGGATTGTTCTTGTTCCTGTAGGAAAACAAAATCAACTCCAGACTTGGACTGGAGTTTGACACACTATATATATATATATATATATATATATATATATATACACACACGCATACACACACATGTGTATGTGTGTGTTGTTGTTGTAAGTCTATAATAATGATATGCTTCGGAAAACAGAGGATTGTCTGATAATCATTCAACTTCATAGATTCAAGTAAACAACCAAAAATATGATTCAGAAACAAAGTTTCTCTATCTCACCTCCACCCCAGCATCTCCTGCCAATTATTTAACTCCTCCACCCTGCAGCTTCTATCTTCCCTCAACCACACAGCACTCCCTGAGTACACAAATGAGGAACAGAATTTGAAAAAGTAAAAAAAATAAGTAAAAAAGATGAATATCTAAAACAAAAACAAATAACAAATGAAGCGTATAACTCTCATGAACATCCCAACAAAACGGCAGCCAATTGTGTGCTTATGCAAAGTGAGCTGAGTGTAAATATTTTTTTAAAGTGAATGATGGGGGTGGCAGGGAAAAGAGAAAGAATAGCGACCAAGAGTCTGCATTTTATGCGTCCAGACTTTATAGTTGAGGGATTTCTATCTCCACAAAAACACTTGATTTGTGTGTGCTCTCTCAAGCAATGGTAAGTTGGGTATATTAAACATACATGGATGGGCTGGAAATACTAGGGCATCAGCCCTTGTACACCTCCTCTGCATAAACATAGATATGCATACAAGCTTTTATGTATGCATATAGATAGATAAATAGATATAAACCCACATGTGTGTTTGTAAGAGAGACAGAGAGAATACATGTTTACTCTTATTAAATAATGCTGGTCTAAAAAGATATATCAACACAAAAACAAAAATATATTTAATTATTATTATTAAATATGTGCCAATCAAAGATTTCAGGGCTGTAGGAAACATTCAATGCAGCTAGAGAAATAAGATCTTAAATGAAATAGGCAAATATCTTATTAACTAGACCAATTTCTTCTTTTGTGAGGGATGGGGGTAAGGAGTTTCCGTTTTATCAGAGATGCAATAACATAAAAATAGACAAACAAAATCCAAGATAATCTACCATATAATGTCCAAGGGAGATAAATAATTAAGATTAATTTTCATCTCAGAGCATTCATGTATAATCCAAATAGACACAGTGGCTTAAGTAAATCAAACCTTATAAATACACATTTGGGCATGTATAAGTGATGCTTAGTTGTTTTAGTCACATGTTAGATTTAAAAAGTGATTTAGTGAAAATATATATATATATATATATATATATATATATATATATATATATATACACACACACATAGAACCTCATTCTCTCATAGGCTATCATTTGTTTCTATACAAATATTTTGATATTTTTGCACACATTCATACATGCACACGAATAAAACACTGAAACAACATTTGCATGAGAAAATTGAGATATACAGATGTGAACACAAAAAGTTATACATGAGCACACACACATGAAGGAATATATCTGTATATATGTAGACACATTATACATAAAATATCAAGTGTCTTATCTTAGATAGTTCAAACAATAGTATTTCAATGTATTTAGGAAATATTTGCTGATTTCAAGCAATCATCATTTAAATTCAAATGTCCACACATTTGCACGAATCAGATAAGATGAATTTTGTTAAAATAAGGCTTCATAGATGTTCACAGGTAAAATACAACCACAACAAATATGTTTGTTAGAATTCTTTTTAATACTTTTGTGTATAAAAATATGCCAATATAAACATGGACACCTATTCTCTCTCATTCTTGTGTTGGTATATGTATATGTATAGATATATACGCATACAAATTAGTGTAATGGTTAACCTATAGATCATTACTACTGACTAGCGAGTATAAGTCTCAAGCTGTGGCTTCATATTCATGTATATATATATATATATATATATATGTGTGCCTGTATATACAGATGAAAGATAAAACAATTCCAGAAATCATGAAGCATATTCAAGCATACTGATGACTCGCTCAGAAACTCTGATGATTATTTTCAATGTCATATATTCCTAGAGACTTGATAAAATACTCATGACAATAGCTTCATTTTAGTCTCTTTATATAACTCTAAGCTCTCATTTCATTGTACCTCTAATCTTAAATTCTCTGGTAAATTTTATGTTCCATCATTCCTTAATATATAAAGAAAGACGCACATACTGTGTTTGTGTGTGAGTGGTTAGGTAGCAACCCTTCATTAATACATATCTAATTAAATGTCACAGACAAGAAATGTTTCATATTTCTTTTACTTAACCTTCTATGTTTCCAGATAATTGAATATAGACCAGTGGTTAGCGTATGCAAGAAGTGTCTCTAGGTTTTGATTGAGCATTTTTGAACATATTCACCTATTTTCAGGACCAAAGACTGCAATGTTTGGGGAAAAACATTAGAATTATAGACATGATAAATATATTTTTTCTAATCAATTTTTAAATGTCTGTTTTATGGTGTTCGTACATTATGATAACAATGCATTAGACAATATACGAGTGAAATTCTTCTTTTAACAGAAGGCATTAATCAGTTGTTTAAAACATTCAAAATCACAGTATCTTGTTTGAAGAAAATCTAATTCAGCTTTTAGCACTTTCAAAATTCTGAAGCTCTTTTCGTCATTAAGGTAGTTAATCTCTTTTTCTTTATTAACCTAACAGTTGTCAGGTATAATGCACATATTATCGACAAATATTTGACGTATATACATACACATACATATCTTATCAGAAACCATCAATCAAAACATTCAACATAACTTTCTTCAGTTTTTAAGTGGGTTTCGCTGGCTGTATATGTATTGTGTTTATAGACTGAACCAAAGAAGCTAATAAGCTAAAATTCAAAGTTTTATCATGTGTAGAATGTTCTGTATTTTTAAAAATATCCCATGAAATAGGTTTTTGGTGAGAGGTTCAATTCACAATTCAAGTTTATGCTAAACTGGTCCCTCTGTTTATGTCCTGCAGCATTCAAACATGTTTTTTGAAAATTCAGAATTTTTAGTGATCACAGTGCAACAAAAGGTGAGAAAAATAACTTATTCATTGATCACCCCCAACACAGCATGCTGCCAAAAGACGTTGGTAATGTGATGATTTCAACTGAGTGACTAAGCAGTCAGTTTACTTGGGCGTTTGAAATTTGTTGTTTTGAATTTGAATAATACCCTGTCCAGTCTACTTGCATTATGGCTGTGAATCCAATCTCTGAAGTCTGGAACTATACAGCTAGTCTTTTGGAATAAGTATTTGTCACTGAAGTCCCAAAATATGTACAAAATCGTGTCTTATGCATGCTTGCATCTTATAGGCTAACAAACATGGTGAATACATGCACACACCAATACATATATAGGTAGATAACAACATTTAACAAATAACCCCTTCAGTTGATATAGGAAGGCATATCATTTATGATAGAACTCAAGCATACTTTCAAGGAACATGAAATATACTCTTTGAACACAAGTAAAACTACAGGAAGTCAGCGAGAACAGAAGAGCAATGACGACAATAGCGCAAGATAATGTGTAGGCAACTACAGCATTGAACTGGTAAATATAATATGTATAGAACAGTGAATCCATTATACATGACAATTGTTAGGTTGAAGAAAAAAAGTGATTAACCAAATCAAAAATACTTCAACTTAGATACAAGGTAGATAAGCTGAAAAGATAAATTTAAATTTTTATTGCAGTAATCCTCAGATAAGAATGAATTTTTCAGCTTGTCTTCCAGGTACAATGCTCTGTGTGTTAACATCAAAGTATGGTAAATTCCTTATAAGAATCCAATACATTTGTATTCCTACTCATTCTGACAAAGCTTCACTTGGCAAAGCATGTTAATTATATAAATTGTTCATTTTTACAAACAATTTAGATTTCTTTCTGCGTTACCCTTACTTATATCATCCGTTGGATAAATCTCATTTTAGCGCTAATTTATTCCAATTGGTGGTCCCATTTTCGTCGTTATAGACATGATTTTTTGGCCCATTGTACCCTGGCTTCTTTCAGGTATCTCTTGTATTCAATAATCTTCTGGAAATTTCCTGTTCATGCCAAGGGATATCTCATATTGGTTATTTCTCCTTGGTCAATTCATCTTTGTGATGCTGCTTCAGCTCATTCCACTGAACCAGAGGACATGAATTTCACTGTCTGATCAAGGATTGAACTTACAACTACTGGGTAAACTGCATACACTTTACCAACCCTTATATACAAAACTGAGTGGTGAAATTTTAACTTAACTTTAACCCTAAAATTAATGAACCACCTAAAATCGCTCATAATTGGAAGTCTTCAATAAATAACATGAAAATAATGAAACTCTCCAGTGAATTGAATGGGATTTTTTTAAAAAATTCACTGAATAGTCAGAGGGGAATATTTTTCAATCAGAAGTTATTTCCCTTGAAATTGACTTTTTTTAAAAAACTTTATATGAATTTAAGAGTTAAACTTAATGTCTGTTCTTACCTAAGAAGAATTATCTGATACGAGATATGCTCTAGTGTCAACAGCAGACTGCAAACAATCAACTCTTATGGATTGAATAAAGAGTTTGTTTCAAAATTATCTTTTAAAACATTCTAACATTCCAAAATATACCTGATGATGTTCAGAGTGTACAACAGCTGACACTTTGTGACTATAAGAGCCAAAAAGAGGACACCAGTTTGATTGAATCAGTGTATAATCATTTTTGAGATAAAACAACAATCGGGTCATGTAGTACAAATGGTATTTTTTTTCTTTTACACTGGCAAATATCGTGAACAGGATTTTTTTAGAGTTAAAAAAGATACTGAACAGATTCTTCCACTCTTCCTGTTTTACAACAATAAGATAGGTAAAATGTTCGTTAATTAAAAATCAAACACTGTGTGGTTTGGAAATAGGAAAAGAAAAGATAATGATTTGTAGATCACATAATATCGACCGATCAGGTGAAATACAATTAGCTCTCTTATTCATTAATACATACACGAGAGGGTGAGTAAGAATGAACTCCCAATTAGAAATTACATGAAACTCTTGTAGATATAGCACTAATTTTGTAACTTCTTCCTGGGCAAAGGAGGAAGTGTACAGCACTAGACCACAAACTCTGGATTGCATTTGACATGTTATGGCCAACATCCCATTGGACTTCCTGCAAAAGTCTCTAGAGATCATACCAAAATGCTTACAGAAATTTGTGAACAGTGTTAAATTTCAACACAGCAGGAAGATTCAACCATTGTATGGTCTGTAATAAAACTAGTTGGACTACAATCAACCAATGAATGAAAAAACTTGTTACCAATTTCCAATGGGGACTTTCTTTTCATACACACTGTATATTATACATGGGAAGAGCGAGGCTGATAGGGGAAAAAGATGAATGTATGATGCAAAGAAGACTAAAAGAAAACAATTAAAACTGATGAAAAACATATATGTAGGTATATCAGGACATTTGCGTGTGTATATATATATATATATATTTATATATATAAATATACATGCACAAACATAGACTCTCTAGCATCAGCCTGTGGTAAAATGAGCAAAATAATTCCTAAATGAAACATAAAATGCCTCAACCTCACATTTAGTAGACCGTGTATAAAAAAGATAGTTAGAAATGCATGTATAAGCAGGCATTGTAGCTTGTTCATACTTGCTTGTTTTTTTTAACTATAGAATGAATTTTTTTTTATTGGCCTTTCATGAACCTGATTTCAATATAGGTAACACATGAGTGTGTGTGTGTGTGTGTGTATATATATATATATATATATATATATATATATATATATAGTGTAGAGGAGTTATAAATATAACTCCACCACCAAGGGATCATCCTTTCTTCATTTTTCTAATCATGCTGAAGATATAGGATTAATCCTATTTCCATGAATAAATACCTATTCACCCAACTTGTAGTTTTCTTTGTCTCTGAATTCTCACCATAATGTCAGATATAAATTATCCATCTAAAGATCATACATACATATATGTGTATATATATATATATATAAATATATATATATATATATGTATATATATATATGTGTGTGTATATATATATATATATATATAAATTTATCATGGTGATCAAAAATTATGTATTTTCATGTTCTGAAAGTAATTACATATTTCACTGCTATACATTATGAGCCAACCAACTAAGGCAAGATCAGGGTTAGATGGTATAAAATAATATTTGGATTCAGTTCATCATCTCTTCTATCCGAAAGTGTATTGTGTTTAGTAAAGTTTAACCCAAGGGAGTATAGAAACTTTAAAGGGCAACATATTTTCCTTTGCTTACGGTATGAACTTCAGAAGGGTAGAAAAAAAAGAGATCAGATCTCTCAGACTTTTTTTCAGAAATGGATACAGAATTTTTCCAATAAGGAATCAAAAATTTGCCTTCCCTTTAGACTGCTGTCAGTGATGATGATGGTGATTACAGTATTGATAAATAATATTCAATTAAATTTGACTGGCATTTGTTTTTATCTCCTTTTTGAAAATAAGTAATTAGTTTCCGAACATAGAAATATATAAGTACTTTCCGATCATGTAAAATACGCATTTACTTTCCGAACACCTAAAATACGCAATTACTTTCCGAACATGAAAATATGCAATTATTTTCCGAACAACCCAATATATGTATGCACACATAAAAATACTTATAGAGACCTACATAGATATGCTTACATGCAAATATATATACACATAAATACACAAGAACATAAATATACCCATATCAATACCAAAAAGAGTGCGTGTTTAAAATCTATTAAGCAAGGAATGCAAAGAAAGTAAGCAGAGAAACCAATGAAGCAGTCTCCTTGCAAGGAGAAATTGGTCATCTGTAAAATTTAAAGCTGAGCTTTGCTAAAGGGATCACTGATGAGTTGTGTTATATTGAACGCATAGAAGAAAGACAAAACATTTTCTTTCCATACTTCCAGAGAATGGGTAAACACGATGAAGCAGCAGCACAGAAAGAAAAGGATTTTAGTAAACCTTTGTGTAATGTTTCCTCAACGAACATAATTTCCAGGCATACATGTGTGCATCATACTGATATCTAGCATTAAATCCAGATGCACTGGTTAAAACAGTAAGCAAGACTTGCTATATGATACCTTCTGCAAAACAGACAATATACTCTTAGCAATGATTTTTGAAAGAAAAAAAAAAACTGATATAAAGCAGGGTTTTTCAGCTTCAATAAATTTTTTTTTAAATTACAAAAATCGAAAATAGAATTTCTCTTCATAATATTTTTCAGCTTTTCAAGTTCTTTTTTTATGATTTTGAATATTTCTTTTTATCTTAGATATAATGAAGATTAAGACAATATTTCTTTCGAAATCTACATGGAGCTGCCTTAGGGCCAACTTCTAAAGAATGATCTTTAGCAGCAGAGTCAAATGATCTAACGTACGTCCCAATGATTATTACTGGCATTAAATAAATGCTGTTTTGGAACACCACCAAAAAAAAATCGTTTTCTGCTACTTTGAATCTTGGAGAGTGTGATTATTTTGAATTATGTTGAAAAGCATGACTCTTATCTAGTTTTCCAGAATGGCCATTCCACAATGAGCTAGTCCTCTCTCATCAACTTTTTTCTTTAACTAGAATTTTCAAATGAAAAATATTTCGATAAATAACGCAGAGCAAACAGTAGTGAAAATGAAAAAATAATGAAACTTGTCAAACGAAAAATATTTCCTCGGCTTCTCCATGATATATAATTCTCATATTATGCTGGGATTTTTTTTTTTCATTATTTTGAGCATCAGACAAAATACATCTTGACTAACAACCTTAAATGAAAAATCATCAAGGAGAACAAAATACCAAAGCAATTAAAATTGTTGTCATGTGTTTCCTTAAAAGCTATTTTAGCAAAATTAGTTGCTATTCTAAATTGATTTTTTCCATGGATTTTTGCTGGAAACTAAAGATCTATTGATAAACATATGAACATAATATTGAGATAAAATGGAGATTTGAAAAACAAGACCACAGCCTACAGCTGCTTCTTTTCTTTCTTTTCTTTATAATAGTCTCAATCAAATATTGAGAGGGGTTTGTTTTTGTAACTTATCAGCTGCAAACAAAAAAAAAGTTCAAAGACAAGATGAAAAAGTGGCAAAACCGTCAACAAAGAGGCAAGAAAACGGCCCAAAATAGTACTTTGGTTGTGTTCTAGTAAAGAGTCATTCCTTTATGCTTCTTGGAGATCATGTCATAAGAAAAACACAGAAGAAAATCAAAAAGTAAGAGAATCTTGCATTCTAATGTTACTCATTCATACCACAATTACCAGACAAAACTTATAATAAAGGAAGATTGCTTTCACTGTTTATTTCTGAAGAGGGTAACTTGACAATGGCTACTAACAATCCTACCATATATTTTAACAAAACACTCCAATTTACACTGCTTATTACACATGCTTCTCACTAATTCCTACATTGTTCAAGCTGCCAAGGATTGGCTGTATTTTTACAAATGAGATCATTCCTTTTCTCCCTAGAGCTGGATTAAACAATCAAGTTAAGTTAAAATCATTCTGATGATAAAATATAGTTAATTTCTTCACTAAATTTACTTTCTTGCTAAATCAACATCAGAGACATAGACAGACCAGTTGGCTACTTCATCCTGACATTCATTATCAAAGTATAAGGTCTGCAATGAAAATCATCACCAATATCAATTTGCAATGGTATAACAGTCTCACTTTCATACTCTTGAACATTTTTTTTTAAGGCATAGATAGGATGTCCATTCATTAAAATGGATAAGCTTTAAATTATTTTTGCACTCTTAGGGTGCGTGCTTCAGAGAGAGAGTGAGAGACGGGGAGAGAAAACAAGAAGAAAGATAGAAAGAGTATGCTACCCACAGAATTTAGAGTCAAATTTTAGGAAAATAAATAAGAAAAATACAGGAAAATAAAAGTAAAAATTAAAAATAAAACAAAATACCAAGCAGTACTTATCTAAATCAGACTGGGACAGTTGAGAGAAAAATAGCAGAATACAAGATGCCACTCGTTGTAGCATTCATCAACTTCAAAAAGGCTGTTGACTATGCCAAAATTCCTATTATCAAGAAGGCCATCATTCTGCAAGGTGTAGACCCTGTATACATCAGAGTACTACAACATACATACTGTCACAGCAGCTCCTTTATTAGGCTTTATAAAGACTCAGAGTCCTTTCAGCAACAAAAAGGGGTAAGATAAGATGATACCAGCTCACCAAAACTCTTCATAGCCAGCCTCGAGATGAGCTTCAGAAACTTAGACTGGAAAAATAAAGGAATCAAAATGGATGGCAAATATATGAGCAATCTCAGATTTGCTGATGACATTGCTCTTTTCACAGAGAGACCTCCAACTAATGCTCAATAAACTAAATGAAAAAAGCAAAAAACTTAGCCTACACATGAACTTCAGCAAAACAAAGATCATTTGCAACAATCACATCAGCAAAAAGAACACAAAGATCAAAACCAAAGACGCAGAACTGGGGGAAGTAGGCAACCACATCTATCTAGGACAACAGATCTCCATGAAACCATCAAGGGAAGAAGAAATCAAGCAAAGAAATACTCTAGGATGGCAAGCCATTGGCAGAGCAACATCAACCTTCAGAAACAAGAAGATCCCATTAATCCTAAAAAGAAGGGTATACTACCAATGCATCCTCCTAATAGTCACTTATGGAGCTGAAACATGGAACCTAACCAAGAGACAGACCTGCCAACTGAGAACCATGCACCGTGCACATGAAAGAATTATACTAAACCTCACATAGAGAGACCACAAGAGAGCACAATATATCCGAGAGAAAACAGGAGTCCGAGACATCAGAGAATCCATTAAAAAACTCAAACGACAATGGGCTGGTCATGTTGCAAGAATGGCAGACAACTGATGGACATCACAACTCACAATGGGGATCTCCAGGGATCACATGTGCAACCGAAGCCAGCAGAATACCACATGGAGAGATGAACAAGACAAATTCAGAAAGTATGGGCTCCGCAATGCCCACAATAGAGAAGTGTGGCAAATCCCTGGGGAAGGTCTATGTCCAACGACAGACTTTGAAAGACTGATGATGGTATAAAAGAATTTCTATAACCAGATTTCAGCCATTACAGAGAAAAGAACGCAGCTTGCCCAAGAAATGATTTGGCTTTAAAAATGAAAATAAACCTAAACACATACAATGATTCTAACAACTTATCAGACTATATAAGTTTTTTCATAAGATATTTAGTTTTGAGAAGACGAAACAAATAAGTGACTTTAAGCAAAAGATTACGACCAGTTTCCTTTGCTGAAAAGGTTCTCATGAAGTGACAATAATGCAAAGTCAAAGAATATCTCCAATGAGTCAAGGCAAAAATACGTGGCCACATTACCCTATGCTAATAGTGGTAACAACATTCTAAGCAAATATGCATGGACATGCATTTATATCAGTTTAATATATTGATGCTTTGTTTTTGGCTCGGGTTTCCATCCAGATTGGAGATTATAAGCGCTTATAAATAATGCATATCCAAATAAAAGCAAGAATTAAATATTAAATGACTCAGTCAACCACAGGGGAAGATAAACGGGATATGGGGAGATATGAAAATCAAAAATATAAAAGTTAGAATCAAACAAATATTTCAATAATATGAATAACAAAAATGGCAAGAACTGCAACAAAATGCTGCTGTAATAAAAATAAAAATATATATAAAAACAATAGTAAAAGTACTAACAGTTTAGAGGGCTTGATGCAATTCCAACCAATATGTATTGTCTTTACTGCAATAAGGAAACAAAGTCAGCAACCTATTATTAATAGCATCAACTATTTCTGGCCAGAGTTTTTTCAAGGCTTACAAAGCAAGGACATAATGGATGCATTCAAGCTCACTTAATTTCTAAAAAAAAACACTGGAGAGTCATATCACTTTGAAGATTATAAGATATGAATTTAATTCATGGAAAATATAATGGTCATGTGACCTCATTATGTATCCAGAATGGCCACAGAATTCAAACCGCATGTATGCGCTCTACCAGCCTGAATGAGTTAATGATATCACTGATGATGAGACACTTGGATGAGACACTTTTGCAATACCTACATGTAATATCTATAATGATGCCATTCGTAGTATACCAGCCAACAAATGATTACTTGAGATGCGGATATGTAAAATATCCAAGGGGGCTGAATGGATCTACAATAGAATTTTAGGTTGCTGTTGGACAAAATATATAACTATCATTGCTAGTAGAACCAATCTGGTCTGACACTAGATGACCTTTGTATAAAAGTCAGTGTGTCACAAAATGATATTCAGCCAACCCACTATTAATACCAATTAATGATAGCAGTATATATAATCTGGTAAAATAAATAATGACATTATTTATAGTCGATAATAATAATTAGATAATAAGTGATAAAATAGGAAACCAAATTTAATTATCAATGACATCAATAACACTAATATCTACAAGCTTAATTCTATCATAACCAAAAATGATAGTGCACATTAGATGCCAGAAGCCCACCACTTACAAGTGTCCTTAGTAAAAAAAATTATACATCTGTGAATGATGCAACAGCAGTTTCAGAAATGCTCTTATTTATAGACAAATATTACTACTGTCAATAATGGTTATAGACGTAGTCAAAAGAATTGATACGAAAAATATCCTTACCCGCACTTACTATCAAGGACAACACTAGGTCAATTCATATCTGAATTTATGTGACAAAATGTTGAGACTATGATATATTGAGTCATTTGGGAAAGTTTCTCCTCTCTTTAGAGGACAAGGAAACTGGTTCCAATGTATTTGATGGATATGTCAATTCTGTTAACAATATTAATATTTTTAATAAATGGGCAATTCTCTTGCATATCCAAATGCTTCACTTGGTTACCTATTGATAGTTAATAAAACAGGTCAGTTAATAGATGAATTTTTTTTTAAAATTCAACTTTTTTTAACACTTAGAATAACAAAAATAAATATGCATTCTTACTCTTTTTAACACAAATCTGAATCAGAAATTGAATGGATGCAATATTAAGATTGTAACAGAGCCTTACAAAAAACGAAAAAATCTAAAATAGATTTTTGTTTCTCAAAAAGCTCACAAATGAATAAGAAATTCATAATAACTATTTCTTTGTAAAAAAAAAAAAACTCTTTGAATTTGACTTATCTTTAGCAAATATTTTCACAGTGATTATTATCAGACCCAATAGTAATAATATTTAATCAAATTATTGTAGAAACAATATCCACAACACTTTCACAACAACTGACAAAATCAATCATATTTAATGAAAAATAAAACTATCAACGATGATAATATCTACAGACACAACAAGCAAAAATAACACTATAATAACTAATAAGAACAAAGACATCCACGGTTCAATACTATGACTTTTGAAAATGATGATAATGATATAATCTGCAGCTAGTAGTAATACTAATAAAAATAGCAATACATAAAAAAAGTCAAAACTCAACAAAAACAATCAACAGGCATAACAAAAAGAAAGGCAGCGCTTGATCTCTGCTGGGATGATGCAAGCAAACCAGAAAGATGAATGTGAAATGTTGAACTGAATGCTCAAAACTCCCCGGGGTATAAGTTCAAGCCAGGCAAAGAGGATGTTCAAACAAGTGATCCCCACCAGCCACTCACTACTCAAAAGTATCATAGCCAAAGCCAAGAACACGGCCAGAATATCCAGTTTCAGAGGAGATGGCCAAACCCAATACAGAGTGCACTGGGCTATAATCTTAGACAGTATTCTGGTACATGTCAATAGAAATGATATACAAGGAAAACAAAATTGCTAAAAAAATTTTTTTTTAAAGGATGATCGAACGGGGACCAGGGTTGGTGGCAGCTGATTTTATTATGACGTGAACAATAAATAAGAATGAATCAAATTTCCCAATTGTTTGTTTCTGCATTTGTGGAAGATAAATTCAACAGAGATAGGATTGCAAGACTTTAAGACTAATGTGCAATTCCAAGGAGAAGTGTTTCCAAGGCCATATCTGTTTCGTCTGTATCCTTTTTTTTTTTTTCTTCTTTTGTTTGAATATTTAAGAGTTCAAATTTCCTGATTATCATTACAAGATTTACATATGATAAATCTATAAACCTAGCAGTTGGCTCAGTGGTCAAATCATTGGATTGGAGGCCACAATGTGTACAATTCAATACTAACTGAGGGATCACTAACCCTGCTTCATGTTGCTATAAGAGAGAATCTATATTCGACTGACAATCAGTCAAGTTTAGTGGGTTTCATCAATATTTCTTTCTCAATTCATATTTTTTTGAAGATTTTAATCTATTCTAATCAATAGCAGTAGAAGCATAACATTCTTTGTACTCCCCAAACAATTCAAAGTTACTCTCAACTTCTTTATTCTTCCACATAAACTTACTAGCTCCCTACCAACACTTACTATTGGAATAACAGCTTTCTTTGACTGCTTCTACCTAGGCAGGTAAGGTTGTTTCAAGAGAGTGGTTTGCCTTAAATACTTATTCACCCACTCATTTCTCCATCAACCATTGTGGCATGCCAGGGATAAAAACTTCATCTAGTGATGAATCAGCTCCCAGGGAGAAGTTGATTCATGCCTTTACCAAGGGAATTAGCCCAAAGTGAACATAATCATCCTTGGCTGAAATTAGAACTCTATAAGCCAATTCTGGTTCCAAAGCTGATAACTGTTCTGCCACTCCACTCTGCCCTTTCAGCAATCGAAATGCTTAACACAGAGAAGGTTCACTTCATGGAGCAAAACTCTTTAAAGTCAATTATTGATACCAATATAATGCTTATCATCTCTTCAGTATTTAATCTTGAAAAAAAAAAAAACAAAACAACTCAGTTTGTTGTTGATTTTTAGCCAAAGCATTCTTATTCTACCATTGAGAGTTGAAAGTTTTTCAATTTTCTATTTATGTTTTGATGAATTATTGATATTTCATCTATACATTTATTTTCTGTTTTCAGATATTTGTTCGATAATCCTCCCTTTTTTATATCTTTCATTATCATTTTCACTTTTTAATATACATAAATTTACTTTTAACAACAACAAACACAGGCCACGTTCAGACATATTATTTTGAAGTTGATATAAGAAAATAACATTGAAATATCAACATAAAACAGTGATTTCTCACAAATGTCTTTCAGAAATAATTTCAGCTCTATAACTGATAGAAAGGCATGATTCAATACAAGAACAGCTAAGGTTCTTTAGCTGATCATAGAATTTACATAGCAAAATTTACCCACTGCATAAAGTACTTGATTATTATTTTGAAACTACTGAAGCAGTAAGAACAATTTCTAATCCTGCATTCACTTTAGTATAGATTTTCACAACAAGGTTCAAAGTTGCTCCATACAATACTAACTGTAAACATGAACTACACTTTCATTCAAAATCAAACAAAAATGACATAAACAATTGCCAAAATCTTTTTTCTCATATCTGTTCAATTTAGGTAACATTTACCTAAGTTTGAAGTGGATTTGCTGAAATAAAATTATCCAGCACACACTTGCACAATGCTAAATACATAAATATCTACATTAACAGCCATATAGCGAATAGCATATGTATACATAACAATTAATCAGAATGTTTAATAACACATCTCAATTAGAGACCTGCTTAATAACTCTTATTAATTAGACCTTTTCTAATTACATGCACATCAATTAGAGTTCCTTTTAATAACATGTACATTAATTATAATTCTTTCACAAACATGAACATCAATTAAAATGCTTTTGAACAAGAGAAATTCCATCAGACGCACATACCCCAAACCCACCCACTGCCCTTCAACTGTTTTCTGGTTTTCAATTCTTGGATTTTAATATTTTAGTTTCTGCCATCCAAATAATGAAAATAAAATGATACATTTTTTTAAAAGAAAGAAAGAAAAATATTTAAAAATAAGTCAGGATTCTGTTCAGGTTTCTTTATTAATTTTAGGGAAATAATTCTTTCCCACCCAGACTTGGTCCACAAGTCATTCAGACTTGAAGGTTTCACTTTTTTTTTTTTTTTAATATTCATCATTCAGACTGCAGAAGAGATGAAAACGAGAAATTAAATTTTTATGTTAGATCCAAAGGGAGAAATGCAAGTTTCAAATGCAGATTAGATTTATACAATGGAAATGGGTAACATAAAAGCTATCCGCCCACAAACATCACAGCATATATTAATATAAATAAATGCATATATGCAAGTGTGTGTGTGTATCTGCATGTATGGGCATGAGATTGATGAAACTCTCTGAATGTTTATACATTTGTGAGTGAGTTGGTACAAGCATAAGTTTACCTCTGCCAAAAAAGTTAGAAGAGGTACATGCATTACGTCACATTTGTCAGTCTCTCCACGCAATATCTCCAAAAGCTCTCAATGAATTTCAATGACATTTTGAGGAAGGGTGGATCATGGTCTAAGGAAAAATTGATTAAATTTGAGGGCTGATCTGGGAATTTTTTTCAACCATTCTAGAGATGTTTTCATCTATTGAGACAATAGTCCAAAATCAAAACTTAAATTTACTTTCCTCATAGCTATATATGAAATGATTTTCATTCAGTTTCTAGTAAATGCATGACATTATGAAAGGTGAGTGCTCTCTATTGCTCACATTATATCATACTCTAAAATTGTTTTAAAAAGTTCAAACATCAGTATACATTTCCACCATAAAACAACAAAGGAATCACGTGTGTTTTTGAGCACAATTTGATACACATTTGAGTATGTAAGTACATTTGAATACACAAGATTCAGTGAATATAAGTACATAAACTGGGAGGACAATATTAATTAATTAATGTAACAGAGTTCAAGCTGAAAAAATTTATACTTTAAATCATTTTAAGATCTGCAGTTTTGAAGAGAACAGAAAATTTTGGAACAAATCAACAGTTCTAATCTAAGTATGCCTGTATACACAATGGAGACTAACAAAGATTTTTGATCCTGCACTGATGTCAAACACAATGTTATTTCAAACTTGACTTAGTTAAGGAATGTTTATCTGTTCTGTATCAGAAGAAAAGTGGGTGAATTCATTATAATTGTCAATAATTTGACTACCTTTATCCATAAAGATCAGACACAAAGCAAAGTCAGCTCATTCTTCAATAAATGAGATTTTTTTGTTTTCTTTTCCTGGTGAATTTAATTTAATTAATCTTAGTTAAAGAGAAAGTTAGTACCATTTACAAAAGCCATTAGATCAATATTTCATTCATTTGTAGAGATTAATTAATTTGTCATAGTATGATTTGGTTTTCTGTCATCTGTGCAGTGGGGACAGAAGAGACATTAAAACCATTCTTCTAATTGGCATCTCACTGTCAAAGATCATTTGGCATTGTTTATTCAGGTTGAAATAATTTTTGCAGTTCTTCTTCATTACTTTAAATTTCAGTTGTAGAACAGGTCTGGTTAGTCACCCAATAGAAACCGTGATATGACCAATCTTTTGGCAGCATGTTGGGGGTGATCCACTGAGAAATTAGCAATTGAGGTGATCAATAAAGTTATTTCTCTTGCTTTTTGTAGGCTGGTGATCACCTAAAAGGTCTGAATTTGAAAAAACAAAATGACCGATGCCAGACTCAAATGAACGGACAAATTTAGCATGAACTTTTTTAAAAAAACAACAAAAAAAAACCTGAAGAAACCTTTGTTGATAATTTTGATTGACAGTTCCTAACAAAGAAGAACTATAAGCAAATTACAAATTATGAATAAAATTGTGTTAATTATGTTCACACTCTCAAAATAGAAATGCAGTAAATGTCAACAGGCATTTTAACTGGAAATTTGAAATACCTTCAAAATGGATTTTGAGACGGAGATAGATCTAGCTCTGACGATTGAAAACTAATCCAACTCAAACATTTTGAAGTTACAAAATAAAATATACAGAGACTTTTCTTTATTTTATTAGATTTCAGTCATGTGCTTCATGTTCATATGAGTGATTATTTCTCTTCACAAAAAAATAATATTACTTTCAGCTCGAAAAAAAAAAAAAACACATAGCAAATTCTGAGAGCAATTTAATGAAAACATTAAAGAAATTTCTTATTAAAAAAAACAAGTTACCTATTAAAATCTACTAAACATACATACTAGATTATACAAATGGAAATTGGGTAATACACACATAGGAATGCAATGAAATAATTTTTTATGCATACATGACAATAAGTATCTATTTGAGGCTTCATGAAAATATACATCCATGTCTGCACATCTGCCCATGATTAAATATTTACAGTAATACACTAACATAAACATATATGTATGTTTTGTTACACAAAATATAGACATGAACACATTTTCGAGTTTATATATATATATATACATATATATATATATACACACATGTATTCATATATCTGTGTTTTATATGTAAAAAAATCTGTTCAGTTATACGTGTGTATATAAGTGGTTAGCAATAAGGAATGATAACAAAATGTTAACCAGTTGGGGACAGTAAATGCTGTAGGAAAAGACCAAACACAAGAGGGAGAGATGAGATAGAGGAGTTTAGTAGTAAATATGATGGAAATTAGCGCAATCACGCTCATCATGGGGAAAAAATCCTTTGTCCAGCAGTGGACTTATAACAAATGATGATGATATACATATATATATACCTGTGTGCGTGTGTGTAATCATATGTATATTCTAAAGCCATTTTTAGGAACATATTTTGCTTGGCACCAATGTTACTCGGTAGCAAATCAAGCAGCCCCAGATCATGTAAATAAATAAAGAAATGGGCATTATGCACAGAAGTTCCTACAAAAAATATCTGTATAATTATCACATTCTATCAGATATAAATTGTCCATCTACTGATACTTCATGCGTATGTGTGTATAGATATATGTGTGAGTGTGTGCGATCATATATAATACAGACGTGTATTTGTATATATATATATATATATGTGTGTGTGTGTGTATGTGATTATATATATATATATATATATATATATATATATATATGTACATGTGGTGTGTGAGTATGCGTGCAATCTAGTGCACATAAGAATTAAGGCCAGGATTGCCAATAATGGCTGCAATCAGAGACAATTGTCAAGAAGTTGAGTTTGAGCTGGAAATTTCAATTAACATTTTCATGATCGGACTGACATGATGATATGTCCCAAGATTGAAGTGAGAAACTGGCAGAGAAGGGAATGATTGGGGAGGGATTGGTACAAAGGGGAGAAGTGGAGGTGGAGAGGGTCAAAAACTATAAGAAATGGAAAGAGTGTGAGAGGGTGAAAGCAATGGGGTAGAAATCAATGCCAAATTCATATTCAGTTCAATGGGATATTAAGGGCCCATCTTAAGCAGATTCCAAATATAGCCATAACAAACTTCAAACTGTGTGCTTTAGATTGGAAAAGAGAGAAAGGAGGAAAAAAAAGAAGATGCTGTACAAAAAAACAAACTCAATAGTCATGATGATGATGATGATGATGATGATGATGTTAACGGAGAAACACATAATTGAGAAAAGGAAAGTGAGAATAATGATCATGATGATAAAAAATATCAGAAGGATTATGCTGATGATAACAAAAGGTCTGGTTAGTTGTTCAATAGACACCATCATGTGACCAACATCTTTTGACAGCATGCCACATTGGAAAAAGGAGGGGGGGTCAATGAATAAGTTACTCTTTTTGCCTTTTGTTAGGAAGTAATCACTAGAGAAGTCTGAATTTCAAAAATCAAGCATGAATAGTTGCCAGAAACTAACTAAGGGATCAATTAAGCATAAACTTACATTGCAAATTAAAAACTCATTTAGGAGAGAATCTACAAGGAAAAGGAAAAAATGTTTTCATCTTAAAAAGAAAAAAAGAATGAATTTTGAAATTTTCAGCCCTCTAGCTCCATTAGTGTGGCCTGTACATGTAAATATATATATATATATATATATATATATATATATATATATATCCAGACAGACCAACTTAAAAACTGGAGAAATTTATTTCGATAGTTTTGGTTGACAGTTTCTAATAAAGAGAAAATAAAGAACTGAGGAATATATAATAGTAATAAAAATAACAATAATGAGAGGAAGAGTGATGATGATTATGATGATGATGGGAAGTACATGATGATGATGATGATGATGGGAAGTACATGATGATGATGATGATGATGGGAAGTACACGATGATGATGATGGGAAGAACAAAATAAAATGATAGAGATGATGATGATGGATAATATACAATAAAAACAATAGAAATGATGATGGGAAGTACAAAAAAATGATGATGATGATGATGATGGGAAGTACACAATAAAAATAATGATGATGATGATGATGGGAAGTACAAAATAAGAATAATGAAGGAAAGGGAATAAAAATGGGGAAAAAATATATAAAACGATGCAAAAGTAACGACATTATGAGGAAAGGCTTTTTTTCTGCATTTTTTTTGGTTTTTCCTTTTAAAAAAACTAAAACATTTCCAGAACCAAAAAGAATATCTTGGTTCATCTCTGAAAGACAGGATTTATGAATAGGGAAAGAGAGAAAGGAAAGAAGAATTACAAGATTTGGTTTCTATTGGTCTGAAAATTGGGGGAGGTGAATATGGTGAGAAAGAATGATGAGGGTGAGGAGAGGAATTAAGGTGAAATGAAGAAGGGAGTGAGAATGAGAGAGAAAGAAGTGAGTGAAAAAGAGAATGAGTGTACAAGAGAGAAATAAAGGGGGGAATGAGAATAGGAGGGAATGAAAGAAAGAAGGGAGTGAGAAAGAGAGGGAAGGAAAGAAGGGAGTGAGAAAGAGAGGGAAGGAAAGAAGGGAGTGAGAAAGAGAGGGAAGGAAAGAAGGGAGTGAGAAAGAGAGGGAAGGAAAGAAGGGAGTGAGAAAGAGAGGGAAGGAAAGAAGGGAGTGAGAAAGAGAGGGAAGGAAAGAAGGGAGTGAGAAAGAGAGGGAAGGAAAGAAGGGAGTGAGAAAGAGAGGGAAGGAAAGAAGGGAGTGAGAAAGAGAGGGAAGGAAAGAAGGGAGTGAGAAAGAGAGGGAAGGAAAGAAGGGAGTGAGAAAGAGAGGGAAGGAAAGAAGGGAGTGAGAAAGAGAGGGAAGGAAAGAAGGGAGTGAGAATGAGAGTGAAAGAAAGGAGAGGGAGAAAAAGAATGAAGGTAAGAGAAAGAAAAAAAAGAGGCATAAAAATGGAGAGAGAAGAGAAAAATCAAAAGAGAGAACAATGATGAATCGTTGGGGAAGAAAGAAAGAAAGCAGAATAAAAAAGGAAGAGAGAAGTGACACGTGGGGAATAAAGAGAAAGCTGAAGAGATAACTGAGGTAAGCGACAAAGAATAGAAAGACTGAGACTAAAAACAGATGATTTAGAGAAAGGATAAATGACTAGGAAGAAAAAAAAAGGACCAAAAAAGTGAGGGGGACAGGGAGAGTGAAATTTCTATTAAAAAAAGATGGAGGTAATAAGAGAGAGACAATTGGGCTGAGAAGATGGGAGAGAAGAGAGAATTATTAGACTCGTTTTATCAGCTGCATTTATGAAAACACAAAGACAGACAAAAGAAGAAAAAAATACCAAAATTAAATCTTCTGCAATCAATAGCAACAGTAATTTCACAGTGAAACAAATGACTATGACCTTTCGGGACTTGATGTATGCAGAGTTATAATCAAGTTATTGAAGGAATTTTTGACATTTTCCCTCCATCTTCATGACTTTTTTTGCCCCACCAATACAACAGCATACATTCATCATCCTTCTTCACTATGATTATTTTTTTTTCTTTTCCATTCAATACCCTTTCAATACCTATTTCTTTCACATCCATTCTCAATACTTTTTTTGTTTTTCAATACTCAAATTAATCTCTCTTTGTTAAAACCACCGTATATGTGTATGTCCTCCAAATACTTTCTTTACCTCGTGATGTTTTGCTCTATCAATACTGCATCATTACTTCAATACTATCTCCCTTCTATCTTTTTTTTCATTTAAATACCTCACTAGGATTGTGTCTCTCTCAGAACCATTCTCTCTTAATCCAGGCATACCTTGAATAGCATGGTTTTGATTAACGCAAATTTCGATGCAGTACAGTTTTGGAATTGTTGGACAGTTTAATGTAACTAGGTCTAAGCTAAAAACAAAAACTTTTGATCCTTAAGACCTTGAACAATATGGGAAAGTTTGGAACGAATTAACTGAACTAATCAAGGTATACATATTTCTTTCCTCCATACAGCCCTCTATATCAAACACAACTTATTTTGCTAACATTATTACTCTCTTTTCGAAACCATCTGTCTATTTAACACTTCCATTAACCTCTTCTCTCTCAACTGATTTCTTGGCTTTTCCTACTTTCACTTTCACTACATGTATTCATGTATCTCTATAACTCACTTTGTCGGTCCACAGTTAACTAATACAACAGTGACACAAGAACTCCAGAGAATTGCACAAAGAAATTACATCATCAGCATTCACAAGCATGGGACTATAGACTGAAATTTTTTTTTTAGAAATATTTTAGTTTCCCTTCTAGTGATCCCTGTTATCCGCAGAGTCTCTCTCAGTGGTGCCCCTAATCCGGGATTTCCATTTCAGAGGTCCTCCCTTATCCTTGGTTTCCCTTTCAGTAGTTCCCTCTCTCCTATCCATGCTTTCCCTTCCAGTGGTCCCCTCGATCCGTAGTTCCCCTTTAAATGCTCCCCCATCTGTGTTTTCCTTTTCAGTGGTACGTGGACGCATCATTAAAATCTCGATCTTGTTCAATACCTTCCTATTTTTTCAGTTACCCTCTTCACTTTTTCTCTTTTTCGTCTAGTCTTATTTTTAATACCTTTTCTTAACATCATTATCTCGCTTCTCTTTCCTTTACTATTTCCCTGTCTCCCTCTCTCTGCCAATACCTTCACTTAATTCCCTCATCTACTACTCTTTCTATCGTCCTTTGCACTGTCAATCCTTTTCTTCTTTTTTCAAGACTTTTCCTTAACCTATGTCAGTCTTTTCCTTAATGCTTCCTCTCTCTCTCTCTCTGTGTCTTGTCACCATTGCCTCACTCCTTCCCTGCCCTTCTTCTAAATAGCAAGAGAAAATCTGCATGCATCATTCTCACAGAATGGAATCCAATATTGCACTTCGCCATCCTTTCTTTTCCCCTAGTCCCCACACCAACCCAATACGGATTTCCACACACATCCTCCCCATCCCATTCTTGCACAGATGTCAAATCAGTTTTAGAAACTAGTTTGCCATTCGATGGGTTATAACCACTAAAATAGTCGTCACAGCTCCAGTGTCAAAGAATCCAATAAGAAATACTGAAATTTTTTCACAATATATGCATACTTATCAATGCATATATAGGAAGAATTCTGTACATATATATATATATATATATATATATATCAGCACATGTAGAGCAGGAAAAATATATAACAATAGAACGAGAAAATAGGTATGTATGAATGCACTTATGAAGTAAATCTATGCAAGTATATAATGAATAAAGATATAATAAATAAGTACATACATGTTTATAATCATGGAGAAAATTTGTATGAGTGTGTGTGTGTATATATATATATATATATATATATATATATATATATATCAATCATCAAAACATACAAATAAATATGAATTGGATAAACTGACATATATATATATATATATATATATATATATATGTATATATATATATATATATATATACACACACACATGCACGGAACTATCTGGAATGTAATGCAAAAGAATAAGAATTCAAAATACATAAATATAAAAAAATATTTGCATAGATACATGCGCGCGTGTGCGCACACACACTGATGTATGTATATGTAAATATATGTGTAAAAAAAAATATTAATTCAATTTGTACACACCCAATATACAAGGATAAATATGCAAATATATATAGATAGGTATATATAAATACGGTATATATATATGTAGATATATCAATATATATATGTATATATATATATATATATATATATATATATATATATACATAGACAAATACACAAATATATACGCATGCTCTCAATATAAAACACATGTGCAGACAAATATCAATGTTAATTTTAAAATGATATATGAGAAAAAAAAATGAATGTATAGATGTGCTTATATATATATATATATATATATATATATATATACACATATATATATGTATGTATGTATGTATGTACTTATTTTCTATTTTAGTTTCCAACTCCTACCCTGACCTTCTCTACCTACACCTACCTCTCCTTTTTTCAGATAGCATCTCAACTTACTTTTGTCAAAGACAAAGGCTTTATATTAATATTGAACTGACACATCCACAGTCAGCGAAAGATGAAATAGAGAAGCAGATTACCGATTCAAAAATAGGAGGGAGTAAACTTATCACTTGGGAGGGAATGGCTGGCAAGGTGATGATGTCAAGGAAAGAAAGAAACAAATAGAGGGGGGGAGGGTATACGGGGGGGGTGAAGGAAAATGTGCCTGCTTAGAGGCTGGTGTAGAGAAGAAGGGAAACATCTTGTGAAGGTGTCACTATGTTGGAAAATAGTGTGTGCATATTTCCACGGACGTATACTGCAAATATACTCTGAGAAAAAAAAAATACTTGATATCCATATACATACAAATTGAAATTGTCATGTATACATATATATCTTTATTTTAGACACACAAATGCACATTTTATATATACAGGAGCACAAATGAATAGTGCTTCCATATACAAACAGATGTGTATTACTTTCAGTGTGTATATGTGTGCTATTTACATAAGAATCTGTAAGAGTTATTTCATGAAAAGAAAATGATATGAAGGGAAAAAAAAAACGTGTGTTTATGCCAATACATAGACTGATCGGGGGGAGTGTGCATGGATGGATACATACACATATGTGATAGAGCAAAAAAAAAAAAAGAAAAGAATCTGTAATGTGTATGGAAAAAGGGGGGGTCTGCATCTATGTTGTTAGGATTGATAGAGATGGTATCATCGTATATATATATATATATATATATATATATATATATATATATATATGTGTATATATATATATATATATATATATGTATATATATATATATATATATATATATATATATATGTATATATATATATATATATATATATATGTATATATATATATATATATATATATATATATATATATGTATATATATATATATATATATATATGTATATATATATATATATATATATGTATATATATATATATATATATATATATATATATGTATATATATATATATATATATATATATATATGTATATATATATATATATATATATATATATATATGTATATATATATATATATATATATATATATATATATATATGTATATATATATATATATATATATATATATATATATATATATATATATATATGTGTGTGTGTGTGTGCGTGTAAATAATGCTTAAGGTGTTTTTTTAAATTGTATTAGTAGTGAAAAAAAAAGTTTGTGTGCATCTATCTCACCCTTTATTTTTGTGTGTGTTTGCGTATATAAACACATATATGAATGTAAATAATGCTTAAGGTGTTTTTTTAATTGTATTTGTATGTAAGAAAAAAAAGGAGTTTGTATGTGCATATATATGTGTGTGCATACACAGATACATAATGCTTAAGGTGTTTTTTAATTGTATTTATATGAAAGAAAAAAAAGGAGCTTATGTCTGCATATATATAGAGATAGATAGATATATAAAAATAAATATATATAAAAACACGGATTCGCGCTTGTATGACAAAAGGTGTTTAGTGCGTGCCTATGGAGAGATTAAATGTGGATACAAGTTGAAAATTGCAAAAGTAAAAGTGAAATTATATACAAAAGAAAGAGAAAAATATATATCATATACAAGAGAGAGACTTCAAATCTAATTTCCTCCTCCTCATCCACCTCCCCCCCTCTTCTGTTATTTATTGTCGTCTTGGAGTACTGCTGCCATATTTCACATAGAAAGAGAAAGAGAGAAACGTATACACTTCATTTTTCCATATACAAGACAACATTTACCAAGCATTCAGTGACAACTGAACACACGATGAATAGTTTGCAGTATGCCACTAAAATCAACCATGACATGATTGAGTGAATTGTTATCAAAATGAATATGAGGATCTTGGAAGCAAGATATTTACCCCCCCCCACCACCACCACTTCCAGCCTTTTAGCTCTTCCCACTTTTTTTGGTTGTCTCTCTATCAAACTGGCAATAAATCTAAAGATCTGGAATTGACTAGATCAAAGGGATATCTAGTGGACTGTATGATAGATGATCAAACAGTGAGAGTCAAACCTAGTCATATTAAATATTGAAAAAGAAATATATAAATTGCTGAGGGCGATCAATTAAAAAATCAGAAAAAGGGCTTAGCAATGAATGAGATAATTCTCTTTATTTTTGATCTCTGAAAAGTCTGAATTTTCAAAGAACAAACGCAAATGCAGCTGGACACAAATCAAAGGACTAATTTAGCATAAACTTTGATTGCAAAAACCTATCTTGGGGGAGGACTTTTAAAAAAACCAAATGATTTTTAGATATAATAAAGAGTAAACGTCAAAATTTTCAGCCCTCCACCTCTTTTGTGGCCACTAGGCAAGATACATGCATAGCCAATTGACCAACTTAAGAACTTGAAAAACCTATGTTGGCAGTTTTGGTTGATGGTTTCTAATATCACAGAGCATCCAATGAACTGCTATTATGACTAGGGGCCCATTTACTGAAGCTTAGAATGGACAGTTATGAGGTTTTGATAAGTTACAGGGAACATTAGTCCTGGAAAATCTCTTAGTAAACCATTCAACTTATAGTTCAGTCATATGAGAACAATGATAAATTTTGTAAGAAGAGAAAATACATCTGTTTGCAGCAAGAGAAGATTATTAAAAAAAGCGACTGTACAGTCAAAAATGTACATATATAAGTTGACATGAGTGCAAAGGGAGATGAACAAATATACATGGATGTATTCAGCCATTAACAGATATATACCTAAGGAGTCGAAGACAACATAAAATCCATTTAAAAACTAAAATGGGCTGGTCGTGTAGCAAGAATGTCTGACAACCACTGAACATCACAATTCACAATGTGAATCCCCAGAAATCACATGTGAAAACGTAGCCAGCAAAATATAATATGGCTAGATGAACTAGTTCAGAAAGTATTGGCTCGACAATGCCCATGATAGAGAGGTCTGGTGAATCCTGGGGAAAGTCTATGACCAATGACAGACGATAAAAGGCTGATGATGATGACTTGTACATACATGCTATTGTATAAAAATATAGACATATATGTGATGATATTATAGACACGTATGTTCGTGTGTGAATGTATATGTACTTGTGTAAAAAAATGTATATGCAGACACAAATTCTGAGGGGGTACTTGCACATACATAGACACACACTTGTGTATGTATATATATATATATATATATATATATATATATATATATATATATATATATAACAATCAAACATACATATATTGATGTACTGGTTGCCGCTACTTTCATAATTCAATAAAATGAGTCAATAAAGAATAAAGACAGTCTACTTAGGTCAATAAAGCTTGTTTCCAAGCACCTACTCAAGTGCTGAAAAAAAAATTTTTGATTCACTTGTTCTAACCAAGAAAAAACAATAAAATTAATACAAATTAAGCAATTATATCCGTGTGTTTAAGAGAAAGGATTACAGTAATCATAAATCTTGGATGAACTGAAACAATTTCTCTCTTTTGAAACATATTTAATGACTTGTCCCAGATTAGGCCGAATGTGGATCAAAATGTTTAACTCTTTAAATTCTAAGCTGTCACACACAATTGCTTGTTTTCTATGTCTGCAATTCATTGATTTTTTCTATTAAGATGTGTCACAATAAAATAGTACACAAGTTCAGTATGAAAGGATATATATTTAAACTTCTCAGTGGAAATTGATATTTTCAGTCCAAGTTACAAAAAGTACCCTGGACAGTTTTCTTCATGTATAGAAAACCATTTATGGAGTACAGAGAATGTATGCATGAGTAAATATATCTATACATTTTGAAGTGAAGTATACAAACAGGTCTGTCTAGTCACTCAATAGAAACCGTCACATGACCAATATCTTTCAGCAGTATGCCGTGTTGGGAGGATGATCAATTAAAAAATTGGAAAAAACAATGATCAATGGGTAAGTTATTTCTTTCACCTTTCGTTGTGAGGTGATCACCACGACAGTCTGAATTTCCAAAAATCGAAGGACCAGTTTAGTGTAAACTTACATAACCAATTGAACACCATCACTAAAAATCTACAGGGAGAGGGGGGTTCAGGAAAACAAAAAAAAGTCTTTGTAGATATTCAGTAGATGTTGAAATTTCCAGCCTTCTAGCTCTATTGGTGTGGCCTGTATATGTGAGACGTACATGGCCAGCCTACTGGATGAACTCAAAACTGGAGAAACCAATGTCGACAGTTTTGGCTGAAAGCTTCTAATGAATAATGAAGAAGATGAAGGGTGCATCTGTACGTGAATATATATGTATACAAGAGAGAGTATTTTGTCTAGTTGGGCAAGAATAAGTATCTATCTACATGTGAATAAATGAGAGAATGTAAGCAAATGCCCCAAGAGCACAACTAACAGATGATCACCTGTGAAAGCAAGCACTGAAAAAAGACACACACATATACATGCACATTAAATGTGCATTAACATGCAACAGAGAGTATCTAACAGTGTGTAGAGGATCAGCTTACAGACACCGCCCTTTCCACAGCTCTATTGTCACAGCTGAAACAGTAGACTCATCTTTTACTCGAGGGTCTCATCTCACAGGGAGGTTTACAGCTCATTCAAACAGAACCCATATTTTAAGCCTAACCAGAATCTGTACCTTATAAATAGTTTATGTTCTTGAGGGTTGCCTCCAAGTCAACCCATAACACTCAACTACTGCACTGAGTCTACAGACAAGTACAGGCCAAAGTTTATAGAAAAGAATGCCATTTTTCTCAACAAAAACAGGTGACTGGTTGATGAATACTTCTGATTGTTTATGTAAATATAATGTATACATCAATGTGATTCTTATCTACTTACTCTATATCTAACACTTTTTACAATACTGAAAAGACATCAACTACTGCCAAAGGTAGTTAAATACAACTGAAAATTTTCATAGTTTATAACTACCTATATGTCTATGAGAGACATTACATAAAATAATTTCTAAACTCTCCCCAAAACCAATTCTATGCTTCCAACTTGGCTTTCTATAAATAGGTAAGTTCTGGGACGGACTGACAATGATCTGGGCCCTCGGGAAAAAAGGGTTGTGGATACCTGGTCAAAAAGGGAGATAGTTCCCTTGACACTTGCTACTTGGGCCTTTTGATGCTTTGGGTCCTTGGGTACTGACCCATTGCCCAACAGCTCAGTCTGCTAAGTCTATGAGGAAGGAGACAGCGCTAATTAAACTTGCCACAACCAGTATTTAGCCATACATGATTTTGTTGCTCTTCCTCAAACCACAGCATGGCAAGGTAAAAGAAAAAAGACTATTTTCTTCATCAATTTGATATGAATTAATGAATGGATAAGTCATTAAAAGGGTAAGTTTTTTTCATATCTCCCTAAAATATATCTATGACTTTGTATTCCATTCCTAGATTGCACAATTACATCATGGAATTTCCAAAGATCCTGCTAAACACATGACTAAATCATTTTCTTATATTGTTAAATGACCAACAGTTTGTTATTTTCATTTCTTTGCAAGAATGCTTTTATTTCTTTTTGTGCAGAGAGGCTTATAATGGTTTGTAGAACGATTTGCAATAAACTGTCCTTTTGTCACATCAGGCAAGCAAGAAGAACGGATAGATGTTAAACATTAAAAAATAAAATGGGCAGCCACCAAGATTTTTCACATCAGAATAATATGAAGAACAAGAAAAAAAAAATTTAGAATGAGGATGGGGTTGATGAAACATAGCTATGGCTTTCCAGAGAATGGTTCTTTAATACGAAAATATCAAAGAATGTCTTGAGGGAGAAAAAAAAAGTCAAATGGTAAGGAAAAAGAGAAAAAAGATTTGATGGACAAGGAAACAGCCAAAAACTAGAAAAAATAATGAACAAAATAAATAAAAGACGACAGTGACAAGAATAAGGAAGGGTTTTTTTCCTTTGATTTTTTTCAAATATTTTATTTACTTCTGACATCAATAATTTTAGTCACTCCATTCTAAGAGTCCTCCTTTTCCACAGATCCTTACACTCTTTCAAATTTCTTGATTTTCTCCTTTATAATTTCTGTCTTTTTTTTTTTTTTTATTCCCTTGAAAAGATTTTCTTTAAAGGCACTCAATGGCTTGGCACCAAAGCACCTTGAGTTCTTAAGGATCCTTGAGATGGAACCACTAAGCGTGCAATATTTGTAGAGATTTAAATCTAAAACTTACATTGCCAGAGGAAAACTATAAGAACTATGATGAAAATTTCATTCCCCATCCTGTTCATTTTTTTTCTTGACTTTGTAAGGTTGGAGGATGAATTCAGTACAGATGCACAGACAAATTTTCAAGTCTTAGAATTTAAAAAATAAAGGAAGAAACTCTGATCAAATTAATGCTATCGATCCCCAGTCAAAAATGAAACCACAGCAGACGGTTATATTTACACGTGCTAATTAATTTCATGCAGTGATTCAACTGATGCAAATGTTTGTTTTTTTACCTAAGCTTGTATTTTGAATGTACCCTTTTGAAAAAGAAAATTGACAAAAACCTCAATCATCAACATGTAGCCATATATGCATATGCAAACTCTCCACTTCAACTTGATGTTTCCTGGGTTTAAAAAATATGCTATTTGTGTAATACAGAAAAAATACAGGATACTTGTCGAAGAGCTAGCTCAATTGTATTCTTACAATCATATTTATTGGTATGGTATAGTACAATACGTTTACACCATAGACATATAATGCAAGACTATCTTTTATAAACTTTCAGCCATATTACTTTTTGGAGAAAAAATATGATTACATGTACAAATAAAATTTAATTTTTGAAAGAAAAGCAAACACAACTTGCCCACGTGTGTGTCTATGTGAAATAATGGAAAGTGACAACAAATTTGCAACTAGACAGAAATGAATGCAAAAAACAAACTTATAATATAAAAGAATAAAATGGTTCTTGAAAAAACAAAAAAATCTAAGTATTTGGTAAGTAGATAGAAAAAATGCATTTGTATGAAAATATTGAAACCAAACTGAAAAATTTTGAACTGACAAACTAAAACATTGAATTTGAGAATATTTTTGGTTTATCTTTGTTCATATCACCAAAACTGACCAAGCAGGATAAAGAAAGGCATATTTATTAGAATAAGTGAAGTTTGCCACATGTTTTACAGTCATGAAATGCCCAACAATGAACTCACTGTCAATGACTTGAAAGATTAGAGCACAAACTACTTGGCCACAGCATTAAAGAAAAAACACAGGTAGAACTTCATCTAAAAACTCAGTCATAGTCAAGGGTGTATTGGCTCTACTTTTAAAAGTAATTACAAATCCTTCCAGTTTTTTTACTCCATTTCAAAATGTAAAAAAAAACAGTAACTGCCTACTTGATGAAATACTTTTTTAGAATTATTGCTAGATTGTGATTTTTTTCCAAAACAGAAATTCTATTATTTTTTTTGAGAATTCAACAATCTAAAAGCAAGAATTCTGTAAATTTGCACCAAATTAAAAAAAAGAATCCTCCATGTTTTCTTTACCAATGAGTTTTCAGAATATGAATGATGTAATAAATAAATTTACAAAATGACAAGCCTCAGTACCGATTGCAATAATTCATTTTCTTAGGCTGGTAGTAAAATGTTTAATTTAACTTGATTTCCAGCTTTTTATAAAAATGTTGGTTGGAGAGAGAATGAAAGGTTGAACAAGGGATAAATTTTCTTCAATCAAATAAGGAACCCATTTTATTTGACTACCTCTGATAACAGACAAGAATGTTTGAACACACCATACCTGCTTATCCTTATAATGCTGTTGCTGGTCACCATTTTTATACATATTATGGTTAAAGCCATGTAATTTAACATATACATAAATCATGTGACCTGATTTCATGCTTTGCTTTCATTCAACCATGTGTAAAACTGATGTGTTCCTTTGAATGCAATTCCATATCCCTCTGTAGCCATAACACTCTGATAATTATGTTACATGTGTGATCTTGTTTACTTTTAGTGGCCAAATGTTATAATATGGGGAACATTTATAACAAACTGTTCTCGCAGTGGACTTATCCCAATGAATGTATTTGTACCTAATTTATACTGTAACAAAGAATTCTGGTTACATCAACTGTCTTCTACACTGTTACATAAACTTTTGACTCTCCAATTTGTGCACCGACATCATAACTGCAGACCATTTATGCACCTTGGCCTTCCACCATACAGACACTAGCAGTGAGAGTAGTTTTCATTCATCATTATCATCAGCCTTTCAGCATACGTCATTGGATGTAGATCTTCCTAAGGATTTGCCAGACCTCTCCATCATGGGCATAACAGAGCCAGTACTTTCTGAAATTATCTAGCTTGTCATACCATCTCACTTTCAGTCGGCCACAATTTTGCATGTGATCTCTGGAGATCTACGTTGTGAGTCATGATGTCCAGCTTTTGTCTGCCATTCTTGCAACATGTCAAGCCAATTGCCATTTTTGTTCTCTAATGGTTTCTATAATATCTCAGCCTTTTCAGCAATTTATAACATCATCTAAAAAATACAAGGCAAAATTCCAAATGCTGAGACTATATCATCAAACAAATAGTAACTAATCTAAATCTCTATCGGGTGAATGATCAGTTTAGTACTTTCATAAACTATAATAGCCAACTAAATGTCTGTCAAAGGGTTGAGAAAAATCATTTTTCTAAATATTGCAAATGATCCAAATTAGAATGTCATAAAACATAGAACCATGGAAAAGATCAATGGAGTTCTTAGATAAAAACAAAATGATACGACCAACAGAGATGAGGACAATAGTTACTTAGAGAAATAGACAAGCAATAAATTTGAATAATTAAGAACTAATCTTTCTTCACTAGTCTAATCAGTATAAAACGCCTCCTGTTGGGATGGAAGGGTGCCTTACGTGCTCTGATCTTGTAATGGGCAGAGGTCAAAGTGCACAGAACCAAAAAGAGAAAGAGAAAAAGACGATCAAATGAAGAGAGAAAAGTCAATAAATTCAAACAAAGTCATATTTTTCTCATATACCCACTTCCCCACCCATGTCCCTACTGACAGAACTAGGAGGAGGAGATTCAGACTGCAATCGAACAATTCTCATTTATATTTCTAATAATATAATAATAATGATAATAAGAGAACAAAGTTACACAGAGCTCAGTAGAGACCTGAAATATGAAGACAAGTTCGGTTTGGTCGACCAAGAAAGAGGCATCAGGAAGAAAAGAAATAAAAAAAATCTGTTGAACATCAAACGGCCTTTTGATGTCTGTATGCACGTGGCGTTAATTACAGTGGTTAATTGAACTCAAGAAAACAAATGAGAAAACGATCGGTTTGTATAATTGGCTCAGCCGGGTTCAGTGGTTGGAGCATATCAGTGACCATGTACATTGGTGCGTTTCCAGGGGATGGGTGGGTGGGTGAGTGTATGCAGTGAGAATCTACTGCATTGTAACAAGGCTTATTACTTCAACAATCTATCCACATTCTTTTAGTAACCTGAAATATCCATGAAGTTTCAGTTCCAGGCAAAACTGCTCAGTTGAAGATACAGTTCCAACAAAAAGCAATATTAAACACTATCAAACGAAAGATTTCAGATGTTTACTGAATTAATATACAGGTTTCCCTGCTATCCGCAAGAAGAATTGTTAAATTGTATATGCATATACAATTACATAAATGACCTTATAGATAACCACAGTATTGACTCTGTATATTCTTATTAACACGCAAAGACAAACATATATATTGAACCATCATGGTGAAGGGTTCTAACCTTTTATATAGGTATGAGTGTTTGTGAGTACCAGCACTCATTGGCTATACTATTTTGTCTACAGACTTGAAAATTGGCATTAGAACTCTGCTAGGCCCCTTCTAGAAATGTTATGATGGACTTGGGGAAAAAAAGCTTTCTGGAGTCTTATTTTGACGGGTTTATTAATAACATCTAGGTTCTCTAGAATCTAAAAGTTGTTATGTTTTTTTTTTTTGCTCAATTTTTGATGTTTTCTAGGGAAAATGCCAGTGATCTTATACATAAAATTTATTTTGACTGTATCTATTCTTCGATAGAATTTTTTCACATGATTTCAAATTTTGATGCTAAAGTTGTTACTGACTGTGATGGTAAGTACATACGTAGGTCCTCACCCTACCCCAATAAGTAGAATGCTCCTATAAAACCCTTTTGTAAGCCAAAATGGCATAAAGCAAAGGAACAATTATATTCATAAATGAAATTTGAAAATAGTGATAAGTGTGTTAGGGTTAACATTGGCTGAATACCCAACAGAATGAAGATGAACTAAAAGATATCAAAGAAATTAATTACTAAATTAATGATAAGAATTTTCCTGCAAAGATAAGAATATACATGAATGCTTAATGTTTAAACATTTAAAACATTAAGTTTCTTAGTTGATTATTTCATGATTGAAAAGTCCTTGTCTCTTAAATCGATAGGTACAAATGATGATGATGATGATAAAAAAAAGAAACAAAGCAATCTCCCTCTCTCAGCCAGGAGCTCACCGAGATAGTAGATAAGGACATTGAGAGCAATGCTGCACGTCTACTTTAGTCTATATATATATATATATATATATATATATATATATATATATATATATATATATATATATATATAATGCATGCAAAACTCACACCAATGATAGGCTCTAACTTCAATTCATAAGATACAAATATAAGTGTTATATAAATCCTTTCAAGAGTCTTGAACACTGGGACACATCATCACTGATTAATAGCAGTTCTGCAAACTATTACTACTGTTTAGTAAGCTTGATCTAACACAGAACAATAACGTTAACACTGAATATCAGTAAATATGTTGACAACATTTGTGCCTCAGTTGATTTTCATTTTGTATTCATCTCATCAAAGTAACAGTGATTTTCAAAAAAGCGAGCAGACCTTGGTTTCTCAAGTCAAACATGCATGTTTATGTATTGGTCCAAGATCAGATATAACACAAGATTTGTTATGATCCTCAAATATCCAACGCCTTTTATCAATGTTTATGGCACATAAGCCTTCAACTCCACACAAAAGACATCGGCACAAAGAGCCTAAATTGAGAGAAAAAAATTCAGATTGGGAAGGGGTGGGCGTACTTTTTCATGGACAAAAGCAAAAACCAAGCAGATTTCCAGGTATGCAACAAATAAAAATAAGAAAGATGGGCACAACATGCTGGGTAAAGAAAAGGATTTGATATGTGACCATATATAATTGGTGTTAATGCATGTGCATGAAAAAATAACACAGACAAGCTATATATATATATATATATATATATATATATATATATATTATATATAGATATATATAGATACATACATGCTGTGTGTATGTGCTCACATGTATAAAAATCATGCAATGCAACTCTGCTTTTAGATTAGGAAATAAATCCATTTACCAATCATTCGTACTTATTCTTTTATCTCATTCACAGGTAAAGACTTAATTAATCGAACATACTTTATTCCTCAAGACTTGCTCTATTTCTGCTTCTTTTTTTCTCCTAACTATAGGAAATATTTAAATCAAGACAGATTTTAAGAGAAGAAAAAAACAAGAATTGTTTTCTTACTTTCTTATTTCCAAATCTGCTTATGACAGGCATTAAACTTGACAAGAACATATTACTAAAAATCTGTGGAAAATTAGAGGAAAAAAAAAAAACACCTTTATGCATGCGTGTCTACCTATGAAGAGAGAGAGAGATAAAGAGAGCTAGGTAATCTCTGCACATCAGTTAATAGTAACTGAAAGAGTATCTTCCTGTTCTTCCCCATTGGTCATTACATTTCCATATGAACAGCATAATAACTTGAGTAAAAAATATATTCCTGTCTTCTCCCCTAAAAATCAAAACATAATCATCCTATTTTTTCAGATAAACAATGAATGTTAATTTCCATCTCGTGTAAGCAACAATGTCTGGACAAGTGTACACACTTCTTATTTTCATACATATCAATATTGGGGAAGAATATACCCCCTATCCTACTGACTAAGCAAATCAGACAAATGACAACTTCATCAGATAGTATTCATTCTGTCATTCTTGGCTGACTCTTTTTTCCAGCACAAGAGATGTTAGATGTATGAGCATGCAATTAAACATTTCTTTACATGTTTGCAAAAGAAATAAAGATATCATTTCAATAGTTTCTAACACTTTGAGAAAATAGTTTACAAATCAATGTTTTAACCATTAATCTAATTATTACTGCCTAAAAGTTTTTGAAATAATAAATATGTCATCATAACTGGGTGTCTTGCTGGGATTTAATAACTAACAAGCTAGTCTAGTAGACCATAACACAGTTCAATCAATACAGCTTCTCTATTATGGTGGCTTTGTGCCAGACTAAGCTGAATAAATACCTCTTCCAAGTAGCAGAGTAATTGAACTTCATAGCAACAAAAATGGAGATGGGCTGCATACTTAACATGAAGAAAGAACAACAGGTGGAGCAAAGGTTAACTGATTGGTGCCCATGACAGTAAATGCACTTTAGATACAAGATGGAAAGATGTGACAGAAAAGTTCACCAGTAGAGCATAGCAAAGGATAGTTGTTATGGAAGGAGATGGGGAAGGCCTTTATCCAACAGTAGACTGATAGTGGCTGATGATTATATGTATATATGTATACATATGAATATGTATATATATATATGTATATATATATATATATATATATATATATATGTGTGTGTGTGTGTGTGTATACATATGTATATACACACATACAAACAAATGAAGTTATGAATACCATGGAGGAATGTGACTGCAAAACATGCTAAAAGGTAATTAGTATTCGTTTAATTACAAACCAATTAGCAACAAAGTACCAGCCAAATCATAAGCAGGGGCATGATTTGGGGGCACATTAAAACCTATATGAGTCACATGGTATCAAACATTCATAGAGACTCTGTACAGTTACACTTTCACACATGAATTTATTGAAAAAATAGAGTTGGTTATACTTCGTCTACAGAGAAGGAAAAAATTAAGTATATAAAACATTTTTGTAGTGTAAATACTATTTCCTGTTCCCCCATCTTCACAAAAAATGGATACTTTTTGTCCCTGCAAACAAGATCTGACTGTGTCCAGATGCGCATTTGAGAAATGACCCCCCCCCCCCAACAATAATGATCACAATCTTAAAGCACTGAAAATATTCAAAAAAGAAGACTAAAAATTATCCATATCTATTCAGTTAAGGTAACTACTTGCTGACCATTGTACTTTTCTCCTTCCTCTCAAACCAACTCACACCAGACCAATTCAGTGCGTAGGTCCAACATATGCCAGCACTCCCCATCAACACTGAGCCTAAGATGAGAGGTTGATCATTTGTGGTCCAAATGTATAAGGGCAGTAACCATGGTTATAGAGGAGAATAAGACAAAGGTGAGCGGCTCAAGAAAGAGAAAAGAGATAATCTTGAGTTTCCAAGGTGACACATACGGATCAGGTACTCAAGGACAGAGATTAAGCCCACTTTGCAGCTCTTAGAGATTAGCATTTTCAGTAGCCACAGCCGGGTAAGTCTCACTTTTGATGAAGTCCAAAATATCTGGGTTCTGTGGCTTTTTGGAGTCAATAAGAGAGACAAAACGGTGCCTCTGGAAGGCTACCAGCTTCCAGGCGGGTGGAAAGGAAAGAGAAAGAGATGCTTAGCATCTCTGGAAATGGGATTCAATAAGGCCTGAACAGAATATACAAGAGAAAGAAAGGGTACAATTTATTGTGAAAAGATGTGGAAAAAATTATGTAAATGGGTTTAAAATGCCAAGAGCTGCATGAAAACAAGGTTAATGAAAAGGAGAAGAGAATGGGTCTATTGAGAGGAGAGAAATGCCATAATAGAGAGAAGGAAAAGATTGGGTTAAACAAGGAAATATCATACATTGAATAGAGTCTAGGGAGAAAGCAGAAAGAACAGAAAATAAAGAGGGGGGAAACTTGAGAGGGAGGGGGGCAGAAAAACAAAAAAAAAACATTTTCTATAGACATAATAAAGAGTAAATGTTTAAATTTTTAGCCCTCTAGCTCGATCGATGTGGCCTGAGTCCATGATTGTTACCTAGCCAGGCAGACAAACCAACTAGAAAATTAAAGAAACCAATGTTGATGTTGACAAATCAGGATTCTGAATGTTGGATTTCAAGGAAGACCAGCCTACCCTAGTTGGAAGATTGGTATGCCATTATCTTCCCACTTCGTTACCCCCCACAGAGCCTTGAGCAAGACTAAGCTGACCAAAGTGAATACTAAAAACATTAAAAAAGCGAGGAGGATGGAAAAGATCATTAGAGGGAGATAACAACAGTGAGAAAGAATGAAAGAGTTCAGAAAACAAAGGAGAAAGGAATGGTATTTACACTCTAACAACAACCTTAGTCCAACAATGATAGTGATATCAGTCATCACAGAGGCATTGATCATAAATAGCGCAATCATTATTAATATTAATTGTAATCCAATCCTAATAGGCCGATGTCAGTGGAATTGAAAGCAATGGTGTGTTTGTAATAACAATGCTAACAGCAATGACACCTTTGATATTGATTACAGAACTAGTTACGATGTTGTTGACTTCTCTAGAATTGGCACTGGTGCTTGTAGAGTCAATAAAGAGAATCACTAATGATGACACTGGTAGTAACCTTCACAGCAAGAAGGATGATGATGGTACGGCACTGAAAGAAGGCTTGAGGATACACGCAATTTACATACGGCGTCTACTTAGATGTACGCTTGAATTATCAGTGGTCGTTAAATTGAAATGAAACTTGAATGTTTATGAGGTTTGCAACCCCGGAATGAAGGCTTGTAGTAATCAATTAGTTGCCAGGGAGAAAGAGCCATTTCCCATTTAAGACACCTCACACAGAAATAGGACATAGTCATGGTGGGGGATAGAAAATAAAATGATGTACATTGTGTACTGAAACAAGATGTAATTAAACATTCTGTAATGCTTACCAATATGAAAAAATGAAAATTAGAGGGAAAATAAGATAAGTGAGCAAAAGAAAATAGTGAGAAAAGAATGTGTGTGTGTGTGTGTGTTTGGGAGAGGGAGAGAGCAGAAATGCACACATACAAGAATATCATACATACACACACACACACACACACACAAACATGCAGATGTTTGCATATGTGCTTACATTAGACATAATTAGGATAATATCTAGATGGGTCGTGTAAAAGTAAATTTCCTTCAACAATGTTTAGCTTGCATTTTCATACATATATGCAAGTCTTATATATATATATATATATATATATATATATATATATATATATATAAGACTTGCATAAAACTAATCAGTGGGCAAGATAGATTTTTAAAAAATCTCAAACAAGAAATAAGAAAAATAATTACTAAGTTTGTCAAATGATTATGTATATATATATATATATATATATATATATATTATTAAGCGATGAATATATGATCCAACAGAATGATTATAAGTGACAGCATATCATATAAAATCTTTTATTTGAAAGGATCTCCAGTTATTACACGGTGAATGTATCATTTGGCCTAGACAATGGAAATAGAAAAAACAATTAAAGAGAATAGGGCTACAGCAGGAATCAAATCTGTGACCAATAGGGTAACTGCTTCAATTTAGTGTTGCTCTTGCCATTGAGTTGAAATAGTTCTTTGGGTCTTTGTGTTACCAGTGAATGTTTAGCTCAATGGCAAGAGCAATGTTACATTGAAGTGGCTACCCTATCAGTCGCAGGTTCAATTCCTGCAGCAGCCCCATTTCCTTTAATTCTTTATTCTATTTACGTAGTCTAAGCTAAATGATACATTCACCGTGTAATAAAGGGAGATCATTTCAAATGAGAGTTTCAACATAATATAACACAATTTATAATCATATATATATATATATATATATATATATATACACACACACACACACACACATATATATATATAGATATATTTATATATATGATAATCCCCACAATAAAATCAAACATCAGGATCAAAATTGGAATAATAAAAGATATCAAATTTTGTACAAAACACTGAATACAGTACATTAGCAATGATAAGAAATTAACTGACTTGCATGATATATTGTAGGATGATTTGAGACTGTATGAAGTTTATGAAATCTCAAATGAAAATTCTTTTTCAGTAGAAATCTACAAAGCTTATATATATATATATATATATATATATATATATATATATATATATATATATATATATATATATATACAATAGATGGCCAGCTAGATAGATAGAATAAAATAGATAGTCTAGAAAGAGTCAAACACTAAATACAGTGGAAGAAACTTTTTCAAATTTTTTTTTGTTTCACTTCAAACACTCATTTCCCAATATCTGTTTACGTGATTTTCTTCCGTGCTTTTTTTATGTCCAACACATACTTTGATATTATGGTACTGGGTGTAAATTTCCTATTGTTTACATGTGACTGTTTCAAGGATTTAAAAACGAAATGGTCGTATTAACATTGTACCCCAGGAGGGTTAACCAACCCCCCCACTTCAGCTATGATTTCAATGTATAGTGTATATCATAATGCATATAGTTTGTTATTTCATATTATAAATTGCACATGGATTATTCTGCAAAATCTAATGCACCTTTGGAAGCTTGAATGCTGGGAAAACAGTAAATATATATATATATATATATATATATATATATATATATATATATGTATACGAATGTCTTGGCTTTGTGAACCAAGATTTGGGGAGGGTTTTCTACAACCTTGGACAGCAGGACCTGTATGCAGCATAGCCCTCCAGTCTAAGCAATGAAGATTCATATACAAATACACAGAGATGTATATAAAATGCAAAAAAAAAAAAAAATTCAAAGAAAAAGTAAAAGAGTTTGAAAGAAAGAAAAGAAGATAGAAAAAAAGGAAGGATAGATGAAGAAAAGGAGGAGAAAATCAAAAAGAATCAAAGGATGCAGTAGAGAAATAAATAATCAAATATCTCCTAAATGGAAAACCTTAACATAGAAGCAGATTATAAACATCTGCAAGAACTAATAATCCTCCACAAGTAATAAAATGATTTCAGTATTGAAGATAAAAAGAAGGGAAAAAAATTTCATACAATTAGGATCTAGATCGTGTAACAAGTAATGAGAATTAAACAACGAATTTGTAATTCATAAAATGTTGAAATAAAAAAAATCAATTTCGAATTAAGATAAATATACAAAAGAAAAATTGTAAATCTTTAATGAGACTAAATGTTCAAAGCACCTGCAAGATCTTTTTTTACAAAACCAGCTTGTTGCATAATACCTAATAAATATATCCGTAGCACATCTCACTCATACAAGATCAGAATTATATGTATTCTAGACAAGCAATTTTGTGATACATATTTCAGATGTACATTGAGAAAATATTAACATACATTCGGGGGGAATCCAAGATATCTCTGGAAAGACTCAAAATTTTTCCAAAAATTTTTATTCATTCAGTTTTCACTACATCTCAACCAAATCCCTATAGATGGCCAGAGACCAATAAAAAATGAATTCTACCAATCATTACTTAAGCAAATATTGTGGGGAGGAAGTAAATTTACATTTCCTTGGACTTACATTTGCATTGTCATAATTTTTACACACATGAAAGATAAGTAAAATAAATCATCAATTGAATTGAAGGAGACGATATAATCACAAAGGAAAAATATTTTTTCCCAAAATTAGGATGCTAACTCCGTAGCACCATTGAATTTTGAAATTTTGGAAGACCCTGAAATGAACAGGCTGGGTCTGCCCCAATATAAACAAAGATAGATTTTCCAATCTTAATAAAGGTTGATAAACAGACAGAGTTTTAATACTATACACCACAAGCCTAGTTTTTGCAAGGCAGTTTAATAATGCTTTAAGAAAGAACCCAGGCTAATGCAGACTTGAACACCACTCTAAACTCTATTCGGATTGAAGACGATTACTGCAACTTTTGAATTGTATATGTAATAGATAAAATCAAATATATATTATACTCGTCAGTTTTGCTTAATTGGTAAGAGACCCATCTTCTAATCACACGGTCATGATTTCTAATCATGGAAGGAACAACCTAGACCAGAGTTTGACTAAAATGTCTTCATTATTTGTATTATGACAGTTTTGTTCCAATGACTTCAAAACAAAAAAGAACTAAAACCTTACTGATAACAGTCTAGTAATCTTCTGTTTTCCCAGCACTCAAGCTTTCAAAGCTACATTAGATTTTGCAGAATAAACCAAGGGCAAGTAAATAGAGCCTCAATAATATATCTGACCTACCATTTCAATATCATTTATCATTCATATTTTCCAATGTTCATTTGGTTCTCGAAGCCACAGTCTTCATAGAATATCAATATTTTATCCCTACACTATGTTATATCAAAAACAGCTGATGTCCAACAGAACACATGGCCTAGTGGATAAAAGCATTGATTAAGTGTATCAAGTAACCTGCCAGGCAGTCATGTGTTCAATCTGTGGGTTGAGTAGAGCAAGAAAAAAAAAAAAAATTATATTCCCTGGTTCAGTTGACAGACATGCAACAATATGCAAAATAGGATATATAACGAGTAGAAATCTTTTTGCACACGTTAATGTTTGTATCTCATTTCCTGTTTGAGAGTTTTATTATTTATCAATTTCAGAAATTTTCTGAAAATGATAAATAATGAAATTTTCTGAAGGTTGTGTATAGTCGTATTCATTTTTAAAGCTGTTCACTGTTTTAGCTTCTATTATTCCGGGATCCTGACTTATTAATTAGTTCCAATCGTTGACAAGTCTTTGTGCAAAGAATCCCCTCCTTGAATTTTTTTCTGCAATGATGTTTATATATATATATATATATTTTTTCTTTTATTCATTTTAAAGAATTTTTCGGCTTGGATGTTGTTGATGTCTTTCATTATTTTAAATGTTTGTATCAAGTCTCCTCTTATCCACCTTTCTTTCTTGTGTTGTTAGTTTTAATTCTGAACTCTTTTTTCGTAGAGAAGGCTTTTCAGTTCTGGAACAAGTTTTGTTGCTCTTCTTTGATTGTTTTTCTATTCTTTTATGCAATGAAGAACCCTGCTTGCACTGCATATTCTAGTTCGGAACCTCTGACAGTGTCAGCAGAATGAGAACAATCTTCCCCCCCCCCCCCTGGATTGAATGTAGGGTTTGGATCGATATTTGTACATGGTTACAGAGTACAAGAGACACCTGAAGAAGGCTGAAGGGTACAACGGCCAGAATAACATCCAAGATGAAAGTAAATCAGTTTATGATGATAATTCTGCATCTTAGAAATTCAGACAATGAGAAATCGATAGGTGTTTGTTAAATAAGGCCAGCTTCGGTACGAAGCTGCATTTTGAGATATACATTTTGACCTTTATCACCCAGCAGGTAACTTGATTCACTGAGCCAAAAATTTGTCTTACCACTGCAGGTGGTTCCCAGTGCTGAAACATAGTGTTTGAATTTAGCAGTTGTGTTGTCATGTCAAGTTCAGTCATTTATAAACAGACAAAAGTTATAGGCGTTCAAAGTGCACAAAATGAACCAATCCTTTGTACGCACGGAGACATAATAGCACAAATTTTCAACAGCTCAATCTTCCCATGGATTGGCATTAATTAGTCCATTGAACAAAGTCTAAGACACTGTTTTTCCCTCCTTGAGGAAGTCATCTAAAAGGTTAACAAATACAGAAATGATGTGCTTTAGTTCATTATATGTTTATGTTGTTGATACTGATACTTAGCTCTCACTGAAAAGCTCAAGAGCAATATCTGGAGCTGACACAATAACCAGTCTGGCAATCACAAGAATCTCAAAAGATTTTTCATAAATTTATAAAGACCAAAAGAGGCGCCAGATCATCACTGGACTAAATATATTGCCCCACCCTATCAAACTATAAGATCTGATACTAACAATAAATTATCAAAGAAGCAGCCACCTTTGAATGGTTAAGATTTGTTGCAAAACAAAGTAATTCTTTTTTCTTAAGTAGCAGCAATCATGTTGATGCCAGGTATTTACACACAAGAACACTGCCATCAAATCCCAATTTGGTAACTAATTAACTTCAAGATCACTCACCCATGCGGTTAAAGTTCCACAAACATTTCAAAAGCAGCATCTCAGTTTAATAGCTGCCTTCACAATCCATGGACACTCATTTTTGGTAATTTATTCCTTTCATACCAATCTACTTTCCTGTAGCTGTTTTGCAGGAATTGAAAAAAAATTCAAGTACTTTTTGCCCAAATTGGCATAAAATATGAGGAGTTTATTGCAGAGTGAAGAGGTTTCACGGAGCCAGTGAGGTGGGTGTAAAATCATGATTACTGTTAAGAACATTACCAGTTTGAAAGTAGAGAGATGTTAATCTTCAATCTTGATATGAATATCCATACCTCGTGTATGTACCAGAACAAATTATCTAAAAAATTATCAAAAAAACGTAGATCTTTTATCTAAAAAAACCCCAGCACAAGATTGGGGCATTTTTTGGTCTCAAAATGCATTTGAAAAAAAACAAAAAGCAAAATTTTTTCGATGATGCCTAATGGTATACTCATGCAAAATTTGTAGCCAACAAAATATGACAGGACCACCCAAAGACACACGGATACATAGATAGATACATATGGACACTTAAAGAAAGAAGAATCTGTAGCCTACTTGGCTGGTCTGAGGAGCATCAGTGATTTGATCAAACATGATTCTTCTCTTGATCTTATGTACAAGTAAATATACTGAAGGGAGAACATTTTCACAAGTTAGGTTTCTAGTACTTCACAGAATCCTTTTCTTTCTCAGCAATAAATCTTTTTATTCCACGCTACCAAATTTTAAACAATTTTTTTCATCTTTGAACTTTACTTAGACCCATCGTATCCACACAGGGTCACAATGTCTACTTCTCTGAGGATAGATTAATCCATTGCACCATATGGGATTTCATAAAGACATCTTTTATTTAAAAAGAAACAAAACGAAACGAGATTCAACAAAGATTTAAACGAAACGAGATTTTAACAAAGATAATTCCTCAAATAAATTCAAAAGTAGCTGAGTGAAATCCCTAAAATTCTCATTGTTATAAGCATTATAAAAATTGACCAACCATAACTGTACTCACCAGCTGAAAAATCGCATTTTTTTTCAACGTGGAGGTACCCTTAATTCATCATGAATTATGTTGGGAAAATAAATTTGAGAAAAATTGAGAAAAAATTTATCAGAGCTTTACCTCAGAGCCGACTGATGGAGATTCATAGATCGCAAGCTAGACCCCCAACCTTGACCTGAATCATGCAGGAAAAGCAATTGATGATTAAAACCAAAATTATATTCAAAACGGTACGTCCCGGATATTCCCCATTTACTCCAACACTTGGACATTTATCTAAAGCTTTCTATTACTCATCCCCGGATGCTATACTTTTAGAGTTTATCAAAAAACAATTTGCTGGCAAATGAAGTCACAGATATTTATTACTTTCATGACAAAGAACTAAAACAGTCAAGTCATATTTCTGAGAAACAGTTCATTAACTATCATGCTCAGCTACTTTTAAGAGTAAAAGTCGTGATTTCTTTGCAATTTTAAAGGGGCATGCCATTGGATAAGTTTGATATGGGCTTCAGTTTGACTAGTTAAATTACATTTTAAGGTAAATAATTAGCAGCTAAATAATCAGATAGAATACTAATTTGATAGTTTACATTATAATAATATATTTTGCTGATATGATATTCAATTAATTAATCAGGATTTAATAAGATGTTTTACCTTAGGCAGAGGAGAACAAACATCTGCAGATGAGGCTTTGATTTTAATGCCACAAGCCACTGATGTTGATTCTTTTACAGAAATGGTGCTGGTAGATTCTAAAATATTGCAATTTTTTTTTTTATCCTTTGGTGAATGAAAGAAAAAATCATGAATAGTGATCAATAGTGCTCGATTTTCTTTGATTGAATTATCAACGAGAAATCTCTCACCTGCATTAACAGGTGACATGATTCTATAAAGTAGTTTTTACTTTTTCACCACAGATTTAAATAAAAAGTGTTTCCATTGATTAATTAGTGTTTTTTTAAAGTTGATGTCTCTTAAAAAAATGTTTTTCATTTTAATTTAGTTCCTCAATTTTTAGTATACCGCCAATTTTGATGAGATAATTATCGGTTAAATTCTCAAAATTTTTGCGTATAGCAATTGGTGTGGTGTAGGCATGATGAAGCAGGAAGATTTCCAATCAACTTATTCAAACTGCTTTTACCAAATGTCTTGGAGAGTTTCGGGCTTTCTTTAAAAGTGATTTAGAAATTTTCAGAATAGATTAAATTAGACTTGCAGTAAGTGACTCTTCATATCTCTACGTATTTATAAAATGAACATTAGTTTCCATAGATCAGCAAATATTATTCATTTTTGCAATCAGCCCTTCGGCTACTGAACAATGCATTAAAAATTAACACTAATGTTAGTTCCTAATTGAACAAATAAAAATATTACTTCTCATAACAAATTGACAAACATTTGAAATAACTGAGCTACTAAATAGAAAAAACATGCGTGAAAAGAAAAACATATATATATATATATATATACACACACACACACACATATATATATACTTATTATTACCATGCTACTAAGGATGTCATTAAAATTGTTAAAAAAGAAACATCCATACACAGAATTACTTATTGTCAAACTCCTACTATAGAGCTTTTACTTTATTTTCATATGCAACAACAATGACAGATGACAATGACCACACCAAAAACTAGTGACATCATGCATGAATAGCAATGACACAGTTATGTATGCAAAAACTGAGGACGAATTCCCCCCCACTTCTAAAGCCCAATTCAAGTCGACTTATTTTGCTCAAGTTTGCATATCCCATTTACAGGAAATATTAATAAAGGAGTTGAAATGAGATACGTGGTTCTGGAATAATATTGTATGGAGAAATTAATTCGGTTTTGTTTACATTTTAGATCATATCAAAATGAGGTAGTTTGACCCTAGTGCAGCTAAGTTTGTTAACCTATAGTTTAAGCAGTTAACTATTATAGAAATCAACCATACCACCAGCCTTGATGATGATAGAAAAATCAACTGAAAATACTAAGCTTATAAGAGAACTGTGATCATCATCATCATCATAATCAATACTGGATTATTCCCATTAGAAGATATCTTTTAAAAAAATAACTTTATTCTATTGTATGTTTGTATAAATGATATAAAAGGCGCTTATATTATATACTTGTAAAAGATTAAATTTCTTCAGATAATGTTAGAAACACAGATGAAAGTATGACCTAAATCCATAATAGTTTGGCTATACAAGTTTATGATTCATTATACTTCTATGTTTACAGATATGTAAAATGCAACAAAAAGAAACCTCTTTTTTCCTACACACCTATCAGTTCAAGTGGGAATGGTGCTTGACATTACATGACCCTTATAGTGGTTAGTGTGCCAGAAAATCACTTTACTAACCTTTCTCTCCGATTTTCAAGAGGCAAGCTCCTTTATGCCGTTCTGCAGAAATCGAAGGTTTTCAGGCCTCTTGGCATTATTGATTCCACTAAATCAAAGCACGTTCTCATTTCAGTCCACCCAATGAGATAATTTCATTGTCAAATTTGGTTATCTCTCCCGAAAAGCACGCAGTGTTAACAGAGCATTGTATCGGCTCAAGGGTTTGGTCACAAGCAATTAGTGGCTGATCAGCAAAGTCAAGCATGGTCTGAAATTGGCTCAAGGTAATTAGCCACACTAGAGGCTATCAGCATCTCAATTGATGAAATGGTTGAAGAATCTGCTCATTTGGCAATGAAGTGTGCAGCCAAGAGGTGAGTGCCAGGCAGAAATTTAAGAACATTGGCATTCAAGAAGCACCAATAAAATTTGTTTTCTTTCTAAGTGAAGTACTAAGTACTGCAAAACTATGAGGTCAGGTTTCCTGAAATTCTATATCTGATACCTATGGCAAAATATGGGCTGATTCGGTTATCAAATTGAACACTTCAAGGTCTTGAATCAGGGGTTAAAAATTGTTTCACTTCTTTCAACCCTGCCTATTAAACAATTTTAAAACAAAAGGTAAAAGTAGCTTGGAAAGGGATATTTAAAGACATATTTCAAAGTTTATTTACATCATCACCTGGATATTTTGATTGGAAATGACTTGCAGAGACCATTTCATAGGAAGTAAATATAGTCCATAGTCTCTCAATGATTCGTTTCTTTAGATTTCATACTGTCTTACCTACTACGTTTGTGTATCTAGTATTCCGTTCATTCATAACAAGGCAATGAGAAGCGTTCACCTCTGGTATAATGCAAACAGACATTGAACAAGTGACAAAATTCATAATACATATCTGTTAATCACTGATTATAGACAAGAATTTTTGCTGAATAAAAATCAAAATTTATGGAATCCATTTCTGCTAAGCAAAGCAAATGCTACAGAGACAAAACTGTAAGTCATTCACTTCACTTTGATAAAAGTGAGATCAATTCCCAGAGCAATTATTTAGAAAAACAAAGAAAGATGACTTATTGTGATTTAAAATAAAAGCACTTCTGACATTAGGTTTTACATTTTTTTTCCTTTTAATTTTATCATGTTAAATCTAACTCATCTCAAAATTGAATGACTGCTATTCTGTTGATTTCAGTACATAAGATGATCTCAAAGTACTCTCAGACAAGACTTAACCAAATTAGTGAATTAGTATGAATGGAGAAATGTACTTTAAAATCTGAATAACTTATTAAGTTACTTCAGCTGTATCTTTCCATTTACTTCAAATGGTTCCTTAAGACACAAGTACTTTTATTTCAAAGGATCTTATTCTTTGAAATAAAACAGATCAACAAACAAAATAATGACAAGTGTTCTGGAGTATCACCATTGAACAGGAAGTGGCATATTCCACATTCACAATTTGTGATGAAATCAATATAAAGCCAGCTTTTATGAACAGAGCAAGAATTTTTACAATCTGTCCGGAAGATTAGCAGAGTCCAACCACACTGCTTAAGATACATCTATATTCTTGTAAAATCTGTGATACCCCAGTTATGTATATCAGTGAGATAAATTTTTTATTGCATCCCAAAAGTCAATGAACTCTATAATTCGGAATAATTTTCTTTGATTTATTATGTTTCCCAACTACCGCCATGACTTTATTGTTTTTGTTCTGTTTGGTTTTTAGATTGTCTGATCATCATAAAATGACTCTTAAAGAACTGATTACTAACCAGAGACAACCTCAGAAACAGATCATTAAATGAAAGGAGATCTGAAATCAAAATTACAAAGTCTAGGTTTAAGTTTTATTATGATCACAGTACGCTGAATGACCATTTAGTTAGACAAAAGAATAATAATTGTAATCCATGAATTTGAAGAAACAAGAAATCAATCATAAGAGATAAGAAGGTTAAAAGATTCACCTGTTCACATGTTTGATTCACACAGAAATACAGAGAATAAATTCTTATAGACTTGATGGAAAGTTAAAAATGATTTCACAGAATGTTTTAATCATCATGTGATAAAAAAGCTTCAAATCTATAGGTGTCAAGTTTTTTGAAGGATGATTTCATCACTTGACTTGGTGTTTTTTGAAGGTATATACAGATAGGTTAATATTAGGGAATAAAATGGTTTGTACGGCACAAGGTTGGAAAAGTTATAATCTAATTTGTATATGATGACTTCATTAGAAGTCAGCCATCTTGGATTTAAAAATTTTCAGAAAAACTCTCAGACCATTTCACAAAAAAACATCATTTTTCACTTTGAAAATATGGGCAAAAGCTAAATAAAATGACCACAGCCTTTTACTACAGAACTCTGCCAATAATTGTGCACCACCAGATTGTCATATACACAGTATATTTTGAGCCATGTTTCATATATATCATCTGAATGGGTGTGCGTGATCAATATTTGGCAAGGGTTTTAACACTGTGAATGTCAACTAATATTTGCAATTGAACTGTCATTACTAACAAGATGCAAAGTTTTTTTTGCAAAAACCTAAAAAGTAATGAAATGTAGCAAATTTTACTAAATAAAAAATTCAATAAACGAAACATTAATTGAAAGAGAGAAAGATAAGACTGAAAAAGTTGTAGAAGAACAACAGAAAAGTATTTGCGAATTCTTTGTGCAACACATCAACCTAAAAAGAATGCATGTATGTGTGTGAAAGAAGTATAATCTTGATATATACTATTTTTCAGATTAGTTACAAATGAAAATTCAACAAATCAATACTTGAACAAGCAACATGATGTATCCTCTTCTTCAGCATAAAAAAATTGCCACAGAGTAAACAAATACGTAACTGTGTCACAAAAAATGTTCATTTTGCATGAGTTTTTATAGTCTTAGAAAAGTAACAATTAAGAACCATGCAACATGATCAAGGAAAAAATCACACTAAATATCACGTGGAAAGATCACAAATTGGCACAATTTATTTCTTTTAAAAACAGTTGTCAGAAACATCCTAAGAGCCATTAGCAAACTCAAATGGCAATGGGCAGGCCATCTTGTGCGTATATCAGTCAATCGTAGACTCATAACATGGACCCCTTGAGATCATGGGTGAAATTGTGGCCAGCAGAGAGTAAAACAGTGTGATGATCTGGACAAGTTCAGAATGTTCTAGAAATGATACTTGAAAACCAAAAATTGGCAGACCCTGGGAAAGGCCTATGTCTAACAACAAACTTTAAATGAATGAGGATGATGTATCCTCTTGCTTTAGATTATACTATGTCAGATCTTGACAATTAACTAGACTGGCTTTCAGGCAATGTCTATCATTTTCCCTATAAGATTTGGCTGAAGCATTTAACCAGTCACACACCCACTTATATGAACCACTTGTAAAAAGAAAAAAAATGATTTTCCTACCACTTGAAAAGAAGCTGAATTCTCTTAGGGTACTTCATTTGCCAAGAAAAAAGTAGCATTTACTGAAATTGAATATCACCATTAGAGGTGGTGACTTGCATCATTCTGCTTCATCTTGATTTCTTGGTTTGATTCATTAAGTTTCTTCAGTTTTCAAGTTGGTCTGGCTGAGATGGCTAGGAATCAAGTATGAAAGCTGCACACAAACCACATCAGTGAAACCAAGGGGTCAAAATTCCATCATTCATTCCTTATGTATAAAAACTGTTTTATTTTGTTTTTCAGAAACTCACCCCCATAAATATGATTTTGGAGGGTTGTTCAATTTGTAATGTAATTTTATACTAAATTGATCTCTTAGTGTCTAGCAGTATTCATGATAGTTTTTGGAAAATCTTGACTTTTTTTTAGTGATTACTGCCCAACAAAAGGTGAGAAAAATAATTTACCCATTGATTATCCCTTTTTCCATTTTTTCAATTGATCAACCCCAACATGGGACGCTGCCAAAAGATGTTAGTTACAAGACAGTTTCTACTCAATGACTAACCAAACCTGTTATCAATTATCCATTACTAGTGTATGTGGATGGTCTGACTGATTCAATCATCTCTAACTTCAATCCTTTTGACCATTTATAGATCTTATTGAAAATATTTCAACATTTAAGCCGTGTATTTAACCCATTCTGGAAATCAGAAGAAGCAGAGCTTTCAATTTTTGTTTAGTCAGCAATTTTTTAAGGGTTCTGACATTTCTAAGTTCATTTTTCATTTTTTTTCTTTTTATTTCAACCAGTTTAATTCAATTTAACTCCTCTCGAAATTGAATAACTGCTATTCAGATGATTTCAGCACATGAGATGATCAACAGTTGAAATAGTGTTTGGGTAAATATCTGGAGCCCAAACAAAGGAGAAAGTTGTAGGTGTGAGGGTGGTGGAGTGGTTATTGCCACATCAAATTGAATTAGCAAAGAGAGCAAAAGTTTGGAAAAGGGCATGAACTCAAGTCTGCACTGCCTGATATCTTGACAAAGAACTCTTGTCACTGACATATTACAATGGGTTAATACTTGAGCACACCACTTTACAGAAACCACCAAATAATCTTGGCAATACTAGTGACACAACCTTGACAGATGCCAATGAGCTACAATTAAAAGCAAAATATATTTTTATGAAATGAATGTGCCATTTACAATCTGTTTCTGACTATCTGAAATAGATTTAAGCAGGAATTTTGCACAAGTGATATAAAATATACCTGCCAGGGTGATGCCTTCTATTCTTTTAGACTTATCTCAGTGGTAAGACAGTAAAACTTGAATCTGAAGTCTATCTGGTATCATGAATAAAGTTTCAACAAATATAAGCATACAGACATTTAAAAATGAATTTAAATTGAAAAAAAATAATCGACTCAAGCAAACAAAAAACTATAACTTTTATAATTGCACACTTTGTACTCCATAACAAATTCAATATTTCATTCAAGTTTGCAGTGGAAATTGCTTCAATTACATAGAAATGACCAGAAATGACCCCAAGTAACCTCAGATAATCTCCAAGGTCAACTGCACAAGGCCTATCCCACAACTGGATTTCTTGTAAGGCTTCATGTCAAATATCAGGCCAATAGGCCTCGTAGTTTAAGCATGAGAGTTGCACAAAGCTAGAAATGATCCAAAGTTACCTCTGATGACCTCGAATGACCTCTGAGATCAACCTCACATAGGTTTTCATAACTGAATATCTCATGATTCTTCATGACAAATATTAGGTCAATGGACCGCGGAGTTTTAGTGTGATCACAGCATGAACATACAAACAAAAGATCTCAATATTAGTATAGATAACAAAAATACACTACAGAATTTTCATAAGTCCACTTTATATTTCTGTTATTTGTACATTCTTGTGGCCAGAAAGACACATGAAGCATTTGTGGATAATTGACAATTAATTAGAATCAAATTAAAACCTAAATTTGGTAACAATGTTTATTTGCATGCAAGTACTTGCTTAGTTACCAAAGGGCCAGAGAATGTCGACCAGCTCCTCATTGAGCATTTACCGGAATAGCCAT
>OY735205.1:46887012-46967012 GCA_963457665.1 Thysanoteuthis rhombus | reverse complement strand
AGGTGGTCTTTGACAGTCTCTCGCACTAGTCAGATGTGGCCAACATCCAGCAAACCAACCACACACACACACACACACACACACACACACACATAGCTGAACAATCAAGTACAACATATACTTATACATGTGTGTATGTTTGCATCTTTGAGTGTGAGAGAATGTATTTGAGTTAGAATGAAGAGATAGAAGAGAGGGCACTGTTTGGTCAAAGACTCTTGAAAAAGATGGATAAGTATTGTAGCCGGCCACTCAGTGGAACGTCCATCAAATTCAGGAACTTGGCAATAAAGTGAACAGCAGCAGACTTCGTTATATTTGGTCTTGGCTTTTTGTGAGTAAATTCTAAAGATGGGTGCCATTTGTGTGATACCAATATACAAAGAGAGGTGAACATAGCCACACTAAAATTAATATCTATTTCTATACAATAGCACATCGCAACACATCCATACCAAAACTACCAATGACAGTCGTTCATTGGGGAATAGTTGAACTCATTACCATTGCAGTAATTTTACTTAACTCACCAAATAATTATTTTTCAGCATAATTGTCTTCCCTGTCAATGCTCTGAATTCAGTTGTGAATATCAATCACATCAATTGATCATTATACCATGAAAATTTCCGATAAAAATCCAGCTAATAAATACATGTGAAGCTATAGATCCACCCTAATACATACACACTCCACATGCATCAACAGGCATTAACACTGTACCTTTTATATATTCATAAGAACAATCTAACATTGTATGTGTATAGATATAAATGAGTCTGATCCTGACAGACATAGGTGTACAAGTCAGGGGACAAATGCCAACCCCCTAAATTTGGGCGAAACAGTGTGAAATTTCCAGCAAATCAAGCCCTCAACCAAAGAGTTCCCATACATTAATACTCACAGGTTGACCCTCTATTAGAGCCTTGAGCCAGACAATGCTAACCTTAGAAAATACCTATGTATTTAGAGAGTGATTTATTACCATGAAAGTTTGTTACATTTTGCAAGTATATGAATGTACTAATTGCTATGAGAACAAAAAGACTGGGTTGCACCAATTGTCTAAGTAGAAAAGCCCTGGCTGGCTTAAAAATCAGTAACTGAAATTCATTTATCTGGACTAGAATGACTAACAAGAGCATCCAAGCTAAATATGCAACTATCTTGACCATCAAGTAAGTTCATAGAAATAACCAGCATTCAATTATTACCCAATGTTCACTGTGCTTTGGTTAAGAGGTGATGCATCATAGACTCGAGTTGGAGAGTCAAGATGAGTTGTGAGCAGAAGGAAAAAAAACAAACTTGAGATAATAAATAATGTTCAGTAACAAACTCTAGTTCCTCCCCGCTTGAGAACCAACATTTTTCAAATCATTCATGTAGTAACACTACTGAAGCTCAAGAACTCAAATGTTGTGGAAAAGTTTCAGCACATCAGTAGTTACTACAGTTGTAGGATGCAAATTCACCAAAGGGATACTTCCACCCTAATCATACAGCTTAGAGTGTACTCAGTTAACAACTGAGTGGACATGGAAATTTGTCCTAATGAGGAGTTTTCTACACACTTCATTCATACTGGGTATTGAACTGGCAACCTTCTGCATATGAGGCAAACATGCTAATCATTACACTATCCGAGTTGACTATAGCTAATAGAAATGGCTGATATGTGAATTGGACTATGGTCTCTATTGTCATCAGCCTGATTTTCTGGTACAAGGAAAGACCATGTTTATCTTACTAATATTTGAGGCGATACCGCTACAGGATTATTTTCAGAATGTATGTGCAAGTCAGTATGTACATTGGTAGGCATCTGTTAGTGTGAAAAAGTATTGTGAAATGACCAACAGATACTGAAGAGTATCTTATCCATGTTTTGCCTACTAATGGGTATCAACACTAAGATTCACTGGGATTCACGATCGTACAGAAAAGATGCGTATGCTCAGATAAATACATACATGAACATGCAGAGCTGAAACACCTGCAAACATGAAAAGCGAGTGAAGGAGATCTGAATGTGAATGAATGCAAGCACATAAAGATGAAATTGGTTTTGGGTAGATAAAATGGTTGCAATGAAAAGAACCAAATATGTCAGTTCTAATCATTTATCATCAAATCAGTGCTGTATCAGAGAATATGCCAGTCCATGTCGGATGAAAAGAAAGTATTTCTGATGTGATGGAATTGTCAACTGATGGCAGGGAGGGGAGTAGGAAAAGAAAGAGCCTGTTGGCAAGTGGTATCCCATGATTCTTCAAGAAAAAGGCAGATTTACTTATCAAGCAACAATTTTTAATCAAATGGCAGGAGTCATCTGATTGGCAACAGAGAGACATAAATCTGTGACAGAGGAATAAAGTGAAATGTTATCCATAAAGAAAGATGTATAGAGAAAGAGATATCAGATATTTGATATTTAATATTTCAATGTTTATTCACATCATCCACAGAATAACGGGTCTGGTTAGTCAGTCAATAGGAACTATTACATGACCAATGTCTTTTGACAGCATGCCGTGTTAGAGGTGATCAATTAAAAAATTTGAATAAGGGTTGAACCATGGATATGTTTCTTCTTGTACATTTTGTTGGGCAGTGGTCCCTGGAGAAGTCTTGATTTTCAATAAAACAAGAATAATTGCTGCTGGACAAACTAAGGGATCAATCAAGCAAAAAGTTACATTGCATACTGACTCCCCCTCAAAAAAAAAAAAAAAAAAATTCTCCGGACATGATAAGGAGTGTTTCAATTTTCAGCCGTCTAGCTCCATTGGTGCAGTCTGTATGGCTGATTTATACATGGCCCGCCAGACTGACCTAAAAATGAAGAAACCAATAGAAACTGATGTCAACAGTTCGAGTTAACGGTTTCTAATATAAATGAATATTCCAGTTTGTACAATCTATAGTTTCTAATTTTATTCCCCGATCCACTGTACCCTTTATTCAATTTGATTCCATTATTTACATTAATCTTGTTTTGAGAATGACGGGAATAGACTGCAAAATATTAAATCAATCACAATTTTCATTAATTACCCACAAGGACTTTTTTAAGAGTTACCTTTATCTTTCACATAAAATATTCAGTAGACAAGTATATAGGTACGTGTGTGTGTCTATACATATACACCCACAGTATCAATGTTCTATTTCACTTTTTTTACTTCTAAGCATACAAGTTTATCTATCAGGAAATTTATATCTATCTAGACAGACAGATGAATATTTGGTTAGCTAATACAAGTTAAAAACTGATAGTGACAATAGCCTGATCATTGCATCAGCTAAGATAAACAAAATTAGCAGAAGCCTAAATGATCCAATTTCAGGCTCTAACTAATTCCAATAGAATCACCAAAATAGCTGATACAAGAATTAACATTTTTACCAGATGAGTTACCCTAGCTACCACTAATAATAGAGACTGCAGAGTACAGATTTTACAAGTAGAATAAACAGATGAAAAGAACATTAAGAAAGAAAATGATGCCTGCTATGAAGCTCAAATTAGATTAGTAATGGGAAAAGATTTCTTGTCCGACAATCCATACTGCTTATGCCGATTCCTTTCTTTAGCCAATTCTCCTTAAGAAATAGTAAATATAAAATCATTGCGATGAAAACAATGAACGCAAAAATTATAAAAGATGTTACAGAACATCAACATTTAGAAACAATTATAGCTCATTTTGAACGTGGGCCCAATTAGGATACCAAGCTGCAAATTATGACCATGATCGCTGATGGCAAAGCAACCATACAATTGGCCTACGAGTTGCTAATTGGCTCAGTGCATGTCTTAGTAGCAAAGTTAACCTTTGCAGAAAACGTGCAAACTTTCTATTGTGAGGAAATGCACGCAAGGCACAGACCATCCTTTCCAGTTCTAAAGACAATAATGATTGGTGTGATTAGTGAAAATAAAAATATTAATCACTATGAAGATGTTAATCATTGGTGGATATTTTTACTCGGTCTCATAATGTGAAACCTTATTTACAACATTTGCTACCAATCATAATTTGAGACACATTCAAAACGTCTCAGAATCAAATCTTGATTTTTATTAATAATTCAGGATAATTATCAATTGATTGGAATAGCAATAGCACAACACTCTCCCAAAATATAAGAAAGCTTTAAAATTACCAAAACAATCTATGAAAATGTTTTACAACAATTTATAAATTACTTTACGTACAAAATTGAAAGATGCCCATTTTCTGAGGAGAATGCTGTAAATATAAACATTCTTCTAAATGCTGATGGATTTTTAACTAATTTACTATAGATTAAAACAATGTGAGTCAAGTGTTAGAGTTTCAATCCTTTAATCACTATAAAACTTCGTATAATTCACCAAAAAGATATAGTATTCATTTACCAACAGTCATATAAAGATGTTTGGTGGGTTAACTTCAACAGACCACTAGGAACCACTGATGATCCCTATTTCTGATTTCAGGTTTGCTCAACCAGTCTGATGCATTATTTTAAATATATTCACTGTTGAACATTAACAAGTCTTATCAATTAGTTCTGTCACTAAACATTACAGCAATGGCAGCAAGGGATAGTTCAAGTACAAACTAGGTTACAAGCATACAATACTCTGATTGTAGCAGAAGATCCTGTTGAATGGATTCAACTTCTGAGAGAATTAATGCCTCAACTGAATAATAACCTCTGGAGAGAGGAATCCACTAGTACAAGAAGAAGTAAGTTTCCATTTTTGAGGAATCTTGGCCAACAACACTAATATTTAATCATTTATAGTATGTTTAGTGACTGGATTCGCTGGAGATCAAATTTATATTGTCAATAAGTTTGAGAAGGGTCATTAGCATTGCAAGCTTTCTACAGACAATTGAACTCCCTGTGTTGTTGATGCTGTTAGCACACAGTTGTGGATGATCCTTTATAAAGTTCAGGGTCCACTTGGATAATGTGATGGTTAGCACATCTGCTTCACATGCAGAAAGTCCTAGATTTGATTCCCAATATGAATGGAGAGTATAGAAAACTCCTTATAAGGACAAATCTCACTGAGCTCTCAGCAGCGAATTGAGTACATGCCAAGCTTGATGAAGAAGTAGGAGACATACCGTCAATGGACTTCAATCATGAAAACCTGTAAGAATAAAGCCCTGGTCTTGACCAGATTTGAAACTTGCAAGGATCACAAAGCTGACACATGCAAGGTAACCAAAACTTTGTTATCAGCTGTTCACACTCCTATGAGAGTTGTCTCTTGACAGACAACTTATCTTTTATAGATTTCAGTGTTGTATTGTTTACTTTGCAGGGATTTCTTCCAATTCAATATCAACCTAAGTAATCATGATAACCAAATCAATTCCATTCAAATAAGATGAAAATATTCCTCCGTTCCAGCTTTAAGCCACTAAACGAGAGATTCACTAAGAGAACTGACCAGCAGAAACATCAAGAATAAAGATGAGGATACTAAAAGAAACACGAAAAGAGGAGATCTATTCATGACCAAACTGAGGAAGATATGAGAATGCACCAGCCAAGCATAGTAATAAAAATAAGAAAAATGATATTAGTCTGAATAATCTTTAGAATACTTTCAAAATCTACTTTTGACTCCTTTTTTTTTTTTTTCCATCTTGAAACTCTGGACAGTTATTAAAGAAAAAAGAATCTAATTTTAAATCTAAGTGAGGACCCTTCAGCTGGGTATAACATTCACACAAAATTGATAAGGAAAAAAAAGAATAAATTTCAAGGACATTAAACATCTAAGCATGTTTTTTGATGCCATATTTTTTTTCCTGTTTCCAAGTGCCCTTAAGAAAATGTATCAAGATCAAAAATAATCATAAAAATTCAAGAAGATAGTTGACCATCATCTGTCGGGGTGCAGGGGTCCTGCAATTGTAAATAAAGCCCATCAGGCTGGTTGGTCATTTGTAGGAGTACCGAAAGGATGGTTTTCAAGATAAGTAGAATTTACAAAGATGGTAAAACAAACTGATGATGCCATGAGCAAACAGAAGCAGACAAAAGAATACAATTAATGGAACACAATGTCAAAGTGTAATGTACTGAAAATAAAGCAATGAGATCTAATTAAGACAAATAAAGCCGGGAAGAGGAGGGGGAGTAATGGGATAGATAAACAAGAGGGGGAAGAATTTTTCATGTGGGGAAGGTGTTGTTAAGGAGGGAAATAACAAATTGTAGGCATGCTTGAAGCCAGAGTGTAATAAACATTTACACTGGTTGAGAAAGAAGAGGGGGGGAAATAACGAGAGAGTGACAACAAAGATGGAGATGAAGAAAGAGACGAGGAAGAAAAACAAAGAAATCAAGATGAAAAAGGGTAAAAGTGAGAGGGAGAGAGCAATGGAAAAATTGAGTGTTATAAATATGGAACAAAGAAAAACTGATACGAGTCTTGTTAGTCACTCAATAGAAACCACCATGAGACCAACATCTTTTGGCAGCATGCCTCTTGGGAGTGATCAATTATTATTTTCTTCAAAAGGGTGACCAATAAATAAGTTACTTCTTTTGACCTTTGTTGAATGGTAATTTCTCAAAAAAGTCAAAATTTAAAAATGAAAAAAAAAAAAGCATGAACACTGCCAGATACCAACTGAGGAACTAATTTAGCATAAACTTACATGAAAATTGAACACCTCACTGAAAACACATTTTAAGTGGAATTTTTCTAATAAAGTTTTTTGTTGACAAAGTAAAGAGTAAATGTTTAAATTTTCAGCCCTGTAGCTCTATCAGTGCAGCCTGTTTGCACCATACATCCAGGCAACCAGCCCCGCGAGGAAACCGAAGAAACCTATGCTGAAGTTGGCAGTTTTGCTTAGCTGTTTCTAATAAATGAATGAAGATAGAACAGAAAAGAAGAAAAAAATGAAGTGTTGGAGGTAATCAAATGAGTAAGGAAAAAATGTTGATGAAAAAACTTCCGTGAGAGGCTGAGTTAAAAAGAAAGAGAAAGAAGGGGGGGGGGATATAAGTAAAGTAGCATGAGGACTTTCAGGAAAGAAAAAAAAAACACAAGAGGCGGACCAGAATAATTGATTGCAGCAAGATTATATAGGGAAAATGACATCAGCTATAGGGTATCTAATCAGTGTAGAAAGGGGATACTTTATTAATTGAGAAATATGGGGGAGAAAGAAAGTCAGATGGATATACTGAAAGCATCAGGAAAGAAATACGATGAAACTATCTTTGACAAGAATAATAAACAGAAATATTACGATGACTCATTATAGAAATAAAAACCTTAAAATAACAATACTAAAAAATACTTATAAAACCAATATAAAAAAATCATATTCAGCTATGCATAATAAAAAATAGTTTTTTTTTCATTTAAAAAACAATATTTCTACAAATAGTTTTTTTTACTTTTCTATTCAGCGATACAATAAATGAATAAACAAAAAGAAGATCACTTTAGAACAATAATATTGCAAACAAGGAAAAATAAGAAATTTTTTTCATTAATTATTAGTCATAAAAACTCGCAGAATAACTAAGAAAAAAACACCACTTGAGATACTTTTAAAAAAGCCATTACAATAGATCTACTAGAAAAAATAATACTCTACTTAAAATGATAACAAAAAATTTACAATACTACTATTGATAAGAATAAAAATAGGTCTGGATAGTCACTCAATAGAAACTGTCATATGACCAATTTCTTACAGCAGCAAACCGTGTAGGGGTTGATTGATTAAACAATTGGGAAAAGGGGGTGATCAATGAATAAATCATTTTTCTCACTTTTCTATAGGGTACTGATCATTGAAAAAAATTTGAATTGAAAACAAAAAACAAGTGTGAATGTTGCCAGGCATAAACTAAGGGACCATTTCAGCATAAGCAAACATTGTGAATTGAAACCTGAACTAAAAACCTATTCGGGGGAGGAATTTAAAAAAAAAATAAACTTCTTTTCTAGACATAAGACGTAAATATTTAATTTTTCAGCTCTGCATGCATGATGCATACATAGCCATCCAGACCAGCTTAAAGACTGGAGAAGCCTATGGTGATTGTTTTGGTTGACGGTTTCTAATTTTCCCAATAAGAAAATGAAGCAGTAAAAATAAAGCAAAGACGAATCGACTAGCAATGGCAACAACAAGTGTAACAGCAGCGACAGGAAGAGAATGAAGGAAATACTTATAGCAGCAATAGTAACAAGAACGGTAATAAAAACAACACTATTATTCCAAATAAGATTGACAAATGCAATAAAAGAAAGAACTGCAACTAATACAAACAGGAAGATAAAGATAAAAAAACATTATTGAAAGTTAAATGACATGAATAAAGCAATATCGGAATTTTTTTTAAAAATGGTTTAAAAAAACTGAAACGAGAATTGAAGAAGATATTGGTGCAATAGAATTGAAAAGAAGTGGGGGTAAGTGTGAAAGAAAAAGAAAGAACAAATGGGAAGCAGAGATAAAGGGGTTTGAGAGAGGAGAAGAGAGAGAGTTATCACTGAGGATGATAAGAAACAGGGAGATTAAAAAAGGGGGTATTGATGGTGGGGAGGGATATGGAATGGAGAAAAGAAAGAAAATGATGTTTAGAGGAAAATAGAAAATAAAAGAAAAATAGAAAAGAGAAGTAGAAAAATAGAAAAAACAAAGAGTAAAGTGGGATAAAGAGATAAAGAAAAGAGAAGGAAGGAAGGACAGGGAAAGAAAAATAGTAGAGCTGGACAAAGAAAGGGAGAGAGACGGAGCAGCAGAGAAAGGGAGAGAGACGGAGCGGCAGAGAAAGGGAGAGAGACGGAGCGGCAGAGAAAGGGAGAGAGACGGAGCGGCAGAGAAAGGGAGAGAGAAAGAGCGTCGGAGAAAAAGGAGAGACAAAAAAGAGGGAAAAGGACTGACAGAGGGAGATAAAATAAAGAGTAACAGAAAAGGGGGGAAAAAGAAGAGTGGGGACTGAGAGGAATAAAAAAGAAGAGTACAGGCCTAAGAGAGGAAGAAAAAAAAAAGATTTAGGACAGAGACAGGGAATCAAAGAAGACTTAGGACAAAGAAAGAAAGAAAGAAAGAAAGAGACAAAGAGAGAAAAAAAAGGGGAGACAAAACGGAGAGGACAATGAAAAAAGGGGAAAAAGACCGAGATGAAGAACAAAATGGAGGAAAAGACGATTGAAAAGAAATGAGAGAAAAATGGCAATTTCTCCAGATTCTAGAAGGAAAAGGAAAGCATCCTCATTGGTGACAGCATTTTCATCATCATCATCTTCTTCTTCTTCAGGCCCAAGATACAAAACATTATATAGATTTAACCTAACCTACATTCAACACCTTTAATAATTACTCAGGTGAAGCTAATGGCACTTTTCTTTTCACAACCAATCCATCAAAGTAATCTGCTTTACAAAGTAATTGCAAAAGAACAGAACAAGAAGGAAACAAGTGTGTGTGTGTGTGTGTGCACGTACATGTACATACATATATACACAAAATACTAATACATTCGAACACATAAATGTGCATTTGTATTGAATATGCATACAGGAACAAATAAAGTTATCATATAAGCTAAGACATTTATGTACAGACAAGTTTAAAAGTACTGTATATAGAAATAAAAAAATGTACAGAGAAACACACAATCTCTACATATACTTTGATATATATATATATATATATATATATATATATATATATATATATATATATATATATACTCGCTCAGATGTGAGAGTGTGTCTATACTTACACATATAGGACAGATATCGACATATTTACATAAATCTCACACAACAATTGGTATTTTTATGCACCTATAAAAACTCCCACTTAACTGGGACATAAATATCTACACACCTATGATTTGATGTTTACTAGCATTTATCGATGTATATGTGAACTTATTGGTAAATATGAAGTGTGCTTGTTGGTGTTTCAAGAGAGATTTATACAGGTGTAAAGACGTGTATTCATCAACGTATGTGTGAAAGGTAGAGAAAGGAGAAGTAAAAGGAAAGACATGGAACGGAGAATCAATAAGGGAAATTAAAAGATAGAAAACAGAAACTGGTAAGGCAGGGAAGCAAGAACAAAATATGAAGATAAAAAAGTAGGAGAGAAGAAAGAAACAAAAGGAAAAGTTGACAAGAAAAGTGAGAGACAAGGATAATATGAGAGAGAGAGAGTAACAGGGAATTATAAAAGAAAAGAGCAAAAAGAGAAGAGAGCAGAGAGAAGAGAGCAAAGGGGAGAGAGCAAAAAAAGGAAGGAAAAGATTGGGATGAGAAGCAGAGGCGGAAAAGGTAAAACGGCCATCTCGTATGAGACAAACAATCATTGGAGTATAAGCAGCTGGCAACAAAGTACCAGTTTCCTTTGGATGCGTCAGCTTAGTGATCCTTGCAAGTTTTGAGGCGGATCCCAAGACATTTATTCTTGTAAGTTTTTATGACCCCCCCCCCCAACTTTGACAGGATTTAAGTCCACCAAAGGAATGCCTCCATTCTAATCAAAAAGCTTAGAGTGTACTCAATTAGCTACTGAGTGCACAGAGAAATTCATCCTAATGAAGAGTTTTCCACACTTCGCTCATACTGGGAATTGAACTTGGGATCTTCTCCGTGTGAGGCACAATTCAAGCAAAGAAACAAAAAAAGTTAGAGTATTAAGGTAATAAAAAGTGAACATACACACATACCTATTTCTGAAAATCTATGAGGACTTCAATAGACACAAGAAATCTGGATGACACATTAAAAGCTAATTAAGAAAGAAAAAGTGACTTATCAAGAGGTTAATTACATTAGAATCTTTCAATCCTTTTTTTTTTATATACTTAAGAACTCTTCAAAATAGACTTGATATATCTAAGCCAGTGGATCATAAAGGCACTAGCAGTGAAACACAATTTTTAGCAACTCGTCAAAGTGTATATAGAGCATTTTCACCAATTCAGACCTTTTTTAAACATTATCTTACAATGTAATACAGAAATGATTTGTCACTGTCAAGTGTTCCATAGTTAAACAGTTCACCTGTTTTAATTTTACTGCAAGATCTTTTTGTCTCCATACTTAGTCATGTGACCAAGCATTACAAAGTATAAAGGAATACAGGTTGTGAGACAACAATGTAATACTTTTTGATTCATACATCATCAGCATCACCTACTTCTTTCTTCTTAGAATACTGGTATAATAAACTGCTTCATTTTTATACTTCTTTGTTGGCTGGTGATCTTAGAGGTAGGACTGACGAAATACAACTCTCACATCTTTGGTTGTTGAGTTTTCACTTTATTTAGAATTTTAGTTAGTAATAGAATGAAAGGTTGAAAGTGGGATGAGATTTTCTTTTTCTTTCAGTCAAATTGTCTGGCCATGGTGCAACCAGCAAGACCCAAATGAAATCTGATTATCACGTTTCTGCTGATATTGATACCAACCTGGCACTACCTGTTCTATCTGATCACTGTCAATGTCCGAATGGCCTCTTTTATATGCCCTATGCAGAGAGCACTTTCTTAAATTCATGTGACCCGATCACGCCTTGTTTTCATAGAACCATGTTTTAACATTGTCATGTACTTTATGAAGGCAACTCAGGCTGTTGAATATATTACTCAAACCTGCACCGTAGCTTTTATCCAAACACATCAGCTATGAATGACCATATTTCTGTCTCTTAACAGTAATGAAGGAGCGAGTTCTGAGCATCATTTGCGAAAAGAGAGAACTTTACATAATGCCAAAGAGAGAAGGACAGGCGATAAAAATGATGGTGGGCTGATGTATCACTACAAAAGAGGAACGTTTATACAGCAAAGGAGAAGAGAAAGGCAGACATGAATTGTACGACGGTGAGGAGGCGGTACATGTTCATGTAAAGAGAGGAGAGATGGTGAAAAGAAATAAGAAAAGTCTATATTACAATTACAAAAGAGAAATTTTATAAGGAGAGAGAAGAGGCATATGCATTAATTTCAGAGAGAGTGAGGTTAATACATCAATCTTGACGAGCAGGGGGGAGATTTTTATGCATTACAGAAGGAGACTAATATATTAATTTCAAAGGGGGAGAAACCAATCTATGAACACATTGGTATCTATTTCCAAATACTACAGAGACTATATTTTCTCTGTCTATTTATTTATCCAGAAATGCAAACACAGATATCAGTAAGACAGATATCCATCAGTAAATTCACAAAGAAGCATTCGACTACCTCCAGATACCAAAAGATGTATTTCTAAAATCAAAATCTATCATTTAAGACCAAGATTTCTATCTACCTACAAATATATATATATATATATATATATATATACGTATAAAGAGAGAGAAAAAGAGAGATATGAATAGACAGAGATCTTGAAGCAATTTCTGATTTTCTCCGCCACTCCTTCACCCTAATATTAATCTATCATTGCAAACGATATAGGTTATTTACAGACTGTACTGATAGGAAAGCGGAAGCTTAATGATAAGAGACGGAGCAGACACTGGAAAATTCACGTCTTCTTGGCAATTATGAACTGAAACCGATAAGTCATCATCATAGCACAGCAAATAGTAGAAAGAAACCAAATAGAGAGAAGAAAAAAAAATGAGCATTTAACAAGACGATGGGTGGAGGGAGAGGTTTCAAATCACTAATTGATTCTTCAGGTGACTTGTAAATCATTGGTGCAACTTAGAAGACCTACAGGCTAGATAATGGTTTGACCTTATTCTAGTTTTCCAATTGATTTGTTTGTTTTTTTCCCCTGTGAATTTTTTTTTATATCATTTTGCACTTTTTGCCTCTCACTGAAGAATTTGTTTAGAGAAGGTTGTCTTGCTTCTTTTTATTTTATTCCTCACCTTCAATCTTTTTTCCCCCTTGTTCAGTATTTTCACAATCACTGTCACCAAAGCATGTCTTGATTAGATAAATAAACTGCTTATCCAATATCTGATAATTTGAGGAGATGAGAGAGAAATTTTAATTATTGAATTTTGAAAAATAGATAAAAGAAAGCGGGTTTGAATAGAGTTATAAATAATAAAAACATCAAAACAGAAGTACGTCATGAAAATGGAAAAAATAAAGCCCCCCTCTTGCAATAAAAAAGAAATCAAATAAAGATAAAACCAATTTTTTTTCAAACTAAAATCAAAGGAAAATATATCTAATTTCTTTAAATCTGAGAAAAATATGCTTAAAAAACAATTCTAAAAGAAATAATAATCTAAAAAAATTTGAAAAATTGAAAATGAATAATGCATTTTGAAGTATTGAACTGAGTTTAAAAGGAAAAATGAAGAAAAAATTCTTCAGATAAAAATATGAAACTGAACTTCAAAAATATTGTTAACCGAAGAAATACTACTTTTCAAAAGACAGAATATACGAAGTATGATCAGCTAATAGAAAATATTTTTCTACAACAAAATAATTTTTATTACTACGTTTTTTTGTTTTTCCCAATTCTTGTATATTTTTCCTTGAGCTTCCAATTATTTTATCCCATTAGAATAACATTCACAAACCAGAGAAATCTTAACTCTAACTCCACAAAGATATATGATTGTAAATAGGTACAGAAACAAGTCCAAAATACAGCAAAATACCAAGTACGATATATCGATATTATCTGAATGGAGCTAATCTAGCAGGATAAAATTACAGGTTTTCAATTACGTAAGAGATTTCAAAATGAACCTTCCAAAGAGCAGAACAAGTATTTTTTGGAAACTTAATTCTATAATTATTATCTATAGCTTTTTATGAACTTACAATAATGTGTGTGATTTCAAAGTGTCAATATTAGAATTAATTTAGGCAGGAACTTAAAGCTAATGAGTTGCAAGGAACTTTATAAATTCATAATTTTGAATTAACATCAGCATTTTTCAATTAATTTCAAAACTATTTTGCTTACGCTACTATTTAACGGAACAAATGAGAAAATTCAAACTCTGCAACAAAAATAGAGGCTTGAGCTGGATTCTGACTGAAAAATCAGTAAATGTTACCTGAAGCTATAAAAACAGAATTTCTACCATTTCAACAGAAATGGCAAAAGGGTATATGCAGGCGATTAAATAAACATTTTTTATCAAATTGAAAACACTAACTTCAATTTCACCACAATTTTACATATAATCAAGAGATAATTGTTTCGAGTTTTCTACACTATTTCTGATATGGTCTTGACCAACAAATACTAAATATGCAGCTCCAACAATTTAATGTCTATTCATACTCAATCAGAAAAATCAATCTTGAAGCACACCTCCATCTGATAAAAATCAGATTAACATGCTAGAGAAGCGGAATGTATTTTAATGCAATAAGTTATGCAATCAACAAATCGAAAAAAAGGGATACGGTTCACTGAGAATAGTAGTAGTGTACATAAGTGATTAAGTAATTTTGTAAAACATTTCCATAGATGCTCATTGATAAATATTCAATTCAGTTTAATATTTTAGCAATTATTCATATTATCCTTTGAAAATGAGATGATCAAATCACTACTAATCTAAAAGATGAACAATTAACTGGTGTGAGGATGGTGCAAATAAGAATTGAAATTTTATTAAAATTGACAACACTTTCTCATTTATAAATCAAATATTACCAAACATTATTTTTGGAGTAGTTTTCATGCTTTTCCTGTTATACATCACATTTTGAACGTATTGACTATGTTAAGAAGATATTTGTTTTATATTTATCTTTCTTATGAATAAGCAAACATAGTCAATTATTTAGTATAATGCCAAGAGAGTGTTGAGAATCACCACCAGAATATTAACAAAATCAACGTTTGTTAATCAAATACCGAGTCCATACAAGTACATTAATAGAAGTTACTTTCATCCTTTACAATTCAAAAGTACTCTTCTGGGAATGATGTACATAGAAACTGAAATATTAACAAAATCAATAACTCTATTTGTTAATCTAATACTGATTACATACAAGTACATTCTTCAACATTGCTTTCATTCTTTATTTCCTTAAATTTCTAAATTCCAAAATATTGAATAAAATCAATCACTCTGTCTTATTTGTAAATTGAATACTGATAAGCTTTAATTATATTTGTCAGAGTTAATTTTGTCCTTTAAACTGGATAGAAATGCCTATAATTCATCATCATCAGTCTTTTAACAGTGGTCATTGGACATCCGCCAGACCTCTCAAAAGAGGGTGGCACAGTGCCAATATCTCCTGAACTTGCGTAAATCGTCATGCAATCTTATTTTTTGCCAGTCACAATTACGCATATGATCTCTGGGGAACCACATTGTGAGTCATAATGTCAAATGGTAGTCTGACATCCATAGCCTACCCATGGTCACTTGAGCTTTTTAATGGATATTATGATATCTCTAATTCCAGTTTTTTTAGCATACTGCGCTATCTTGTGATCTCTCGATGTAACGTTAAGTATGATCTTTTCTTGTACAGGTTGCATGATTCTTTGTTTGAGAGCCAGTCTTTTGGTCAAGTTCCATGTTTCTGCTCCATAGGCGACTATAATTATTGATTAAAAACTTTGAATTTTTTAAAAGTTCTAAGCTGAATGAGGAATGGAAGATGATGCTAATACCTGCGAGTGAATGGGGAGAGGCGTATCAATGTATTTAGATTTTAGGAAAATCACATGGGGAATAAAAAAAAAAAAGAAGATTAATAAAGGGGAATAAAATGCAGGGGAAACATTGCTTCACAGATCCGGATTGAGGGATTGAGATGAAGAGATTTCCCCTCTGGCCCAACCCAGGTCAACTGCAGATATGCATCTCTGCAGTTTTAAGCTATAATTGTACAGAATGGCAGAGTAATGATGGGTCTCTAGGCTCAGTAATAATGGTACTTGTCAGGAGATTCCCATGAGAATTACCAAAATTCTGACAAACACTCTCTCAACCCACCCACGACCTAGTCTCACCCCAGAAACTTTTATCCTTTGTAGTGGTTATCATTTATTCATTAGCGACTATCCCCGCAAGGGGAGGGGGTGGCATTTCTAGTTTCCTTGCTCCTCAGCCTCAGTGGAGTACAAGGGTTGGGAGTTGTAGACCAATGGCCAGCGATGGACTGATGGATATGTGCATTTGGCCATATGATGTGGCTAATGATCCAGTCACTTCTAAGTGATAAATACTATTGTTAGGAGCTCAGGAATAGAATCAGAATTGGGAGGGAGGGAATAGAGGAGGAGAAGGAAAAGAAACGCTAAGAGAGAAGGCAGAGATGAAAAGCAAAAATGACCCAAAGAGAAAAGAAAGTCAATGGAAGAAAGGATGAAAATATCTATCGATAAACACATGTATGTAGGAATGTGTGTGTGTATATATATATATACACAGACACACTTCAACGTATGACTATGGCTTTTGATTTGCTCTACATGTTAATGAAGATACATAGTGGTATAAGAAATTATAGATATATAACTAGATTTTATATACTCATAAACAAGCATTTTGTACTTATATCTAAGTTACAAGAATGTTTATATATGTATATATATATATATGGGAAAGAGATATTTTATCTACAAAAAGAATACATAAAAAAGACATCCTCAATCAGAAAATTTGTACACACATTTTTGATTTTTCAATCAGAACTCTGTATATTCATATAATTCAATGAATGCATCAACATATACACACAATATAAATTTGCATAATATATATAGACCTTTACAAAACAGGTGCTAAATTACTAATCATTAAATACATATTATCCTTATCTTCATTTTGATCAGATAAATGATTGTGTCTAAGATGACGCATGCAAAAAGAGAAGCATACATCCAAATGTGCTGTGTGCACATGCCACACCTGTGTATAAGAGGTTTTCTCTTCTGCAGCTGAATCAATGTGAATTACTAATGTGTACTATACAAATACATGCATATCCATTTTATTCACGTATAAAATGAATCATACATACACAAACATATATATATATATATATATATGTATATGTATATATATGTATATATATCCACTAAGAGATCAACATTACTGAGAGATTGAGAATACATCTCCACAAAAATGTAAAAAAAAGCACCAATATACATTATCAAAAAACTCAAAATAACTTTTTTGAAAACACAATTACATTTATATATTTGTAGACATACATTCACACAAAAATAATTTCACTGACAAATCTGTAAAAACAAATGCATCAAAAATTTTATAAATATATACTGCCCGATATAAACACCTGGAGGTACGTTTGTAAAGAGTAAAGCCTAGTAAGCTATCTTCAAAGATCATGACTAGTGAGTTCAATCCTCACAAGGTGCCCATACCTAGAGTATTTTGCTAAAGTGAATAACTATATATAAACACTTTCAAGTATAGCCTCATACTGATAGATATGTACATACAAAAAAATTGTGCAGATATGTGTATAGGGACTTAAAAACACAGTAAAACTTTGATTTGACAGACCTTACTACAATGCATTTTGGATCCACATTAGTCAATGATAAAGTATTATAAATTACCTTTGATTCTCCTTTTATTGAAACCAATATTTTTTGATTGCATCTAAAATAAGACTTATTCATTAAAACCTCGATAGATTTTAGATAAGATTGTGGGTCACTGCCAAAACAGTTAGGAATCATTGAACTACTCCATCAACATGCGTAAATATAACATAACAACTATTTTGATTTGATAGATTCATATAGCACAGTACTGTATACTGCATTGAAGCTTTTTTTTTACATAACAAAAAAATAAAAAATAGCCTCCTAGATTACATTCGGATTTAACAGACTTACAGCATTAACGGACACTCCTTCCTGCTTATTAGTCTATTAAATACAGGGTTCATTGTATTTACAATGTGCAGGAATTTCGGATTTTACAAGTACAATGACGTGCCAATTTTGAAAATTTGTAGTTCTGGACTAAAACACGCCACCATCTTAGCCACCATATGTAGAAATGAATAACTAAATTAAGAGGAAAAAACAAGCAAAAAACAATGAAATTCACACACACACACACACACATATATATATATATATATATATATATATATAAAAGAAGGGAAAACAGAGGGTAGAGAGATAGGTAGATTAGGTTACAAGCCCAATGCTGACAATATAAACAGCTGCCCTGATACATATTAATGGGCATCCTTACTTCCTTCCATCTATCCATCCATAATGGATATAACATGAAATATTCATTGTCCATGCAATGAGCTTCCCATACTTTGGCTGATTGGATAATAATTACATTGAGTGTTGTATAATTACCCCAAAGTGTTTCACTGAACATCACAATTTATGCACACACAAATTAGTGCAAATCAGAGGTACAACAAACTTGAACACATACAAGAGATTGATCAGGGCAATCATGTGAAGGCAAAGAAATATATTTATGAGTGTGGTTTAGTGATGAGGGTAGAAGGCTAGCAGCTGTTAGGACAGAGGTTACAATCCACAGTAGTCATTACAGAAGACAAAAATATTATGGCACCAGTTAGATTCATACCATAAACCCATCGAAGATATAAATGCAATTAACAGAATTGCATCTTTCCATTATGAGAGTTTTTTTTAGTTTTCTTCCACTTGAAATAATTTTTTTATTGATACGTCATTTTAAAAATTTTGCAACGAGTAAGTCAGAAACTGAGTTTGGTTGAATTCATCCCAGGCGTTAGGAGAAAAGAAGTATGAGTACACACTAATATCATAAAGAGATTTACAATAAATCCTTTGGTTAAGAACTCTTTTGAATGCAATCTCTCTCAAAATTTTTAAAAGCCCTTAAATCAAACTGATTAAGCTTTTTTGCTTGAACTTCCATTTGAAAAAATGTCTTAAAAAGAGCAATCAATGATGTTCACTAATTTAGATATTTGAACCAATTATTAATCATACCTTACAACTACTTTTATTTCAATACAAGCAAGCACACAAGAGATTTTAGGATCATGATTTGAAATGTAATCTTCAATCTCTAATCGAAGTCCATCAGGTTCCCATCAATGCTCCTGAGGCTTTAAAGTCAGATATTCTAAGAATCTAATTTTAAAACCATCGATATTTAGAGAAGCACTTTGCAGGGTGGCACTTTACATCTAATTACCATTTACTGATGCCAATTTTGGCACTCCATCCAGCTGGGCCTTTCAACATGTGTTGCATCACACAGGGGTACAAATGATGAATTAGAGAGCAGTACGTTAATCAAGATATATGCAACACTAACAAGGGTAATCAAAATATACAGACTTTTCAGGTCTTCTCTAGAATTTGGCAGATTCCCAATTGCAGCATGAAATCTGTGAGTCTGCCCTGTACTCAAGGAAAGAAAGGATTATTTAACCGAGCTCAATAATGCCCAACTGCAATATTTCAAAAGCAAGGGAAGCTTTCATGAATGGTCTTTCTGAGGTTCATGCAAAACTGCCACGATTGAGCAACCCTAGTCACCAAAGGTGGCAAAAAGTTCTCTCCTTTATTTTACGTGCATGTTTATTAGTGTGTCTGTGTTTTCCAACACTCCTGATCATACAGTTTTGTCTACAAACTTGGATTGAAATAAGCGTCAGTACTCCACTAGACCCATTTGAAAAGGAAAAAAAAAAGGAGATTGTTTTTCAGAAGAAAATTTTCTTTTACTTTTTGGGGGCCTCATTCTGATGGATATATTTATAACATCTAGATTTTGGAGAATCTAGATGCTTGTAGATTTTTTTTTCACTCTATTTTAGATGTTTTTGAGAGGGAAACCCTAGTGTTGTCAGGAATAGAATTTATTCTGACTATATTTATTTTTGATGAAATTTTTTCATATGACTTCAAATTTTGATGCTACAGTTGGTCAGTTATTTACTGTAATGGTAGATTTTGGTTGTTCTTGGAGTAACTGTAGCTTTAAAACAAATGGTACTCTTTATATAAGATTAACATTCAGCCATTTCAAATTTCACTCTTGAGTATTTGTATTTCTCCTCAGTAAGATCCATTTTTGCTTTTCCATTTGAGTATATATTTTCTTCATTCGAAGAGTTTTCCAATGATTGAACTCTTTGTTATTGTCTGATTTATAAACATGATGATTCAGATGATTCATTCAACAGCCTTCTTCACGTGTAATATCCAAATATGATGGTGGTAAACTGAATTAAATGGGTTATTCAGCTTTCTCAAAAAAAAAAGATTATCAGTTGGTAGCAATGAACCCAACTTATCCAGGACTCTCAGAAGGAATGATTATCCAACCCACTTCACAGCTAGGGAAAAAAAAGGGGGGAGGGGTCACACAAAATTTCCATAAACTCCTCTTTCACCCCTACGATCACCGTCCCTTATGTCAAAGGTACAGCAGAGAAGATACAGAAAGCCTGTGAGTCCCCCGATATCAGGGTCACTTTAAACAGTTCCAACACTCTTTGCAATTTACTCACTAAAGTGAGTCCTCCACAAGAAAAAAATCTGACCAGTAACTGCATTTGTTAATCCACGTAAATGCAGAAAGGTCTATACTGGAGAAACTGGTACACCTCTCAAAGTTTGACTGGAAGAACATAAAAAACAATAATCAAAGGAAAGATAGAAAGATCTGGAATGGCTGACCACATTTGCAGAGAAAAAGGCGAACACTTCTCTCTCTTGGAAGAAGTATGTATAATAGACAGGGAACGCTGTTGGAAACTGAGAAAACTCAAGGAGGCAGCCCATATTAACATGTCAACTGAATGTATGTCAGACAAGTGCGAAGTTTGACCCAATGTGGCTTCAACTACTCAACAGGGACAAGGTATGGAAATCCAAGCCTAACAAGGAAAGAAGAGATCAACATCACCCAAATCCTATATTGTAACATAGTTTTCATTGGAATATTCAGTTTATCACCATCATTTGAAAATTTTATTTATCACCATCATATTTGGTTGTTACATCTGATGAGGACCGTACAATGAATTACCTGAAATGTTGTGTCTATAACACAAACAACAAGGAGAAATTCCTTTCGATGTTAATGCTCCTTCTTGAAACTATTGACGGTATGAGTATATTTTCTATTTTGGTTTATGCACATTGAGATAATTCCATAGTTACATACATATGTTGATATACGTAGAAGAGAAAATTTATTTATTGAAACGGGCTCCCCAAGTATTTAAAGTTAGAAGACCACTGGCTAAGAGCCTAGCTGGTATGAATCTTACTTTAGACCCATACTCATTGTACTCAAAACAAGATTCTTATCATGATTATAAGGGTCTTACTTGGTACCATTTGGCCAGTGTATCTTGGCTGCTCATCATAATTGAAAAACCCAAGATCTTTATATCTCTCAAGGAGAATTCTAGTTGAGACATAATGCCCACATACGCCAATTAATATTGTATTAATTTTCAGATCCAACTATTACAGTATTTACAGCATATGATTTTCTTTTTTTTTTCATACAGGCACTTTTATGAGAGAAAAAAATTTTAGATAACAAACCTCCGTGTATTAGATTGTAAGAAAAGAATTCACTAAACAGTTTTTGAGTCAGGAAATATGTAACTAATAAGATTAACATTTCTTTGTCTCCTAAAAATATGCGTATTTGACATTGAGTGTGGCTTTAATAAAAGAAAAACTTGTGACACCACAATGTATTAAACTGAATCTTCAGTAAAGTCTAAATAGATCATAGATCAATTTCAACCACAGAAGCTAACATTGTCTATGTCCAGCATTTTTGGAGTGACCTCAAAACCAACATCTATGATATCTTTACACAATACTAATATGAAACCTTCCAGTAGATAATAAATCATACAAAGGCAATTTATACCAGATGCCCAATGGTACTCACCATTACCAAAAGTAAAGAGATTATACTCGTTGACTATTAAAAATTCAAGAAAATATACCAACCATTCACTGAAATAAGATAGTCGAAGAGATTAAAAAGACATTGTAAGCTTTCTGGAAGAATCTGTCTTCTTCACCAGAGTTGATATCCATAATAATACAACAGCTGTCAACAATTTTGAACTCAAGTAGTTCACAAAATCAAAACATATATTTAATTACAATTCATGTTTAAAAGCTGAAAAGAAAAATGGAAAGAAAAAACTCTTAGTTATGATATTAGCAGGTAATGAAGTGTGCTTAAATAACAGAATATTTATCAAAGGTCATTTTCATTAGAGATGGATGGATATATATATATGTTAATGATAAATGGATATATATGATCCAACAGAATGATCATAAATTGCATCATATTATAATAAAACTATTATTTGAAATGATCTCCACTATTACACAGGGAATGTATCATTTCATCTAGACAGTGTAAATAGAATAAACAATTAAAGAAAATGGAGCAGCTGCAGGAATCGAACCTGCAACTGATAGGGTAGCCGCTTCAACGTAGTGTTGCTCTAACTATTGAGCTATACAATTGCCAGTAATGCAAAGGCCCAAATAACTGTCCCAACTCAAAATTCCCATTTTGATTATTCACAGTCTATATCTGCTCTATTTGTTTCTTCCAATGCGACAATTATCTTAAGAAATATGTATGTATATATTTGAGAGAGACATATGCATACATACATGCAAATATGACTGCATGCATGAGTGTGTATATATGTATATATATATATATGTGTGTATGTGTGTGTGTGCAGATATAATGGTGTTATTGATTCTTTCTATTCATTATATGACCATAAATTCAGATAAAATGCCAAGCATAGATATCTCCACCTTGACACTGCTCTGAATTTGCTTCATAGTAATTTAAATTCATAATAAATGCAGAGACACACCTCATTTTATGAAAGATGTTTTAATCATATATGTTATGAAATTAAGATTAAGTTGCATCTGCCCACAAAAGAGTTAAGGATGCATGAATTGGAGATAAAGAAATTTCAATTTCTAACTATATATGTCTTATGTGTGCACAAACAAAAAGATACACACACACACACACATATATATATATATATATATATATATATATATATATATATATAAATTTTTCCTTCTTAGCAAACACGTTTAAGTCTTTTCCTCCTTGTGGGGATAACAGACAAGTCTTCCTACTCCGTATGGATTAGGGTAGGTATATATGTATATATATTTTTAAATCTTCTCAAAATATGAATTTGCATAATGTGTGCATACACACATATATACATACATGCATACTCAGGCAAATACAAAATTTTAATTTATATGTGTACACATACTGTAATAGTAATTCCCAAAATTGAAATCTTCAATACATTTTATACAGCCAACGGATTATTACTTCAAATAAAAAAACAAATGAAAACATAGAACAATTAATTATTCAATATAATCCTAATTGTTATTTATCACTTTTAGCCAATATGAAAGAAAATCATAGATTTCTTTGTGTTAGAAATTACGAAAAATTAGCACTGCCACTTCAACATCGTCTTTTTGGTAGCCATGAGCATTTGGAAATTGTGCAGGAGAAAGAAAAGGTAGTAATCATGGAATGGTAAGTCGGAGAAGTTTAGTGGATGTAGCAGAACTTACTAAGCCAAGCAATATGTGGCCAGCATTGTTGCACAACTGGCACATTCTGCACAGCTGGGAAATTTTACAGTAATTGCAAGACCCTCTGGCAGTGATAATCAAGTTCAGATCAAGCAGCACCTAATAAACAATGCGTTGTAGATCCCACCAACAACAAAGTATAATTTTTTCCTCTATGAAATTGATGTAGGGCTATGGCAGCGGTGGTATCCTTGTTGATTCAGGTTCAATGTTACATTAGACTGACATACAGGCACTATTTTCAGCACCTATGACGGTGTCGATCTATGTGTGCTCCAGAGAATTCAAAGGTGTCCATGTGTCCAAATGGTGATTGGGTGAACCAGTCAATGTGGCGTTCAATTTTTAAGTTTTGGAAACTTTGCTGGTTGCAACCAAATGATGGAGTGAGCACAGATAAAGTGCTATGTCATTTCTGTGCAAAGTTAACTGAGGATTGACTTCTATGATCCAGTGCAGTTTGTCCTGATGAAAGTTCAATGGTTGTGCTTTCCAAAGCTTGCACTATATTTCAAATTTGTTGCATTCAAACTAGGTGAACCAGTCATAAGCTATCACATCACTGATAGTTCTTTTTCTGAACACCTGGATGATCTGGTACATTGATTTGGCTAAACAGAGGCTCACCTCAAAATCATACAACAGACACATTCTCAAATTCACATGAAAATTTTTTTTTCTAATATTGTAAATGCATTGATGTAAGTCAACATGATGGGTTTGTAGAGCTGAACTGAAAATGTTCACAAACATACTACACTTAGAAGTTCTGAAACTGCTGCTAATGTGTAGGAAATTTCTTAACCCAGTAGCCATGCTTTAATCATATTTAAAACGAATGTATATATTTGAGTGTAGAATCTTGTGTAGGGAAATACTGAATGTAATGGGGATACCTAAATGAACTTATCAAAATGTAAGTATATATATATATATATATATATATATATATACATATATATATATATATATATACATATATACATACATACATACACACACGGATGAACATATGGCTGACACATAAACAGAAGTAAAAGTAGATGGATTTATTTCATTTCTTAAATCTTTATTATAAAAACTATTCCCTGACCGATTTTAACTATATACCCATTTTCTAAGGGGGAGAGTAAATGAATAAGAGTTGATAGTATCAATTCTAATTTGTAGTTTTTCTTTTCCCAATTGGCTTCAGTTGACATCTGGTTTTTCATTATGCATGTACATACTGAAATACATATGTGAAAACATATATAAAAATTCCCAAAACAGCTCCATGGTAAAGTTAAACAGCTGATGATCCCCACAATAAAATTAAGCACATAACATTAGGATCCACATTTAAATATTTGTAATAAAATTCAATATATAACACGGAAAACTCCAAACATTGTATATTAATAGTGATCACAAAATGACCGACTTGGGATGATGATTTTGAACTGTATGAAATTTGAACGTCAATGTGTAGAGTTTCAAAGATATATATATATATATATATATATGTGTGTGTGTGTGTGTATGTGTGTTTCTATATAATATGCATATTCATACTAATATATAATGATATATGAATTCATATAAACGTATTGTTGCATGCTGGATATATGTATGTATAGTTATATATAAAGTGAGAGACAAGAAGAATTCCCAGGAATGCAAGTGTACATAAATTGATTGATAGATAAAACCATTCAAAATTTGATAATAATGTCCAAAGGCAACAACAACAAAAAGAAAAAGAAATCCAACAAATAAAATTAGAAAAAAAAATCTATAAGCCGCAACCAAAAACCTATTAATTCCAGAGGAGTCCAATGCATCATGAAGAAACCCACAACATTCTTTTGCAGATTACTTCCTTCTGGTTCTCTTCATTCATTCTGTCATTTTAATGGTTTCCCTGCCGAACACTACCAACCAAAAAGGTGGAAGCAAAGAGGCCAAAAGCCAGTCACTTCCCTCCCAAAAGCTACTAGGTTTAGCAAGGCCCAGCCATCCCCACACACCTAGCAGACCCCACAGGTCTCTTCTGTCTACAAAGCCAAATGGCTTCTGCTTCAATCTTAAATTCTTCTTCCCCTACTCACTGATTAATACATTTCCTCTTTCCCCTTCCCCTCACTCCCCAAGCTCTCACAGCTGCCTAGAGCTGCCTTCAGTCCTTCCTCTCTTCTATAAAAATTGCTACTTTTGCAATGCAATACATTGCATCCATTGTGCATGAGCAAAATGAGCAAGTGAAAATTGTTCAGCAAGAGGCTATGTTACTTTCATTACGATAATCATGTAATGCTGATTAGCCTCTACATGGTCTCAATACAAAAAAATATCAATTCGATTTCTTCCTTGGACCACGTTGCAATAAATCAAACTTGATTTTAGATACAATGTGCTAAGTAGTCTATAAATTCTTATCATTGTATAATAAACAAACAAGTCTGGTTGGTCATTGATTAGAAACCACTTTGTGACCAATGTCTTTTGGTTGCATGCCGTGATCGGGGTGATCAATTGAAAAATTGGAAAAAGGGGTGATCAATGAATAAGATCTCTTACATTTTGTTGGGCAATGACTTCTAATATGACAGTTTTTGTTGATGGTTTCTAATATTGTTTACATAGCATGTATACTTGAGTGTATGTCTGTGTATCTGAAAGCCAAGTGAAAAGATTAGCTTCTCCATCATTGATGCTATTCTCTCCTCGATGCTTAACTAAGCTACGTAAGGAGTTGTCTAACAGTTCCAATAATTCTAATTCCTACATTCAATGACCCTTCTGCTCGTTCCTAAAACGTCCTTCCTGAGGCTCACTTTTCAAATGCTGAACAGTAATTTGGACAACTTGGTTACAATTTTATGATTTCAGCTGTACAAGCCAAGAGATATCATATATTCTTGTCCTTAAGAGAAATATAAGAACAAATGTCTTAACATAAGGAATCATTTCTTTTTTTAAAGGTAAAAATAAGTATAGAAAATAATTAAATTAAATTCTACCAAGCATTAGAATATGCTTTAAAATCCCAACTTGGACATTCAGGTTTCTGGACTTCTATACCATGTATCACGTTTGTAAGTACAAATGAAAAAAAAACTAATTTCAAACTAGAGCAAAGGTCCCTTGCCTTTTGCAGTCAGTCTAGGACTTCAGAAGCTCTAATATTTCCATGGCATGAATATCTATTTCAGTGCTTCTCTTTTTCTCTCTACATTCATTTTTTCATTTCCTGGATAACGGCAGATCAATCTAGTGGTTGAGGCTCATTCGCCTCCCTCCTTCCTGGATATCTCCTTGATTTTCTTATCTCACCCAGCCACCAACCCACACATTCACTCCGACAGCCTCACTCCATTCCTTGCTCTTCAGCAACCGGACGATGGAGATTTATTTCCAGAAGCGGCCATATGTATGCAGCGAAGGATTGTCACAGAGGCTTTATGTGCCATTGGCCACACTGGCATTGCTCTCTTTTGAAAAGAGATCAGAAATGGTCCTTAGGGAAACGATGGATCGAGGCACTGGATGCCACCACCATCACACTGTAGGGTCTGGTGGGGAAAGAAAAGATCAATCTCATCACAAGAAATCTATTCGACAGACTCTCAAGCCACGCACTGCTTACCTAGAAAGATGGCACCGAATTTTGAGAATTTCTATCAAAAGAATTGATATTATACATATAGAGATAAAAATATGGATACCTGCATATGTATTAAATATGCCAACATATATATGCATGCACATGCAAATATGGATACCTACACACAAATCATTTATGCTAACACATACATGCATGCACACATATATATATAAAATATGCATGATATACGCGAACACATATTTATATGCACACACACACACACCTATATAAAATATCATGCCCTCATCATTTTTTACCCTTTATTCATATTTATTATTTTTTCTTCTTACATTCATCATGCATTTTTTCATGATTTACTTCATTTGTGATTCCTTATTTTTCCCCACGGCCACCCTTTTCCCCTCCAAATAACTTGAGTATTTTGGTTTCTCTCTTGGGGAATTTATTTGAAATGCAGAGTTATTTTTACTCATGGGAACATTACATCTCCATAGATATCGACATGTAAAAGTAGCATTTAGAGACGGGTATATCCTAAAGAAGTGCACACATGTATGCATATGCAAGTGCTCCCAAATAAACGTGTGTGTGTGTGTGTATGTGTGTTTCTTGTGAGAGAGTGTGCATGAGAGAGCTTTATGCATATACACAAATGCAGTGAGTTATTCTGCCACTACCTCCATAATTGTAGGCAAGAAAGAACATCTATATAAACAAAATAGGTGTGTGTAAGTGTGCACCCATAAAGCGAGAGTGAGTGTATATGTGAATAGACATGTAGAAATTTACAAGGATTGAAAACTAGGAAACAAAGTGCCACTCCAAAGTTTGAGCAATTTGAACAGCATGGGCAAATTGAATGTAGTACGGTCTCTGCTTTGTGAGCAATAGTTCAACACCTAGTTTTCCCCATCTCCCTCAAAGTAATAATCAAAAGGAGCTGGTTGAAATCAAGTGTTAGAATGAGTAATTTTTTTTTAATGGTCAAATTATTCAAACTTCTGGGTAGCACATTGTATCATACATGAAAGAGTTGGTGTTTGAGGTGATTATACGTTTCCTACTAGTGACATTGGTCAGTATTCAAGTCAAGTTAAAAGGCAGGAATTTAATTTCAGGACCAAGTAGTCCCTTCCCATTTGAAAGTTTGTTACAGCACTATCTTCTGACTCACTAGATTGAGCTTAGTGAATGTGTGTGTGTGCGCGCAATTGAAAACTGAATACATTTTGGTTAAGGGTATATACGAATGAATTTATTTGTATCTTCATTTATGTGCATGTGTGTAAAAATTCATGTATACAAACACATATGTTTAGATATATACATTCATATACATGAATATCTGTGAGTGATAGCAAAGAAGATTAGGTATATTTCAGCATGTAAGTACATTTTAATGTATGTGTATGTATATGCATATGTACAGATAGATATGTATTTATATAAGTATAAATGAGTTAGGTTGAATGGAGGCAGTTTTGCAAGTGGATGAATTTGTGCCAAAGAGTGTAAGTCTCCCTCTTAGACTGAATGGGATTATGGTTTATTCTAAATAAGGAATTTGGTTGGCTTTCCATTTCCTTCAGCTACGTATCTATTTTGGATATTCTTGGCAGGGTTGGATTGCAGATTGAAAACTGGGTACACCTCATATTTTTCATAACATCAAGGCAATAAATATCTCTGTAAATCAAAAATATTTCTATGTGGTAACAACCAATGCTCCCTTTAATCAGTGGGTGCAAAAATCTCAACACGCGAATTCCAATTTCTGTGGCAATTAGAGATTTTTTTTGTGCACACATTATTTCCATTCGTGTGCTGGTTACAAAGAATGAGCATGTACATAGCTTACAGAGAACTAAGGTACCAACTATAAAATCCACTTCTCCACAATCTAAAAGAATCTAAATGTATCTATTCATTAATATACTAAACATGTGAATAAAACCAAGTATTTTGATACATACAGGTACGTGAATTAATATGTTAGCATGTCTTAGGTCATCTCACAGGAAAGAATAATTAAGGAAAGCATATTTTATCAAATGAAAATTCTTCAAGCCTTTATAGTGTTGATATTCCCTGGACCAAAAACACCATCAAATATTATCAATTACCATTGAAAGAATTTAAGCTAATTATAAAAATACATTAATATACCTGTATACATTTTGAAATTAGTTCTTCAGTAATATCATATAATACCATCTCTTCTTCCTCATTTTAACACATCTCAGATCTTTTGCATCTCAAGAGATGATAAAATCAGTCACCATAGATCATTTTCACCAATATCAGTAACATTTCAATAGTCAAGGGTTTATTCAATTTGTACGTCAGTTAAATGATTTCACAACTAATTTCAGGTTTATATGGCCTCTACATCAAGTAATGACTTATTACTTAAATCTTTTGTCTACTTCGTGGATATTTCTGAATCACAAACATCCTTTATTGAGGGTGTTGTGGTTAGTAATAGAAGTCAGGAATGAAGCTCACCAGATTTTCAAATGGTTGCTCTCAAAGTGAAAGCCCAAAATGGAGTTAGCTTGAATTTAAAAAATGAAACTGCTGAACCTTCAAGCAAGCTTTTCCATTACAACCCTATTAGTGTGGGCAAGCCTACATCTATGAGTACCAGTATACATCAATACACACAAAGGATTTCCTTGAAAAGCTTTGTGTATTTTGTAATGCTGGGTTTCCTTTGTTATATTACTTGAGGTCTGCTAGCAATCTGACGTCTCCAATAGCCCAAAGATCAAGCTGAGGATTACAAATGAATGAATAACAAGGGACAGTCATCCTAATAAAATTGTTGCCTTTCTTCCTTTGTTTTTTAGGATTTGAACTTAGTTTAAAGTTGACCGACAAAGTATTTGCATTCACTAGTTATAAAAAATGTACAAACAAAGTTCAAATATTCATTAAATTATAGGCAGTATTTGAACTAAATAGATTAACACAATCTTCTGTTCAGTCACCAAGTTAAGTACACTAAGCAATAACGGTAGTTGCGATTTTATCATCTCAGAATTACAGGCTTGCTTAACTCCAAAGTAAATACAAGCCAATGTACAGTTAACATAAATGGTTGATGTTCCTAGTAGGGCCATAATTAACAGAATTCAAGTGCAGTAGAAGTCATCTGTAAGATGATCCGAACAGGATAACATTGATAAAATCATATGAGAGAGAGAGAAACAAACATATTTAGTCAGTTGTTTACATTCCAAACTTTTTGCTCAACAATTGTAGTTCGTAATATTTTTTCTCATAACAACATTATTAAGCCTTATATAAATTTTAACAAAAACAGATTTTCCTTGGACGACTCAACTCCTTTATCTTTTTTATGGAGTTAGCACAATATTTTAACCAAAATGAGATTCAGGTAATTGATTGAGGGCACTACTAGAGAAGAACAAAGTTTAAAGAGGCAGCGTATATCAGCTTGTAGGCCAAGAACATAAATCAGATAAGTTTTTTCAACAAGGTGGTATCCTTTGCTTAGCAAAGAAAGTTTTGAGGAACTCCCCTGTGCATAGTTTAAAATTACCCGCTATACATGGTTGGTGGTATGGTTTCAAGTACTACTGAAATGGACTTATTTGATTGGTACAATAAAAAACATACCTTTGGGCGGGGGGGGGGGGCACTATTCATCTGCAGAAACAAAGTTTTTCTTTCTTCTTTAATGTATTATACAAATGATGAAGGTTGGAGAATGTTTTGAACAAAACATTGTTTTAACATCATCAGGGACATTATGGTGGAGTTCTATTGTCCAAACAAAATTTGGATTGTAAATGACTTTCTCCAAAGTTATGGACAGCACAAAATTCTGTTTGTATAGTATCTTAGAACTAGTTTTACTCCATCTTCTTATAGTTTCTTCTGATCGGTTGGTACATGTTCATAAAAGTAGTATTCCTAGTGGCTGTGAATTGTTTTCAAGTCAAAAAATAATTTTCTTAATTAATGACACGCTTGTACATACCATTCACCACAATTCTTTCAGTAAATGAGTTTCCAAAGCTTTGCTGGATTAGGAATTATATCAAACCAGTTGAGGCTAGGTATACACAAATTCAAAAATATACCTCCATAACTCCATACAAGTATCACTCAATTTTGCCCAGGACTCTTCCTAAAAATCATGGTCAACATAAAATTCCATAACTTCTTATCTTGTTTCTTTGCATGAAGAATGAACCAATCAGGATTTGTTGAATGGGGCAAGCTTTGGCACAAGGCTAAATCTCTAGAGCACTCAGCAAAGATTGGCAAGCAAGATTGCACCAGTACACAACCACAAATGCTTATCGATGAATCAATACCATTCATATCTCACAGCTCATACACATAGACTTCATGATTCAAATTCTCAACAGTTCAATCTTGGATAACAACCGACATGTGTTTATAAACATGATACTTCTACTGATACTAGATCTCATTTGGATACCATTTCCAAGACAATATGCAAACAAAATAAACTAAGAACCTTTTCAAAAATTCAGAGTAACACCTGTGGGCTCCACGTAATTTCTATGGAAGTCTTGGGAATCTTAAAGTGTCCACTTTTTATTTTGTTTACTCTGAAAGAGGTGCCACAAACTTACCAGACAAGCTTTTTATTCTCACCCAAAAAGCTTTTGTTGGAACAAATTGGCTGTTAAAATTGAATTCTAAAAAGAGTCTGAATTTTGAGAACAAATAATAAGCACTGGCAATGAAATTAATGTCACACTGTGATAAGCTTGTTACAGTTCTACAAATTCAAAGAGAAAAAGCCACGTAAGTGGACATCAAAAAGTTTCCATTTTCTCGTTTTCATTATCAAAATATACTTATGAATTATTCATCCTTTTTAAAAAATATATTCTATTCCAAAAACAACAAATGTAGTTTTACAGTGTTTTTTTTAAACATTTTCCTGACCAATCTGTACAGTTGAATGATTAGGTGAATGAAATGAATCATTGTGGAAAAAATCAAAGGAATATTGCATAAGTTGCCAGCAATTTATTTTCCTTTCTTTATAACATATTGTCTCAAAATTGATGATTTGCCAAAAAGTATTGGAGAAAAGAAAATCTCCCAAAGATTTTTGATCCACCAAAAATGAAATGCTCAAGACACCAGAAATACATGTGCATACTTGATTTTCATTCATTCAGGATGTTTTGGTTATTTGTTTTCCCTGAGGACACTTACCTTCTATTTCTTTGAGAGTAGTTAAAAAAACAAGCAAGCATACTGATCCCAGGTACTTACCTATAAAGAAAGAAAAAAACAAGGTTAAGTAATCAATCTGAAACATTGACAATAAAGAAAAATGCAGAATAATTAGAATAAACAATTTCTAAAAAGGCTGTTTTCATCCTCATTAAATGATCTGTCTTAACCGATGCTTTTTTTCCATATTTTCTGGTTGTTATGATATAAAAAATTCCATGTTAACGTTTTATCTACTTTCTTCAAGTCTTTGAACACAGGCAGCCACTTTAAATACGAGCGGCTGCAGCATTTCATTTACAAATGTTGATCAGATATAGTCAAGTTTGAATATTATACATATATATATATATATATATATATATATATATATATATATATATATATATATATAATTGCATGTACGGTTCATATTTCTAAATTTCTAAAATGGTGGTATCTCAAGTGTTGGGCTTGTGAAGGTCATGAAAAATAACTCTGCAAAATTTTAAAGTTGAAAAATTATTTGTAATATGACATTGATCAACAAGATTAAAATGTTTCAGTTGACTGAAGTTCTGAGATAAAGTACTTTTACCATTTCAAAAATTTTCGGACCAGTTTTCTCAACTTAGATTTGGAGGGGTGAAGTGACAATGCGATGATAAAACTGAGCCCTACTTAACCATGAGATTTTAAAGGTAATTGGTCAAGGTGTTGTCCATGAAAAACAAGCTCCCTGAACATGAGATGTAATCTTGGGTCTTATTGAAAGCTACTACTTTATTCTTATTTCACTCTAGTTAAATAGACAAAATATTCAAGAAAGAAAGTTGTGATGAAAAGCAATGTTTAGATAAGAAACTTGTCAAAAATCACTAATGGAAATACTCGATCCCAAAATTCTAAGAAATTGAAAACTTGGGACGAGTATCTTCATCTTCATTGCTTCTATCACAACATTTTCGAAAATGCATTCTTGGGCTCCTCTTAATTTGTTTGTTGCACCTGATGGCTTTCTTGAAGTTGTTTTCTTTTCATCCCAAGAAGAACACAGTTCAATGTGATTTCAAAATACAAGTGGGTGCAAGATACGCTCATAAGCTAGAGAACATATCAGCCAAAATGTTATGTAAACGACCAAGATTAAAATACTCATCTGAAAATGTGTGGAATAATGTTTCAGTTGAAGTTGGTAGAATTCAGTACTGCGAAAGTAATAGAATAATTTACTTTCTTCCAAGCCATCAAATATGATTTGCGGCCTTTAGCATTCACCTAATACTCATACGTACATACTTACAGTCAAATCATGCTTAAAGCACCTCTTCTCATTCGATCACTAAAGCTAAGTAGTGTCAAGCCTGATCAGTACTTAAATGCTTGGGAACATCAGGTATGGTAACCATGTGCTGTCCCCACATTAAAACCAATCCTGTGTAATATTATGCACTCACAGGAGGTATTTGAATAACTACTTATACATATATACACACTCCTTTGTTTCATAGGTTCTCAATTCACAAGTGAAAAATATCTTAAAAACTGCAGTGTTCAAAGATGGAAATACTTGGATTAATATTTCATATAATAATGACAATAAATCATCTCAGACCTCCCGGCAACCCAACCTATTCTTCTCTACCTTCCAATTTTACATTCAACCCCCATCATCCCCACCACCACTTTTGACAAACATGTCTGATGAAAAACAAGCCTGGCTGTTGCAGGGACAAACTTCCCTCCTACTTCTATTCGGACGAGAGACGATAACTGCAACTTTTGTATTGTATATATAATGAATAAATTCATAGATAGGTGAGACAACTGAGTTTGGCTCAGTTGGTAAGAGAGCTGCCTGGCAGTCAATTGGTCGCAATTTCAAATTATGGTGGGAAAATGTTAATCTTATAAATAGGTTTAGTTTATGTGACATGATACACAAATAGTGAAGGGTTTAATCCCCTAAATTAGGTGAGGATTGTTCTAGTTGTTATTGTTACAGAGGAGGGGACAAAGTCAACTCCACTTTTGACTGGAGTTGACAATACTTGAATATTTTCACTTTTTGTACTTTTGTTAACTAAACCTCAATTCTAAGTTTGAAGTTGGAAACAAATATTGCAAAGAAAAAAGCTTTCAACTAAAACCTGACAAAAAACTGTAAAAGTACTTTGAAAAATTAATAATTTTAAAATAATCACGGCAATTTTTGTACAGTTTGTATTTTTTAATCAAAAATGTTATCCAAATTAACAGCAAGAAATATAAATACAAATACAAAAAAATTATGGATTAATTTTTAGAAATCTGACACCAACAGGAAATTATAATTTGATTAAAGTCGTGATTACATGATCTGGAATAAAGTATTTTAATTTGAAACCCTTAATTAAAATCTGGAGCTCCACAGAATAACCAGGCACTGGGAGAGTACATTTTCTTATCAAAACACACAGTCTGAATGAAAAGGCTAACTAAATAAAACTGTTAATATAAAGTAATAACAGAAATTATAAGAAGCGGCAGGGGGTTGGGGAGTGGGAAATAAATCAGTTTAATGAGCAAATAACAAGCAGCAGAGTTGTAGTTGATTGTAAACATACTAGTCCCAATGCATTATCATGTTTGATAAGGTTACTACTACTGGTTTCTGTTTGGAATTTAATCAGTGAAGTTTAATGACATTATCACAGGCTCTAAACATTTCCTCAGAGATGGCAGATGGAGTCAGGAGTGCAAAGAGAATAAAAAGTATTATTATACAAGGGGAATTGGAAGAAGAAAAAAAATCCAAGATAATAGAAAAGAGAGAGAGAGAGAGAGAAGAGAAACTTGACTAAAAAGTATTTATTTCGGGTTGATATTTTTTTTAGATTGAAAAAAAAAAACCTTACACTTCATAAGATAATTTTGTATGACAGAAAAAAAAAAGGTCTTTTTCTTTTAAAGCCATACAACAGATTAAAGGGAAAATTAACAATTTTTAACAATGAAAAATAAAAATGAAAAATTAAAGTGAAAAAAAATTAACACAAATTTGAAAAGAAGTTTTCTAAAAAAAAGGTCTGGTTAGTCATTCAATAGAAACTGTCACATGACTAACATCTTGGCAGCCTGCCATGTTGGGAGTGATCAATAAATTAGTTACTTATCTCACCTTTTGTTGGGCAGGGATCACTAAGCAAAAGTCCAAATTTTCCAAAAAACAAGCGTGAATACTGCCAGACACAAACTAAGGGACTAATTTAGAATAAACTTACATTGAAAATTGAACCCGCCACCAAGAACCTAATTTGGTAGGGAATTTTTTAAAAAAAAGAAAAGAAAAAAAGAAACGTTCTTTTTCTCGACATAATGAGGAATAAATGTTTCAATTTTCGGCCCTCTAGCTCCATTGGTGCTGCCTATATGCATGATACATACATAGCCAGCGAAATCAACATGAAAATGAAGAAACATGTTGATGGTGACAGTTTTGTTTGATGGTTCCTAATAAAAATCTTACTTGATAACAAAAGATAAAATTTTGAAGTCATGACAAATAGAGAAAACAAAAAATATCAAAGTAAAATGCGATAGAATAAAAATATTTATGCAATAAATATTTAATCAAATCAAAAACAAAGTGGGTAAAGAAAGAATTTAAAGAATATCAATACAAAACAACTAAACATCAAAAAAATCCAATCTACAAATCAATCAATCAATTAGCTTATGACATGCACAAAAAAAAGAAGCCCACCCACTTTTTAATTAAGACTTTCTTCATCTGCAATTAATCGCATTCATTTCTCAACTCCTGCTTTTTGTCACAAGTTAGCACATTCCCTTCCAAAATTTATAGGTTTTTGGTCTTTCCAGGCTACAGCTCTTGGAAAATCTTACAAACACTTGAAATCCCAGGAGAGGCTGGTGTGAGAGAGACATTGCATAACTGGTATAAAGGTTCTTTCATAGCAGCCGTGGCTCTCTTTAAAGTGATAACAACACACGTCTTTGAATGCACTACTCGGTCCCAATGAATGCCATGAAAGTCAAGAGATCTCACTCAACACTTTGAGTCAGTTGGCCAGAATCATGGCGGCCACTTCATCCCGAAACACATCTCAGAACTGTCCTTGACCCTTTCAAAACGGAACTTTAGCAAACAAATTAGATTTGGCACAGGTTCGACAAGATTCCATGCACTAATTCGCAATACATTCAGTTTCTATTCAGTTGGTTGGGTCACCCCGGTTGCAAAGTGGCCAACTGGAGAGAGTGGTGCAATCTGGGCTCTTTAAAATGGCTATCCAAGTTGATTCTTCAGTCATTCAATAACATTAAGTCTCAAATGGAGTGAAAAAGAAAAGAGGGAGAGAGATAGAAGGGAAAAGATAAAGAAAATAAGAGAAAAAAAAAGGAAGGATGTTGAGAGAGAAATGGTTGGAAGGAAACCGGTAGAAGAGGTGAAAGAAAGAGAAGGAAGGAAAAAAGGATACCTAGTGAGAGGAAAAAAAGGGAAAGATTTTTAAAAATCAATGAAAAAAGAGTGGTAGAGTGAAAAAGATACAGAGAATGGAGGATAGAAAAAGATAAGAGACACCAGAGAGAGAGAGAGAGATGGCTAATATGGGGAATTGAAGAACAAAAATTATCAGTGAAATATGGTGAAACATTTTCTGAACAGGACTCTTTTAAAAACTATTATCCTCATCTTAGTTGTTGTTTGGTTATATATATATATATATATATATATATATATATATATATGCACACACACACATACTCAAGACAGTTTACTGGGCTTTCATATTTACAAAAAAACAGAATATAAAATAGACCAGTAAAACCAAGAAAAAAAAATGAAAATGAAAGATAGATAAGCCATAGAATTAAAGATTCATCAAGACCATGATCAAGATAACTGACAATAGGACGTAGAGAAAAAAAACAAAATGATACCAGCAATTTCAACTACAATATAAACGGTAAATGGATTTTGATGATCATCCTGCCATCTCAAATTTCCCAAAGCAAAGACTTGATCCTCTGCACCATTTCAAGTCAACTGATCCTCAATAATATAGATCCACTCAGAGAGATGATCTCAGCTTTTTTCTTGGAGACCAGCACAGTGGATCTTCTCCATAATGAGTTGTCTCAGATGTGCATTACATGCTCAAGAGTCAGAAAAACAATCCAGCATTGCATGATTAAGAAATGTGACTAAAACAAATTTGCTCTTTCTATTGATTAAAGTTGTCCACTGGTTCTATTCAACTCATTCATCGAGGTGGTTAATGCCCGAATCAAAATCTTCCAGTAGACTTCTAAAAGAGAAAATTTCAAAACATTCAAACATACTCGAAAATTTTTCAAATTAACGACAAAAATTATCTTAAAGACATTGGAAAAATTCTGTATCTATGAGACAAGATTATTTAGCTTGGGATTTTTTCTCAGAGCAAGTATTGAACATGAGCTTTTAAAAACTGCTAAATGTAAAATCTACAGAATCAGAGGAAACAATGAAGAAAAGTAAGAAAAAAACCAAAAAAAACCCTTGGAAAATGGTCCCTCATTTTGAAAAAGAGCAAAATATTGATTTGTAGATGAAACAATTCAACTTTCAGACAAATATTTTACATATTATGACAATGAAATGGCTCATAATGAAACGAAGGCCATTAAAAAGATAGAAAATTAGTAGGAGTTGCAAAGGAAAGGTGACAGAAATATAGAAAAAAAATAATATTATCCAAAAAGAGTCATAAGAACAGGCAAGCACAGATATAAGGTGAAACAAGAAAAATAAAATAAAGAACAGCAAAATCATCTAGTCAAAAAAAATAACCCAAAAGATGATAACAAAGTTGGACATAGCATGAAAGCCTATGAAAGAAAATGATAAAAACTATAGAATTAAAGAGTTCAGGATATTTTTTATTATTTTTTCCAGAGAAAAAGCATTTTATATTTCCTACCACTTTTTACACTGAGGAAATGTTCTTTTTGTTATTTTTCTTCTGACTTCAGTCAAAAAACCTGTTCCTATCCCCATCTTTGAATCTTTCACCATTCTGACAATTCTGCTCCTTCATCATTTATGGCTTTCTTCCTAGGAAAAAATTCTGGTGATGCCATAGTTAAGAGAAAATTAGCCATGACCAAGAGTGTTAGAGCCATTTCAATAAGAGGTTTGAGAGAAAGCAAAGTGGATGAAGGTGGTATACTAGGCCATTTCGTTCTCAATAAAAAAAATTTTCTTATTCTCAGAGAAAAAGAAAAGTTGATGAAAATCTGCAAAAGAAAAAATTTTGCGATAGTAGAGAAAAAAAGAAAGAAAAGAAGGAAGGAAAAAGCAAAAGAGGAGAGGAAGGAGAAAGGTGAGCAAAAGAGGAGAGGAAGGAGAAAGGTGAGCAAAAGAGGAGAGGAAGGAGAAAGGTGAGCAAAAAAAGGAGAGGAAGGAGAAAGGTGAGCAAAAAAAGGAGAGGAAGGAGAAAGGTGAGCAAAAGAGGAGAGGAAGGAGAAAGGTGAAGGAGAGATATGAAAAAAGGAAAGAGAGGAGAGATAAAAAAGGGGAAAGAGGAGAGAAAGAAGAAGGAAAGTGAAACAATAGATAAATGAGAGATAGGAGAATGAGAAAAGGATGAGATTAGAAAGGGAATAATGAAAAACTTGAAAGAAATAAAGATAAGTCTTTTTTTAAAAGTTCAATGATAAGAATGAGAAAAAACAATGGAAGGAGAGGAAAACAAGATGATTAAAGAAGCTGAGTGAAGAATAATGATCATGAAGGTCTCACAGATGCTTCTATAGATTCCAGCTGGCACCTTGTTAAGAACCCCTCTCACCATCACTTCTCACTGATAGTTTCCTCAGCCACACCCCCAACAAATCACCCACACTTATCCCTACTACCCATTCACTTTCTGTCTTTCCAACAAAAGGAATGAAGAATCTGGAGAGTTTACTCTCTTGGTATGACCCAGAGGCAAAGCAAATGTCTTGCTGAAGATCTCCCCCTCACAGACACACACACACACCCTCACAATTTGGGTGGGAAAGAAAAGCTTCAAGAGGGACCAAGACAATCAATCCCTTTCAAGTGCCTAGGCTCTATTCACCACTTCTCTTGTCTCCGAGTGTGTGTCCTTAGTTACAATAACCATTGCCATACCACACAAAGGCTGGATAATGGCTTAAACATTACATATCTATGTATATCAGATAGCAAAGATTGTATAGCCTCTTTCTTTACATCTACATTCAACATCGAAATACATTATTCCTTTCAGAGTAGAGCTACCTTCAAGTGTATCTGATGGATGTGTACAAGTTGATAAGTATCTGTGAGTATATAAATACATATATATATATATATATATATGTGTGTGTGTATATACACAAGGCGCAAAGAAGAAAGTGTTCTCAAATGAGAATACAGATACTAAGCACATACAAACTAAGATATCTACTTTTCCAAAGCAACGGATTTGAAATATGTATAAGGGTCATTTAATTTTAGTTCTTTGATATTTAATTTCGGACTAGGTCAAAGAGAGTATATGGGAAATAAATCCTTTTTGATTTATATTCTTTTAATGGGAATGACTGTGATTCATGGAACATTGAAAATTATATTCAAGCCTTTGATTAATGCTGTTACAAACACTACACAAATCAAGTTCAAATTAATTAAATAATTACTGCAATTTTGTTCTTCATAAATATTATTTCTTATGACATAATGTACTCCAGCATCTTCACGGAACAATATTTAATCAAATTTCAGTCGCCCATTCATTAAAATTGGATACAAAGTACAATTTGTACAAGGCATGACCCAGAAGTTCAGGGAATTCGAGCAGCAAGTTCAAACTGAATGAAGTACCGACTTCTGTCCTTACTGCTGGTGAACCAGTCTGTAAATAGGCTAATGAATTTACTCCAAAGGAGGCAGTGAAACCCTTGTGCTGGCCCTGTTTGCATGTCCCCGTTAATAGAGAAAATGCTGAGAAAAGTAAGCATGGGTCTGCAAATGAAGATAAGTAAAGAGTGACATAAACAAGGGAAATGTGTGTTTTTTAAAATAGAAAAGGCAGAGGAGTGTGCCACCTACCAACCCAAACTAGGTGGTCAAATAAGGCAGCCGGTTGGGGCGCAGACCCTCTGAGGGGCACAATACTGACCTTTCAGAATCAAGCAAACAGGGACGCAAAAACCCCTGGGCAAATTCTAAGTTGCATCTCGGGCACATTGAAACCCTTGTGCTGGCCCTGTTTGCGTGTCCCCGTTTTGAGTGAGTAAAAAAGCAAGATGTTTCTGTCAACTCAGAAAAAGTAGAAGGGAGCTTTTTGTGTGTCAGCATGTCATGAAAGAAAAAAGCATGTATGTATGTATGTGTGTGTGTGTGTGTGTGTGTGTGCATATAGACGAAAGGGCATATGCACATGTGACAAAGGGAAAAAAATCATAAGTCAATAAATGTAAAATAAAAGACACTCAGTGTGAAAGATTGTGTGAACAGTTAATCACTTATGTCCATATAGGCAATCAAATGTATTAGTGTACCTAAAAAGTGAATTGAATTCTGTAAAAAAGCACACAAACACACACACACACACATATATATATATATATATATATATATATATATATATATATATATATATATATACATATATATACATATATATATATATATATATATATATATATACATATATATAAATGCACACCCACACCTGCTTTACTCCATTAGACAGAAATACTTGTCTTGTATATATATATATATATATATATATATATATAGATAGATAGATAGATAGATGGATAGATATAGCTATATATGTGAACATATATAGCCCTATATATATATATATATATATATATATAGGGCTATATATGTGTACACATGACAAGTATTTCTGTGTAATGGAGTAAAGCGGGTGTGCATTTATATATGTATACATCATTCACTTATACATGAGGCTTTCTCATTTTGCCACCACTGGGCCAGGGATGTCATTAATGAAATCTAACTAAAGTTGCAATTACCATCTGAAGAGAAGCAGTAACGGTGAAGACTGAACCAAGCTGGCCATCACTTACCACTGTCCACCTACCTTTAACTGGACTATTTAGTAGATATGAGATGGAGTTGGAGAAAGGAGAAGTAGGGAAGGTTGAAATGCAATTACAAATGAGGCTGTAAGGGAGGAGGAAGTATGAGAGCAAGAAGCCTGATTGGAGGGATGAGGCTGAATCTGGTGTATTACATGTGAAGAGATGCTGACAGGAGAGAGAACCAAATAATTAGCTAAAAAGAAAAGATGAAAAAGAGAGAAATGGTGAAGAAGAGAGAAAAAGGATAGACTTTTGATCGTTTAGAAAGGAAAGAAAATGGATACATTTCAATTATGTCCTCCCTGCATATATATATATATATATATATGGTGGATGAGAATAATCTCCCCATTAGAAATTATATGTAACTTTTTCAAATATTGGTCAATTTTCGCGGAACAAATTTCATTTAGGTAGTAAAATTAAATTTATGATTTCAGGTATCAGTGAAGAAATAAAAACGACCAATTTCCAATAGGGAGTTTCTCTTTTAATAGGAGAGTAGGAGGCAATAGTTCAAGGAGCCATCAATCAAATAAATTAGAAAGTAAGAAAGATATATATATATTGAAGAGACAGAAAGTGAGATTGAATTTGTCTAAAAAGGCAAGGATTAGTGCAGAATATGAAAGAGAGTGTAGGAGAGCAGGTAGGGTGAAACAAGTCAGGAGAGAACTAAAGATACAGCACTTTGATATGGAATATTCAGTGGTGTGGTTCAGTGAAATAGTATATAACAGACAATTCAGAAATCTGAAATTATCTCTTTTAAAAGGAAGGTTTATTCCATACTATACAGTCAGTATTCAAGAACTGAGAGAACTCATTGTAATTATGTAGCACCAATCAATGAAAAAAAAGAAGACTGATAGCCAAGTTAACAGTTTCCTACCAAAATGCCAGATCAGAAAGACAGTGAAATTACATAATACACGCCATCACAGTCAATAATTGAACAACCATGGCGTAAAAATTTGAAATCATGTAAAAAAAATTGTATCGAAGAATTAATATGGTCAGAATAAATTACATTCATGACGTCACTGGAAAACACCTAATAATCATCTAAAAACATCCGGTGAATCTAGATGTTATTGATAAACTTGTCAGAATAAGGCCCCCCAAAAGTCAGTAGTTGAGTACTGATGCAATTTTCCAAGTTTGTAGACAAAAAAGTTTGGCTAAGAGCACTGGAACAAACAAACAAATTTATAGACCCATCAGAATCAGGCCCCCAAAACATCAAAAACCGTTTTTTCCAAAAATCAAGAAAAATATTTTTAAAAGTGGTTTAGTGGAGTAGTGATGCCAATTTTCAAGTCTGTAGACAGAATGGTATGGCCAGGAGCACTGGAACAAACAAACGAGCAACAAAACAAACTGATAAAAACACATGAACGAACACACGCATATATGAAAAAAGGATAGACCACTTTGCCATCTTTGATGGCTACAGATGTTCAACTGTCTGTCCATCCCATTCAAATACAAACACAAGCTTATAACAAGTAAAAGCTGCAAGGAAACCCTGTTACTGGAAAAAAAAAACTGACATTTTCAAAATTCTTTTTAACTTATCCACTCATACACCACTATAGCTCAATTTAATTTCATGTAGCAATTACATCAAGCTATTGTGTTTATTTCATCAAGAATAAACTATTAGTGGACATGTAATGGCAAACGAAATGTATTTGAAATGAAAAGGACAAAACAATTGTTTGCGAAAAAAAGACAGCAGAAGACAAAAAAAACAAAAAAACTTTGCATCAGAGGTTATTAAAAAGAATCAAAGACACCACCTTTCCCGACCCCACAAGCAAGCGCCAAAAGAATTATAGCCGACTCATTATTTTGTCACTTGTCTTCCAATCCCATTTTAAATTGCTGTAAGTTAGTACTGGCATTTAGAAACAACAATGAATTTTTTTTTCTTTTTTGAATACGACATTAACCGAAGACAACAATGAACACAAGTGTCTCAGAAATGTCAGAAAGAAACCAATATGCCAGGCTTTGTGTACAAGAGTCCTTCACAGAATACAAGTGTGTCTGCAGCAATTATTTCGTGGCAATTTTACAAGGACACTGGAAGAGAGTGGATGATAAAAAAATATGGTTTCTAAGATGTGCACCTGTACATAGAGAAAAACTTGAAAGCAAAAGGCACATAAAAGGAAATAATTTCACTGCCTCCAATATCAAGGAACAAATATTCATAATAATTATTACGAAAAAATATTCATAGCCTTCAGCCATGGAAGTTTGGAAGTCAGTAGCAAAATTGGGAAAGGCAGATAATGGCTGAAGGAAACAGAAGAGAGGTAAATATACAGGAATGAAAACCGAAGGAGGGGGGACAGGAATGTAAAAGGATTTGAAAAAAAAAAAACCCAAAAAAGAGAATCCAGGATCAAATATACTTGACTGGAAAAAGAAGGAAGGGCAAATATACAAAGCTGAAAACTTGCAGAGGGGGCAAATGTACAAGGTTGAAAACCAGCAGAGGGGGGCAAATGTACAGGGCTGAAAACCACAGAAGGTGGCAAATGTACAAGGTTGAAAACTAGAGGAAGGTGGCAAATGTACAGGGGTATAAAAGAAGGGGGGACACAAACATATATAGATTAAAAAGCTGACACTAATACAAAATAGTGAAAGAAAGGTAAGCAAGAGAAACATTTACAACTAGGTCTTTGTTACAGAAAGAATGGTAGATGAGGAGCAAAAGCTCTTCCAAGATGTGCAATAATTCCGGTGTTTTGTAATACCAACCAAATACAGCTTCCAGCAAACCAACAATTTAACATTGTTTCAGTAACAATGAGAATACGGTGCATGTGTAATGGAGCAAAAGATCTTAGGCAAGAGGAGTTCTGATTGCGCTTCAAGCAATCAAGCTAAGGATACTTAGAAAATGGATGACAAAGCCCAGACACAAGACATCTTAATAGAGTGGACGGAGACAAAGAGAGAGATAGGTACTTCTTGAAGTAGAAGAAAGCGGAAAAGATGAGCAGGAAAGAGAGATGCCAAATAGGTATTTTTTTTTTCAAATGATAAGGAGGTATCAAAAAGGATTCAGGTTTGGTTAGCCATTTAGTAGAAACCGTCATGCAACTAACATCTTCTGATAGTGTGCTATGTTGGGGTTGATCAATAAAAATATTGGAAGAGGAGGTGATTAAAGTATGAGTCACTTGTTTATCTCTCGATGGGCAGTGATCATCAAAAAGTTTGAATTCTCATAATATAAGCGTGAATGCTGCCAGACACAAACTAAGGGATCAATTTAGTATAAATGCAGATAGCAAATTGAACTTCACATGAGTAACCAATGGGGTTCAAAAACAAAAAATGTATTTTCAAGACATAATTACTCCTTACATAACAAGGAGTAAATTTTCAACCCCTCTAGCTCAGAAGTCAGCGCTGTGCAGCAATTTAGCCATAAAACAATCAAACAATAAAGTAGATCCAAGGAGAGAAAGATGAGGTTTTATTCCCAGATCAAGAAAATTTACACTCTTTAGTAATCATAGTAACCCTCTTTCAATAATCAATGTGTTGTAATGCCAATGAAAAAAAAAAGATAAACAGTCAACACAGCAAGTCCCTGGAGGAGCAACAAGAATGAAGGATTTAGTTGATTATACTGGAGTATACTCATCAATATCATAGATGTCATAACTACCAAATCGGTAAGTGAAATTCAATCAAGTTCAAAACAGAATTGCCAAATGACGGAAGTGAAAAGGAACTTTATTTTTTGAACATAGCTTTAAATTTTGGCAAAAATCAAATGTAACATTAGAGAAGTTGCCAATCTTATTTGAAATCCAAGATCACCAATTTTTAAACAAATTTCTTCAACTAAAATGCCTCTAGTCCACACGTTGAACTTGGGGAAAAATTACTCATCTCAAAGGTTTTAGCATTCATCAAAGGATATATTGCAATGTTTTGATTAGTATGGGTTTCAATGTAGAACAGTTAAGGTATCCCTGTACAAATTGATGTAACTATGTATAAGCTTTTTGAACAGTACAAAAACGTCAGGAACATTTTAATCACACTTTTCAAGGTATTTCAGTATATGTAATGGATGGCATCATTGTGAAAAGATTTTTTTTGAATTGAACGAAGCCACGAAAATCACAAATAGTTTTCTCTTTACTCAGTCACAAACAATATTTCCATAAAATTCATAATCAATTATAAATTCCCCAAGTGTTGCATATTTGCGAATACCTATGTATATCTCACAGCTTTATTGCACAAGCTGGGGACTTGTCACTTGCCATAGCTCTAAATGGGGAAATAAAGTGTACAAGAGTACTTTTAACGCGTTAGTCCCAGAGAAAGCAATGTCCAGATCGAGCTATCACATCGCACATTCACTTGCCGGCCAGCGTTGTTGTCCAGAGTCATAACCGACCCAATCAAGTGGACAGCAGTGTCCATCAAAACTATAACAAAATCAATATACCCGTAGGAGCTGCGAAGGAGAAGGCAATCTCCACTGGTCGTCTGAAGTGGAAAGAAGGAGAGAGAGAGAAAGGAACATAAGGAGGGGTGGGAGAGAGAGCAGTGTGGTGGAATCAGTGGTTTGAGTGGAGTAGAAATATTCTTCAGGAGTACTTTCACTGGCTTAGAGCACTCTTTTCAGATGGAAAAGAAGGTAAATATGAGAAGATAATGGGCCTGGTTTACATTTAAGAGAGGGGATGATGGGGAGGAAGGAATAGATATTAAGAAAAAGGTAATTGTAGAAAGCAGGAAAGAGGGAGAGTGTGTGGAGCAACAGGTGATCACATAAAGAGGGTAAAAAGAAAAAGAGAGATGGAATGAGGGAACGAGAGAGATGGAATGAGGGAACGAGAGAGATGGAATGAGGGAACGAGAGAGATGGAATGAGGGAACGAGAGAGATGGAATGAGGGAACGAGAGAGATGGAATAGGCACGGACAGACAGAGAGAGAGAGAGAGACAGAATGACACGGACAGAGAGAGAGAGAGAATGACACGGACGGACGGACGGACAGAGAGAGAGAGAATGACACAGACGGACAGAGAGAGAGAGAGAGAATGACACGGACGGACAGAGAGAGAGAGAGAGAATGACACGGACGGACAGAGAGAGAGAGAGAGAATGACACGGACGGACAAAGAGAGAGAGAGAGAGAATGACACGGACGGACAGAGAGAGAGAGAGAGAGAATGACACGGACGGACAGAGAGAGAGAGAGAGAATGACACGGACGGACAGAGAGAGAGAGAGAGAGAATGACACGGACGGACAGAGAGAGAGAGAGAGAGAGAATGACACGGACGGACAGAGAGAGAGAGAGAGAATGACACGGACGGACAGAGAGAGAGAGAGAGAGAATGACACGGACGGACAGAGAGAGAGAGAGAGAGAGAATGACACGGACGGACAGAGAGAGAGAGAGAGAGAATGACACGGACGGACAGAGAGAGAGAGAGAGAGAATGACACGGACGGACAGAGAGAGAGAGAGAGAGAATGACACGGACGGAGAGAGAGAGAGAGAATGACACGGACGGACAGAGAGAGAGAGAGAGAGAGAGAATGACACGGACGGACAGAGAGAGAGAGAGAGAATGACACGGACGGACAGAGAGAGAGAGAGAGAATGACACGGACGGACAGAGAGAGAGAGAGAGAGAATGACACGGACGGACAGAGAGAGAGAGAGAGAGAATGACACGGACGGACAGAGAGAGAGAGAGAGAATGACACGGACGGACAGAGAGAGAGAGAGAAAGAATGACACGGACGGACAGACGAGAAATGAAATAACATGGACTGGTGAAAAGGGGGGGTGGAAAGAAAGAGATGATGGGGAGATGAAGAGAGAGATGATGGGGAGATGAAGAGAGAAAGAAAGTGAAAGGGGAATTCGAATGAGAAAGAAAGAGTGAGGGGAGATGGAATGAGAAAGAAAGAGTGAGGGGAGATGGAATGAGAAAGAAAGAGTGAGGGGAGATGGAATGAAAAAGAAAGAGGAAGTGGAAATGGAAAGAGAAAGAAAGAGTGAGGGGAATGGAATGAAAAAGGAAGAGTGAAAGGGACATGGAGTGACAAAGAAAGTGTGAGAGATAAATGGAGCAAGAAATAGAGAGTGAGGAGGAAATGGAGAGAGGAAGAAAGAGAGAGGAAAATAGAGGAATTAAACAAAGTTAGAGAAGGGTGAAAATGTACTTGAAGGTTTTCACAACACATTTGTCCAGGTACAAGTTAATATTGCCCTCTTGAAAGTGCAATGTGGACCACCCAAGCCATTACCAAGACTATCAGTAGTACTATTCCTTTTACACTATCCCAATAGAAATGTCCTTAAAAGACATTTTCGTCTGCTTTGGCAGCATTGCAGTAGACTGACCAGGCACAACGGTCTACAATGGCTGACCGATTGGCTCTTGTGTGCTGTGAATGAATCCTAGACATCGATCTGTCACACTTTAATTTAGATACTTGACAAGCGATATCGGCCATCTTGCACGCATACGGAAACCTCAATGAGACATGGATACCTAACAACATACATATTATATAAGTGCTGCTCTTCAGTGTTCAGTTGTAGCAACACTACAAGCAAGGCATATTGAATTGCAACATGGAAAACTTATGCAGGATAAACAAAAATAAGATGCGTACAACAGGTAACAGAATAGCAAAAAAGAAAATAGTGTGTCTGTGTGTATAAATATTGAACAACCTTAGCCATCAAATATGGCAAAATGTTTGATCTTTTTTTTTATATATGTGTGTTTGTGCATGTTCCACTACTACTGGCCATACCATTTTATCTACAGACTTGAAAATTGGCATCAATGATTCACTAGATGCCTTCTAAAGAAGCTTTTCTTGGACTTATTTCGATGGGTTTATTTATAACGTCAAGATTCTTCTGTTTCTAGATCTCTTTTTACACTATCTTTGATGTTTTCCAAAAGAAATTACAGCTAGATTTTGCTGAATCTAGGGGTTTCTTCATCATATTTTAAATGTATTCAATTGAAAAAATGCCAATGATGTCATAGATAGAATACTTTCCTGCCATACTTATTCGTTGACGGAATTTTTTTTTTACATGACTTCAAATTTTGATGCTATGGTAGTTCAATTACTAATTGTAATGGCAAATATATATGTTTTTTTTGGATGAGGCTAGGCAGTCAGTGAACAAGGGGAAAGACTTCCACCCAGAATTTGTGCAACTCTAAATGGTCACAAACAACTATTAGGCGCCTTCTTCTGAAATTTCAATTGTAATGCAATGAGTTAATTTACAGTGGTTCAACACCCTCACCCTCCTCTATCCCAAAACGGCAGAGTGAGAGGATGGTATTCTACAACAAGATGAATGATACAGGAAAAAAATATTGAAACCTGCTTGGTTAATAAGAGAATAATTGGTTTTACTGTTCATAGACTGAAGAAATCGCGGGAAGTATGTGAATGCAAGTAAAGCTAAATCTATCTGAAGCAATATTGGGTCATCAGCTGTGATGATAACAGGTAGGGATTTTTAAAATTCCACAGGGCACCATCGCAGTTAATTAATATTACTAATAATCCATTTTTGATGACAAAAAGAAACTGAAATCATACAGGTTTCAAGTTCTGAGATGAGTTTGGTCATTATTCTCCAAATCATTTTGACTAGAATCCATGTCTTTGATGTGACAATCACTATTATACTCAGATATAGAGGGTTGGGCAAAAAATTGTTTTTTTTTTGCTGTTAAATGGCATTAGGAGCAATTCATTTCAACTAACTTCATTCAAAAAGATTGTTTTTGATTGTATTGTGACAGCTGTCGTACTAATGTGCATTTTTAGAAAAAGATTGTCTGTATTGGTGGAACACTGGAGATCGAAGAAAATAAACCAAAGTGCATTTAATATTCTGATGTGATTTTTGCCAAAATAAAGTAGGATTATCACTTTTCTGCCATGAGTTTTCAAAACGTATGCATGCACAAGCAATAAAGAGCTGAGTAAATTTCATAAACATCTCTAGGATTTCCTCAACATCATGCAAAGATGACACAGGGAAACTTTTGCATTGACTATCACAGCTCATCAAAGTGGGTTTGTGATGTGAGAACAGTCTGACCAATAACTCTACGTTATTTTTTTATTCCTTATAAATGGTGGGTAGTCCTCTTAAAGTTTGACTTGATGAGTGCAAAAGAAACATAATCAAAGGCGAAATAGAAAGATCTGGATTGGCTGAGAGAGAAAGGTGAACACTATCCCCCATGGGAAAAAGTCCAGATTATAGTAAACAACATAAACAAGAAGGAATCCAATCCCTCTCAAAACTATCGATAGTATATTTACTACTATATCTTTACTAAAAATTATACCGTTTAAAAGTCTAACAAATGTATATGATAAAGGAAATATGCCTTAAAGGGGAAAAATAGAATCTTTACTCTTTTTTTCTTCCCTCTCATTTTTACAGACTTGGTGACCAATTTTTGCCTCTGAATGAGGTGATGTGTATCTTTATATGATTTCAATAAGTTGAAGTATTTTCTCTTTTTTTTCTAAATACTCCAGTCAATTTTGAATTTCACAACAATTGCAATCTAATGAACGTCCATGTGATAGAAATATTTTCATGGTATAATTCTAAAATTGGGACATCATTTTTATATTCAAGTCTTGTTCAAACATCTTGACATTTCTCAAATTTTTACAATTTATATGCTGAATTTTTTCCCTACATTTTAAAGATGTTTCAGGTACATATTCAAAGTAAAAATGCCTTTAAGTGAAGGCATCAGAAATTTTTTTATTTAAATTCATAGTTCAATTTCTAAGTAGCAAGAGATAAACACGAGAATATTTTCATTTATCTCCTCATGATTTTCTCAACAATAATCGAACAAAACCTCACAGATTTTAAATACCACTTAAAGCTGTAACCACATTTAAGTGGATGCATGTTACAGAAAGTGAACACTGTTAGTTCCTCTCTATTGTCATAGAGAGAATTTTTAAAATTTAGCAATTTTCTTTTTAACTGCAGTATAAATCAACGGTTCTAAAGACAGGAAAAATTTCTTGTTAGGACCAAATCAAGATAGATCAAACAGTGCTTGTAAAGAATTGAGTGAAGTGAAGAGAAAGTGGTTAGTGTTCCTAATGAAAAGAGAAAACTGTTATCTTCATAAGAGGGGAGGATAATTAGAAAGAGGAAGCATTGGTAACGATAGAAAGATACAATATAGAGAGTGGGCAAAGAGAGAGGAATATTTCTTTCTTTTTTCAAGTCAAAGTGTTATATAATTATATTTTTTCAAAATCAATTCATGAGATAAAAAATAACAAGGACAAGAAACAGATCAGAGTATACAGTGCTTAAATTTCACACACACACATATATATATATATATGTATATATTTTTTTTTTTTTTTCTAACATTCTCATTTCATAATGACTTATATCGCATTTTGGACAATATGTTTTGTTTTATTTTTGATGCAGTGATTATTCATATCAATGGGAATTAACTTAGAAACTCAATTGGAAATAGTTTTAGAAACCATCAACCAAAACTGTCAACATAGGTTTCTTCAGTTTTTAAGCTGGCTATCTATGTATGTATCACGTATAGAGACTGCACCAATGAAGCTAGAGGGTGGAAAATTAAAGCATTTACTCCTTAATATCTATAAAAAATATTCATTTTTTTAAAAATTGCCGGAAATAAGTTTCTATTGAGTAACTAACCAGACCAGTTACTTTTTTAGACTTTACCGCCATGTTTCTTTTTTAAAACTGTATAATTTAGCTTCCATCAATCCAATTGAAGATGGTGATAATTGATATGAATTTGAATAAACTTTTCCTTAAAAAAAGTTTGTAGATCCATAATGAAAATATTAGGGAATAAGCAGAAATGATCAAGGCTAAAAGACTTATAATCTGCGTCTCAACAAATCTAGGAGGCTTGTGACCGATTAGATACAACTGCTTTTTTCTTGGAGTTCCTTAGAGATAAAAAGAGAAAAATCGGATATTGTGTTATTGGAAGACTTTATATATTAATCTTGATTACAGAAAATGGAATAAAATGTCTCCCTGAATCAATATACATTATCAATAATAGAGATGCTAAAAATTTTCTAAGTGCTTTTCTCTGTGTTTAAGAAAGACTGAAAAAATATTTGCATATATATTTCTTTAGGAATGCCAAGAGATGAAAAAAATCAAAATTAAAACTTGAAGCTAAAAAAAAAGCTAAAAAAAAAAAGTGAAAAAAATGACTGGAACAACAAATCGATAAAAATAAATAAACAGATTTCATTTTGTTTGTTTCCTCCCACCCCGGCTGCCACACCCACAAAGCTGCGCTTAATTCTCTACTTTTTTTTGCGTTGATTTTTTTCAACATCTTGCAAAAGTCAAGAGACCAACAATTTCTGTATTTATCTTCTCCAGCAAGACACATTATAAATGCATGTCCCTATGAAAAGTACAGCTTACTGGAATCTAAAATTTGAAAAAAAAAAATGATGATGATGATGATGACGACGACGATGAACAAAAACAACAGAAAAGTGAGAGAGAGAGAGAGAGAGAGAGAGAGAGTGAAAGAGATAATTCTAAATACAAAAAGAATTCATCAATCACTAACCTCACCCAGTCATTTCCCTCCTCCAATAACCCCACCAAGTTGCAAATAATAACTAAAAAAAATAAAATAAAATGACAAATTGCAAATAAAAACTAAAAGCTCGCAAGCAAGCAAGCAAACAAAGAAGACGATAGTGAAAAAGGAAAAAAAAAAATGACAAAATTCGTCCAGCTTTTAAACTGGGAACTACATTAAAGGGAAAGAGGAAAGAGAGCAGAAAAAAATGAAGACGGGAAATATTTGTTCAGATCAAATGAAAAGGATCGAAGAATTGTTTGCATAAATGTTTGTTATAGGTTGAATCCGATAGCTGAGACAGGGGAAGGCAAAAGTAAAAAGACGAGATTCACAAGTGTGTGTATGTGTAAGTATACACTGTATGTGTGCGTGTTAGATATGTATCTCATTGCATAAGGATGTAGATATGTGTATTTCATTGTATGTCATATCTAGTCAACAAATACATAGAAGAGTGTTCTTCAAGTGTGTTTGTGGTGTGCATATGTCTAAGTAAACAATGTGTGTATGACAAGTATACATGTGCATCACATATGCATTCCATGTTATAAAGATATAGATATGTGTCTACATTCTATGTATGTGTGTATGTCACATCCTTTCAAAAGATGATGTGGGACTTTCTTTGAGCAAGAGTGTGTGCACATGCATGCTTTAATAGACAATCTGTACATCTGAGTGGGAGGTGTCATACCATCTGACTGTCTCTCTCTCTCACCCTATAGAACTCTCTCTCTCACCCTATAGAAACCATCTAAACATGGGTGCAGCCCAGCCAAATTCCGCATGCATACTCATTGGACCTAGAGGAATGTTATTAAAGTAAAAAGATTGGAGAAAAAGACTTTTTTTCTAATGTTTTAGATGGCTGTTCCATTTACAATGTGTAAAAATGATGCTAAACTCGACCTTTATTTCTCGTTCAATATATATATGTAATCTTTTATGTTTATTTATAAAACTTGAAGGGGCCAAAAGTGAAGGTAAACTTTTTTCTGAAAACTTTTTTTAGTCTCTTTTTTCACTTGTTAAATATCTAACCCAGTGTAGACAAGTACTTCTATAAAACTTTCATTTTGATATGAGCATAGGTACATATCTACATTTTATGTGATATCTGATGAAATGATCACAGTGTTAAGTGCATATGTAAGTGTAAAAATCACAATCCCCCTACATAGAAACAGGTTTGAAAGAAAGAGAGAGGAGGGGAGACAAATTTGAATGAAAGAGAGAGGAAAGGGGCAAATTTGAATGAAAGAGAGAGGGAAGAGGGCAAATTTGAATGAAAGAGAGGGACAAATCTGAAAGGAACAGAGAGAGAGAGGGGTTAGATTTGAAAGGAACAGAGAGAGAGAGGGGTTAGATTTGAAAGGAACAGAGAGAGAGAGAGGGGTTAGATTTGAAAGGAACAGAGAGAGAGAGGGGGTTAGATTTGAAAGGAACAGAGAGAGAGAGGGGGGTTAGATTTGAAAGGAACAGAGAGAGAGAGGGGGGTTAGATTTGAAAGGAACAGAGAGAGAGAGGGAGGTTAGATTTGAAAGGAACAGAGAGAGAGAGGGAGTAGATTTGAAAGGAACAGAGAGAGAGGGGGTAGATTTGAAAGGAACAGAGAGAGAGGGGGTAGATTTGAAAGGAACAGAGAGAGAAGGAATAGATTTGAAAGGAACAGAGAGAGAGAGGGAGTAGATTTGAAAGGAACAGAGAGAGGGGGTAGATTTGAAAGGAACAGAGAGAGGGGGTAGATTTGAAAGGAACAGAGAGAGAGGGGGTAGATTTGAAAGGAACAGAGAGAGAGAGGGGGCATATTTGAAAGGAATAGAGAGAGAGGGGGCATATTTGAAAGGAATAGAGAGAGAGGGGGCATATTTGAAAGGAATAGAGAGAGAGGTGGGCAGATTTGAAAGGAACAAAGAGAGAGGCAGATTTGAGTAGTAGATTTGAGAAAGAGAAAGAGAGAGGGTGGATTTGAGAAAGAGAAAGAGAGAGGGGCAGATTTGAGAAAGAAACACACAGATTTGAAAGAAATAGACACACAGATTTGAGAGAGAGAGACACACACACACACAGATTTGAGAGAGACACACACACACACAGATTTGAGAGACACACGCACACACAGGTTTGAAAGACACACACACACACAGAGGTTTGAAAGAGACACACACACACACACAGAGGTTTGAAAGAGACACACACACACGCAGGTTTGACAGAGAGAGACACACACAGGTTTGAGAGAGAGAGGCAGGCAGGTTTGAGACAGAGAGGCAGGCAGGTTTGAGAGAGAGAGGCAGGCAGGTTTGAGAGAGAGAGGCAGGCAGGTTTGAGAGAGAGAGGCAGGCAGGTTTGTGGGTGGGACAGATTTTAACGGGAGAGAGAGGGACAGATTTTAAAGGGAGAGAGATAAAAACCAGAACAATTATCTATATATATATATATATATATATATATATATATATATATACACATGTATTCATGGAAATAGTATATGGACCATCAAAGAAGCAATCTTTAAGATGTTTTCTATGTATCAATAGATACATGTATCTTTAGTGAAGACGTATATCTATAGATAGATAGGTGGGTATGTATGTACTAAAGTGTGTGGGTATAGCTAGATAAGAAAAAAAGGATGCATATTATAAATTGTATAGGAGTATTATGCAACCATTTGTGTATAAATTGTACCATGCATCGACACACAGCTAACACAAGTAGTAGGCCAATAGTTGATCTTTATTCATGCTTTTGAAAACACTAAAAAATAACCATTACACACACTGTTTTCTTCTTAGGTGTACATATGACTTGAATACCTACACAAATATGTATATTTGCAAATACATAGATATAAATATACTGATGTAAGAAACATAACACATGCAATATATATAAGATATGCAAACAAAAGAAATAATTTGTCTTTATCTATTTAAAAATAAAAAACATTAATTCCAATATATGAAAGGGGAAAGGAAAAAAAAAAACCATACTGAACAGAAAAAAACCCCAAACAAATGAGTCGAGAGGGAGAAAAAAATCAAAGAATGAAATAAATGTAGATATCTGCATACTGCTTAAAATAACAGAGAAAAAAAAATTGTTTCTCCCAAACAAACAAAAAATAATAGATATTAATATTAGACACATACAAAGACACTTTATATGTTCCACTGGATGAATATGACATCCTATCCAACTCTCTGTGTCTCTCTCAGACCTGCCTTAATCCAAAACGGAAAGTGAGGGAATAGAGAGAATTTATTGATTTTCAGAAAGGGTGGAAGTGGGAGGAAAAAAATCAATTAGAGAAAAGGAAAAAAAAAAAAGAAGAAAGATAGGGGTGGAGAGAAATACAAGAAGAGAAAAAGAGAAATTGGGTAGAATGAAAAAAAAAAATGCCAAGGTGGATAAAGCTTTAAGAAATAAACAAACAAAAACACACTTTCTTGAAATTTAAACAAAAAACATCAAAAAGAACAATGCACTCAAAAACAACCTCAAAGGAAAATAATTTTATATATATATATATATGTGTGTGTGTGTGTGTGCGCGCGCGCATATAAAAAATAATGAGTGTGTGTGTATGTGTAAAACAATAATATATGAAGTGTACACGCGTGTGTATTTAATCAAACTTCTGCACTGAACTGCCCTGGCATTCTATAAAACTATGTGCACAAAGACAGACAACACAGATTATATTTATGTTGTGTGGTTACAGATCACAGCAAGGTTGTATCAGCCATTTGCAAATTAGGAGAAGTTTTGGATAAATGGTGCAAGGAATCTATAAATCTTCATCATGAAGCAGGCTTTTTTCTCTCTCTCTCTCTCTCTCTCTCTCTCTCTCTCTTTTTCTATCTCTTGGACAAAAAAATGATCAATGATGGATCTATGGAATTAGAAGAGCACTAAGTAAAATGAATCAAGGGGCCAACCCTCGTTGGAAGGATAAAACGCAAGAGCATTTCACAGCCAACAATTGCAACAGGGCCAGGGAAAGATGGGATATTTGCAGGTCACTGTAGGAAGGTAAACTAGAAACAAACCTGCAAGTGTGGTACAAGATATCAGATTCTGGAGGGAAAGATGGTGTGTCTGAGAATATAAGCAAAAAGTGTAAAGAGTGGAATGAGAAAAAGAGAAACAGAGGAAAAGAAGATTAGGGGAGAAATAAACAGCGAAGGAAAGAAAAAAGAAGAGAAAAGTAAAGGAGAAAATGAGGAAGTCAATAGAGGAAAGGAGGAGGAAAGAGTGAGGAGGAAGATGGAGAAAAGAAAGAGAGCAGGGGGGAGACAAAAAGAAAGAGAGCAGGGGAGAGACAAAAAGAAAGAGAGCAGGGGAGAGACAAAAAGAAAGAGAGCAGGGGGGAGACAAAAAGAAAGAGAGCAGGGGGGAGACAAAAAGAAAGAGAGCAGGGGGGAGACAAAAAGAAAGAGAGCAGGGGGGAGACAAAAAGAAAGAGAGCAGGGGGGAGACAAAAAGAAAGAGAGCAGGGGGGAGACAAAAAGAAAGGGAGAAGAAGAGTAAAAGAAAGAGGGGGAAGAAGAGAAAAAGAAAAGGGGGAGAAGAGGAAAAGAAAAGGGGGAGAAGAGGAAAAGAAAAGGGGGAGAAGAGGAAAAGAAACGGGGGAGAAGAGGAAAAGAAACGGGGGAGAAGAGGAAAAGAAAAGGGGGAGAAGAGGAAAAGAAAAGGGGGAGAAGAGGAAAAGAAAAGGGGGAGAAGAGGAAAAGAAACGGGGGAGAAGAGGAAAAGAAACGGGGGAGAAGAGGAAAAGAAAAGGGGGAGAAGAGGAAAAGAAAAGGGGGAGAAGAGGAAAAGAAAAGGGGGAGAAGAGGAAAAGAAAAGAGGAAGAAGAGGAAAAGAAAAAAGAGGGAAGGAAAAGAAAAAGGAGGGAAGGAAAAGAAAAAAGACGGAAGGAAAAGAAAAAAGAGGGAAGGAAAAGAAAAAGGAGGGAAGGAAAAGAAAAAAGACGGAAGGAAAAGAAAAAAGACGGAAGGAAAAGAAAAAAGAGGGAAGGAAAAGAAAAAAGAGGGAAGGAAAAGAAAAAGAGAGAAAAGAGAATAGATAAGAGTGATTGATTGGAAAGAATCCATTTGATAAAAAGGTCAGAAGAAGAAGAAGAAAACAAAAATGAAGGGGTGGAGTAGCAACAAGGGCAAATGAAAAGTGGGATGCTGCATTTTTTATTTATCTATAAAGTTTACAGTAAAACCCAGTCATTGAAGCAACAAACATATGGAAAGACCACTCTCCAAGACAAACCAAGAGCACTATCTTATAAAACATGCGTTATTTATTACACAGGTGCCGAGAATAGTTGCATTCCATATGTCAAAAATCAAGGGAGGCTCTTTGTTCACTTTGGTCGTTTCTTTGAACAAACCACAAGATAAAAAAAGTATACATTCCACCTGAATTCTTTTCATATATTAATATACATTTTTTTCATTTTTGCTTTCTTTGTATGCAGAGGTTACAGTTTCTCAATCCATCTTTCAGGTTTCACATCTAACAGCAAAAATAAATGAGGACAAATAGAAAGGAAGAAAAAATATCTAAAAAACTTAATTTTTTTTTCTCCTTTACATTGTTTTTTTTTGTTAGTTTTCCATGACTCCTTTACAGTTTCTCTCTCTCTCTCTTTTTTCTCCCCCCTCTCTCTCTCTCTTAGTGATCAGGGTTAAAAGGCCAAAACATATCAACCAAATTTCTACAAATAAAAGACTGCATTTGTCTGTCAGTGCCTCAAATAAAAAAAATGATGAATTCTTGAAATATGTCCAAGGATTCTCCTTACCACATCATCTTCTCTGTAGGGAGTGGGCTAAAATAATTTCAAGGTTTTAAAATCGAATTTTGAACTTGCTACATATATTTCTCATTGAAGAAACCACAGATATCTAGAAAATTATAAATAGAAGGGATAATTTCACAACTTTGGTTCTTAAAGATTCCACAGGCAAAACTATCATATTACATTTCAAATAAAACTTTAAATTTCCTTCACTGTTAATTAGTTCCAGTTACCATTCAAGATGACTCACAAAATGCAAAATATCTAGTTATACTTCCATTCAACGTGTTTCCTAAACTGTTTGAAACTCCATCTTGACACTTTATGAGATAAGATCTTTCTTCAAAAATTTGATGGGTTGCCCAACAATTTTAGCACCTTGTTAAGTATGTTATAAGCTGAAAAAGGTTGGAAATCACTGGTGTACATTACCGTAATAGATTTTGGTCTAATGAGTGCACTTGAAAAACCAATGAGCAGTACTCTTATCACTATCAGCATATGGCACCACAAGAAAATGGTATCTGCAGGTGCATTGTATGCACCGATAGAACTGCGTGACTGCAAAAAGGTATTCTATGAGATGTTTCCAGCTTCTTCAATGTGTGTGATGAAGCGGATATTTCGCAATCAATAGAGATAATACGATTGTTAGCAATAAGAAAACAGGTAAAGGAGGGTAGAGGGGGAAGGGATTGCAAGACAGTCTTCCATTGGTGTGAGTTAACACTTTCAACCTACTTATACTTGCAGGTGGAAAAACCAAAATCTCTGTTAGCAGAACTAACAGATTATTATATGCCCGTCTGTAATGGTGGGCGTCCCAACTCTAGGAAAAAAAAGCCCTTTTTTTCTCTATCCTTCATGCCTAAATAAGATGGTAAATACAGGCCAACCGTGTTATAAACTAGCCGCAATAATTACAGCTTGGGTATGCATGATATTCAAGGGCAGGGGATAGATGAAAGATGGCAAGCCTCATCAATATATTCCATTATGAAACTACATATAACTACAATCAGTTTCCCGCCCTATTGATGGTCTGAGGGAAATAGGTCACAACAATAGAGAGTATATATGTAGAAAATGAGTAGTATTGAAAGTGTTAATGAGAAAATGAAATGTTTTTGTCTAATTCATTTCATTTTTACAGTTGGTTTGCCAGTGTAAGTCAAATATACTTCTTAACAGGGGAGGTTGTATCAACTGTTATCAAATAGGCTTATGATGTTGTAAAATAGTATTCTGGCAAAAATATAGCCGATTCGAAGAGAAATTACGTTTTTATTTGCAGTTTTCTAGACAAGTAAGTAGGTGATAATATAGATTAGAATGTTGGGGTCCAGCACCCACCTACCCACCTTATATAACAAACCACCTGTGTATCCTGATGTTAGAGACATTTTGCAAAATTTGATTGGCTAAATTTTGGAACAAATGATAAGCATAAAAACAAAACTTGTAGCACTTTCATCAACTACACCAAGATATCTCGGTTGCTAAGTGACTTTCAGAGATTTTCTTGCAAATTTCACATTCATGCAGATCTTTTTAACTCTTATGATAACAATATGTGAAAAAAGTACAGGCTAATGACCAGTATAATCTCAAGCAGGCAAAACAGAGAAAAACTTTTTTTGATTGACTTTGAGAAATATAGTGAATAATGTTCATATGTTTATACCTATTTTATCTATATGATGTTGAACTGGTTCTGTGTGCTGATCTATATAAAATCATCAAAAATTTTTCAGAAGCCTACAAAATAAGGTTCAAGAATTTGATACTTACACACTCAACAGCACTCTTAGGCGTGCAGATAAATATTAAACAGAAATTCAAAGCAAAGAGATATTTTCAAGTATATCATTATACATTATTAAGCGTAAAAAGAAATGCTCCTGAAATAATGACAATGATTCCTCTTTCAGACAATATTTACAAGCTTACGAAATTTGGTTGTGGAAGGAGAGAAAAAAAGGTTCTTTCCAGTACTGAAAAAATTATGACAGTGTTTATCTTTCTCTGCTAAAATTAAATAATAACCCCAATCCAGAATACATTACCCTATTTTTTTTTAATGAAACAAGAGTTAATTAAGTCTAAAGACGGAATGAGTTTTATTTTTAAAAATCAATTCTCTTTATATTTACAAGCATAAATATGCATGAGTACTAAATGAATGAAAAACTAGTCGGTTAATTAGAATCATTTCCACCAGAAATCAAAATTATGAACCTATTTTTAACCTCACTTTTCCTCCTAGAGAAAACCACACGCTCCTTCTGGACCAAAATTCAAAATTTTGAGCCCTTGATTTAATAATGGCTGACAATTACAAGATAATGGATCACATGACCACAGTGACTCAGAATGAGTCTTTGATGATAACTATCCCTATTATCCAGAGGTGGGTAGCTGATAAATAATCCAATCTCAGTCTTAGAAACCTTAATTGGATGAAAGGATCTAATTATCCCCGGCACCTCATTGGGCAATGGTCCCATTAGGCAATTAAACCTTATACTCCACAGTCCTCTTGTGGGCAACCACACATCCGGTGTAACTGTAGACATCAAAGGTAGGTTGAGGCTTATGCAATTTGGATTGTAGCCAATGAAATGATACAACAGCAATGCTTTTGGATAGCTATTTCTTTAATTACAAATTTAAATGAAATAGTTTAGGGTTTTAATGATATAGGTGCATATATGCATATCAGGATAATATAAGTCGATATTATTTGGGATAAGGAGAATGTTTGTGTGTGTGTATAGATATACATACAAACACACCAATAAGAGATGTACATATCAACACATTTGTACATGTATATGTATACTGACACAGCAGTTCCTTTATCAGGCTACATAGAGACTTGGACCCTTTCCAGGTCAAAAAACGGGTAAAAAGAGGAGATACCAGCACACCCAAACTCTTCAAAGCCTGCCTCAATTTGATCTTCTGGAACCAAGACTGGAAAAATAAAGGAACCAGGATAGACGGTGAATACCTACACTACCTCAGATTTGCAGACAGTATCTTCCATTTTTCAGAGAATCTCCATGACCTCCAAATGATGCTGGTCAGACTGAACACAGAAAGCAAGAAATTTGACCTCCACATAAACTTTAGTAAAACAAATGGACAATGAATGTTGAAGATAGAGACATAACAATCAAAATTGAAGATGCAGAACTGAAGAATTAGACCACATTTATCTAGAACAACGAATCTCCATGAAATCCTCAAAAGAAGAAAATAAGCAAAGAGTCACACTAGGTTGGACAAACTCAACCTTTAAGAATAATAAAATTCCGCTAATGCATTCTACCGATAGTCCCCTATGAAGCTGAAACATGGAACCTAACCAAGAGACTGAACCCTAAACTGAGAGCTGTGCAACATGCACAAGAGAGAATCATGCTCAACTTCACATGGAGAGATCACAAGACAGCATAGTATATTATAGAAAAACAGGAGGAGTCAAAGATATCATAGAAGCCATTAGAAAACTTGAGTGGCAAAGGACTGGTCCAGTTGTGAGAATGGCCGACAACCGCTTGACTTCATGACTCACAACGTGGATTCCCAGAGATCACATGCAAAACCATAGCCCAACAAAATATAAGATGGCGTGACAAACTACATAAGTTCAGAAAGTATTGGCTCTGTGATGCCCATCATAGAGAGGTCTGGTGAATATTGTAGAAGATCTATGTCCAATGACAGAGGCTGATGATGATAATGATGTATATGAATGAGAGAATATTTTTTAAATATTTATCTATATGAATAAGTGCATGTGTATAAAGATTATTTGGGGGTAATATTCATGATGGGGGAAGGGATTGGATGTAGAATATCCCCCTGGCCTGAGTAATGGATTTTTAAGATGAGGTCAGCTTGCCCAAGGCCAACTCTATTCTTTAAACCATGGGTTAGCATCCTATAGTCCACCAAGATAGCACAGATAGGAGCTGGATTCCAAGGTCATAGGCTTGACAGGAGTATCCTTCTCCTGACTGATGCGAGCTAGCTATGGGGGTCTGCTGTCCTTACTATGACTGTCATCTACTTTAAGCACAGAGCCTCCGGATAGGATGGCTCTGTATTTTTAGGCAAAGATACATCGGATAATACAGCTGCCTGCAACTTTAAGCAGAGATCCTAGAAGCTCCAATGTGGCAGATGCACGCTGACTATAAAGGTTTTCTTTCCCCCAGGATAATGACCCGCCAGTACAGCAGCCTTGAGCCCAGGCCAAAGTCTTATTCCTTAAAAAAAAAATTTACAACTTAGTATAAGTCCAGTCTTCCTCTCCCTGCAAACACCATCTCCTGTTTATCTTATCTATCATAGTTTCAAACATGGAAAATTCAGTTTATTTGTGGGAACAAAAGCTTTGGAAATAAGTAATAAAACCAGTAATAACATTCACAAAAAACACAATTTCGAAAGTTAATGAACAGTAAAAAATATTTTTCAAAGCAGTACTTATTGGACATGTTGCTGGTAATGTAAGAATGCATCACATTATGATGAAGAAAAACAGGGAGAGAGAAAGAAACAGGCAGAGAGTAGAAAGAAATAAGGAGAGAACCAGGGAAATTTAGGACCTTGAAATTATCTTCCAATTTAGTTTAGATATTTCAACAGTTGTAATTCCACTTTTAATTTGCTATTTTCACACATCTTCATATTTTATTCTGTGTCCTAGTTTGTTTTTTTCATTAGTTTCTTTCATGGAAATTTGTAATGAAAATATAACTTGAGACAATGCCTACTGAGATCATCTTATATGAATGCCTTGACCATTGTGCTGCAGATGCTATCATAATCAATAAACTTTGCATGTTGCATCTTTAATGAAAGTATTTATAAAGCATAAGAGTTGTAAATACTGGCAAGCAACATAATTCATATTACTCACAAATAAGCTTCAAGAGAAAGATATGCATGTGTTCATCTATCGCTTTTCCTTTTTAACAGTAGAACTTTTGCGTTCAATCTGAAGTGTTGATTTCATACTTTTTTTTTTCTTGAATGCTTGAAATTTGTTGAAGACCATCGATTTGAATTGGCTATGATGCTAAACACTTGACTTTATACTGATCAATCTGGATGTGTGGCAACAAGGTACTTTGAGTGCGATTGTTTAATATTCATACAACGATTTAGTTGAAAGCTCTTTGAAAATTTAAAAGTAGCTTGCATATCATTTGTGCTACTGTTGAAGATTACCTATTGTTTTAGGAGCACCCAGATGGAAATACATTGAGAGATATTTTCCGGTTACCAATGAAGCCTAGCTTTTGCCATAGAACTGTCTTTCCCAGGTGGTCTTATAATCATTATTTCTCCACTTCAACATTTCTTGCTCATTTCATTATAGACTTATCAGAATTTATACTAGGGAGCTATTTATTCATCTTCAATTAGTGTTACAGCTTAACCTTACAGTTTTTGCATATTTTTTAAATCTTCCCTTTGTCCTTATCCAAAGGGCTTTAATTTAATTCGGTTATTAGGAAGCCTGTTTTTTGTTTATTGTTCTTGATTATTTTTCTTGAAAAGAACAAGTTGCTGATGAATTAAGAGAAATAAAAATGGAGGAGAAGAAACACAATTAAGAATTTCATTTCTGTCTTTCTACATTAAAGAAAAAAGAAAACAGGAAAAGTAAGGAGAGGCAAAAAAAGTGAGGAAACAAAAAAAATAATAAAGAATGAAGAGCGAGAAAAGAGACAAAAAAAACGAAATAAATCAGAGAGAGGATGTGGATAATAGAGAAAAAAGAGAAAGAAAAAAAGAAACAGTTCACTGAGCTGGAAAACAGAGTCTCTCTACTGTTGAATAAGTAAAGGTTGGAAGTTGGGGTTGGTGGAATAGGGTTGCAAACAAGTCCCCAACACTGAACAACCCTTGTTGACAATCACAATGGGTAAAGAACAAGAGAGAGTGTGAGAGTTTTTGTGTGCAGTTGCAGCTGTACAAGTGGCAGCTAAGCAGCAGGGCTGCACTTTTCAGCAGTTAACATCATTAGAAATGCATTAGGCGACATTGCAAATTGCAAGGGGGATTTGATAGAGTGGATGGGTCTAGGTGAGGAAGGGAGACAGCAGGCAAGGAAAATGGGATAATAGAGACGAAAAAATGATTGAAAGAGGAAAGGGAGGGGAAAATAGAAAACAGAAGTTATGTCGAAAATGAAATTATATTGGGGGGGGGTTGAGAACAGAGGAAAAAGGAATAAGATGAGAATTGTTTTTGTGAGTGAGTAGACTGGAAGATGAAGAGAAAAAGAGAGGCATGCAAGAGAAGAGGGGAGATACGACACAAATTTACAGAGAGAGAAGATGAAGGAGAGAGAGGGGAAAGGAGAGAGAAGGGAAGTAGAGGGAGGGGGAAGAAGAGGGAGGGGAAAGAAAAAGGTGGGGGAAGAAGAGAGGGAGGGGAGAGGGGGAAGAAACAGAGAAAGAGGGGCAAAGAAACGGAGAAAAAACATGGAAAAAGAGGGGGAAGAAACAGAGGGAAAAGGGGGAAGATACAGGGGGAAGAAACAGGGGAAAAGGGGGGAAAAGGGGGAAGAAACGGGAGGGAAGAAATGGGAGGGGAAAGAGGGGGAAAGGGGGGAAGAAACAGGGGAAAGGGGGGAAGAAACGGGGGGAACGGGGGGGAAGAGGGGGGAGAAACGGGGGGAAAGAGGGGGGAAGAAACGGGGGAAAAGAGGGGTGAAGAAACGGGGGAAAAGAGGGGTGAAGAAACGGGGGGAAAGAAACAGGGGGAAAAAGAGGGGAGAAGAAACAGGGGAAAAAAGAGGGGAGAAGAAACAGGGGGGAGGAAACCGAGAGGAAAGGGAGAAGAAAGGGGGAAGAAACAGTGAGGGAAAGATTGGGGAAGGGACAGGGAGGGGAAAAGGAGGATGGGACAGGGAGGGAAACAGGGGGAAACAGGGAGGGAGAGAGGGAGGAATGAACAGGGAGGGAGAGAGCCAAAGAAAACACGGTAAGAAGAGAAAAGAAAACACAGGGAGAAGAGAGGGGGGCAGACAAAGGGGAGAGAGAGGGGGGCAGACAAAGCAGAGAGAGAGAGAGCAGGGCAAATAAAGTAGGAAGAGAGAGGGGGGCAGACAAAGCGGAGAGAGAGGGGGGCAGACAAAGCAGAGAGAGGGGGGCAGACAAAGCAGAGAGAGGGGGGCAGACAAAGCAGAGAGAGGGGGGCAGACAAAGCAGAGAGAGGGGGGCAGACAAAGCAGAGAGAGGGGGGCAGACAAAGCAGAGAGAGGGGGGCAGACAAAGCAGAGAGAGGGGGGCAGACAAAGCAGAGAGAGGGGGGCAGACAAAGCACAGAGAGAGAGAGAGCAGGGCAAATAAAGTAGGGAGAGAGAACTGGGCAAACAAAGTGGGGAGAGAGAGAGAGAGCGTTGCAAACAAAACGGAAAGAGATAGAGAAGCAAAGGAATTGAAGATAGAATCGGAGAGAGACTAAGAAAATGGAGAGAGAGACTAAGAAAATGAAGAGAGAGACTAAGAAAATGAAGAGAGAGACTAAGAAAATGAAGAGAGAGACTAAGAAAATGAAGAGAGAGACTAAGAAAATGAAGAGAGAGACTAAGAAAATGAAGAGAGAGACTAAGAAAATGAAGAGAGAGTTGGCGAAGAGGAAGAGAAAGCAGGGTGAAGGAGCAAAAGGGAGAGAACAACAAGAGTCATAGCAAACACTGAAAAAAAGAAGGGGAGAAGTGGGAGGAAATGCAAAAGAAAACAGGAGAGTGATTAGAGAATAAAAAGATGGAAAAAAAGATAAAAATAAAAGATAATAAATGTAATAAAAGCTAAGTGATGGTCATGAACAAAAAACACTATAACACAAAATGAAGAAAAACACGGATATTTGCAACGGAAGATGTCCATTGCAAGACTAGGCATCAGGAAGTAGCGTTTAAAATTCAATGACCAAGGAGGAGAGAAAAATGGTAAGAAAGAACACTAAGTCTATATTCCAAAATTGTATAGAATATATTGTCTATCTTTGCCCTCAATTGACTCAAAACACACCTGGATTTGGGCAAAGGCCCAAAAAGAAAGAGGTGAGGGGGGAGAACTGCCTTTTCCACTCCCTGATGATCCACAAAAAAATTCCATAACAGGCCATGCAACCACACTTCCTTTTCCTAGCCTCAACTTCACACTATGTAACCACATTTCCTTTTCCTAACTTCAACTTCACTATTTCCATTACAACCAAATATCTTTGTACATGCATAACCATGCTGTTGCGAAAATTACTGTATATTAGCAGAAAAGGAAAGGTGTGGCCTTAAATACCATTGACCGATTTGTTGACCACAGAATGTTAACCAACCCTTCTCGGTTGAGTGATACGAATATAAAATAAGACTGCATTTCCCATTTATACGACTGCTCTGCTATAATCTGTGCTACTCAGTATATGCAAATAAACAGATTGGCTTCTACAAAGCTCAACTTTACATCATCTATTCCAATCTTGAGCCATCAGAAATTTATTTCTAATAATCCCAAAGTAAAACATTTGCTGTAAACTTTTAGTTCCAAACACATACTTTTTCTCTATCACTGTAAATAATGTATACAGCTACAATATCTCTATTTTTTTTTTCAACTTATCATATTTGTTCTCTTCCATGTCCACAAGAACAAACGTTATGCCTAGTTTTTACAATTAGTATTTGCTATTAATGTGGAGAAGGTGGTTATAAACTGTTCTCAGTGAACTGGAACCACTTGTTTTCTGAGAACATATTTTTTACTTGATTGATACAGTAAATAAAAAAAACTTCTTCTAACTTGAACCAAAGTTTGGAATTGACTCCCTAACTCTGTATAAGCAAAGATTACCAAAAATGACATGCTTCAGAAAATTCACCATAATTCCCACACTACTAAACATCACACCAGCCACAATCATGTACATGATAAATCTTGAAATAATGAGTTATCAATTGTCAGGAAAAACCCATGCTTCTATATTCATTAGTTTCTGAATTATTAAGCTTCAAAAAGGTATGATGAATGGGCCATACTGGGTCACAGATATCCAAGTACAGGGTTCAAGTGTTATTACCATTTTCATCTAAAATAATAATAATAATAATTAAATAAGAATGGCTAATTATTGAATCCTTGATTATTTGAAAAAAAAAAGCTCATTTAAGTTCTACATCAATTATATAGAGGATGTCCAATAAAAATTAATGAAGTCTACAAGTGGGCAAACTGAGCGTTTCGGCAATCAGGCAGTGCTTGAGGACCCAAAACACCAAGAGGCCCAAATAGCAAAAGGATCAAGGGGCCACTAACCCTTATTACCCATTGGGCTCAGATCACTGTCAGTTCATCCTAATGTTCCATCAGAACATTTGTTGATACAGAGATTTATCACCCAAACAAATATAGACCAATACATGCATTTTCAAAGCTACACTTCTGAAAGTATCTTGATTAAAAGCTTTATAGATATTCACGAATGTTAGCTTGGTTTGGTACAAAGCCAGTAACATTATTACCCAGTGAGAAACAAACTAACTTTACAGTAATAATGGTCTGCTGGATTATCTCACAAACCATTACCCAATGACAAGGCCGAGGGTGAGAACTTTATATTTCAGGGCAACAATTTTCTTCAGTGTTCAGTCATCATGAAATATTAGTCACAGAATGGCTCTCTGAAACTCATAAGGAAACAGTTTTAGTACAGCGACCATCAATGACCAGCCATTTTCCTAACATTTCTCCCCATCTGTATATGCAATTCCAATATTTTTACAACCTTTGCAATATTAATGTGCTCAGCGATGAAATATTTTCCCTACCTTCACTTGCAAATAATCATGTAATGTAAACAAATAAAATATTAAAAGCATCTACATTTTGGTCTCAGTTACTGTCTTGGAAGCATATTTTAGATTAAAAAACTCAGATCTTCACTCTATATTGGTCTAAAAGCCTCAAGAGGAATGGTATCATTCAGTTAATCTTGGATGATTTATTGCTCCTTGTCACAGATTACCTTGTATTTATGCTTATACAAAAATAGATGAAAGACAATAAAAACATCAGGTATTCTTCTTTTTTAAGGAGATAAGACTCAATAATCTCAGACTGAATTTATTTTCCTTTGATTCTTTATTTTTTTTAGTAATTGAGTTCCTTTCAGATCTTATGTACTGATGATGATGTGAATAAACATGGAAATATCACCTAAATCAAATGTGTGTGTGTGTATGAATATATATACATCAGGCATCTACCAACTACAGAATATTCAGCCATATTGTTGGAATGTTCCAGCAAAGGGGGCAGCAGACCCTAATAACTGGATCAGGCATTTGCCTGGAGAGGGACACTCCTGTCAAACCTACAACCAAGGGGCCCTGCTCTTGTCAAACCTATAACCTAGGGACCCAGCTCTTATCTGCATCACCTTTGTGAACCATAAAGGGCAAATCGCACTTCACCTCAAAACTCCATTGTTCAAACTGGAGGATTATTCAGCACAAGACCCCGCCGTCTAGGGTCTGACTGCTTTTCATGAAATCTTTGTATGCAAAGCCAAGCCATCATATATATATATATATATATATATATATATATATATATATATATATATATATATACGGACATAGCAAACACAGAATTTCCATTAAAATAGCAGCTGACCTGCCCACCAAAACAGTTTCTCATTGTGGCTATGGACAGTACCAACTGAGGAGTATTTTAAGAAGGTGAATATCTGGATGGATAGATAATTAGTAAGTAATTATCAGACAGGTATTTCTACTATTTTCCTATCAAACTGCCAGTCTGCAAACAAATGAACAAACCAAGATATATCTCGAATTTAGACTAGAATCATGTAAGAGGAGGTTGGTAATATAGTTGTGAGTGGATGAGATTGGGGAGGTTGCACTGAAAGAAAATGTCTTTGGAAATGGGGCATCAAACTAGATTGTTATGGTTCACCAATTCCCAAGAGTTTTCAATAGGGTTACAAATCTGATTGTCATCATGAAGTCAGTCATGCGACTGATCAATACTTGTAGGCAATCAGTATTCAATAAAGAGATGAGATTCATGGGTTATTCTGTGAATGTTTCAATGTTTATTTATACCATCCTCTGAACAGTATCAACACAAATCAATAAAATATTCTTTTAAAATCCTCCAACTCTGGTTTATGAATTGGATGTTGAATATTTTAAGGTTCACCTTTATTATAGTATATCTTGGAATGTCTGAAGGACAAAGTTGTTTTTATATATGCATAGATAGATATATGTATGCTACTTTATATTCATATAAACAATCACATGTCAATAGATGAAAATGTGCATGTATACAATTTGAAACAGAAAGCCTACTTCAGTATATTCATATTTATATACAAAATCAAAGGTACTCAGACATGTATTGGTTTTGTGTATATATATATATATATATATATATATGTGCACAAACATGGAAAAAAGGAGAAAAACAAAAATTAGTAAGTACGCATCCCATATAACAGGGCAGAGAGATAGAGAAAAGTAGAGGAAGAAAAACAGGTGTGTTCAAGTATATACATATATAGATACAGAGATAAATATATAAAAACATATACATATAAACGTGAGCAGACATCAGAGCAGAAATACGAAGAAAAGTGAAAAGACAACAATGTGTGTATACACACACACAAAGGACACATGCTATGCGCATTTTAGATTCCCAGATATGAAAACAAAAAATATAGAGTAAATTAAAAGGAAAAGAAGAAAACATTTCTCCTAAAATAAAAAGAAAGTCTTCTCATTTTGTTGGGGTTAGAGCAAACCTAGTAACTAAATCAACACTTTTTTTTTCGCACAGATAATTCATAAAGTTGGAATTACACAATTAGCCATTTTGCAAAGTGGTCTCCTTTCCATGGAATAAAATTTAAATTCAAAATGTTAAACAAAATAAGATAAAAAGTTGAGGGATAATTGGGTAGGTTGTAGGAGGGGGAGAAGAAAGAAAACAAAGAAATGGAAAAGATAAAATTAGACATGTTGTAGGCAAAAGGTCATGTGCAAAATAGAAAAGAATTTAATCAATTTATATCTCCTCTGCCCTTGTGCTCAGCAGAAACTATTTAAATATTTGACTGGGCACTGATATTTTTAATAGGAATGCTTACATTTATGCATCCTTTCTCTCTCTCTCTCTCATCTCAAAAGGGAAGTGAGATGGAAAAACGACAAGAAAGAGAAACAATGAGACAAGACAGGAGAGTGGACGCATTTGTGCGTGTGTTAGTGCAGCCATACATACCTACAGTCACGAGTACATATATTTACATAGATACATACACAGATTGATACATAAACTAAGAGAAAAATTTGTAAAAGAGTAAGTTGTTGAGAAAATGAGAGAATACAAAAGAGAGAAAGAGACTGATAAGTGTGTGTGTGTTGAGAGGAAATAGAGAAAGAGCAAAAGCAACGAGATAAAATAAAAAAGAAAGATTGTGAAAGTTTGATATACAAATTGTGAAAAGAAAAGTCAATGGAGAACATAAAGACAGAAGGAGAAAGAGTTAAATTCATAAATAATAACAACATCAAAAAAGAGTGTGAAACGTTACAGGAAGAGAAAATGAGAGGCAATTTATTATGAAATATTAATGAACAAAGTTTGCCTTGTCAGCTGAACCACAAATAATAAATCCTGTAAAAAGTCAACATTCACAAAAGACAAATATGAGAGAGAGAGAGAGAGAGAGAGAGAGAGAGAGAGAGAGAGAGAGAGAGAGAGAGAGAGAGAGAGAGAGAGAGAGAGAGAGAGAGAGAGAGAAGGGAGGTAAGAAAGGAAAGGAGGAAAGGAAGGAAGGAAGGAAAATGAAGAAGGAAAGGAAGGAAGGAAGAAAGGAAAGGGGGAAGAAAGGAAAGGGGGGAAGAAGAAAAGGGGGAAGTATGGAAAGGGGGAAGAAAGGAAAGGGGGAAGAAAGGAAAGGGGGAAGAAAGGAAAGGAAAGGGGGGAAGAAAGGAAAGGAAAGGGGGGAAGAAAGGAAAGGAAAGGGGGAAGAAAGGAAAGGAAAGGGGGAAGAAAGGAAAGGAAAGGGGGAAGAAAGGAAAGGAAAGGGGGGAAGAAAGGAAAGGAAAGGGGGGAAGAAAGGAAAGGAAAGGGGGAAGAAAGGAACGGAGGAAAAGGAGGAAAGGAGGAAAGAGAAGAGGGAAGGAAAGGAGGAAAGAGAAGAGGGGAGGAAAGGAGGAAAGAGAAGAGGGGAAGGAAAGGAGGAAAGGGAAGAGGGGAAGGAAAGGAGGAAAGGGAAGAGGGGAAGGAAAGGAGGAAAGGGAAGAGGGGAAGGAAAGGAGGAAAGGGAAGAGGGGAAGGAAAGGAGGAAAGGGAAGAGGGGATGGAAAGGAGGAGAGGGAAAATGAGGCGGAGAAGGGAAGAAGAGAGAAAAATGGGAGACTATGATAGATAGGAGTAAGGGCGAGGAGAGCAATAGAGACCAAGGTGGAGAGGAAGCAATAGAAACCAGAGACAAGGAGAGCATTAGAGACTGAGGGGAGCAATAGACACCAAGTGAGAGACAGGGGAGCCACATAGAGGAAGAGAGAGGGGAGCAATAGAAAGGGGGAGAGAGGAGGAAAGGAGAGGACAATGAGAAGGGGAAAAGGAGTAATCAACACGGGAGTTGAGGGGCAGTAACAAAGAGACAGGAGTAACAGACAGAGAGGAGAAAGAGTAGAGTGAGGAAAAACGGAAAGAGAGAAAGGGGCGAGAGAGAGAGAACAGCAAGAGTGAGAAGCAACAGAGAGAGAGAGAAAGAAGCAACAGTAATAGAGAGAATGAGCAAGTGACAGAGGGGGCAATACAGGGAGCAAAAGAGAGAAAGAGAACGGTGGGAGTGGAACAAAAAGGAAAGTGGCAGAGCAGCAAGGGTGGTGTGTGCAGGGAGGGGGGCAAAGATTCCTTTCTGAATATTTGCATGGCTGAAACAAACATTTACTTTTTTAAAAAGTTTTATTTCAATCCTTAGAGCGACTTTTTTTCTGCCTCCATCCAACCCCAATGGGTCTGTTTATTTATTGGCCATCTTTGTTTAAGGTCTGAAATTTTATGAATATCTCATTACCTGCTTTGCTTTGCCAAGATATTTGCTCCCCAAACATCGAGAAGCAACATGGGTCAACAATCATCGTGAAAAATAAATTAAAAAAGATTTTCTTCTTCATCTCATATCTCATCTTCACATGGTTGCTTGCCTATCCACCAAGGGTGCCACCATTATTATCTTAGATAAACAGTACAGAGTCTTATTTCCATGTGAGGAAAGACAAAGAGAGAGAGAGAGAGAGACCTCAAATGTGTTGCTTGATGAGAGCTGAAAGAGTGCATGAGTAGAGTAATTAATATGAAAAGCAATTACAGTGCTGATGAGAAACAGAATGTGTTTGTTCACAAAATTCAACAAATTAAAGTCAGCCAATCAGTGATTGGAAGAAGAGATATGTAGGCAAATGCACAAGCACTTAACAGAATAGCATAAAGCATTCAAATTAAAAAAAAAAGAATTGTGATTTACTGCAACTGTGTAAAAATAAATAAGGATAGAGTGCAGTTATAATTTAAATGTAAGGTGCCAGGCCCAAATTCAACCAATCTTTGTACATTATCAGTTCACTGCACCCATTTTCTTTTAATTAAAGCAGATAATGAAAAATTGAATTATAGGAAACATATTGTGCAAGCAAAATATGAGCAACAAGACATGAAAATCGATATGTAAAATGCTGTCTTTTATGGTATTTTGGTTCAGATTTTTCTGGTAACGTTTTGTTTTTTTTTCTTACCTGCTCTTAGAAAAGTAATCCGATAGTTTTTATTTGGTAAACCTAGATTAGCAAATCAAAATTGATCAAAATAAATGGTACTCAAAAGCACAATAATTAATTGACATACTTGGGTAGAAGGGGTCTTTTTTTTTTTTGTCTTTTAGAGTACATCTTTGATAGGTGGGGATTAGCTCAAATATGGGTGGACAGATTTGCCTAATTGAAGTTTGTACAGGTTAAGAAGGTATATAAACAACTCTTAGCTTCAGATATAATATATTTACTAGTTTCAAATGAAAATTATGGTATTATGATATTTTATCCTGGCTTATACTTGAGTTTCAACAGATGAAGTCTGTATGGAAACAAACTAACCATTTGGAATATCTCAAGAACCAATTGCAAAGCCTGGATGTAACTTGGCATTCAATTAGAAAGATCTTTGCTGTGCATGTATGAACATTCTCCCATGGGGTTACTCACTTTTGGCTGTGTCACCATTGCACTGACAATGCCCATTCATACCTTATTCAGGGTTTTTTCACAAAACATCATACAACCAAGTTCTGTCAGCCCTTCTTACAGACCTGATTTGGTAGCTCTCTGTGTCTTTTGGCTTTTCCCAAAGCTAGAAGAGTTGAAATGGAAATTTCAAACTGTGTATGAGATTAAGGAGAACATAACAGCAACTGGACTTTGCAGACTGCTTTGTAAAGTGGTAAGATTGCTGGTATATCTGTGCAAATGTAGAAAAATGAAGCTGGAGTTACAATGCACCACCAGTTCATGCATGTGCACAAATGCATGAGCAAGTATGTTTTTGTATGGGGACCAAGGTACCATTGCCCGAGGTAGACTATTTTCCATCATTATCAATTGTTTGATTACTTTCCAGGCATACCTCGTAAAGTGACATTATGATTAGCAGTAAACATTTTACTTCAGGTGGTCAGTGTTTTAGGTATACTGATCTTCAGTATATAGGTTTACACAAGGAGGACATGAGGAGAAGATTTTTTCTGTTTTATATGCCCTAAAATATCCTGTTTTGTAACCCTAATTTGTTGTTGACATTATTTAAAAATCTTTCATGTATAGTTTATATCAGACTAATATATTGATGATTTGCACAATGAAAGTTTTTTGATTTATTGAGTCACAATGAATTACTGCACTTGAAGGAAAGTAAGTAAATTTTTGCTGAGCATCATTTACTGTACTTATTGTAGCTGGGGCACTACATCTTGGAGCAAGCTAGACTCGCAGACCATTAAAACCACAGTAGTTTGATCCTTACTGCTAAGTATTTTTAGTAAGATTAATTTTATATACGAGGTGCTGAAGTTAGCTCGGCAGCCAGATGTTGAAATAGCACTCACCTTTTGGGGAGATTACATATCTTGCCAAGGTAAATCTATAATTCAATTTGCCAAACAAAACTGTACAAGAACAAAACTTCTCAAGATGGCTGACACCTCTTTTTATAGTCAATGGAAGTCACCCGTGAAAATAGTGAACAACTAAAAAACAAAGGCGATAACTTCAGCATCTGTCATAGAAAATTAATCTAACTAAAAACACTTACTACTTGCCCTATACTTGTGGTCTTGTGCTTGAGTAAGCTAAATTTAGTAAATACCATAGCACTTATTACATCTGTACTGATTCAGGATTGTGGAGAGATTAAAAGTTAAATTCATTCTGAAAAATCTTCAACCCAATACAAGTTTAGGGCAGTACCAACCTATGCATAAGATACACCAAATAATGAAGATAATGGAGAAAAAAATCCACAAATATTTTAAGTTGGAATGCCATTACATTTTGTTGCATATGAATTAAGGTACTTTTTTCTAAGTAAATGTTTCAAGATAATCTATAAAAACTAATTTGAAAATAATTGATGATAAAGTGAAATTAAATAACTTTTCAAGATTTGATTAAAAACTCTTTTAAAAATATTTTTAATAAAAATTATTGAATCATTGAATTAGTACATCCTTATTAATCTCTAAATTTGATAAGATAACCATACGGAGGTAGAGTTGGGGGAAAATCACTCAAGTGTCGGTTTAAGAGGAACTATTTGTTTGCTTCCTTTTTAGGCTTCAAAGCAATTAAGATAACTGAGACTTGAAATTTAAAATATCATTTTAACACCTGTACTTAATTAGTTCTTTTATTTGAAGAAAATGTTCTTTTCATACATACTAAATGATAGTTTATAGTCATATATATATATATATATATATATATATATAAAATGCACACATTTATGCACAAGGTTTATCTGTTTTAATGTGTAACTGAATGAGAACAAAAATAAGTATATGAAATACATACATTCTGAGAGAGAGAGAGAGATACACAGGTGGAACAACAGAGAGAGATAGAAAGAACTAAATGGACTGAGAGAAACACACACAGAAAGAGACCAACACAGAGAGTGACAAACCCTAACAGAGAGAACGAGATGGAGATACTCTATCAGATCAAGACAGAGAGAGAGTGTGAGGAAGAGGAAGACCGCAAGAGAGAAAAGGAACTCGAATAGATCAGGAGAGAAAAAAAAAGCACATTATTTATATTATATGAACAATATATATATATATATATATATATATATATATATGAATATATAAATATATAGAGAGACAGACACATAGAGAAGATATCAAGTAGAATGTTACAGACCAATTAAGATGAACTAGATAAATAAATAGGCAAGATGATAGATATATGAATGTACGCAAATAAATGGGTCATAGAGATACACTGAAAATTGGGCATTTATCTACATTAGACCAAATATCTAATATATAATTTTTTTAATGTAATTCTGGCAGAATGATAAGATGTATAACATTCCAGTATCTTATAATTCATCTTCCAATGTACACAACATTGGGGCTTGTGTAAACCAAAAAAGCTAAATGATGTAGTGCGTGGGGGATGTTAAATCAATTGATTGTATGCATGTTTGTATTAGACAGATGTATCTGGAAGGAACCATTGCAGACAGATGGAATTTTAGACAAATACTCAGGAATGTGAAGTATTGAGGCAGAGTGAACAAATCTGCGACATGCTAACCAAACATTTGCCCACAGTGACACCTGCAATGCCATCGTGTGTGTGTGTGTGTGTGTATGTGTGAATATACAGGTAGACCACCCATCTTCTCTGCACCCTTGGTTCCAGAACCATGCCGGGTTATCCATTTTGCTGGAACAACAGAAGCCATGTAATAACAGTTCAATACACCCCTGACCCACATATTATATGCTTATATCTTCAAAGCATTAGGATTGTTAGAAATTTAAATTTAAAATATTAATATGGATTGAATAAATAAACGCAATACATTAATATAAATGATATACTTTATTAATATAAATAAACCCTTGATTTTGTCAGGATTAAAAGAAGCATCTGAAAATCGGTGGTGTGTGTGTATTTATATATATATACATATATATATATATGTGTGTGTGTGTGTGTGTAAGAAAATAATAAGACAAAAAAGGTAGAAAACAAAGATACAAGGTAAAACACTAAAAGGAGAAAAAAATGCCCGTCTTCCATTGTTGTCTGCTATAAAATTCTCATTATAGACTGGAGAATTGATAATGAAAAGTGGCAGGTGGTGGGGCTTAAAGGGAAGAAGATAAGAAAAATTAATAGAATGTATGGGGGGTAATATTGTGGAAAGAAAGAGAGAGGAATGAAAATTGAAAAGAAAATGGAAAAAGAGTAAAAGAAAAAAATGAATGAAATTGGAGGAGGTGTAAAGAAAGATGATTGAAAGGAGAATGAAAAAAGAGACAAGGAGATAAGGGAAAGGAAAGAAAAATAAGAAACAGAAAGAAAGAAAAAATAACTGAGAGAAAGAATCAATGAAAGAATTTTTTTTGTTTTAAATGGAGAGAAACAATGTGGAGGAGGGAAGGGCAGAAAGAAAATCAAAGAAATATATAAAATGAGAAGTAAAGAAAGAGTAAAATAACAAATAAAATGATTGAAAGAGAAAAGAAAAGAAAATATAGTCAAAAGTCTTAACTGGAAAATAAGGAAAGAAGAGAGGAAAGGCATGAATGAAGAAATAAATGAAAATTTGAAGGTGAGAAATTAAGTAAAATAAAATGAACAAAAATTCAAAGAAAAATACATACTCATTAGAATGAGAAAAACAAATAAGAATGAAACGAGAATAAGCAAAGGAATAGCAATAAATGAAAATAAAAAACAAAGTATGATAACTGAAATAAAAATGAATGAAAAAAAGCAAATGAATACTGGAAAAAAAAGAAAGAAAAAACTAGTTGCTAAAAAAGCAGAAGACTGAAAAAAACCCAGAATGAATTAATACATGCAAAAGAGAGAGATAAATAAAGAAGTATGGGGGGGGGAGAAAACGAAAGAAAGTTTGTTTTTTTTCTAAAATGAAAAGGAAATGAAAGCAACATTGAAAAAAATGAATAATTAGTAGAAAAGTGATATGAAGAAGTGATGAATGACAAAAGGAATGAAAAAAAGGAGAGAATTTGAAGGAAAGGGAGGTGTATAACAATAGGTAAGAAGTCAAGAAGCCAAAACAAGGCATAAAGAATAAAGAGAGATCTCTATGCTAAAAAGCCAAACACATATATATATATATATATATATATATATATATATATATATATATATATATATACACACACACATATATATATATACACACACACATACATACACACACACATTATATATATATATATATATATATATATATATATATATCAGTGGGGATTGGGAGAAACAAATTATTATGTTACACCTAAGCAGAACATTACCCAAGGATGAATGCAATGGAAATGGTATTGATGGCGCTAGTGATTGTATGTATGAGGATAGTGAGTGAGATGGGGGTTGCATAGGGGGTGATCCTGATGGTATGCATTTGGATGACGGGGGCAGGATGTAGGAGGCAGGGGTTGTACCTATATTATTGCACATCATTATACTTCCTCCTCTTAACTCTGTCTCTTCAGAGTCAGCATTGTTATCGGCAAGTCATTACATAGGAAGAAAAGTATGGAAGGAAACAAAAAAGATGGAAGGAAAAGACAAAAGGATTTGTTACACATGTCTAGCCTTGTTCTCAGTACAAAAACATTTCCTTTCTTCCTCCCGACTGCCAACTACTAGCTTACCTCAATGGCACCTTTTGACATGTGAAAATTCTTATACGTATCAGTTCGGCATGAGGTGACAGACATGGATATGGAATATTGGCAAAGGAGGGTTAGGTAGACAGATATATACATATATATACACCTATATAAACAAGCATTATATATATATATATATGTATATATATATATATATATATATATATATTTAAATAAACATATACATATAATATGAAAATAATAATCACAAATACATGTACCAGGTGGATTTATACATTTCATGCCTCTCGCATTCATCACCAACTGTATTGCTGATGAGTGAAAGAGGCATGAAATGTGTACATTCACTGGGTACATGTCCTTGTAATCCTTATATATATATATATATACCTAGATAGATCTATTTACAGTCTTAAATAATGAGCATATATACAATAAACAAAATCTATTTTCGGTTTGTTTTTCACAAATTGAGAAAATATATATACATACACACACAAGATTGATTAAGTCAGGGAGATATAAACAGTAAGGTAGGGAGATATATCTACAAGATTGACTGAGCAAGGGAGATAAGGTCAGAGAAAGGCTGATAGATATGGAGGTAGATAAATATATACAGATAAACTTGGGCGAGGAAGATACGAATCAAGAAAGGTAGATAGGTATGGACACAGATAACAGAGAGAGAGAGAGAGCAATAGATATGAAAACCTGGAGACACGTAAATGGATAGGGACAAACTGAGCTAGCAAGATGTGAAGAAAGAGAGGTAGATAGGTACAGAGACTGAAGCAGAAGAGAAATGAACAAAGAGCGGGAAATAGTTACACAGGCTGAAATAGTTCAGAACAGAAGGAGATAGATTTTTAGAAAACTGTAATCTGATTCAAGTCCCTGAATGAGAAGCTCAAAATCATTATCAAAAGGTTGCAATCCAAGCTCACACCCAAATCAAGATGAAGACAGAAATTCATGTAAAAAAAAAAAGATTATCAAATACTTAATTAAGAGCCATGTGGTGAACCTGCCCTCGAGAAATAAGTAAAGAGATGAATATATAAGTAACAGATGTACTGTTTGATAGATTTTTAACTGCAGATTGGTACACATATAGACCATCTTGACTTCAGGCTTATGGGGCTTAGAGAGAAATGGAGAGATAAGCTAAAGTAGAGATGCAAAAACAGTTGGGCCAACAAAAGAAGATCAGTATATTTTGATAAGTAAAAGACACAGGCAGAAAACCAGAAATGATTGATATGGGTGGTTAAAAAAATAAAAAAAATTTAAAAAAAGTATTCACTAATTTAGGAAAATAGATTTATTTACAAATACGTTCATATTGAAATCAGAATTGACACATGGACCTATGTTCTGAATGCTATGGAGTTAAGTGCAATGTCAGTTTCCATGAGTTAATGCCTATCTTGAAAATCAGCATCCAAAACACTAGCTCTTGCTTGGATTATAACCAAACTTGTGTCATGTCGACCATCAAGCAGCTTCAGAGATGTATAGATTCAAAGATGCATGGTAATAAAAAGATAGTTAAAGGTCTGGTTAGTCAACCAATAGGAACCCTCATACAACCAATGCCTTTTGGCAGTATGCAATGTTATGGGTGAGCAATTATAGATAGAAAAAACACAGTTGATCACAGAAAAAATTTCTTCTCTCACCTTTTGTTGGATCACTGAAAATACAAGTGTAAACACAGCCAGAAACAAACCAAGGAGCCAATTTACCATAAACTTACTTGGTAACCCCCACTAAAAACTTATCTTGGAGGGCAATTTTCAAAAAGAAAACAAACATTTTTTCCGAGACATAGTGAGATATAAAAAAAAAAGAGAAAGCTCAGTTATCTTTCTATGATAAAGTATTTTATTTTCAGATTTTTATAATGACTCGGGACTT
>OY735205.1:46768939-46873939 GCA_963457665.1 Thysanoteuthis rhombus | reverse complement strand
TGTTTTGTACACAGTGCAGGTGACTATTTTTCAACAAATATCATTGATTTCTTTTATTTTTCCTCTTCCTGTCTCTAGTGTTGACTCAGCAGTGATCTGACCCCCCAACCAACCCCTTCCTCCAACACCCGGCACCCACTACCCACCGAACGGCAGCATTACCCCGGCCATCACCCATCCATACCAGTGTACCAACAAATACACATAGAGTCGTTGCTTCGTGGCCACTGAGCAATACTGCATAAAGTGCACTCTATTCAATTAGACAGACTCTTTTCTACCAGTGCGTCTCCATCCCCACCATCCACTACACCCCCTGTGTTTCGACCACTTCTAAAGTGTTGGGTAAGACGTAATGGGTCGGGGATAGGTGGGGGATATGGGCGGTGTGGTAACAGAGAGGTTCGGTGGTTAGATTAGGGGGTGGGGGGATACAGTTCACCCTAATCTTTCTTCTCATTCAATTATAGAGACACGCCGTTATCTGAACTTGATGTTTTTCTCCTCGGGAGTCTAGATAACTGAGTTTACACACTGGATTGTGAAGCTGGTTCTAGAAAGAAGAAGAAGAAGAAGAGGAGGAGAAACACTGAGATGCAGAGAGGGAAGGATTTAAGCAGAGACAGATACTAAGACATGAATGCTGAGGAGCGGGGGGATGGAAGAGAGACCGATGGCAGAAATACTGATATAGATAGAGACCATGAAAAAAGGAAGAAAAAACTGAGAGAGGAAGATAAGTAATAAGAAGCAGCTCTGATGGAGAGAGAAAGGAAATAGAAAGGAAAAAAGAAAGAGAGTAAGATAAGCAGAGTAAAATGAGAACATGAGAGATTAAAAAGGAGAGAGAAAGAAAAACGTAGAGAAGTTGCACAAATAAAGAGGGTCAGGCATATAGGTATAGTCTGTAAGAGAGGGAGAAAGAGTTATGACAAGAAGGAGGGCACTGAAAAGAGGAATGAGGAGAAGGTGAAAAAGAAAGGATGACATTAAGAGAGGATAAGGTCTGACTTGATGAGAGAGAGAGAAAATAGAGACAGAAACTGATAACATCTTTAGAGAGAAGTAGAGACGAGAAAACAAAAGTTAGAAAAAGTGATATCGAAATGAAGAACCGAGAAAAATGAGACAGTAATTGACTCATCAATAAAGAGAAACGCCAAAAGAACTGTGGAGAGAGACTGAGATGCCAAGAGGAGCACAGAGAGAGGGAGATGCCAACAGGAGCCCAGAGTAAGGGAGATGTAAACAAGTCAGGAGAGAGTTTAAAGTGAAAGAGACATAAACCAGAGTCAGGAAAGAGCAGGGAGTGAAAGAGACGCTAATAAGAGCACAGAGTAAGGGAGACACCTACCCAAAAATGGAAAGTATGTAAAGAGAGAGACACTGACAAAGACAAGCAAAGAGGGAGACACCGACAAAGACAAGCAAAGAGGGAGACACCGACAAAGACAAGCAAAGAGGGAGACACCGACAAAGACAAGCAAAGAGGGAGACACCGACAAAGACAAGCAAAGAGGGAGACACCGACAAAGACAAGCAAAGAGGGAGACACCGACAAAGACAAGCAAAGAGGGAGACACCGACAAAGACAAGCAAAGAGGGAGACACCGACAAAGACAAGCAAAGAGGGAGACACCGACAAAGACAAGCAAAGAGGGAGACACCGACAAAGACAAGCAAAGAGGGAGACACCGACAAAGACAAGCAAAGAGGGAGACACCGACAAAGACAAGCAAAGAGGGAGACACCGACAAAGACAAGCAAAGAGGGAGACACCGACAAAGACAAGCAAAGAGGGAGACACCGACAAAGACAAGCAAAGAGGGAGACACCGACAAAGACAAGCAAAGAGGGAGACACCGACAAAGACAAGCAAAGAGGGAGACACCGACAAAGACGAGCAGAGAGGGAGACACCGACAAAGACAAGCAAAGAGGGAGACACCGACAAAGACAAGCAAAGAGGGAGACACCGACAAAGACAAGCAAAGAGGGAGACACCGACAAAGACGAGCAGAGAGGGAGACACCGACAAAGACGAGCAGAGAGGGAGAGAAACACTGACAGAAACATGCAAAGAGAGAGACACACTGACAGACACGTGCAAAGAGAGAGACACACTGACAGACACGTGCAAAGAGAGAGACACACTGACAGACATGTGCAAAGAGAGAGACACACTGACAGACACGTGCAAAGAGAGAGACACACTGACAGACACGTGCAAAGAGAGAGACACACTGACAGACACGTGCAAAGAGAGAGACACCGATAGAAACGTGCAAAGAGAGAGACACCGATAGAAACGTGCAAAGAGAGAGACACTGACAGAAATGTGCAAAGAGAGAGACACCGACAGAAACGTGCAAAGAGAGAGACACCAACAGAAACATGAAGAGAGAGAGAGGGATGCCCATAGAAACATGGTAAGATTGAGATACACACAAATTGAAATATGAAGTAACGCTAAAAAGGCAAGAGAAATATGGAAATGCTACACTAACAGAAAATTCCATGTTTACCCTCCGTACCTTCCTTCCAGGCTTTGCTTAAACTACTCCACTTATCATTCTATGTTCTTTAATATTTCAATTATAATACTTACATAGAGTAATTAATATCTTGGGCTTTTTCCCCTCATTTTCACTAACTTGTCTCATAATCATGTTAACTTATCTATTCAAGGAGCCTGCCCTATGCCCAAGTCAATTGCAAAAATTCAAGTTCAGATAAAAGGCTAGGATTTTAAATGCTGCTTTCCAAGAGAAGCAGACACTTCTCACTTGAATAATCGTAACAATCTTTCAACTACATTTTTTTCACCAGACCAAGCAAACCAATATATATATATATATATATATATATATATATATGTATATATGTATATATATATATATATATTGATGTATGAAGACATACTGACCTATGTACACATACAGGCATCCATATATGTAATAAAGGTGTAAACACATTCATGCAAGATATACATAAAATTCATAGAAGAGCATACTTTTTCACATACCTATAACCTCCCCTTCATCATAAAACTTCAGATATTTCCATGCATATTCACCAATACAATCTAAGATCTGTTGCCAATAGTAGCACACTTAACCTACGACCAACTCTTTAGAAATAATGAAGCAATGTAAACACATTAAATATCTACAAGTTATGGTATCTCAAAGACTAACCACCTGTTAACAATAGCTCAGACATTTTTTCAGGTGAATGAATTAATTTTTCAGTGCACATAAATAAAATGAAAAAAAACGATCCGACTGCCAGTCTCAATACCGTAAAAGCAGTATTCAATCCCTCCGTCTCCTCCTCCTTTGTTTTCTTTTGTCAACTCTTTATTGATAGCTGTTTGACACAAACTCACAGCTAATGAGAACCTATGTATGCAAGCCCAGTGATATGAATATAAGTATTTACTAAGCTTAGCTTAGACTAGCACAAGGCCACAAATGCCAGGCACCAGGAAGAACGAACTAATCATGCAAGTAAGGGTCTCCTCGACAAGCTTGTAAACCATTACCCCATGATGAGGTATCCAAGTATTAAATACATTGTAGGAAGAGAGAGGTATATCCACTAAGCCACAAAGACAGTGCACACAAGATAAAACTTATTACATTAGCCAATAGTCTATTAGACAAACTCACTAACCATTGCTCTATAGCGGGCAGTCATGATAGAAGTTTATATGTAAGTATATTTTATTAATATCAGCATATATAAGACATTTGGGTGTATGTTGCATGTGTGAATACCTTAGTTAAACATTCAGATAATAGTGGATGTCTTTAGTGTAGATATGCTTACTGACATACTTCTATTTGAATCAAGATTATAGATTGGATATTGAGATATGTGTGTATATATATATATATATATATATATATATATATATATATAAAGATATATATATTTATATATTTATATATATATATATATATATATATATATAGTACTTAAATCTACACCAATAACAGAGAAATATGCTAAGTTTTCAAGTAGAACATACAGCATATATATATATGTTTACACAATATATATACTTACAAGATGTATGAATACACACAGAAATCTATAAAATACACTAGGAAAATATGCAAAATTTGTACAAATATAAACAGAAAATACTTATATACACACACACACACACACACATGAACACAAATACACATACACTCTTGTACACACATAACTTACACATTCTATCATACAAGAATACTCACAGTCTTTCAAGCCAATGGTAGTGAGTTTCTATCTCACTAGCTGTTCCATGAATTTGACCTTGAGCCAAACTTGACAAATATCTATATGTATATCTGCATTCATGCATGCCTTATAAGCACATCATCTTCAAACAGAATATAAATAAACTGCACTGATATTCACACAAAGGAAAGATTCATGTCTTATTCTAAAAACTGCATGTCATATGTACACAGTGACTGTTATATTTTTAATCCTTCTTACATGGCTTAAACATTCTTCTCCCCCCCCCCCACATACAACATTTTTTCCCTCCCCCACCTCTTGATTTACCTTCTTTTAATTCAATCATCACTCAAAACTCCAAACACTCCAAGCAAGTTGCCTCTCAGTCACTCTCTAAAAGTTCAAAACAAACCAGAAGTTTCTTCACCGTACCTCATATTGTAAAAAGACAAAATCAAAGTTAATCCATGCATACAAAAGAAAAGAGGGAAATCTGTAGATATTACTTTGGGGCAAGATCACCTACGTCTGGTATGTTGCACTACAGACATTGGTAAATGAATAGTACTAAAAAGCATACTTAGAAAATGTGACAAGTTACATTGAAGACAAAGGTAAAACTTGAAGCTCCTCTTCTGACTTCTAGAACTATCTTGTGATTTTACAATTTTCAAGAATTTTGCCTAAGGCTTCTCATGGTTTTATAACTATTTCTCAGAAGAATTTGCTAAAAATATTTTATAAGGAAAACTTTGTTTGGCTTGTTGGTTCAACAAGCTAGAGGCAGTTGAGATGCCATGCTGGACTAATCTTTCAAGCTATTTCGAAGGGCAAGAGCAGTTGCTGGTGCCCATCGCCTCTCCAAGAATCATGTGACAGGTAGTACTGGGTTGTAGTGATAGAAATGGCTTTTAGGAATTAAAGGTATATCAAGATCCATCTGGCTCAAGTGGGGGAGGAAGGGGGGGTAGGTACTATAACAACCCCAACTCCCCTGGAAACTATCAAGGGGGATGCCCCCACCCCGATTCCATCACTGCATGGTACTAACAGCAGGTTGGAATTCTTGATCAGACTGGGTATTCACTCAGAGAAAACTTATTTCAAAAAATCAATTTATTTGTAAACGCTTTGAGCAATAGTGGAATTAACAATATCTTTATCGATATAGACCGATAAATGATTTCAACAGACACCACAGGGACAGTTAAAAAGCAGAATGGAATAGAATTTTTAATCAAAATCTATTCTACTTATGAATATGATTCACAATAATGTCATTCATTCATTTATATGTATATGTAAAGGAAGATCAATTTATTTGGGTCTATCACATGAACATAGCATTAAAAAAACAGTCTTTGCTAGCCTCTTGTCTGTATTGACTTATCCTCAAAGATATCAGTCACTTTTCTCTAAATAAAGTGGACTGGGGACAAACTCAGGTGCATTTTTTAAATTCTAATCCAACTCCTAAATTCATAAACTGCTTGTAATTGGCAGAAGAACTTTTCAACTTATAGCATAAAAAATAGTGAAACTCTTCTGTGAAATGAATTGAAAAAAAATTTGAAAATTCAAATGGGAGGTAATTCCAATCAGAAGTTACTACCCTTGAATTTAAAATTTTGTTTTCTCTGTATGAATTCAAGTGTTATGATGAGATATTTTCAACACTGATGTTAAAGAGTTACAAATGTCATAACACTGAAAAGCCTGTCTCCCACAAAAATCTACTTTACTGGTAGAAAATCATGGAAAAACAAATGAGTGATTACTTCAAGAGATTTCAGAATTATAAAAGTCACTACCTTATCAGTTGTAAGTTCAATTTTGGCAGCAGGCCATTTTTCTAGGAGTACATTTCAAATAACATAAAGCATTCATAAATATTTTGTCAGATTATATATCTATTTCTTAATAATATATTTGTCCGCGTAAGAAAACAACTATGCAAAACAAGGACAGTGAATAAACAAGTTGAGAAGAATGGGGATAAAACAGTCATTTGGGTCTTTGCCTTTCTGTCAGGCTGTTTAGCCCAATGGTTAAGAATAACACACACACACATTAGTATATTATATATATATATATATATATATATATATATATATATATATATATATATATATATATATATGTTAAACACAAACCCAAAGGTACAGATGAAAAGAGAAGTTCATATTACATAGATACAAACATATTACTACATATCAAGTTATAAATTGGTAAAAAAAAAAAACAATTTAAATAAGAATCCAACATAAGGAGTCTAAAATATGTGCATGTGTTTATATATTTCTCTGTGTGTTTGTGTGAGAGTACCCTAACCGCATCATGCAACTTTCAAGCTCTTGCACACCAGCAAGATATTCATATTAATGATTCAGATATCAGTTTTGTATACTGAACTTCAACACATACATCTTGAAAAAGAAAAAAAAAGTCACATTTTCTCCTTGCAATTTTGGAAAATGTTTTTTTGATATCTTCCCAAATGCATTCAATTTTTTATTTGATACCATTATTTTCTTTTTTTTTTAAATTTTCATCTTGAATAACTTGTATAATCAAATATATATATATATATATATATAAAATATACACACATATATATAAAAAGATATTTATAAAACCACGATTTGTTAACCAAATTTCAATGTACTTCTTTTGTTTAACGTACATGTATAGATATGTGGGGGGGGGGGTACACACACCTGTAATAAGTAAAAAATATATCCAGATATTACTAATTACTACATCCACCAACATGGTATCATCCCATCGATGGTCGAACACAAAGGATCAAGGTGTACAGCTGGAGAATAAAATGAATCATGGTGGGACAGTAGTTAAACACATGTTCTCGTAAAAAACATGCTTGCAATTTCTGTGTGCACATGAGGTATATATATGTATATAGCCAGATAGACATCTTTTAGTAATACCTATTTTTACCATTTTTACCAACATTACCAGTGCAATATTAAGATTCACAAGTAAAACAACAACACTCTAACCAACCATTCAGCTAAACGGCTGTTATTTTGAGATCAGACTGTCATTAACCAATTGAAAACTATTTGAGAAGTCATTTGTTATATATTGCATCAGCGGTACTATAAGTAGGTCTGAGGGTCTGTGCACGAGTGAGTAAGTAGGATTTCTACTAATGCTGGTGGGCATCATTTCCCAGATGTAGGCATACCTTGAGATGCTTACAGAGTCCGTGGCAGGCAGTAGAAAGCTGCTGATATTATGACATGCCTTTGTGCATGGATATAATTCATTTCTACTCTGTCCCTATAAACAGCCACTGTGGAAGGTTTAAGGGTTTCACTACTGTCACAAACACTGATTATATATATATATATATATATATATTATATATATACATACATATGTGTGTGTGTGTGAAGGACGATACAGATCAGAAGGAAGGTTATTAATAGGTTGATAGTCCTCATATAATTATATATATATATTATTATATATATATATAGTATATATATATATTATATATATATATATAGGAATACCTAGATTAGTGTGTGTTTTGATGTAGTAAAGATGTAGTTGTAGAAAATAAATGTAACTAATAACTATAAGCTGAGAACAAAAACACATCAAATTATAATAAGACCTTAATCAGTGCAGTTTGAAAGAGAACAGAAATTTTGGGAATAAATCAACCGTACTATTCAAGGCAAAGCACACGAGTGAGTGGAATTGACTATTCTTGTTTAAATTTAAATTTAAATTTCAGGAATTTGTTGCTATACAATCATTTCAGAAGAGAGGACATTCATAAAATACATTTATTGAATCTTGATTCTAGATATTTTTGTTTGTTTCTTTTAGTAAAATATATATATATATATATATATATATATATATATATAATACCTAGGTATCATGAATATTAGGGTACGAATTAATGGTTAATCCAACAGAATGCGAGTAAAATGACAATATTAGAATACTTTTTAAAACAAATGACTCTTTATTGCCATGTTTATGTATGAAATGTTCAAGTAAAGAGTTATTTGTTTTAGTCTTCTAATATTGTAATTTTACTCACATACCTAGGTATATATATGTTGTGAAAGTGAGATATAGACATATACATATATACAGATGTGTAAAGATAGATGAAATAGTTTAGAAAAAAGTGAGAATAATTATGAAATTCAGAGGAATAGACGAAAATAGAAATGACAAGGAGATTTTTTTATAAAGACGAAAAATATGAAAGTCAAGATTTGTAAACAGACTGAACTGTTTAAGAAGATAGATATGAATAGACAGGAAAGAATGTGCAGGACGAGTTGACAGATAGATATGAGCAGACTAAGGGAGATGGCAATGCATGTTATAGTCTGAGATAGCTGGGAGACTAAGTTGGAAGGTATGAAAGAGATGAATAGGAAGAAATATACACAAAGGGTGGCTGAAAAAAAAAACTCCCTATTCGGAACTGGTTAGATTGTGATTTTGATAACTAAAATTTTCAATATCAACTGAAGTTGGAATAATTTCTAGTAGAGAATTAATTTTCACCCATCCTGTATTTAAATTGAGAGACATAACAGTAAAATTTACCAATATTGAAGGAGGTATCAAGAGAGATCAAATATAGATTGAGAGGGAAAGGAATATATATCTGGGAGTGAAGACAGTAATTGAGGGGGCAGCTATGAAATTAAACATTGAATAAAACAAAGAATAAGTCAACAAAAAAAAAAAAAAAAAAGAAAAAAAGAAGGGATCCTCCAAGAAGTAAGGAGAAAAAAAGATGAAAGACAAGAAAATGAGAGAAAAGAAAGGGTCGGGTGGGGGTGGAGGAGAGAGAGGATCCGGGATGGATTGCCTTCCAGGAACTTAATTAGTGACCAACAACAATAAAGCAACATAGAAAATGAAGAAAAATAATAACGAAAGCAAAACCAATATTAAAGTTAAAAAAAAAAAAAAAGATCGGGGGATGGGGGGGGGGTTAAATAAAATGAATTAATTGAAAAATTAAAAAAAAACAAACAAAAATTATTTTTAATCTATAAAACAAAATGTTGGGTGTTGCAGGTTGAGGGGGAAGTTTTAAAGGAGGGATTGAGTATATTATAAAAATGTAACAGCCAGGATAATAATAATGATAAAAAATAATAACAAAATAATAACGATGAAAAAGGATTTTGGGCAACTAATCCATTGTGAATGATTCTGACTGAAAAAGGTAGGTAGATTTATCTCTCCCCCCTTTAACTCCCCCCTCCTCTCTCCCCACCCCCATTTTTTTTTTTTAAAGCATATTTTTCTCTATTTATTTTGTTATTCACCTTTTTTTTTTCCCTTCTTTTTCAATTTAAATAAAGATTATCATGGAGAGAATGGAAGAAATAAAACATAAGACAAAACCCGATAAGAAGAAGAAAAAAAAAAAATTTAAAAAAGAACACAAAAAATTAAAAATCATTTCTTTTGTATCCTTTTTTTGTTTTTTCATTAAAAGGTATGTTTAAAAATCAATAGCAGTGCATACGCTTCAACTGTGCACGTAAAGATGCACAATATCTACTTACACACACAGAGAAAAATCTTCTCCCTGCATCTGAGTGCACATAGATATATTTTATACATTTGTACTTGGCATATACGATGACTAGACATACAAGTTCGAAGAAGACTTAAATTCAAACATATTCATATATAGCAAGCACAGTACCCATAAAAAATGATGAGATTGTATTTGTGTGGATGGGTACTTCGGCTCAGAATAAGTGTATCTGTGCACTATGTCTAGAATCAAAGGGCTGCTTCAAAGCGTTTTCTAACTAGGATCAGATTGTAGTATCTGCACACTTATTGAAAAGTGTTACACACAAAAAAAAATGTATATATAAATACCCATCACTTTTTATGCGTGGATATATATATATATATATACATATATACATAGAGAGAGGAGAGATAGAAAGGGAAGTAAAGGATAGATATACCCAAAAACAATCTAGAAGGAATATCAATTTTAGATATACATACATAGAAAAAAATTCTACAAGAGAGGAGATACACACGTGTGCATACATAAAACATATATATATATATATATTATAATATATATACATACACACACATATGTATGTGTGTGTGTGTGTGTGAGTATATACATATATAATGGTATTGATATGAGGCAGTATGTATAAGTATGTGCATTTGATAGTAATGATGTGTAAAGTAATTGTAATACATATATGTGTAAATATATTTCGATAATATATGTGTAAATATATTTCGATACATTAGTTAAGAAGTGTGATCGTGGGGTGGAGAAAAAGAAATTCAAGGGAGAGAAAAAACATTTGCAAATTGTTAGAGAGGGAGGAAAACCCTAAAAAAAGAATCCAAATATTTTAATGGCAGCAGAGGGCATGCAAATGCCACTACTGCTAACAAGACATGCACATAACGGGAGATAGGTATAAATGGAGGTAAGTATACATCTATATGGAACAGGGTGGGAAGGAAGATCCATATAGGCAGACATATACACATCTAAATTTTATAGGTGCATTTAGATATACCTCTATATTTGAGTGATCATCTCGTTATATATATATATATATATATATATATATATATATATATATACATATATATATACATATATATATATATATATATATACATATATATATACATATATATATACATATATACTTATATATATACATATATATATATATATATATATACATATATATACACGCACACATTGCAGTTAAATTTATATGAGTTTGTATAAGTTTATCAATCTACATACTTAATGTACAGTTATATATATCAATGCATGCATCTATATATCTCTTTATGCCTATACTATAATTGAGAGGGAGAGAGGGAGATCCTTGTATATGCATATATATAGGAGATAAAAATTTATATATATATATATATATATATATATATATATATATATATATATATATATATATATATATATTATATATATATATTGGAATTTATACACACATCACCTTATGTGATCTTTCTCCTCTATAAATGTAAAGAATTTTATATATGCTCATTAAATGAATATGTACTTATCAATGTGTGTCAGTGCAGTTGTTCAATTTGTATACACCTTATTATATATATATAACAACTAACATTCATTTGAATGCCTTATATATTTATAAATCAAAGTATTAATCAAGATTAACTATATTACAAGATTACTATAAATACATATGTATGTATATATCTCTGACAAGTGAAACAGGGTGGCCAGCACTGTAATGAGCCAATAAATTCCTCATTATATTGATTTAATCGCTCTACTTTAAAGTATTGAGCACTTCAAATAAAGGAATCACAAATATACACGAGTTCTAGATACATTATTCTTTTTTCATCACAGAAAATTTCCTTATTGTACGCACATGTATGAGATCAGTAGAAATAGATCAGTAAATTACCACATAAGAATGTACTAAGGGCCCACTGAGGATTGAGGTACCTATATAACAAATTTGAACATGGATACATAAAGGTATTTTTCCATTTCCAGTTTGGTAACTGATCTGCATTTAGATCCTTTATTGTTGTAGATTCTTTCTAAATGCCCATGTGTGTTGATAGATATGTATAGGTTGGGTAAGTGAGAACGTATACATATATATATATATATATATATATATATATATATATATATATATACTCAGCACTAAATATATATTTCTTTGGGGTCATCCAAAAGTTATGCTCTGGTTTTTATGCTAAAAAATTATTCAATGTAAGTGATTTCTTCATCTTTCAGCTCAATTTGAGTTTTATTAATTTCTAGAATAAACAGAAATTAAAACAGGTCTGTTTAATCATTCAATAGAAAGTGTCACATGACCAACGTCTTCTGGCAGCATGCCTTGTTAAAATGATTGGAAAAAGGGGTGATCAATCAATAAGTTACTTCTCTTTTTGTTGGGGCAGTAATCACTAAAATCACTAGAAAACATCTGAATTTTCATCAAACAAAAAAGTTTTTTCAAGATATAGGTAAATTTTTAATTTTCAGCCATCTAGCTTTATTGACGCAGCCTGTATGTATGATACATAACCAGGCAGTCAGCCAGACCCACTTAAAAACTGAAGAAACCTATGCTGACAGTTTCTAACAAAAGAAATTGAACCATGCTCTATAACGGTCAAATGTTGTCAAGATGCATTTTTTTATAATCCAAGTAGATTCACAATGTTTTATCACTTATCCAAAATTTATTTCAAGAAATATGTTTTGTTCATCAACTCTCTGTCATGCTAGAGAGTCTTGAGGAGTGTTACAATTTGCCCAAAGGTGACCAGGCATAGTACAAAGAGGAGCTGTTTAATTCCCACTGCAATTTTACACCTGATGCCACAAAGTAAAAAATGCAGGTTATGCATGTAAATGTAGGTTTGATGTACATACATTATTTTCTGGTTACATACGTACATGAAATATAGATGTATATGTTTACGTTAACCCTTTTGTTACTCATGAAATTGCTACTACATAAGCTTTCTCTACCTCAGCAGTCAGAATTTATGATACGTGTACAAAATATCAGTGTTTACGCAGATATGTAAGAAAGACATGTATGCTATAATACATATATGCCTTATATCAGTGTGTATGTGTGTGTGTGTGTATATATATATATATATATATATATATATATATATATATATATATATGTGACTGGCGTCGCAAGCAAAGATTGTTTGCAGGAGATATCCACAGCAGTAGGACCATAGATGGCCATAGATGATACACACATACATATGTATATATACATACATATAGAGTCATGCATTCTAGATACATTTTCATCCTTAATAACTTATTTTTAAATAACATACATACTATAAATGGATAAAAACACATAACAAAAGCATATATGTCATGAAGAATATACAGTACAAAAGGAATTTTCCTTTCTCCGATCAATTTTCTTTTTTATTATCATTGTAGATCAAATAATTTTTGCAGAATTCTGATCTGACTGATAAAAAAGAGCCAAAAAAGACTGGTCACTATGTCAGGAACTATACAATGACCTGGGTGCTAGAAAAGAGTAAAATTACCCAATTAACTCCTCCTGATGAACATCTAGTAAAATGACGAAATCTCTGAAGGAGCCCAAATGCAGTGGCAGAGCAAGAAGTTGGGGGGGGGTAAGGGGTGAAAGGGGTGCACAATTCGTTCTGGCCTATAATGTCTTTTAATTAATAATTATGCCTTCCCTTATGATCTCAGGCGATTGCCCCTGGGCTCTGTCTTGGCCCTCGGGTGCTAAGAACTCTTGTAACGTGACCGCCCAAATGGAAAGTGGAAGTTTTAATAAAAGTTATATTAAGAGTAGAAATGTCTTTTTCTTAAGTATATGCATGGTACTTATGCATGTATACGCATTTAATGTTCTGTGCACATGTAGATATTCAAACTCCTTCACCTACTAGACTGATATCACCAGACATGACATAAGAAAATGAGTTTGCCTTCATAGTCCAATTCCAATTGTTAATTTTAGATTTCCTACATTAATGGGGAAATAATAATGTCTATTCTAATACCTAACTTTGTCAGGATGCAAAAATGGACATCAAGAATCAAGGCTTCAACAGAACATTAAAAAGTAACATTTGTATGTGAGTGGGTGACATTAATTAAAAAGCATAAATTTGTGTTGAACATGAGAATAAAATTTAGCAATTTTTTCTCCACATTTAAATACACACAGGCATTTTATATCTGCTTTTATAACATCTCTTTTTCTGTAATACAACTGTATATGCAGTAACATGGTAGATATATTTAGTTCTGCTTTAAGTGTGCATTGTCTATAATAGTAAAGTTAAACAGTATTATCAAAATAGCTTTGAAAACAATCACTATTTCCACTTTTTATCTATTCCATTTTGAATGATCGTTATCTAATGGAATTTTTAATTAAAAACCAGGAAAAGTCAAAAGCATAAATATAATATATAAAAAAAATGAGATCAATTAAAAAAAATGTACACATAAGTGCTTTTAGACGTCTATTTTCTTAACTGAGTATATATATATATATATCAATAATTTCTCAATTGATTACATATACATAATTTCCTAATTGATTGTATGTGTGTGTGTGTGTGTATATATATATATATATATATATATATATATACAAGACCAGAAGTACCAATTAGGTCAAACTTGGAAATCACTGAAGGTGCAAACCTCAGAGGGGCATAATACTGACCTTTCAGGAGGATAACCTATAAGAAGATCAAGTAACTCACAGTGCAAGTTTCAAGTCTTGTCTACGGTGTATAAAATCTTGGTACTAATTTCATCTCTATTTGTATGTGTACAAGAAAGAGAGAGAATGTATCAAATCAACATTTGATCAGCAAAAGGGAGATCTTGATTATTTTGATGCTCTGAGGATGATGTGAATGAACACTGAAACATCAACCATGACTTTTCTTGAATAATTATGACCTAGAATCATTTTATTTTGAGTTGTCTGCATCATGTGTCTGTGTGATTATAAAAGAGAAAGAAAAAGATATATATATATATATATATATATATATATATATATATATATATATATATATATATATATACTATACATAAACATGGGTGTATGTACCCCCCCCCCACACACACACACCTGTTTCCTCAACTAATACAGGAGATATGTTATAATGAACATAATGTTTTTAGAAAATAAGATAAATCAAATTAAATGAAAACACAAAAAATGAAATATACAATGTTTCCCTGGGAAAAAAAAAAATGGTACTAATATCAGAATTAATGGGGTGAGGAAGTGTGGTTAGTAGAGAGATACATCCATTTATAATGTTTATATTGTTTGAAGTCAAAGGAAATGAAGGTATTTAACAAGAATCAAATGCTTACATGATTTCTAAATATGCTCCTCAAATTAATGTATATTATTCACCTCAAATGTAGTTATCATACATTTTTATGAGAATATATTTTATAAGCTAAATGAATGGGAATATATATATATATATATATATGTATATCTTAGCAGCAACTCTGCTATCAACGAAGAATAATACCATCTTTTCCAATGGGTACATTAAGTTGGGGTTACATAAAAAAAAGGATACAGCACCATTACCTTCATTGACTATAAAGTTCCAACTTTTGAACCACCTCACCCTGGGTGAAATGGCCTTGAGCAAAGAAACACTGCCCAGTATGTCCCTGTCTTCAAAGGACACCAATGCCAATATATCACTAAAAGTATCTGTGCCGTGGCTAAGGTAGTTGCATATTTCTCACTGCCCCCAGTAGTTGATATTTTGAATGCTGATTTTATTTTTAAGATAACTAAGCAGCGCCCCACCCAACCAACTTGGGAAATTGATGTAAAACGACCCCCCCCCAACTCGCACACGTTTAACCTTGTGCTAAACTAAGTGACAGGTATACCTTGATTAGTGCGGTTAATTCCTTCCAAGATTTTCCGTACAGTTATAAAACGGCACCAATCACAATTCAACATGGATTTTTTTCTCTCCAGCTTATTCTTAGTTACATCAATTTGTCCAGCAATACATTTACCGTACAACTACATCAAAAACCGCACTATTCAAGGTATTCCTGTAATTTGAGTTAAGATCTATCGAAAATACAATCATGCATCTATCTATATCTCACACATGACATGTCTCATCATATTCATCTCTCCCTCTCTCTCTCTCTCTCTCTCTAAACAGAGAGAGTCTGATAAGTAGATAAAGATGGATTTTGATTATATTTTGTAGTATGCCAAGTTGTGGAATCGAGGGGTAAATATGACCAATCAGCAGGTTATACGGTACATACAGAGGTAGGTAGGTAGGTAGGTAGGTAGGTAGGTAGGTAGGTAGGTAGGTAAGTAACAGTAGTAGTAAGTGTATAAGATGCATATTGCATTTACTAAGAATAACTGATAAATACATATTGCCAAAGAAGAATGCAGTATCCCCTGCCCTACACTACCCTCACCGTGGTGGTGGTGGTGGTGGTGAACAAATCTTGTTCTAGTCTAGGGCTGAGGGGTAGGAGAAGGTCACGGGTGGCAAAGGAATGAAAGAATAAAAACAATGAAAAAAATCCACCACAAAGACCTGTTAAAGAAAAATAATGAGGGTTGGGACTGTCTAAGGGGTGGTTGGGTGGAGATAGTTAGATTTGGGAATGTAAACAGTTTAAGGAAAAAGAGGCGGGTAGAGGAGACCGAGAGGTGGGAAGAGAATTTAGAGAAAGGGAGTGGGAAAATATTTAAACAGTGGAAGAAGGAAGTAACAAAGGCCTAGAGGGTATCGGCGGGTAAAGTTGGGGAGGGGTGCAGGGTTACGACAACGGGGTTGGGGGGGGGGGTAGTTTGAAAGAAACAATGAAATTTCTAGAAAGTTGAAATACAAAGAAATACCGATGTATTGAAAGTAATTTTTTCTCTCTCTCAACCGAACATGGAAATGAAAAGAGAAAAAAAAAAAAAAAAAAAAAATCCTAGCTGTTCCCTTGTGATGTAATTCCAATTGAATTCTCAGATCACCTTGCTTCAACATCTGATAGATATTCACCAAGTTCAGTTAAACTCGGCTCAAGGCTCATGACTGGCGGGAAGTGAGAAAATATGCCAATAGTTCTAGTGGGGCCACTGAGAACCTGTCTACTTTGAAAATCAGAATTCGAAATCTCTGATTTCACCTGGGCTCGAACCCGGACTAGTTGTACAGGTGAGAAATATGCAACTAACTCAACGAAAGTGGATACTCTTAACATCAAATACAAGTAATTTGTAAAGTGTGACCAGATAATTTATTCTTGACTTCAATGAAATCGTTACAGATTAATTCATTTATTTGCCTGAGCAGCGAACCAAAAGAAAAGATTGTAGGTTCTTGTTGACTGAACCTAGACAAGGCTTTAAAAAATATGAATAAATAATCCACTTATATGAAATTTGATACACAATTTCATACCGATGGATAAACTCTCTTCCTGTAGTACATTTAAAATTGATATCATTTTATACATGATCAAAATTTCAGATGTTAGTTATAAACTGATGCAACGTTAAATTTAATAGAGAAATCTCATTTGTGCACTGGATGGCCGTCCAAATTGTCTCTTCACTCCAACATATATAACTAACTTGAGTAACTTTCACTTTTCAGTCTAACTCACCAAGTTTCAACTATAAATGATGCTAATATTCTAAAACTTTATTAAATGTAGGCATCCACACACAGAGCAATTCAGAAAGACAGATACTACACTTTGATCTGAAACATGAGAGATAAAAGGCGAAGTAAGAGGATTTTCTCTCATCCTCCGTATAACTTAGAAAAGACAACTGGGGAGTGACTTGAACCATCATTGTCCCTGCCAGTGAGGTTTAATAGCTAGTTGACATTAAAAGAAAAAAAAAAGGTGTGTGTACGTTATACACCACACACACACACAGCCACATGTTTTGATGGATGTCAAAGTGCATGTGTGCCTACACATTCACACTAAACTTCTGAAGGATAACCGGTGGTTGGGTAAATATTTTCTGAAAAGCCTGGGAAAAATCAGTTTTTAAGTAGGTGAGAATTTGTTGTTGCTGTTACTGTTGTTGTTGTTGTTGTTAATAATAATAATAATAATAATGATAATAATGATAATAATAATAATAATAATAATAATCGTCTGTATAAACAGACGCTCAGAGAGATTGACATTAAAGAGAGGCTTAAACTACGTAATAGTAAAAACAAATTAAAGATGAAAGAGAAAGAAATAGTTGAAAAGAGAGAAAGTTATTTTAGAGAAGAAACAAACCAGTGTTGCAGAGAGAGAGAGAAAGAGAGAGAGAGAGAGAGAGACAGACAGACAGAGAGAGTGAGTGTGTGCGAATAAAAAAAAATAAGAGAAAGAAAAATTTATTCGGAAAAAGTAGAGAGAGGCACTAAAAAGTAATGTAAATAAATTAGAGAGGAGGATAGTTTAAAGGATACAGAGGCATCGAAAGAGAAAAGGAGGAGGAAAAAATACGAAAACATCTCGTTGTTACTAAGTGGAAAAGACAAAATAAATACCTAGGAAAAAAGTTCAAGTGTAAAAACATTTTGATAGGAAAGAAAAAGAAAAGAGTAACAACAAAACGAAAAGAGTTTTTAACGTTACAGAAAGAAAGACTGATGAAAGAGTGGGAGACAAAAAAAGATGGCCTGAAAATTAATAAAAAAAACAAACAAAACAAACAAGTTACAGCATTTAAGAAAGAGAGACAAAACCTGAGAAATAAGCAAGAACAAGAGAAATGAAGGCGGACGGGGGAGGAAATGAAAGTGATGGGGACGTGTGCGTGTGTGTGTGTGTGTGTGTGTGTGTACTAGGTGTATGTATGGATAGAGCGAGTGCGTGTGTGTGTGTGTGTGTGTGTGTGTGTGTGTGCACCTTTAATATCGAGTATTAGAGATGAGTCGAATGAGAACAACGAGGAAGAAGACAGTGTTGGTGGGACCTGAGTACACTGGCTGGGCTAATGATTGAGTCCACAGCAGGTGAACCTTGTCTTTCTCATTTAGAAAATGGAAATAGAATTCAGAATTCTCAGATTTCCTTGTTCCCGTTCTCTGGAAAAAAATCGAGATTGCTTTTTGCAATATAAAAGTGAGACGAGCTATTTACTAGAAACCGGACTCATTCTTCCTTTCTTTCTCTCTCTATCCTCCCCACTTCCAACTCCTTCACCATGTCAATTTCTACTCCTTTATTTCTCCTTATATCAATTATAAAACACAGTGTGTGTGTGTGTGTGTGTCCCATCCTTTTTTCTATAACTCCTTTTTTTGGTTATTATTATCTTTCAATTCGCGTCTCTATGTCTCTCCTCTTGCGTAAGCAAAAGGAAAGAAAGAATAAGAAACGTTCAAGAAAAAAAGAGAACGAAAGGAAGTAACAACAGACAGAGAGAGACATCGTTATTTTGAGAGAGAGAGAGAGAAAGAGTGAGAGTAAACGAGAGATAAAAGGAAGAAAGAAAAGAAAATTCTCTTTTACAAATTCACTTCAAGAATCTATCTCATCATTGCCGATCAAGCTGCTAAATTGTTTGAGGAGGAGGCGAGAACAACCATAAACTTAATAGGAGAGGGGGAAAAAAAGAGAAAAAGATGGAGAATCGAGGCGGTGAGGGGGGGGGTAATGAGAAGAAAGAAAGGGTGAGAGATAAGAGAAGAGAAAGAGACCGTGAAGCGCAAAATAAAGATGGTGGGAGGGGTGCGACAAGGAGAAGGTCGAACGAAAAAGAAATGGCCTGGTCTCTCTTTCATTTCCCTCAGACATTACACCCACCCACCCGACCATCCATCCATCCTTTCTAACCACCCCGAGTCAAACCACACCATCCAAGCCGACCAACAACCCACAAGCTCCCCCCCCTCGCCTCGCCATTTCCCCCCTTATCACACCAGCCGCCTCCTTCATCCCCGCCCCGACCACCGCCATCGGTCGGTGGCTAAGATATTTGCACTGCCAATTTTCCAGCCGCACCCCCCTACCCCAACACTCCCCCTGACCTGGGGCTAGTGTCAGTCATCTCAGCCGTTACTGACCATGGAATGCTTCTCGGCCCGGTTCTAAAACCTCCCAGCCTCTCCCCCCACACACACCCGCGCCGCAGCCCTCTATTCTTCGCCAACCTCCACACCCACCAATTCGTCGTTTCCCCCCTCCCCCCGCCACACTCCTTCCACCACCCCAGCCAATCAACTGCTCCTAATAAGATGGCGAGTAATGTTTAATAACAGGCAGCCAGAACACCCCCACCCACCAACCATTCTCTTCGCCAACCCCACACCCTCTTCTCCACTACCCACCCAGTCACACTGCCCCGCCGTCCTCCCCGCCCCCGACTTCCCCCCCCCATCCACCTCCCAATTCCACCAACACCGCCAGCTCCATCAGGGAGATTTAACATGCATGATGAATCTGAGAATCTTCTGAAAATAAACAACCTTTACTTGATCAGGACTGCAACCATCCTAACGATAAACCAGGTGGTACTAGAGAGGAAGAGAGAGAGACAGGGACAGAGTGAAAACGGAGAGGTATAGAAAGAGAAAGAAAGAAAATCGAACGATAGGTAGAAAGAGACACAGGCTCATGGTGAAGAGGTAAAGAACGAGACAAAACAAAGAGAGAGACAGGCATGAATATCAATAGAGGAGAGTACAGAGAAAGAAAAGAGCGACAAGTAGCGACGAAGGTTGATAGAGAGAAAGGAAAGGCAATAAAAGTAAGCAGAAAGAGAAATAGAAAGAAAGAAAATAAGAGAGAGAGAGAGAGAGAGAGAAAGGAATCAGCTTCTTCCGCTGTAAAAGAAATCGACACACACGTATGTATGTATGTAGATTTCACTTCACACAGAAAGAGACGAGAGAGAATGCAGGCATAAAGACGAAGTGTGAGGGGGGACGTGAAAGGCGGACATCAATACACAGAGAGGAGAGAAAAAGGGTGGGCATTGTTAAGAGGGAAGGACAGTAGCGGAGAGCGAAGAGCACCTGACAGTTGATTGACGCTTTCAGTCGGCCACTCGGAATGATGGAACCTATCTGGGAGGCAGTGCTAGGCGCTGATTGGCCAGCCGGTTTTCTTAAACTGTCGGCAGATGTGCATACTAATGAGCCGAGCACGTGCTCTCGCTAATCGACAGTCTAGGGAAAGGAGACAGGAGAGAGGACCAATGAAATCGTGCCGAGGCTGAGAGCCGGTGAAGTGGGCCGGCTTCGTAGAAGCGAGATTCGATACGCAGTGCCGAGTACTGGAGAGTGAGGGGAGTCGGAAAGAGACAGGCTATAAAATTCGATGAAGAGAAAGACGAGAGAGAGGGAAGACGACAGAAAGAAAAAGCAGGGTTAGCTCGCCAGACAGTAATGAGGATTCAGAAATGGTTTTCCTTTCTTTAGGAATAATTTTTTTTTTATCTCTCTCTTCTTTCCTTATTTTATTATTATTATTCGCTTTCTTTAGATTATTTTTTTTGGTTTGATGTTTATTTTTTTTCTTTCTTCCTCTGCTCCCCACCACCACCCTTTTTCCACCTCGCCAACTCCGCTATGTTATTTATTTATTCTATTCCCCCCCTTTTTATTTATTTATTTTTTTCTTTCTTCCTTCCTTCGTCTCCCATCCCCCACACATCTGCCCTTCCTTCAAATTTAGCTTCTTTCTCTTGCCAGTAAATACATTCTTTCTTACTTTCCTTTCTCTCCTTTTCCACCCCCCTCAGTGTTCCTTATCTCTCTCACACACTCACTAACTGGTCTATTTAATCAGCTTTTGCTCTCCAAATTACCCTACAGTCTATTAATCTTATATCCTTTCTTTCTTCGCTATCGAGAAGGAGGGACAAACAAGAGAAGAGGAAACTGAAAAGAAATTCAGAGAGAAAGGAACGAAAGTAAGGGAGGGGGGGAGTGTCGTCTCTAAAGGAGTACATGTTTGTCTTGGGTTAAAATGCATTCGCAAAGCTGGCCACTACGTTTAGCAGCCATAGTTAATGGCTTTCCTGCCACTTAGGTAAGCTATCATGTTGCTGTGCCAATGATAGGGTTCTGGCCGGCAAGAGGCAGATGAAAAGCAGTCAGAAAGGAAATACATATGAGTATTAAGGCAGTGACCAACCACACGGCTATAGGTGCTGTTGCTAGCGTTAAGAATAAAAATACCATTAAGAATAATAATGCTGTTAACATTTTATTGATCATGATGATGATGATGATAATACCACCACCACCACCACCACCACACATCCTGCACTATATTTGAGGTGATAGTTTGGCTCATCTGGTAAAGATATTTCTTGTTAAACCATTGAACCTGGACCAATTGCAGTGGCCCAGTGGTAGAATGCTCACCTCTGGTTCAGTAGGCAGTGGTTCAATCCACCATTAAGTGAATACCAAACAAAGACTAAGAAATGGTACTCAATGCCTCTCCACTAAGAAATCAGCACAAGGATTAGGATTGAGGAACCTCCTTCCTCAAGGCTAAGGGATTACGGCCAAATCAAGTTGAATACATCAGTTCTTGTAAGATCAGCAATGTTGAGCCTGGTCAGTACCATGAGTGACCATTGTGGAATACCAGGTGCTGTAAGCAGAATGAAGCTTTGGTAGACTGGGCAAGCCTGAAGGGGTTCTCACTAACAATTATCCATGTGTACCTATCCCAGTGGCACCCTCAATGAGGGTATAAGCGGAAAACAATGACATTGTCCCCGAGCAAGGCTTTAAAGTAAAAATTCAGTGAAATATATCTTTCTTTTTTTTTTTTGTAGTAACACTCGCAATAGCTAATGTTTCAATTGCCCCCTTGGACCTTAAGATTTAGATAATTATTGCGAATTGGGATTATTAGACTGTAAAGACTACAAGATTTTGCTTTTGACTCCTTGGTACAATGAATCCGTACTTTGATAGTTGATTACTATAAGCTTATGTATAGATAAGTAGAGCTAAAGGAAATTGTTCATCTACCATGTCTACTAAACCTGATCTATTTATGTACTTATAGAATCTACAAGGCTCGAGAGAATAGCAGTAGCCCACGCGTGTACAAGAATCAATTATCTAAAAATCTATCTAAAAAAATCTATCTAAAATTATCTAAAAATCTACCTGAAATTATCTAAAAAATATATATACCAGCACGAAATTTGGGGATTGTTGTTCGAGAATGTCCATAGAGATTTAAAAAAAATCACTTTGAAAAAACTCCTGAAAAGAATAATCTCGGATGGTGCTTTGTGGTGCACTCATGCAAATTTCAAGGTTGTAACCCCCAAACTGCAACCAGGAGCACCCAGAGGCACACAGATGAGCAAAGAGAGAATCTGTAGCCCACTTGACTGATTGGTCTACAATGATTCGATTCATACTTTGGCCAAACTATTTATAAAATCTTCAATACTGATATCTATTGATGTCTATTATTGCAACAGTACTAGAGATTATATATAAGTGGTAGGTTCAGGTTCAAGGATTAAACATAGCAGAAAAGCCTTGGGCAAGTGTTTTATGCCTTTTAGCAGACCATCAACAAATTTTATTTGCATGTTTGGCTGAGTGGTTAGAGCTATGATCAAGTATTCATGTGGTCTTTAGTTCAATGCTGATTTTTGAGAGTCATTTACCAGGAATTTGATAAAAATATGATTCAAATTGAGGCAAAGAACTCTTCTTCATGCACTGGTTAAATCCTTCATTCATCTTTGGAAATTGCAATTCTGAGTATTTCCTCATGTGACAGAGAAGTGTACACGAGATCAAAAACAAAGGTTCTATATCAAGCAATACGTTAACCAAAAAAAAATTTTAAAAAGCTATCATGAAATGGATAAAATTCAGCAAAAGCAAGGGGCTCTTCCATTCCAAATAATTAGAAACAGTCAAACAGATCGGTCAACATAGGTTTCTTCAGTTCTTAAGGGAATCTGGCTATGTATTACGGTTACAGGCTGTCAGAAGGCAGAAAATCTAAACGTTAATTCCTCATGTTTAGAAAAAAATGTTTTGCTTTTTCCCGCTTCCTAAATATTTTGGGGGGGGGGTCAATTTGTAATGCAAGTTTATGCTAGATTAGTCGCTTAGTTTGTGTTTGACAGCATCTATGCTTGGTTTTTGAAAATTGAGACTTTTTTTTAGTGATCACTAAAATAACAAAAGGAGTGAGAAGTAACTTATTAATTGACCACCCGTTGTACCATCATCCACAACACACCATGTAACTAAAAGACAGATCATGTGACAGATTCTACTGAGTAACTAACCATACCTGTCTTAGTAATAACTGAACTTACAAACTTTCAGAACTCATTGATGTTGTATAAACCACAGGTTTGGGCACCTGGAGGTTCATCAAAATAGATTTTTAGATAAACTGAAAATAATTGCCAAAGGTGTCCGAAAGACTTGATCAGCTTGTAGACATTTGTCCTGGGGTCAAAACATAAATCCAATCAACAAAGAAACAGCAATAGCAATAATAGATTTTTATACATAATTTCAATTTAAAGTTTCTGTGTGAAAAAGAGAAATGACCAAGTTTCATGCATCCAGAACAGTGGCTATAACATTTATATACAATACGAATACAGCTGTGGCACTGCAACTTCAATCAGCCTTTAAGAAATCAAGAAAATACTCCTTTCTTTTAATCCCTTGTACTACTGAGAGATGGTTATTAAATAATACAACTTAGTTGTGCATATATTGGTTTTAGTATTAAAATCTTTTCTTTCCAATAACAGATTATAGAAACTAAGCATTTTCCACCAAACAAAGCAGATTGGTGATACCTTAAAAGTTTATTGAATATGGAGTAAAAATTGAATAATATTGACTGTTATAAGAAGTTAAGAGCAACCCAATAATTCTTGTATCATAGATTTTACAAGTATGTAGATCAAGAGCCTATAGTAAATGCGATTGCATGAAAGACTTGTTAAAGATATTTACTAAACCAGACCAAATATATAGTTAAATAAAGAGTGAATCTGGCTCGTCTTTATACCCTGAACTTACAAGTCAGTCTATTTATAAAATTCGTCACATCAAACGATTAAGCAGGCTTTGAACATTTTCCTCTCATTTGGAGACGTCATCTAGCTTAAGGGAGTTAGATGTCACACATAATTTTCACATTGAGAGAGAAATATTATTTTTAAATGCAATAAAGAATCAAACACACTATCAAAGACTTTCAAAAAGTGCACCTATTGAGAGACACATTGGGGGTGCCACCTACAGAGGGATGGTTCACAAGTGAGTCTCACAGGCCATTGCTCTGAAGGTTAATCCTTGATATCACTGCAGTCTGATGCCAGTCCATGCCATCAGGTCAAAAAGATCTAAAAACCAAGGCATTAGATTCCAGATAAGAAATGTTTAGGTGTTCATCGTAAGGAGGTAACCCATCAAAAATGTTTGGCTGCATTCCACCTTACACCATCCATAATAAGCTGCTACATTCTTGCTTTACTTCTCATACAATTTGCCTGTCTCACTGTCCCATTCCACTTCATAACATTACCTCCCTTATAGCCCAACAGCTCCATTCACTCTCTCCTTCAATGGTACTGACTTAACTGCATGTCAAGTAGGGCAGCATTACTAAATTACATTAACCCATTATCCATTTGAATTCACTATCTTACATAAACACGAGGATTCGGGTCTGTATATTTCATTCAATCTTTCACTCACCCTAACACATCCACAAGTAATAATTATAATCTTTCAAGCATTTGGGGCAGTGGTCTTAAAGATTTTATAACTACAAGACTGACCACAGAAAGAGGGTTCCTTTAATTTGCTGTGATAGTAAATCGGCATTTTTGCTCCTTTCATGAGAAATATGGTCAGCAATATGAATTACCTTTGTAATGGGTATTGAACCTTAAACCTTATGACTTCCAGTCTAATCCCCCATCCACTCAGCCATCACTGCTGGGATCAGCAGTAATAGTCTTATGACTGTGATGGTGATAGCAGCAGAGGTAGTGGCGAGTGGTGAGCAGAGTTAATAGGCCAGCCTTTTATGTCAGTCGGTGCATTACCTATCAATGGTGTGCGTAGTGCTTGTTCTTTTGCGAAACAGGAAACACATGGAAAATTAAAAAGTAGTAGTAGCAAATAAGTAATGTATGTGCAATGGTGACCATCAGGAGAAATTGTCCAGGTGTGTGCGTGTGTGTAAGTGAGACTGTATCCAAGGTGCAGGTTAGAAAAGTCATTTTTACCTACATGCAATGGAGAGCAGTGACTTCTCTTCTCTCTTGAGATGAAAATCGTACAAGCAATACAGAAAGACAAAGTTTAGATCAGCTGACTTGCTATTTATTTAAATTGATCATCAAATCTACCTATGTCTCTTGCGAATGATTAGAAAATCATTTTCCTTCGCTCTATTTACCAACCTTATTCCATCTTTTCATTGCATCCATTCACTCCAGCTGCTTCACTTACGTTTATCAATATCATTTGATCATTGTATCATTCATTCTCATCAACCCATTCACATACATACACACTTGAAAGAAATATATGTAATGTTGTAGACATGAAATGTAAGATAGGCAGAATTACATACATCCACTCACATAAACATATTACATCTATATACACACACACACATATATATATATATATATATATATATATATCAATGAATCATAAATCATGCTATACCAAATAGAAACTTATTTGAAATGATCTCCTGTTGTTACATAGTTAATATATAACTCTATTTAGACAACATAATTAGAATAAACAATGAAAGGAAAAGGGGCTGCTGCAGGAATTGAACCTGTCACTGATAGGGAAGCCACTTCAATGAAGCAATGTTCTTACCATTGAGCTAAACAGCCGATATATATATATCTGTGATAATTGTAGAGTCATTACATTAGGAATTATATTTCATCCGGTACCGGGATTAACCAAGTAGAAAATCAAACAGCTGACCACAAAAATGAATGAAGAAATGATTGGTATGTTGGATTCTAGCCCATGTTTGCCAGAAAGCAGACTTTAAGTGGCTCTCTAATGACTGAGCTGATAGCACAGTTGGTATAGCAAAGTTACGTTAAGATTGCTTACTGGTAGGCACGGGATCGTGTCCCGCACGGCACTTATCTCTTTACTTATTTATGCGGTTGGCTGTTCGATTTACTACTTGGTTAATTCTGAATGAAACATGTTTCCTAATATAATGTCTCCACAACTATTACATTCTGTCCGATATGAACTGTCCAATGATAAATATGTATACTAATGTATGTCTGACTGAAAACAATGGACTAGGGATATCTTTTTTCTGCATGAGAGAATAAACGCTTGGATCTGTAGAGTGCTGTCCAAATGTCTTATAATGCCTAGTGTTTTCGGCTAAACAACTAGTGATTTTCAAAGTCTTTGACAATTCCACAATTATATTAACCACAGTGTTTTTGGCTTAGCCATTGATGTGATGTGATGTGATGTGGTGGGTAGTGTGCACACACATATATATATATATATATATATATATATATATATATATATATATATATATATATATATGCGCTCTCATAGAGCAGCAATGTCAATGTTTTGCTGTATGGTTCAGAAAGCAAGCGAATGGTCAAAATAGACATGAGAAGAGTGCAAGTTCTTCACAATGGATGCTTCAGACAAATATGCAAGATCTTTTAGCTGAGTAAAATCTCTAACCATCAAGTTTACAATAAAACAAGTAAGTGGAGCATCACCAAAGAAAATTATGCACAGACGGCTGGGACATGTGCAGAGATTGGAGCAGGACTGGATCACAAAAGCCGCCTTAAGATGATCAACAAACAAGCAGCAGAAGAAAACCAGGGAGGCCCAAGGCCACCTGGCGCAGAACTGTGACATGGGAGCCGGAAAGGATGGACCTGTCATTGGGAGAGGCACAACAGGGATCAAAAACCATGGAGACCTCTCAGGAAAGCCTTACGTCCCATGAGGGATGAAGCGGAAAGACATTTATAATGTGATAGATAAATAGAGCCTAGCCAAATAGTACAATGTACAAGCTGTATAAAGTAAACTTACGACAGAGATTGCTTTGGTGATGAGAAGCATCAAAGAAGAGGCAATTACTCCTGAGGACATTTCCCATTCCGTCAACAGCCAATTCCAATGACATCTTTAATCATTGGGTCATAGAAGCATAATTTTCTAGAGAAAAAGTTAGGAGTCTTTTTTCTATAAAGAAACGAATTTAGCTTTGAGATTCAATTTTTATCATTTCTAAGTTAAAGGATGATTATAGGGGAAGAAGGCAAGGTAGAGGGGAAGTTGGTTTCATGCGTTCCTCACGAGCTGACAAAAGTAGTTGCAAACGGAAACTATACTTGTTCTGCCAGTTCCATTTCCCTCCAGTTTCCCAACCTCCCCCGTTATTACCTCCAGTGTTCTTTAACCGGACACACTCTCCCGAGCATACTCAATGATATATTAAATGTATATTAAAATAAAATTAGCCAACAAAAGTTAATAATTACAATTGCAGATGTTTTAACCAGGGCAACACTAGGTAGTCTTGCTAATTGCTCATAAAACCACAAAAAAAATCAAATTTCACTTTGGGGAAGATAAGGCTTCCAGGTGAGAAAATATGATCTTGGAGAAAGAAAACAGAAAAAAAAAAGGAAATACCAAACATAAATTTTCAAAAAAGTTGCTAGACTATGAGAAAACCTAATGAGAAAATAATGAGAGATAAGTACGGGAATGTGAGGGAATGGGGGAAGGTAGGGAGGGTAATCAATAACATAAGTAATTTCATGGGAAATTTATACTTTGAAAACCAACAGAGTAAGGAATATTAATTCCCAATGTATTTTCTTGTTTTTTTAAATCCATTTCACAAGTTCTAATTTCTGAAATATGATTCTCACCATGCCTGCAAATAAGCAATGATGAACAGATGTCTGTTTTGCGAGCTAATTTAAAACTGCAAACCAAAGGCCTTCAAGTCTACATTGAGGATTGCTTTTGTGAGTGCTCGGGTTGAGCTTACAGAACATGAAATGTAAACATGTAAATATACTTGCCAGCAAAAACGTAGATTTACGCATAAATACACAAGTGAGTGGCTCATGTCAGGGTTGGCAATGAGCGTAACCGCTTTAGTATACAGGCGGTGCTGATAACAGTGAAGTAGTTATGGGAGGGCAGTTGTCCAGGTGCTAACTCAGCCTCTCTTGTCTCCATCAGTCATCATGGCATAACAGTGATGAGACATTTTTGTCAAGATATCTAGCAATGGGATAGAATACAGAAACGTGGATTCATAGTTTTTTCAAAGGAATCAGCATAAAATGAATACAGACTCAGCTTTGAAAATAGAATTCTGCTCTTTGCACATTTTCCAGGCAGTAACAATATCTTGCACTCACAAATACATATATGAGAGGATAGAAATGATCACATGCACATGAAATATACATGCATCGTATCAAATGAATAACCCCACAAAAGGCCCAGCCACCCAATCAACTAGCCAGTTAAGTGGGCTACAGATTCTTTTCTCTTTGTTCATCTGTGTGTCATCAAGTACTTCTGGTCACATTTTTGAGGCTGCAACCTTGAAAATTTGCAGGAATTTACCACTAGGTACCATCTAAAAAAAAGACTTATTTTGTTTCTTCAAAGATTTTTTTTTTTTGATCTCTAAAGTCTATTTGGACTGATATAACCCATATCTTGGACTGGTATTTTTTAAAAGATAATTTTTGATAAAAGATCTATTTTTCAAAGATAATTTCACTTATTTTAGATGCAAGATATTTTTTGATTAATTTTAGGTAATCTTTTAATTAATTCTGATATATGCATGGGCTACAGTGATTCAAGGTACACAGATAAATTTATATAGATAGATTGATTGATTGATTGATAGATATACTGAAAGAGAAAACTGAAGCTGTGGTTTATATCTATAGAAAATGATGAATGAAAAATGCATGTAATTCTTCTGTATGAACTATGTACATAATAAATAAGAAAGCAATCATCTGATATATATGTCATACATAGAGTGCTACCCGAAGATCAGGAAACTTGAACAGATTAATCAATATATTTATCAAAAGTAATATATATGTTGAAATAAGTCAATGTTTCTGTTTCCCTCTCTATATCAACGTAAATGAATGCATTGGTAGGAATACTCTCATGGTTAACAGTCAGGAATATTTACAAGCCAGTGAATGTACCACAACAGCCAATTATGTTTCGAGAAATAACGTCTGCAAAGCCATCTTTACTGTTCTGAAGAGATGAGGTGCTAATAAACAGTATCAGAAACAATGGTGTAAGTTGCCACACCAAATCATTAAATGGAATGTGCAGTATTTCTGGTCGGAGGCCGGACGAGCAATGAATGCTGTAATCGACGTCAAATCACTGGGCTTAAAGTAATAAGTGGTGCTGTAAGACGACAACAGCGATGACCATAGACACAAAGTGAGGATGGACAGACGGATGGACTGATGGACAGATGGGGCCGGGTGGACAAGTGACGGATGGGAAGCTGCTGATTGACCTTCACTACAGTGGAACCAACTTTTGCAGTGAAGACAGCGCCAGATCAAGCAACATTGGAGCAATCACAGGAAGCGAAACCAATATTGCAGCGCTGCTCCACTGATTTTGGTTCCAGGTTATGATTCCAAATATGGCAGTTTCAGAGACACTGGGCTTCTTCCTCACCCACCGCGTATTGTTTTGAGGGATAAATGAGTCCAATCACACAGACACAGTTGGATATCTGAAATAGCTCCACTATGTATCAATTACAGTTCATTCATATGCCACATATACACATACATATATATAAATATAAATGTGTATTGAGGTTCATAAGCAAATTCACTTGGGTGTATATATATATAAATATAATGTACATACACAGTATATAAATATAATATAAACAAATATAATATATACGCACATTTATATGATGTGTAGATGTTAATACGCAAGAATGTATGCATATGTGTGTGTATTTGCATAATATATATATATATATATATATATATACGCACACACATACACATGTATGTGAGTGCATATGCATATGTGTGAATTTATATATATATATATATATATATATAAACATATATATATATATATATATATAAACATATATATATATTTATATATAAACATATATATATATGAAGACCAAAACAAAGCTGAATCTGTTTGACATGTGCCAATATAGTATCTTCAGTAACAACTCACAAATATAACATATTGAACATAAGCTACAGAAGATTAAATTCAGAAATCTATAACACGTCAAGCACAGCAGTTATATGGAAAACTCAATTGGAAAAATCACGTCACACTTTTGATTTCCATAAATATTCATTGTCATTTTGAGGCAGAGGAAAAGATTTTCACCAGTCAATGTTGTAATTCCCTATCATAAGAAATAAATAAACTGGAAAAAATCACCAAAAATATCCTGTTGAATTCTACATTTGGTATGAGTTGAGAGATAAGATGTTAGACAAAGAAGAGGATGCAGTTTCAAATCTCACAATGGTTATTAGAGTCACTTAGCAACAATCGTAGTTAAAAGGCATTTATCTCAAGACTCCTAGTCTTGAAAACATGTAGTCAGACATCAATACTTGTGAAAAGGGAGAAAGTTTTGTTCCATAAATTATTCAGTCTAGTATCCTTATTTTGTTATGTTGGCTATAACATTTCAGCCAATGCATTTTCCAGCCTTCCTCAGGCATATTTCACTTCCAATGATTCTTCAAAAAAAACTTTTATTCCTGCTTACTATGAAATATTATTTTGGACAAGATAATGGATTTTATCAATTAACTGGAAGCAACACGCACTCAAGAAAGACTGGAGAACACATAGGCTGAGATGCAGTGACCAAAAGATAAAAGATGAGGATAGTAGTCCAAATGCTTCATGAATAAGGACAATACTAGGCAGGCTGGAGAACATATTGGCTGAAATGATCAAAACAACAAAGATGGGGACAAAAATCTGAATAATTCACTAATTCATTTTGAGGGAAATTAAAATTTCAAACAAAGGTAAAGATGGCATGGTGAAGGATGATCTGAATTTGCTTACGTTACAGTTGAAGGAGCCAGTAGTTCAATAAATATATCAGTTGAAACTTATTTGACATAAGAGAAGGATCTGGCCAGATAATGCCTGACAAGATTTGAATGACGCGGCACTGAAGAGGTGCTTCAGAAAAGGCTTTAAAAAGTCATTCTTGAGATCCTTAAGTGGATTAACAAACTTTGAACTATCTCTTCTAAGATAACTGAAGGACTAGATTATGACTGTGAGAGAATAAAACAAATGCATCTAATGTCCACCTATTCCCATAAATATGGAAACAGGTCTAGTTTGTCATGCAATAGAAAATATCACATGTCCCACATCTTTTGGCAGTATGCCATGTTGGGGGTGATCAACAGGAAAAATTTGAAAAAAAAGGGATGATCAATGAATAAGTTACTTCTCTTACCTTTTGGTGTGCAGTGATCACAAACAAAAAGTCTTAATCTTCTGAAAATAAGTGTGAATGCTGGCGGACACAAACTATGGGTTCTATTGAGCATATATTTACATGGCAAATTGAACTCCACACTAAAAAACCTATTTGAGAGGGGAGGATTCAAAAACAAACAAAACGTTTTTGCTAGACATAATAAGGAGTAAATGTTCAAATTTTAGCCCGCTAGCTCCATTGGTCAGCCAGTACACATGATACGAAAATAGCCAACCAATCCAACTTGAAAATAACAAGTTGACTTTTCTCATTTTAGATAACGAAAATCAAAGAAGTTTTCAAGACAACAAAAAGACAACAGAAATACTTATGTGAACTAGAATGCCTGTGCCACATGTTATGTAACAACATTAGATATTGTCATTAATCAGATTACAATCCTAATCTGTATTGTTCCATTATGATCTTTTGATTCATTTATTCTTTAGCCTTCTTAGTGTCGTTTGGAATTCAAGAATTGAGCATTTTTTTTTGTTCAATGAATTATTTGGACTGATGATATCCTCATCTTAGTTATTTGGATCACTATCTTCTAGTAGATGTATTCTTCAGTCTTCCTAACATTGTCTAAAGTTCTGAGATGAAGCACTGGTATCATTCTGTGAATTATTTGGATCATCATATCTTCATCTTTGTTGCTTGGATCACTTTTGGGGCCTTTTAGAATTGCCGGAAGTTCTGAATTCACCAATTCCACAAGCAGCAACAGACTACACCAATTTATTCTTCCTTAAATCTGTTACCTAGGAATGAACTGGAGATCTCCCCGTCTCTAATGCTTTTTTACCCATTAAATCAGTTTATTTGCATTAAATTACAAATGTCCATGTTTTTATTGGAACCCATTAGTAAAAACAAATTGCTTTAATGCTTTTAGAATTTTGCTGGTTCTAAAGTTTGACTGCTCTGACCAATTCAAAAAAAAGGGGAAAAAAAACATACAAACATATAAAATCATAGCTTGAAATTTTTCTGACAAATGCTAAAAATGTCTTTTCCTTTGATTCTGTATTTGCATTGCAGGAAAAAAGAAAGAAAGGTAGCCGTAAAATGAAAGTCACAACAGCTAATTTGCATGATAAAAGACCAAAACAACATAAATCTTTAAACAAAGGGCAAAAATAAATGCCCGGAAGAAGAGACTATGCTAATGGCTTTAATAAAGTTAAACCAAACATGTTTACGCATATTTTAATATTAATTTTTGATTGAATGGCATGACAAAGAATGGCTATATAATTATTTGCTAACAACTTGATCGTTTTAATAGATGTGCATCCATCCATGCATTGAATGGAATAAATGGATGATTTGTGTCGTATAATCAACAACAACAAATAACATCAATGGGTCGATCCCTTCATCTTCAATGAGAATCCCTTGAGGAGTTTTCTGTACAAAAACAAATATCTATGAATTTGTGTTGCAGGATTTTAGCCTGAAATCAGATTAGCCAAATGATAATCTATTATCTATTGATAGGTTTCTTTACTGAAAGAAGCCTTATATTGTTTTGAGCCTTCCTTAGAGAGATGTAACACCACTGCAATCATTTAAAGACACCAGAATCCAAGTTGGAACAAAACAGTTCAAAATATCATAGAAATTTATTCTATATTAATTATAAGGATTGGCTTTTCAATTCCTGTTCTAATGCATCAATCTCTTGGACTGATGCCAAAGTGTGCATCACAATTGTTACCTGCTGCATTGGAAGACAGAAAGTGCCGCCAAATAGTTCCAAGCTGTCAAAGAGCATATAAACAATTCACTCTAACAACACTATTGTAAAGCTAGCCCATAATTGTGCTTTCTAGTGGCAGTCTTTGAATTGATCAGCGTCCAAAGGCATCCCCACACTAGACAGCACTTCCCTCTCCCCAGTTCAGTCTTGCCACCTGCGTGACTAATGTGTTCTACATGTATGAATTCTATCACCTTGTTAGTCATTGGCTGGCTAGAAATCACTCGATTTCATTCACAAGATCAATTGCTTCTTCAAGCCCAGCCGATTTTTAACACATTGAACACAAATTGCCTTTAGATTCTTGAAACGGAAGACTGATCTGCTGCGTAGATACCTGAAGCATTTGTTTGCACACAGGAGATTTGGGAAAAAATGAAATTTGGGTTGTGGAACTGGGGGATGGGGGATGGAGACAGCATCAAAATTGCATAGCCCGAAACCAAATTATCAAGAAAGATTATCAAAACCTCAATATATGATAGCCCTGAAGGTATAAATACTTATACTTCTTTATAACAAAAACATTAAAGGATGCTTCCATGATTAATGACACCAACTAGAGATTACATTTTCAGATTTTACCGTATGAGTGAACAGTTTTCTCTTTTGCTATGGAACGATCAAAAAAAGCTCACAGATCAGAGGTGAAGTTGAAAATATAAATAAAGACCTTCTTTCTGAGATCTTCACTTACTTTTTTATTACTAGCTTGTTATCAGTAGTGATTTCACTTATGGAGCTGAAACATGGAACCTAACCAAGAGACAGACCTGCAAACTGAGAAGTATGCAACGTGCGCATGAGAGAATCATGCTCAACCTTACATAGAGAGATCACAAGACAGCACAGTATATAAGGAAGAAAACGGGTGTTCGTGACATCATAGAAACTATTAAAAAACTCAAATGGCAATGGGCAGGCCATGTTGCAAAAATGAAAGACAACCAATGGGCATCACATCTCACAACATGGATCCCCAGAGATCACATAAGAAACCGAGGCCGACAGAACACAAGATGGAGAGGTGAACTGGACAGATTCAGGAAATGCTGGCTCCATGACGCCCATGATAGAGAATTGTGGCAAATCCTGGGGGAGGTCTACATCCAACAACGGACATTAAAGAACTGATGATGATGATGATTAGTAGCGATTAAGTCAGTAGGCTTCAATTATAAGAAGTTGAAATCTCGCCTTTCTATACTGGGGTTCATACTATTCCCGATTGCCAAAATCACTAATTATGTAATTATTAGGGTGAATGGAAAATTCAACATATTTGTTTAATAAATCCTACTTGTGATATCATGGGTTACATAAACAGTTATATATAAGCGTGCAAATAAGAACTGATATCAATCATTTTTTATGCAGGGTAGTTGCATCTATTTTTAATGCTTAAGCCAAATTTCAAATCTTTGGACAACATCAGAGGGTGAGTAAAATGCTTTTTTTTGTTGCTTTTTTTCTTACAGTCTATTCAATTTTTAAATACACAACATGAGAAATTAATTTCTTGTTTGCAAAGTAGTCAGATTACAATCTATAATGACTGGAAAGCTCCTCCCCACCAAAATAACAAATAAAAAATGTATGAGGAATGAAAAGACCCCAAGAACTGTCCCCTTTCTACCAAGTAAAACCCTCCAGGGTAAGAATAAATAAAAAATACTATTAAAATAAGATCAGTTAAGTAAAAAAAAAGAAAGCATCATACTTTCTCTTTTTCTTTTCCTACAACAAAATGCTGTTAATGTTACCATGGGTGATTTTTATTTTTTTCCTTGCATTTTAACATTCTTTTTAAATCTTTTTTTCACTTCTTCCTAGAGAGAGAAACAGTTGGTTGTAATAGATATTAACCAAGGCATACAAGACTAATTAGTACCAGCCAGGCTTGAAGTTCAAGTCAATGGTCTTCCCAAGTAGTTGAATTACATGCTGTTGTGATTGTCAGAAAATGGAGGGGGGGAATATTTCCTTCCACTCACACTCTGGTGCACTTAAGTTTATTTATATACTGATATCTACCCATGTATTTTTTTTTAGATATATCCTATGTATATATAGATACATTCATGTGTGTGTGTGCATATATGTATATACATATATATATATATATATATATATATTGCCCCCTCACCCAACCGACTCAGGACCTTAAAAGACATGGACCTTGCCTCATCTCCATTCACAGAGCCAAGCCATCATATATATATATATATATCCCATTCACCTGAAGAAGCCTAGACTAGGCAGAATCATAAATATATTGTCAGGTGTGTGTGCATGTGTATATATATATATATATATATATATATATATATATATATATATATATATATATATATGCATGCATGCAGAAGTGGACATGCATACATAGGTAGTTAAGTAACTTTAAAACACATTATATATACATAACAATACAGAAACAACACTGTCTATAACCTCAGGCTATATAGCAGCCCATTTTCTTTAATTGTTTATTCTATTGTCACTGTCTCGGCCAAATGATACATTCACTGTGTAATAATGAGAAATCATTTCAAATTTCAAAGTTTCAAAGTAATATAATGCATATATAATTATTTCTGTCGGATTATATAACCATTCTTCAATAAACATATGTATATGTACACATATGAATCCATCTTTATTTACTATCTCATAGATGCATGACAATACGCATACATGGTTGTGTGAATGCGTGTGTATATAAAGTGAGATAGAGAGACAGACACTCAATTACATTTGATCATAACACATTAATAGACATACATGAAATGTATATTTGAATGTGCAAATCTTTCAATTCATACACATTCTAGATATACATATATGATTCCATGTACATGCATGGATGTATATTGGCTTGCATGTACTGCCACCCGTAACTACAGATGAGTTGTACCCTAATAAACAGATAGAGAACAGAATAAGCCTACATACAAAAAAAGAAAAAAAAACACACACCAATGTTATGCATGTATGTTTAAATAAACTAACACAAACACATGAAACAAACAAAAAAAAAACCCAGCAACCAAAGACCAAAAAAATGACTGAATGAGCAAAGTACCAAGTAATTACCCACAGAGGTTGCAAAAGTGTAAGTTACAGGCATTCCTCGGCAGCTAATAAATGTTTAACAGCATTATTGGAAGCAATTAATGGCACTGCAAAGAAATTGTTTACACGTGTGTCACCAGAGAAAGTAGTTAATTAATTGAATTGAAAAACAAAAACTAAAATGAAAAAAAAAAAAAATTATTTCCTTCTTCCTCTTTCCATGTTTCCAATCTTTCTATGGCTAGAATTTTTTTCTTTACTTCTTTCACATGATCCGCCCTTCATTCCCAGCCTTATCGGTTACTTCTTCCTTTCTTTTTCTCAATAGAATTTCTTCTTCCTTTCCTTCTTTCACTTCCTCTTTCCTTCATTCCCAACCTCATCTGTTTTTTTTTTTTCATTCCCTCTATTTCCACCCTCTTTTGGTCGTTCATCTTTTAAGAAACTGCTAACCAAAACTTTCAACATGGGTGTCTTCAGTTTTTAAGTTGGTCTAGCTGGCTACATATGTATCTCATGTGCAAGCGCTACCAGCAAAACTAGAGGGCTGAAAACTTTAACATTTTCTCCTTATTATGTCTAGAAAAAAAATGTATTTTAGTCTTTAAAAATTCCTCCCTAAATAGGTTTTAGTAGGTTAATTTGCAATGTAAGTTTATGCTAAATTGGTCCCTTAGTATGTATCCAGCAGTATTCGTGTTTGTCTTTTGAAAATCAAGACTGTTTTAGAGATCATTGCCTAACAAAAGGCAAGAGAAGTGACCGATTTATTGATCACCCCTTTTACAAATTTTCCTTCTTGATCACTCCTAAAGAGCATGCTGCCAAAAGATGTTGGTGATGAGACGGTTTCTATAGAGACCATTCTTTTATTCCTTTTTCACCCTGATTTCTTTGTTTTTATGTTTTCTGAATTTCTCCATCCCATTCATATATACTTTCCCTATTTACTTTCTTCTTTCCTCTTTTCCTTCTATCACTCATAAATTTTACAATTCTCTCTTCACTTCAATATTCATCTTACTCCTTTCCTTCCCCTTACTTCAACTCCGTCCTTCTTCCCTCCCTTCTTTACTTTCTCCATCTCTTATCTCTATAAATATGCAAACTCAATTCAAGTCCTACTTAATATTACTTATATCACTTCTGCAGTATTGCTGTAAGGAAAGGCACAAATCCTACTCATGTAGTATACAACTCCATCATCAGTCATCTTGATCATGATCTCGTCACAGGCACACCATGATGGAAGAAAATTTGTGGACAGTCCAAGGATTTTTGCCTGCCACTGGTATATGCCATGATAGAGATGGGCACGACAAAGTAACAATCTGCACTCAATGAAAAGCAACAAAAGACAAGATTTCTTTATAATTTTTACCAGCTGACAACTCAATTACCTACTTTACTTGTGACAAATCTAAAAAAATTGCTCAAAATAATAGACAAGGAACCGAACTGGAAAGTATGTAAGGTGAAGGAAGCAGCACACATGAGTTTGTAAGTAGTAGTAAAATAAGTGGGGAATTCAATGCTCTGTTGAGCTATAAGAATTGAGTGATGACTATTAAAAGAGCCTTTTGTATGAAAATGAAAATTAGCATACATGTCATTAATTTGTGTATACGGCCAGAACTAAATCCACTTTCATGTCAAATGATTTGAGACATTTGTAAATATTTTCTTATAAGGTAGGTACAAAGAAAACAGTTTAGCCTTGAAATTCAGCATCAGTTTCCCCAGTTTTGTAGAAGATATATATCAGAGGTAGTGCTGCTCATTTAAATTTATGCAAATCTGGAAATCTCCACAAATCTTTCTCATTTATCCATTTCATGTATTTCTCATAAATGTCCACGACAATATTTAGATATAAAATATTTTCCCTAATAAGCTGCACTTCCAGGTATACTAAGCAAAGCAGGAATTTATCTGGCTATATATATATATATATATATATATATATATAATATCCATGAATACATATCTCAATGGAAATACATGTGTAAATAATATATATAAATGTAAATGTTATATTTAGAGGAAGCCATTTATTACAATCACCGAGGATGTTACCAAACAGTTATAAACAACTGTAGCCACCAAAGGTGGTGAAAAGTTCTATCCCTTTTTATTTCCTATATGTGCACGTGTTTGAGTATTCTAGCACTCCTGGCCATATCATTTTGTCCACAGACAAGATTTTTTTATTTTTGGAAAAAAAGCCTTTTTCGGTTTCTTCATTTCAATGGGTTTATTGATAACATTGTTCCTTAACTCAATTTTAGATGTTTACCAGTGGAAAACACTAGTGATGTCATAAATAGAATTTATTCTGATCATATTTAATCTTTGATAGATTTTTTTTTTTGACACCAAAGTTGTTCAATTATAGACTGTGATGGTGAGTTGCAATCAAAATCAATTGGTACAAAACACTTAATTTAAAATTAATCAAAACTTCATATTGATTTTATATTAATTATTCTATGATGAAAACTTGTGTTTTATAATGAATTTAACATGACAATGATTGCTCCAATTTTCATATTCTTTGCGTAATGTTATCAGCTGGTTATTTAGAAGACCCTGTCCCAAAGTGATCAGAATAAGCACTTTCCTCTGCATATGAAAATATATAAACAATAATAACATTACTAACTTTTATTTGGACAAACTAATCTCTTCCGACATTTGATATTGACACATTGTTTTGTTTGATAATTTCTAGCCTTTTCTAGGTGTATTATGTAATATTCGTTAGGAAAGAGAGTTTTTTAAAAATTTTATTTGATGTTACATATTACACTTGAAGAGGGCTGTAGATAATCCAAACAAAAATTGCTAAAGACTATTCTCAAAATCATAGCTAACATAACAATACTATTTATCATTGTACCTCTGATGAAAAGAAAAGAACAATTGTTTTACTAGTGGAACAAGATTTATAAAAAAAACAAGGCTTTCTTAGAGACTTTATTTGGGCTTTACAAACTCTTAATGCCTCTATGAAAAGCTGCATTAGAGACATTTAAAATCAATCACATCACACAGTTATGCGTGAGGCTGACTGAATAGAAACACAATACTCCGCAGACACAGAATGAAGCCAGCACTCATATTGATAATCTGTAATATGTTAAATCTGCCCGAGTTACAAAAGAGGGATTTTTCACAGCTTCACCAGAAGGAAAGCAAGAAAGCATTCACCAAGCCTGACAGAATGAGCTCAACAGATTCATCCGCTGATAGAGAAGAATGAAAAGAACAATCTCGATGCGATGATAGCAGCCATACATCAAATGTCGAGTCTAAGTGCTTGCAAATTATGCTCTCAAAGATATGTAAACGGTGTCTGTTATTCTCCACCCCTTTCTCCGTCACACTTACCTTTCTTTTCAGTAGATCAAAGGACAAGCAAACATCTAGCAAGTGTAGAATTCACAGGTACTTACCTACAAAGAAAGAAAAAAATGAAATTAGATGTTGGCACGAGAAGCTGGCATAGCAGGCAATGATGAATATGAAGCGCGGAAAGTTTATGTGGCTTTTTAGAAAAGTAAGGAATTCTTGGAGTGTTTGGTGGGAGGTTGAGTAAGGAAATATTGCCTGCAATTTGCTGTTATTTAATGTGTATTTGTGTGGAAACGTTATACACAATTGGCAAGAGAGAAGATTTCAACAGCTTTGCTAAAACTAATAGATGAATAATTGCCTGTATATTTGAGATCATCAATTAGGTATTCTCATGCATAAAATATTTAGAAGTGACCCCCTAGCAGTGACCCATTTTCCCAACAGACCATGCTCCACCTGGATACAAACATTGAGTAAATATTTGCAGGGATCAGACAGATTTGGGAAGTTGGGGTCAAAGTCAGAAAGAATTTGGGAGCAAAATCCTTATTGGTAAAAAAAAAAAAAAAGTATCTACTCAAGCTTAAAGACAAAAACTTGCAGTAAAATATTTTTATTTTAAGTCTCAGTTTTCATCAGGAAAACTTGATTTGTTTGACAAATTTAAAAAAATATATAAATCCACAATGTCAAAGAAATTTTTCATGAATTCATTTCACCATTACTCAAAAGCATTTCACCATTACTCAAAAAAAAAAAAAAAAAACATTTTTTCTTTCTTTGTAGGTAAGTACCAGCGAATGACCATGGACCTAGACATTGGAATCTGCAGGAGGGGTGGGGGGGACAAGGCACTTCCCCCACATCAGGCCTTCTTGTTAAGGGTATGGGGGTTTGAAAGTTGAAACCTTATAGTCAATAGAGAATAATGGTGCAGTACAACAGTTTTATGTAAGCCTAACTTGATATTCCTCGATAGAAAGACTTTTTATTATTGACTAGTAAAACAGGGTTGCAACAAATATATATTTTAAGTACACCATTTTATCCCCCCTGACCCGGAAAAGTGGCAACAAATCCCTCGGACCTAGATGATAAATACAATTAGCATATATGGTGGGGTAATTGAGAATTAAGATTAAAATATTAGAAATTAGATATAGCTTTTATAAATATTGCTCTACAATCAACCAACAAATAATAAAGTTGATACAAATTTCCAATAGGAATTTCTTTTCACCAACCCTTGATATTTTCCCCTTAAAAGAAGATGAAGATGGGATGAAAACTTTGATGTACCAACTTTATAGCCCTAGGTATCAACCAACCTTTCCAGCAAATGATATAATGAAAAAGAAACAAAAAAAAAAAAAACGTCAATTTATTGATGTGGTCTGTGTAAATAACATTTAATACATCCGCTGATGTCAATTTCGGAAATCTAGTCAATACAATACCTCATGTATATAGGAGTACGCTGGAGGGTGCAAACAGGGCATTTGCCCTCCTCTAGATCAGACCATCTCATTAATGATGAGGGTGTTTGAAAGTTAGAAACTCACAGAGAGGCTAGAAATCAAAGGGTCACTATGCATGGACCTAGTTTAGGCCTCTCCCAGCCCCTTACTTGAGAACCAATGTCTGGGTGTTTCTTTTTTGCCCTGCCCTACAATATATCCTTTTGCTACTTCTTGGAAATGTGGCAGCAATTTCATATCATAATATTTTCTTTTCTGAACTAGATGAATTGTCATGATGCAATGTGCGGATAAGGGAGATGCATAGATTCAATGATAAGTGAGCACCTGTATCTTTTCACAAGCTCAATCTGAAGCACATATATGCATGCACCCTCGGATGCCCATCTACGCACAAAACATTCACACAAAAAGTTTTCATGTAAATATTAGCTTACAAGTTTCATACGCAAATAGAAGATAGATTGATTTTTTTAAAGCTATTTTGCGGTTTTAAAAAAAGTCTGCCTTATACGCCATCAAATACGGTGTGTACATAACACATACCTACACATGTATACATATAAAAATGCTTTATGTATATCAAATGCATACAGTCATATTTACAGAGATCCACCCACACAAACAAATATGATCTTTGGATTATGCTAGTAAATTGGTATACAATAAACCTGTTATGATGTATGGGTTGACTCAGTTCATCAATTCTGCCTACAGCTTGTTGATAAGTGAATGGCTTTTAATGCACGTATCAACACCAAACAATTTTTATACGCCAGCCGCTTTCATACATAATACAACACTGCATTACCTAGTGTATTCATATGGTTGCATGTGTAAGCAATAGACACATTGAGCCGTACAAATCATTTAGACAAGAGTATATTATGAGATAAATGAATGGAGAACACTAGATGAATGAGTTTAGCTCAATCACCATTAATGAATGGCTTGATAGTTTCATTAATCATTTAATTTTTAATCAGTTCATGTTTATAAAGAAGAGAGTAGCTATCTAACCGACCATAGATAGTTGCATGAAATTTTTTAAAAAGATGCAATGGCAATATCCCATGAATTATTCAGACAAACAACAGTCAAGAATTATCAGATGCAATGTACACCAGAAGAAGGCTGAAGAACACAGCAGTTGAAATGATATGTAACTCTGGTTTCCTGACTAGAATCCAAACCATTTAAGACTAGATGAAGACATAAGTGGTGTCAGAGCCAATGGGATTTCACCCCATGAGGTATGGTATCCAGGGGGCTCAGAATTTGCGCTGTGATCTCAAGACCAGAGCTTTTATATCTTGGCAACGATAGTTGTGAGGACTAAAGGGAATTTTGGGGGAGTTCCCACCCACATGTTTGTGTGAGTGGTATCCATACATCAAACAGACTTTGTGTCACATTCTGTTCTTGTGGGTGATCAGATAAATAGGATAATATGATCACAGCAAAGGTAAGAATACTAGTATTAATAATTCATGGAATAACATTACTTCTATCCGTGTGACTAACAATTGTCTACAATACATATGGAATGGCTCCGTAAACTGTACACACGCTTTATTAGATCATACCTTTCTAACATTTTTTCATTTCCAGGTGAAAATTCACCTTACAAATGGATAAACCCAGTACAAGTGGTACTGGCATTAAGGAAAGTGTAAATTGAATCTATAAACAGATCAAAAAAGATTTCAAACCGAAGCTTCAACAATTTCATGTATCCTCAAAAACTAGTTGAATAGTGCAAAATGCAAAAAAATAACAATAAAGACAACTTTGGAGCCTCTTATGTTCCCCAGAAAATCAGAAACGGTGAAATGATTATTCAAAAAATCATCAAGGGTTTAAACAGATAACACACTTTACTTGGAGCAATTGGAATTTGTCTCGAAGAGATGCTGAAAATATGACAAGATAGTTAAAAGAGATCGATAAGGATTACTAACCAAAAATTGTTTAGGAAATACCTACAGCAAAAATAAGTATTTATCACATTTTGAAACATTCCAAGGTCATAATTCACATCCGAGGTTAGCACATGCCCAGAACAAAAAAGATTTATGGTTGAATCTAGAGGAGGATTTCTATCAAAATTTACAGAAGCATATCGCCCTGAATAATGCAGATGAGATCAAATCTAATAAATGCCTAGTAAGACAATCTTCTGCTGGTACTACATACAGATGTCCCTGTGCCAATATTGGCACTGATAAAACAATCGGTTTGGATTTACATATAAAACAAATATACAAACTAACAAAAATATCTAAATGTAGACCCTGAATCTGGAAGTTCATTGAGTAAACAATAAGGCTGACATAGGAATAAATCATTCATAAGTCTTCATGGTAGCAGTGACTGGTATCTTGGTCTTGCAACCCATTTATAGTAGGTTCCAACCTCACAATATGATCTAGAAGTTTCAGCAATTGCAAAAGGTATAGATAAATAAAGAGAATATTTGTTGCAACATTATTGTTGACATGCTGATTCTGCAAGCCATTGATCATAAGCCTAATCCTCATCAAGTGATGAAGAAAGTTAACCTTAACAAATAAAAACCTGAATACATCTTCAGTATATTGCGTATCTCATAGGTGAGGGTCACTGCATGTTTTCTTGATTAATCGTTTTTTTGCTGTTGTTTATTCTATAATCATCATTAAATTTCATTACCCTATTATTTTCGTATAACTAGTTCGAAATAATTTGAGCATGGAAAAGAAGTAATAAAAATCCATGGGGGAGGTGTTTATTGGAGTTTGCTATCAAAGCAGTGCAGAGCTAAATACGTTTTCATTGCTTTTATTTATAATTGCTTGAGATCAAAGTAAGATCTGGGTTTGTCTCTTAATTAAGAAGAAATGATGCAGAGTTTAAACATTGAACTGTATTTCATTTCACTCTGGGTGAATTTCAACCTTCCTAAGTTCTTTTTGGAAACTATTTAGCCATTTCGATTATCTCGAGAACCAGTTGTGCAGGCTTGATGTAACTTGGCAATCAATCAGAGGGGTTCTCAATATGCATGCGTGAAGACACTCTTCGCAGAAGCGGGGTTACTCAATCAGCAGTGACACACCAATATGTAAGCTCATGCATTGTAACTGTCACATTCACAATGCTCATGATTCTTCCCCCCCCCCCAAAGCTGAAGTCACTGTTAAAAGCAAGGAGATTACAGATCGTGGATAAGATTAAGGAGAATGCGATACGGCAACCAATGGTGATCTCAAAAGAGGGCTTTGCAGACTGATGTGAAAAATGGAGGGGACGTTGGGATAAATGAGTAAAGTTCCAAACGGAGTACTTTGAAATGTACCAAGGTGCTATTGCTCTAGGAAGGCTATTTTTTCATCAATATTAAATAACTAGATACTTTCTAGATGGCCATCATATTTTTCACACGTAGAAATGTCTCCATGAAAAAAAAGAAAAAGATTTAAATCATTTCTTAGAAAATGTTCAAGTTCAACACATTGAGAATAATGGTTTGGTAGTTTCTAAGATTGTTTTATATTAGTAAACACATACAAGAAAATATTCTATTTAAAAACATACATCTCTTGCCCAAGTTATTTGCATTCAAATACAAAATAATACATTTTGTCCATAAATGCACACATATATAAACACAGACACGCATATGTATATTTGCATAACTATATATACATATATATATATATATATATATATATGTATATGTATATATGTAAGTATGTACACTTTGTATATATACATATATATGTTATTAAGAAATGGATATGATCCGACGGAAAGACATTGTGTTTTATAATATGGAAACTATATTTGAAATGACCTCCCATTATTAAACGGTGAATATATCATTTGGCCTAACAATGTAAATACAACAAGCAATTAAAGAAATTACATAAATTGTATTACTAGCGGCTGTTTAGCTCAATGGTAAGAATAGTATTATATTGAAGTGGCTACCCTATCAGTTGCAGGTTCGATTTCTGTAGAAGCCCCATTTTTCTTTTCATTGTTTATTCCATTTGTGTTGTCAAAGCTAAATGATACATTCGCCATGTGATAATGGGAGATCATTTCAAATAGAGTTCCAATATAATGCAATTTATGATCACATACACACACAAACATGTATAGACAAACATGTACATTTATAAACACAGAGATATATCAGATACATACATAGACTCATGTGCATAATGAGAGAGTGCCATGTTATGTTATACTATACTATACTGTGTACATTAAAAAGTTACTATATTGCACTAAAACTCAGCAGTGAAATCTTCTCAATCTTTACCAACTGATTCCTATTCTACCAAGAAGATTATCCAGAAGGTAGCAGTGAAGATTTTGATGATTTGCGTTTTTGCCCCCACCCTGGTTACCCCTTCTCCAATTTCCTTCTTTTTATTTTATCAAGTTTGATTTTCCTCAACTTCTTTCTTCCAGTTTTTTTTTTTTTTTTAATTCTGGAGCTGGGGCAGGGGTATCAGGATTTGAGGGAGTCAGAGCAGAAAATCCTCTATTTGAGACCGAAGTCACTGCACACCCGCCCCACTTTTATGGGTCTTGGGTTTATCCAGTGGACTTATCTCTGTGATTGATTTGTATTCCATGCATGTACCATAAAAGATTAACCAGGCTCTTATCTGTCAACCTTTCTACTCTCCCCTTCCAAAAACGGAAAAAAAATAAACACAATTTATTTTCTTTGTTTGTTTTGTTCTTCCTAATCTGAACAATTTTATGTCTGAACTGGACAGTCGTTTGCACAGAGCATTCTTTCTACCTTTCTAAACACACATATAAACAGGTCTGGCTAATCATTCACTAGAAACCGGCTCTTGACTAATGCCTTTTGGCAGCATACTGTGTTAGGGCTGATCAATTGAAAAATTACAGAATGTGGTGATCAATTAAAAATTTAGGAAAATGGGGATCAATCGATACGTTACTTCTCTTGCCTTTTGTTGGGCAGTGATCACTAAGAAGCCTGAATTTTCAAAAAGCAAGTGTGAATGCTGCCAAACATAAAAATAAAGAACTATTTTAGCATCAACTTATTTTGAACAACCCCTCCCACTAAAAAATCTATTTAGGCAGCAAGCAATTTGAGAAAAAATACTAAAACATTCTTCTAAACATAATGAGAATTGAATGTTTAAATTTCCAGCCCTCTATCTTCATTGGTACACCTGGAGATACATGGACAGACAGACAGACAGCTAGCTAGTCAGGCCAGCTTGAAAAACTGAAGAGGGCCCATATAGACTGTTTCTACTAAGTGGGTGCATTTTGTTTTCACTATCTTGGTTTTGCTTATCTGTACAAGCAAGATGACAAAAGGTTCACTGAGAAAATTTCAATGAAATCTGTTGTGACAAAATTTACATCTGGATGAGGTTTCAACTTTTTTTGTCTCAACTATATCTCATATTGCGAGTAAAACTTTTGAAAGCACCAATTTTATTTAAAAGTTATCCAAAATAAATAGATAAAACAAAATAAAAACAAAGCAAACATTTCATTTCTTATATCAGCTGCTCATTCACTCATACAAATAAGACTTGTGGAAATTGCACATTTAAGCCTTGCAATTTAAGAACAGCACATATGTGCACATATTTTAATACAAAAAAAAATGTTGTTTACACTGATAGTGGCTTAGCCTTATGCCAATTTACAGATGCTTGAAGAACACAATAATTCTCAAATTCAAAGCAAAAATAAAATAAAATAAAATAAAATCTCTCCTTGAGAGAATGAAGCCAGTGTGTTCGGGGAGAGTGCAGACTTACAGCCACAACATAGGCCAGTAGGTATGAAAAAACAAATCAATATCTTGATATTTTTCAATAAATGAGGATAGTGGATAGGTAAAGAAAACTTAGTAAACAATTTTATCTTCCTGTTATCTGACATGAGCTTATGAACTGACAAGAACATATCTTGATCACATCTCTATATGGAGGGAAAATAAACACCAAATTATCTTGGGTAAGGTCTTGGTGACATTAGCTAACCAGTTCAATAGTATGAGCACTAAATTATTGCTGGTAAAACAAGAACTTCATAAGTTAAACTGAGTTCGTTAGCCTGAAATTAGAATAAGATTTGTAGAAAAGAAAATGAATACTACAGTTTTGGGCCTCTAGAGTGTTTTAAAAATTCTTTATCAAAAAAAAAGTGAAATAAAAAGCAGGCAGGATTATGACATCAAAAATGGTCAAAACATTTACCAAGGAATTGCTCCCACCCAAAATTAGACAGTGGGATGATAAAAATTTTGGCCAAACTTCGATGGTGCCCCATAAACATTCGGAAGATCCTGAGTGGGAGATTTATTTTAAAGTAAGAAGCATCTTATCAAGAAACACCTTCCTATCAAGTTTCAAGAAAATCTTACTCCAAACAACTGAGAACACCATCATTGCCAGGTCATGCGATCCTGAATAGAAAATTTTTATAAGAGGCGTTTTTAAGGGGAAACCAGGTTTCAATAAATCTGACTTGAAACAGCTGAGAAATAATACAAGGACAGACCTCCTGATGGAGGAACAGAGCTTCTTATGGAGAGGCAGGGACACCTAAAAAAAAGAAAGAGAATAAAAAAGAAGAAAATAGGAAGAAGTGTAAGGCAATGAAAAGAGTGAAATAGGTTAAACAGAGAGAGTAGTGGGAGAAATAGTAAAGAAGAAACATATGAGAGATAGAGAGTTTCGTGACAGGAAAAATAAAGAGAATGAAAGTAACCAGTCAGAGAGAAAGAATGAAAAAAGAGAAACAAGTGAAGGAAAGAAGTGAGCAGAAGGGTTTTTCACAGAGTGAAAAAATGAGTGAGAGAGATAACTGAATGGGAGAATGCAAAGAGAAGAAGTACAAGGAAAAGACAAGAAAATAAGAGAAATGGGGATGAATGGGGGAAGGGAAAAGAGAGCAGAATGAAAAAAAAAGAGGAACAGTAGGATTAGATAGGGAGAAGTAAGAAAGAGTGAAGAAAAAAAAGGAAAATAAGAAAAGAGGAAGAGGGAAAATAAGAAAGAGGAAGAGGAAAATGAGAAAGGAGGAGATAAGAAAAGAGAAAGGAGGAGATAAGAAAAGAGAAAGAAGGAGATAAGAAAAGAGAAAGAAGGAGATAAGAAAAGAGAAAGAAGGAGATAAGAAAAGAGAAAGAAGGAGATAAGAAAAGAGAAAGAAGGAAATAAGAAAGGAGAAAGAAGGAAATAAGAAAGGAGAAAGAAGGAAATAAGTAAAGAGAAAGAAGGAAATAAGAAAAGAGAAAGAAGGAAATAAGAAAGGAGAAAGAAGGAAATAAGAAAAGAGAAAGAAGGAAATAAGTAAAGAGAAAGAAGGAAATAAGAAAAGAGAAAGAAGATAATAAGAAAAGGGAGAAAGGGCAATAAGAAAATGGAGAGAGGTTAATAAGAAAAGAGAAAGAAGGGAATAAAGGAAGAGAAAAAAGAAAGAAAAAGGAGATGGAGAATAAGAAACAAAACGAATACAGTATATACAGAAAAGAGTGAAAAGAAAGACAAAAAGATAGAAAAATCAATATTCAGGTAAATAATAGACAGAAAATAAAGAGAAAGAGTGTGATAGACAGATGGAAAGAGGGAATGAGAGTCAGAAATAATGTAAAAAGAGAAGCCAAATAAATATTAGAGAGAGAGAGAGAGTGGAATGAAAGAAGAAAAAAAGAAAAAAAAGGAGTGTATCATCTGGCCTAAAGCCTGAAGAGATGATTGGCCACATTTGCCAAGATCAGGAGACTATATATATATATATATATATATATATATATATATATATATATATATATGTGTGTGTGTGTGTGTGTGTATATAAATAGATAAAAATGAAACTAAAAGCTAAGAGCCAAGTTAATCCAGCTGAGCAGGCAAAAGGTTCATAAAACTCACCTCATGAAGCATAAGTAAACATTAGCATTTCCGCTGGACTTGCAGTCAGAAAATTGACACAGCTTTCTGAAAAGCACCCAATGAAATCGAAATCTATTACAGGCATAATAGGACATCAATAGTGATAACCTGGGCAGGCGCCTTTATAAATCACGCACTAACTATTCAGCAAAGTATTGACAAAATTGTTGATTCCAGTATATAGCTGTATGCATTCAGGGCAGGATAGAAATGTTGGCAGTCATTTCATGAACAAAATATAAAATTTGCATTCTAAAAGGGCCATTAACAATCTCTACACAACAAATTCAGAGGCTCAAATGCCGACAAATAATGAAAAAGATAACTGATTCAATGAAATTAAAAGTATATAATCCACTTTATAAACAATATTTTTCACAGGTTAGGTCAAGTAGACCCCAAGGAAGATGATTTGCCTTTGTTGGATGCTGTGGATGTTTATATTGTCACATTTTTACTTTATTGATGGCACATATTTTTGATAGTTACAAACCTAGTTCTAAAAGATATTGCAAGTGAATTTGAGTCTCACTTGGTGGTCCACAAATGTATCCTTGCATCAGGATAAAGAAAACAATTATTTGTTGACACTAAGGCTTATTTCTGCTTCAACTCTTTTTTATGGCAATATTAGAAATTGTCAACATAGGTTTCTTCATTTTTTAAATTTGGCTGGTTGGCTATTAATGTATCATACATACAGGTTGCACCAATGGAAATAGAGGGCTGAAAATTTAAACATTCACCCTGTATTATGTCTAGAAAAATAGGTTTTTAACGTGGGTTCAATTTGCAATGTAAGTTTATGCTAAACTGACCCTTTATTTTGTGTTTGGCTGCATTCATACTTGTTTTTTGAGAATTCAGACAGAAGTAACTAATTCATTAATCACTTCCTATCCAATTTTTAAATTGATCAACTCTGACAGAAGCTACTGCCAAAATGACAAACCTCACCTGTTTAAAGTTAGGTCTGGATCTTCATTGGATTGGTCACAATCATTCGCAGAATTATTTGGGGGGGCTTCATTATGGAGCGATGGTCAACAAGCTAGTAAAGAAAACCATAACTACGCTAGTGTTTGATTCTCAATGAGTGCTCCACACTTGTGGCCTTGAGCTATACTAAGCTAACCTGAGTAAATATCATTAACATGCCAGGTGCCTACCGTAGAACAATGATTACCGAGCATGACTCATCGATCAATTTTCTAGTTTATTTAGCTGAATCCTTACTGTGTGATCTTGTTAGTGTCAGTGAATAAGTGTAGGGCCAATTTTCAACACCGATTCATGCATCAGCTAGTTTTTCAGAGAGTATCCTAGAGGGTAATAGAAGGTGTCTATCAATTTTGGCAGTAACGTGTTCGTTCAAGTTCCATGTAAGTTGGTTACTAACCTTTGATAATGCTTAGAGTTAGATATTGACTGATAATCTCATTCAGGTAAGACATTGCTTTTTACTCCTTTTGAATTCATGGTTTTTTAATTCTCTCACTTCTAGCATCACATGGTATAAGAGAGAAAAGGTTTTATTTGGAGTCAATTCTTTTCCTTTCTTATATTGGATAAATCTAGTTTATATTCCCAAATCATAAATTTGAGAACAATGTCTTAAAAATCAAATGTAAAACAGAAACTACACACAGAGTATAACTAAAGAATTTCCCCCAGTTAATTGAGAATTTTGATTCATTTGTCATTTAAAATAATAACTAGAGAGAGAGAGAGAGACTCAAGATGGATGAACATCAGCAGAAAGAGTAGAAAGATGAATAGCATGTTCCTGGATTCTTTCCTCAGTAGCCTTGAACAGACTTATTTCCCTTCCCAACATTTGATGCATTTTGTTGTTAATACTGAAACATTGGTTTGATTTTTCTTTCAAACTAAGTGTGAAACCATGTTTCATGTCTTCTTACAAACAAGAGGAAAAAAAAATCTCCGCATGTACACTAAGAGAGAACTTAGTCATCAGTATTGTTGATTTGCTTAGTCGGCATTAAAAACAAAATTTAAAAAACAAAAACAAAACGAGACAAAGAGAAAGAACCAAGACTGACATCAGCTGCAAAAACAGAAAGACAGTTGCAGGCAAAATTGGCATCAGTTTAAAGTACTATTGGTGGAAGCTCCAAGAAATGTTCTTCATTATAGAAGCCGTTCTCACCTTTTGCTTACGGTGCCATTTACCATCCCAGATGCCCCACCCTACAAATATTATCTTTCCTCTGCACTGGCAGTAAAAATATTTCACAGGTAGAGGGGAAGGACTCACTGAGTAGGGTCAAGGTGGAAATTTTGTGGGGTAACTGGAAGGGGGAAGCGAAATTAACCAACTCGGGTACAAGGTAGGGGTGGAGGGGAAATCTTTAATCTTATCATACCTATGTTCATTCATAGCATCACCACTACCAGTCCCCTTGGTTCCCTACCTTCTAATGCCTGCTAAAATTGGCAGACCAAAGATAGAATTGGAAGAAAAAAAATCTGCTGCTCAGCCATCAATCAGAGAAATTAGAGTGGACTGGAGTTAACAGGCAAGAAATTATCAAAACATTTCATTAAGGGAATGTGGAATTATTTATTTATTTAGTTTCGAGTACCTAAATTCATTGAACAGAGAAAAAAAAATGAAATAGCAGAGTAAATACTTATATATGTAAGTGCACACCCAGCGGGTATGAACACACAGATACAAGCATAGATGCAGATAGATCAATATATTAGTCAAACAATTATGAGTTTTTATTACTCACTCACATGTGCTTAGTTAGGTGTCTATAGCATGGAAATTCACTAAATTGAGCATATTATAATTACAGAAAATCAGCGAGATAGACTCTGCGTGTGCTCCATGGTTTACCCATGTATATCCAGATGTGAGTGAATGGTCCCTGTTCTGTCTGTACAGACCTTGGAACATAGCATGGACCCTGGAGAGGACGTTCCATTGACTCTAGAGACATAAGGAGATCCTTGGATGCCCAGTCCACAAAATCCTCCACTCAGCTTTGCAGAGGAGAGATATGGCCGGCATCAGCTTGGCTGATGGAGTTGCTGGAAGGACATCAGATTGGGCATCAGATTGCCTTAAAGGGGCTCCACTCCCTAGTTTCGAATCAGAATTGTTCTTTTCCTAGACTGGTAGCATTCCCAAGACTAGAGAGTCCAATCTGCCCTACCAATTTACCTATACTTGGTGAGGAGGGGGGAATGGATTCATGCCTTTCCCAAGGGAATCAGCATGAAAGAACATGAACAATCCTGACAGTTTGAACTTGGGTTGCCAATTCTATTGTCTGCACCGTTGAACGGATTGCATCTCCACTATATATATATATATATATATATATATATATATATATATATGTATAAAAAAAATCAGAAGTCCTTTCATGTAAGAGTTTTACAAATGTAAATGTAAACATACATATGTATCTCTTCATATGTGTCTATCTTGTATATTTCATGAAGTTTAGGCTCACTTACTTTTCTTTACCTGAAATCAGGTGCAAAATTTTCATTTTATCTGTTTTTACTCATCAAAAACAAGAAAATCATTAACCTACTAGCTTGGACATATTTCATAATAGTGCTAAACAATGGCAATGATCTACTCCAATATCTGAGAGAGAGTGGTTTACATTATTCACATGTTTTTATGCTTTGCATATCTTGAAGAGGAATTAATCAGCAGAAAATTACTTAATTTTAAAAGCAATCATGTACGTATGAATGATTAATGAATGAGTTGCATAAGCAAAGTAGATTTAACTGCTTAACCAATATGTCTACATTTAATAAACGAGAAGTATTGATTCATAAAATTGCACAAGACGCTATTGCGATATTCATGAACACCAGAAACCAAACATGACAATTTTTCAAGATATAAACACCCAATCATTTTTCTTAATAGTTAAATCAGAAAAACAAAGTGTGGTTGATTTTTAATGTTAATTCATATGATATTCAAAACAGATACATTTCTGAAGATAATGTGACTAGGAATATCTGTACCTCACATAAATGAATCACCATAGCCTACTATGTACCAGAACTAATCATCTGGAATCATCTAGAAAAATGGATCTTTTATCTACACAAGTACCTACAGAAAAAAAAAAAATACTAGCATTAGATTGAGCACTGTTGGCTTAAAATGACTATAGAGGCTCTAAAAAAGACAACGAAACAAAAAAATGTTTTCAGATGGTGCCTGGTGGTGTGCTCATGCAGATTTTCAAGGCTGTAAAAAAACATGATCAGTAGAGCCAACAGACACACACATGAATGAGCAAAGAGAGAAGAATCTGTGGACCATTAGGTTGGTTGGTTGGTTGGTTGGGTCATCCATTTGTTAGGCTATGGTGATTTGATAAACCTCAAAAGATTATTATTAGATTTGCACCTTTTTACAGGTTTTTGAGATCTTTGCAGGTCAGCAACAGTTTTGGGATTCATGCTGTATCTATGCATTCGCATTTGAATATGAATATACACTTTTATAAGCATTCATAAAACTTTCCCACATCATCAACTCAGACACTCTCACTCCGAGCTTTCCAAGCTGAACGAAATTCCCAGTTAACTTATTCAAAAGTTAGTGCATACTTTTCAAGCAAATGCTGCTCACATATCTTTCATATCACAGTAATCTCTCCAAATTTACGTTATTTCGTGCACAAATTCTTTTTAAAAATCTACACTTGCCAATTTTCAGTTCTATACTTGGAAGATTTTTTCCTCAATCTAATAACACCTATTTCTGTCTGTTTGAAATAAATTTAGTTTGGGGGTGGTCATAGTCATGTTGAGCTTTATTTGTTCTATTTATAATGTAACTATATTGCAAAACTGGACCTTTACTTTCCGTTCAATATAGCCATATGTGTCAAAAATTAACTTTCCAATCCAATGATATACACATAACTATCTCTCTCTCTCTCTCTCTATATATATATATATATACATGTATGCATGTAAATATTTATGCCAACGACCACAGAGTATAGAGATGGGTGGTTCAAGTGTATGATTAAGAAATTCTGCCTACCGCAGTGCTGTTAGCTCACACACACACATATATATATATACGTACACATATACTCGCACACATACAAGTAGGTGAGTGCAAATTATTTTTCTCATAAGTGCTAAGTAATGTATTTATGAGCACTTATAGAAATTTGTTAGAGGGGGCTAAGAGAAGAAAAAAATGAAACTTGTAAAATTATATGTATTCATTCATACAGTGAGCCTTTCCCAAACATACCAGCACAAGAAGTATATTCTCCCCACCCCGCCTTTCACAAATTTCAATTGCTACACCTACACATAAAATAATTCCTACACAAACAAAATAATTGACATTTATCAGTGTTCATAAATATATAACTTATGGCTTACCAGATAAATAATTTCCCTCCCCTACACACGTCTATTTTTTTTTTTTTAAGTTCTGCATACGGTCCAAACAATTTTCCCCAATCTCTGAATTCATTCACACAAACTCTCACATTTTTCTTGACTGCCCATTCTCAAATTTTCAGTCATACCCACAACACAAACACCACCATCGCCATGCGGTCTTCACACCCATTCTATCCTCTTCCTTGCCAATCAATACAACAAATACACGGACAATTGCCAAAATACAGTTTGCCAAATGGTCCTCTGATATTAGATTATCAGCATACAGATGGTTTAATCAATACTCCAGCACTATTTATCATTGCAGGAGGTAATTGAAATACTTCCAGACAATTCTACTCAATAAAATAAACAATAAATGTATATAGACTGAGGCGACTGTTTATAGCAAACATAAGTGGGCATGGCTGAGGTGTACAAACATTTGTTCCATATGCAGAGCTGCTGGCCAGCAGCTGTTCTGGACGAAAGCCTGTAAATTTGGCTGAAGATTGTTCAAGAGGTTTCATAAAGTATCTCTCCAATTTATCCAATACCCTGATCATCTGCTCACCTGCCTGACAGCCTTCCCCCTGCACCTATCCTTCGCACAGACATCAATTAAACAAGTGTTGGTAGTGAAATAGATGTGCTACAAAGGGATAAAGTGATTGATTGGCTGATTGATTCATGATGTTGGTCGCTTATATTCCAGCTGCATTAGGTTTCAGCATTTGTAAGATATTGGTAATGAAGAGTTTACTTTCACTAATATCTTATCTTCATGGAGAGTCAGCAACACAGGAGTGGAGTGGTGGGGGTAGGGGAGGGGAGGGGCTAAGGATAAACATTCTTCAAACTACTAATGACAAATGTAACTTTTTATGTCTTCCAGGGCTGATAAGAGACAGTTGTAAACTGTGGGAGGGTTCTAAATTTGATAAGGGGTTAGAACAACACCCTGATCTTTCTCAAACTTGTAGATGATAAAATGAATATATGGGATATCTAATACCATAGAGACAGGGGATGATGGTTTACTAGCTAACAGTATCTTGTAGCTGCCCTAACAGCTGCATACTATGGACTACAAATGTGTATTCAAGGGTAACTTGACCTCAGGATGAACATAGGATATTTGATGCTGACCTCTGGTTACTTCTGAAGGTCAAGGCGTTTTTGACACTTTCAAATTCAAGGGAGACAAGTAATTCACCATCAATTTTGTGTGTGGTCTGACACAAGGGGGTTGGGGCCAGAGTCACGCACACATGCTGCCTTGTACAATTTTATGCATATTCCATTCATGATATAATTTGCTTTTAAGTAACCAATTCCACCCTCTAATTTTTATGGTTTATAGATCAACATGAATCTGTGCTGCACTAAGAATTTTCCAGAGTAACTAAAAACTCAGCTCATATAAAACAGCAGCTACAAGAACCTAAAAAAAAATATCAAACATAGAAAATGATACTGACGGGTAGGAGGGCTGGAGTGAAAAATAACCAATACAAAGTTGTAATGGCTGAGGATGATGATGAAATTATGTAAGATTATTTCAATTCAAATTTTCAATTCTGTGTAGATAAAATTGTTAGTTCAATCTATGCAAAGTGCATCATAATTGATAGTTACAAAACTTAGTATGATAAGGCTAGATGGAAGAAAACATTATGTTATGCCAATATTTCGTGGTGGGGAGGCTAGCCTGCCTTGAAAAATCAACATCCAATTTTACCTGGACTTGAACATCAACTTCTAGCATTTAAATAAAGTATGCAAGTCTCTCATCCATGAAGCAGGCTCAAAAGTGCATCATTACTGAATTCTCTCCTTGATGTGAAAATTGAACATGCAATATACTGATAGATACATTTCATACTGGAATTCTGTTGGTTACTGTCATGTGCCTTTGCCTAATGAGGCCATTTTTCTTCCTCATACACAAAAAAAAATTATAAATGGAGAAAGGAAAGCAGAGGAAAAAGAAAATCTTCAAAATAACATGAATCTTTTATTTAATTAAGAGATAAAAGGCTTCAAAAATTAATGCAAAAATTTCTTTAAAATCTTCACAAAAATTATAGGTACAAAAAAAAAAATTCTTAAATATTATAATTACAAAATTTTAAAGGTATTTCAAGAATCAAGAATAGAAATGTAGAACAATTTTCTCAGATTTTGAAATTAGAAAAAAATTGAAATAATTAATATAAAGAGAAAAAAATGAAAAGTTTAAGATGAAGATTTAAAAAGTTGTTAGAGATATCACATTTCAAATGACTGAAGACTTGAACTCTCTAAGAAACACAAAAATAAAAAAAAGATGAAAATGAAAATGAAAAAATAATTGCATATGAAAAACCAACAAAAAGTTTCTATTAAAATCTAATTAAAAGTCTGAATGTTAATTAAGAGAAAAAATTAATTAATCAGTCAGCAGGCCTCTAAGAGTGTGATGAAGCCAACTTAACAAATTGGACATGATCTTAAACCTTCAGATATCAATTCTGAACAAAAATGAAAAGAAATAAAGTGTACTTCTCCATTTCTTCAGGATTTCCTTTGGAATTCTCCAAACACATAAAACCCTCCTTGACTAAGTCATTATTTTCAAGATTAAATATAACTTGATGTTTTCTCTCTTTTTCATATTTTTTAGTAAAATCATTATTTCATAATTACGAGCATCTCTTCCTTATCTACATTGAGATAGAAACCTCCACATTCTTTAACAATATCACAGATCTTACTTTGTACTAGCTAATTAAAAACCGATTATTTTTGTTCTAGTATTCTGAAAAATAAAAAATAGAAAATAAAAAATGAATGAATGAAATAATAGAACCAAATTTTTAATTTGGGGTTTTTAGTTCCTTTTTTAATTCCAGAAAGCAAATTAAACAAAACAGAGAAGAGAAAAAAAAATTAAATGAAAGGGGAAAAAAAGTCTCCAGTCTTCTAGCCTCTTTTCATAGTCTAATTGTGTTATCTTTTTACTCATTTTTCCTAGCTAATTGTATTAATAATTAATGGAACTTATTGTTGCCTAATTGAATTAGGAATAATTAATAAATGAATAAAATGTAACATCTACACTAGGGAGTTATAAAAGAAATCTTATTTTGTACAACATTAAATATATCTATTAGATAGGAAGCAAAATATTACTTAACTAAAGAACTGCATGTAAAACCATATCAGTGTTGCCAAGTAATTTCAAATTTTCAAGACAAGGAATGAGAAAGCCAATCTTTATATATTTTGAGAAACATTCAACTCATAATGTATTGACACTAAACATATGATGCTGACAAAATAATGCAGCTCAAGTTGACAGCACATTTTTGTTAACTCATTTCGATATCAACCCTTAAATTCTTTATAAAAAATATCATTAAAAGTGAAATAAGTACTGATTGAAATTACCCCCCTTGGACATTTAGATGGATTTTAAAATTTGTTTCTATTCAATTCACAAAAAAGTTGTGTTATTTTCAATTCTATCTATTGGAGAATTCCACAGTCACAATCTGTCTATGGATTTATAAGTTAAATAAGACAAAACAAGACCAAATGAAAAGTGCTGAAATAGAAATTGGTGAAGTTACAACTTGCACCTCTCTTTTGGTCTCTGTGTGTATATTGATACTTGCTACACTAAGCTAAATTTGGCACAAAGTCACATTAACGTAGTCAATGTTGAAAAACAAAACAAAACAGGCATTGAACATCATAAGTGTGAGACTCCTTATACACAGACACATACCTCCATATGTCAAAGCTGACAATGGATATATCAATCACTTTTGCTGCTACTATCTAGCAAGTAAGCTGATCACAAGAAAGTAAACTGTCTATGATCTTACCTGCTCTTTGCTTTTATCATAATGTGTTAGAGATGACCAAGATGACTGGTGATAGGACAGAGCACAGGTAGATTCAGGTTCATGTCTTATGCCAGAGCATTACTAAGAAAATGATAGAAGCAATCACAACCATAATTCAAACTTAGCTATGTTTTTCATATTTCCAAAATTCCACTCGTTGAAAAACCCACTAAGCTCAGCAGAACGACATGATTTTTTTACATATTTGTTCCTTGCATGCCTCTATTAGAGAATTTTGGAGAACAGAATGGAGGATTACAATGATAGGAAAAAAATGATACAAATTCACAAAATCAGGAGAGAAAAAAATTAGAAAGACATCTTTTCAACAGTAGCACTTTTGGAAACATAGTGTTATTGAAGCCATTTCCTTCCCATGAGTAATAATGATGGATGGTTAAAGGAATATAAAAATTTGTCTCTATGGTAAATTAAAGAAAAAAAAATATTCATCAGAAACCGTCCACCAAAACTGTCAACGTTTGTTTCTTTAGTTTTTAAGCTTTGCTGGCTATGTATATATGTGTGTGTATTGTGCATACAGGCTGCATCAGTAGAGCTAGAGTGCTGAAAATTTCAACATTTACTCATTATGCTTTTTGAAAATTCTGCCCCAAACAGGTTTTTAGCAGTGGTGGTGGTGGGGGGGTTCAATGTAAGTTTATGCTAAATTGATTGCTTAGTTTGTGTCAAGCAGCATTCACGCTTGTTTTTTTTAAATTTTAATGATCACTGCTCAACAAAAGGTGAGTAAAGTAATTTATTGATTGATCACACCCTTTTCCAACTTTTTCAATTGATCAACCCCAACATAGCATGCTGCAAAAAGACAATGGTCACATGATGGTTTCTTTTGAGAGACTGACCACACCTTTTTCTTTAAATCTCAAAAAAAAGTATTAATACTGTGACAGCCCAAATCTATGTAAAATACTCTTCTGTTAGCAGCTGTTCAAATTCCAAACAGCATTTTGTTTGAAACAAGAAACTTTTTAGAGGATCTTTATAATGTAGACAGAGAGGTTCTATCTTTTATAAGGTATTTCTTAAGTGAAATTTTAGAGTATTTACATAACATTGATAAGAAAGAAGACAATGATGAATTTCTTGCATTTAATTCTGCCCATCAGCTAAATTTGTATTAAACACAAACTGTTGTTATTATTTTTAACTATGATGAAAGTCAACAGTTCTTAAAACGGAAAAAATTTCATGTTAAGACTAATTTTCAAATCGTTCAACAGCATTTGAAAAGAAGCAAGTGACCTGAAGAGAGAGTGGTTAAAGAGAGATAGCGTTTTCTTTTTTTTTTAATCAGTTCATAGCATTTCTAGACAGAAAGATACAATATAGAGAGTGGACAAGGAAAGAAAGAGAATTTTTTCTCATCTTCATGTCACTCTACAACTTATTTTTTTTTTTTTCAGAATAATTCTAGAGATAAGAAAATTAGAAACGACAAAAAAGATAGAGAGAAAGAAAGTGGACTATACAGTCTTTATAACTAATGTATACACTCCATAAATATATCATCAATCATTTTGATTTGTATTTCTTAGATCATAATTGTTTGTAGTATTTCCAATCAATACTGCTCATTTACAATCGTGGAAAAACAATTTTGGAATTGCAATAAAAAGCAACTGAATTCCAGTTGAAAGAAATACAAATAAAGAATAATAATTGACAATGCTTCATCTGAAAAATTATAAATGATATCAGTAGCTGTTAATTTTAGAATACAGGCACACCTTGTTTGATGCAGTTAATTTGTTCCAAAATTTTCTGTTCTCTTCAAAACCGCAGTGTCCAAGGTCTTATGATAATTTGATGTGTTTTTTTTTCTTTCCCAGCAAGCAGGATGTGACTCTGATGATAAAGTGAGGCAAATAAACCAACTATGGCAGGTGAATTATTAGTTAATATGGTATAATTTGAAAATTAAAAACCATACGTTTATTTGCCATGAACTTGCTAAGGGTTGCAAAATGAACAAACAGAAACCACCTGTGCAAACCATTAACTAATAGGCACAATTAACTTATTAAGAGGCATCAGCTGCTCAAAGAGGGGGGGAAGAGAAGGAAATTGAAATCTCTTCATCAAAAAAAGAGGGAAAAGTGCAGAGAGCATGAATCCTGGGGCTTCAGGTACAAAAACGTGTTGGAGCTTCTATTCTCTTGGAGTGTGCTTTCAAGTCCTCAAGTAGGCTTAACAACAGATTCTGTGGGACTACAACCAAAGGAAATTCCATTTTGCATCTAAAAAATTCAGAAATCAGAAAGTAATTCATATACTTTGATATTAGAAGAAAACAGTTTTTTTTTTAATAGTTGTCTACCCATTTCACAAATGGATGGAAAAATACCATAGCTATTAACTTCCAGGAATTTCATAAAGAGCAATATTCCTTGAGAAAAATATATCTCTTCTGCCTTGCGTTCTTTCCTGTTCAATTCTCACTTACATTTTACAATGCCCTAGCTGTGAAAAAAAGGGCTGTCATTGGCTAAATACTAGTCGTATATTCCAATCTGTTGTCAAAAGAAAATCAGTGCTGGAAGAAAACTGGTTGGAAGTGTTTTGAAGCCTGAATACTTTGATATTTTCTATAAAAAAAAGATCTCTCATAAACGTTTTGAAAGTACAGCTATAAATGTATGAATAAGCCATTAGAGGATCCATGGGTAATAAGGTAACTTGAGACAGTAAACTGCAAATAATTTATGGAACTGATATCATTCAGCCAATAATTCAAATAGTAGGGCTGTTACTAATTACATCAGAATTATCACTAAAAATGGATGGTTCCTTATTTCATACTATAAGTGGTTTAGTTATCATAGCATTATTAACTTAATAACATGTTTAATGTGTTGATTCAGTCTGTGTAAATTATCAGTAAACAACCAAATCATCAAGAGAAACGTGATTATCAAGTATTTTGTTTCATACGCAGTTGTCTCCCTGACACAGGAGTGTTTGTTTTATTCACTTCCAGTAAGGGAGCTATATATTGTTAAATGCGGTGAACAAATTAACAAGTGCGTGTGTGCATACGGGTGTATGATGAAGAAAATAAAAGAGTTGTAAGTAAACTTCTGTTGCTTTTGGACTGTCAGTTATTAAACTAACTGATTATTATAAGAATTATCATTTTCTTTATTGAATCAATTTTCATATGATATGGTCTGATTTTCTTCAGTATTATAAGCCTAGTTGAATATTCTTAATAATACAGGAATTGTTAATCATAACTTTATCACGCTTATCATTGATATGTATTACTACAATTAATTTCATTATAATTATAACATTTCTTAACAGTGACATGAGTTGAACATAGACTTAACAGAACCAATATCATCAGTGACAATAGCATGATTATTGCTCACTTAAGAGATGTATTTAGAGTTAAAATGAGGGTATAACATAAATCCTCTTCAGGAATTGAAGTTAGCAAGAAGGAATCAAATTTAATGAAGACAACTTGTACAGACATGCCTTACTTGTAGTTTTTGACAGATAGTGTGGTTTGGCACAGGGATACTATACACCACTCCTGGATCATAAAAATAAAATGAAATTATGATCAGCAACAATTGTCTGTCTTGTTAATTCCATCTTCTATCAATCTTCACCCGAAGATTATATCAGGATGACTGAGAGTGGGACTTGGCACACGAAAGCTATTTACCCCTCACCCAGACCAGAGATCATAAACCCAAAATAAATTGATGTTCTGGAACACTAGACTGTTGGAGTTATCAATGCCAACTTCTATTCAAGACTACAACTCTCCATAGAAATAGAAGTGATATAGTGATTACTGTTAGTATCATTGATGGGTTTATAACTATTCTAAAATGTTAGTCTATTGATTATTATCACTATTGTCCTCCTTATTATTACTATTGTTGTTATTAATAAGCTATCAGAAGTGATAGAGTGGAAAAGGCCAATTAATACAACACTTTGATTCAATTAGGGTCAATTACCTTAGAGAGAAAACTGCCACTACAGAAGTATCTAATTCAAGTTTGATATAGTGCCTGCAGTAAGTACAATGATTGTACTAATATACCTAACAGGTGCTCTGTTGAACACATTTTAACATTTAGTTGTTGCGTCAAAGGCAAATTTTCTTTACCTTTCCAAGAGTGCTAGGAATGTCTCCACTCAGACACAGTATAAGCCTCCTGAAGCAATCACAATAGCTCATCTCACACAAGGAAAGATGAATGAAGATAACTGGATAACTACTAACAGGGCAACCCAATTTTCTGCTTTCTAAGATAGTCAGGTAAAATCTTTACTGATATATAGAAAAAGCCCTACACCATAAAACAAACAAACAAACTAGGAGACGTCTACAAAAAATAACTTTTATTAATTGATGGTATTAGTTGATAATAAAAATGACACTGAAAATTTTTAAGCATTCACCACAGTGAATCTGATATAATGTTGGTCTTGAAAACCACCAACTATAAGATTCAGTCTCAATAGATGCTCCTTAAATTTAACCTTGTGTCAAACTTGCTTACTAGTAAATATCTTTTATGTAGAATTTTCGTGATTCATTAAAGAAAACTATTGGTGAGATCCCTGAAGTATTTTTCATGCCTCAGACACATAAAGCCGTTTCATACTTGAAAATCTCATCAAGTTAAGATTTAAAATCTTTCAAACTACACAGCTATAGAATGCTGAGACCTATTGAAGTAATCTTATGGGCAGCTGATACTTGCCTATCATCTCAGAGCACTGAAGCCAATTTGGTAATTATCTAATTTTGTGGTAATTATGAAAATAATGGAAAATCAAATGATTTATCTACTTTGAACCTCATCCAATGATAAAAATAAACAATGGCTGAGGGTTTGAGGCACATTTTTCAATTCAGTGATACTTCATGTACAATAGATTAAATCTAAGTACGAAACAAAACAGGATATTCATTCAAAATCAAGGCTTTTCACTTCTAGTTTCACTATAAATTACTCAAAAGCCAAGCAGAAAGGTTTCTTAATGAATAGAACGGATACTAATGAATATTTAATTCATCTCTATTTCATCAATATCTGGCTTAAGATCTTTGTTGCATTAAAGAGTGATGCATAAAAGATAAAGACCTTGTGCCTGCCGGAAATCAATAAATAAAATGGCAACAACAAATGAACTAACATGCAGAGCAAAAGGTCAGTGAGAGAGAAACCTCTCATACTTCTTGCCCGACGCAGTCGGTTTTGTAAATTACGAGCAAAGAAAAAATTTAGAATCAATAATTGTTGAGGGGTGGGTGGGGGTAGAACGACCATGTAGAGTTGTTAAAAGAAAAAAAAAGTTTGTAGCAATTTTATCTTGGGATAATAAATAAAAGACAATATTTGGAGGTTTATTTGAAATCAAGAGAGATAATCAAAGAGTAGTCATCTGAGAATTCATACACTGAAAAAAATGAGACAGAAAACTCAAAAAGATGGTTAATCAAAAAATTTATAAATATGCATTTACTAAGCTTAGTCTGGTAAAGAGGACAAATGTGGAGGGCATCTTGTAATGATCAAAGTCACTACAAATGGAATAGTCTGAGAAACAAACTTGGTAACCACTGCTCTACAGTGAGTTTGCCAATGTATGTGCTTAGTTTAGCATAGTCTGGCATTCGTAAGGATCAAACTCACTACAGTCATAATAGTCTGTTCAGCAATCTTTCCAACAACTACTCCATGGTAGGGTGCCCATATTTATACACATGAATATATACAGAGAGAATCAAAGAATCATGATCAAAAGCGTTTAATCAGAGAAACGGACAGATACCCTTCAACACCTAAATATCTGCTAAGCAGAAGCTTAAAATGCCATCAGGTGTACAAATCTGGCAAAGAAACAAGCAGGGATGGCTTGCTGGTGTGTCAGAGTTTCCAGTCTGGCTGAATTACAAATATTAGTAATTAACCAGATGTATAGCCTCAGTACTGCGAGTACTTATCTTTAATTACAAGAATATAGAGGTTCCACCTATTTATTCTCACAAATATGTACTATCATTCTAACATTGAGTGTTTCTATGTTGAATACTTGAATGATACTAGTTGACAAAGAAATGGAAATCATACAATTAGGAGAGCGGTATCTGTTATCCCTGCCACTCATTAATGAAATGTTTCGATCCAAAATCATCTCTGCCACTTAATATTACTAGTTCTCACACATAAACAAAGTCCCTACCATTTCTTAATGAAATATTTTGATTTAAAAAAAAAATCAAAATATTTCATTGAGAAGTGGCAGGGATAGTTTTTGCATTGAAATATTTCATTAACATGTGGCAGAGAGTGGCAGGGATAAAAAGTACGACAGAGTTAGTAAGCAGATGAATGGAGAGAGACACACAGTGAGAACTGAATCCACAACACTGGAAATGGTCAGCAATTACAAGTTTGATAACCATCACTCTACAGTAGGTTTTATATATGAACAACAAGAAAAAGTTGTCTGGATTGATACAAACTGAAATTACTTAGCTGCTCCTTAAATAGCAAAAGAAAAGATCCTAGATAATGGCAGAGGCATATTCGAAACACTGAATGAATCTAAATAAAAACAATCTTAGTTGTATTTACAGCTAATCTGAATAGGCTAAACACAACATTGAAATATTGGAAAGAATCCAGATTAAAGAAACTGCAGAGGTGCGTTTTTAATACACGTATACACAAATACCTTGTGTCCATCAGTACACATATATCATATCATCAACTCCACGCCCACCCCCTCTGCCACTGCGCTCACACAACCTCCTCATGAAACATGCCACCTCTATCATCTCCAATAGTTTGCAAGCAGAGAAAGTAATGTATCTTTCCCTACTTTGAGCATGCCTGTCAGTCTATTACATGCTAGAATGGAAAGAAACGGAGGTGTAGGAGGATGAATGGACAGGTTGATAAAGAACAATGTGTCCAGTCCAGTGAGGAAGCAGAAGAAAGAAGGAATCAGACTCTTCCGACTTGGCTAGCACCCTATTTCACCCAACCTCTCTCTCTTTTCATTTTTTCTATCTCAATCCTATTCCATCTCTCCTTATTTCATCTCATCTAATCGCTTCGACCTGGTGGGCAGGCAAGAATGTTCGGGGTGCTGGAGATCTTGTACGGCAGCCATTACAGGCTGCAGCACCTTCAACGCCAAAAAGCAGCAGCTGTTAAGTCTTGTAATGCACCATAAATCAGGCTTGCAGCCAGATGACTGACCCAGAAGATTGGAACCGCAGGCCTTCGGCTGATGAGAGCAAAGAATATGTACTCCAACCCTGAAAGATACACATCAATGAACACGTACACCAAGACATGATTGCAGATGTACATGTAAACATACACGTTTTTTAATACACCTACGTACAAAAATGTTTGTTTGTATGTCTGCTTATTTCTATGTGTATGTATTTATATATAAATATACGTATATGTAAATACTGGGTGTGCAGATGTAGATATATGTTTACACCTTGTAGTGTGCTATATACAACTTCACACCTATCTATAAATGCTTATATATATATATATATATATATATATATATATATATATATATATATATATACACACACACACACAAACACATTCATCTATCTATATATAGGTTTGTGTGAGTGTATATTTCAAGAGCAAATAATACATGCAAAACCATATAAAATAACACACTTATTTAGCATTTACAAACATATTCATACATGTTCAAGTATTTATATATATATATATATATATAAAGAAGACATGTACACAAAAATGTAATCACACCCATGCATACAGACAAGTTTAATGGATGCTTATGTAAAGATACACACACACACTTTCTCATAAGAAACCACTTGTATGAACATTTGAACATAGGGTATTAAAATTCTTTGTGAATGGCTATATGCTATATATCTATGATCTCAAAGTAAACATCAGAATATTACAGGTTGTTAATATTTTCTCTTGTTTAACCAAACATAGTGAAGGGATGCTTATCAGAATTACTTTCTCTTATATACACGTGTGTATGTGTGTATGAAAATAACCACACAAGCATATCAGTCTCTGCAAAACCAGCACAAATGTAGAGAAAGAATGCCGAACACAGAAATAAATTTATCAATCCACTGCATATTAAACATATTTTGGGGCCTAAATTAAGCTAAAAAAAAAGAAGATAGCAATTAGATGCTATGGATTTGTTTTTGTAAATTTCAGCCACTTTCATCCCGCAAAGACCACACACTCCCAACCCAAACAAACGAACTACAAGGATTGCAATTAATCCATTGTTTGCTCTCATAAGAGATTTGTGTAGGTGTCTATGTAACAATACCATAATGATCATCATCATCATCATCATAACCATGATAATGTATAAGAAATTAGAATGTCTTTTGGGTACATGCCAGTTAGAAATTAGAAACAGGTGCACTGTTTTTTTTCAAATGTGCAGACTTTAGTATGTTGAGGCCACACTAAAAAACCCAAGACATTCTGTACTTTTGATATGGTGTGGTAAGCAAAAGAACTCTGGCGATGATTTCAAGGAAAAAAAGACCAATTAAAAGAGATGGGTGCAGTGAGAGAAACAAAATTGAAGTGAGAAACCAGTTCGCTTGTTTTTTGGTTTTTTGTGTGTGTGTGTGTGTGTATGTGTATGTATGTGTGTGCGTTGTTTCATCTTTGGTGCCAGTGGTGGTGGCTTACCATTTTTCCTACTACTACACAATCATCTTTCTCTACTCCCCACCCCGATCTGTTTAAAGTACCTACATCACTGTAAGTGCCACTGGCTGCTTTTCTTTAATTTGGTGAGTTTATGATAGTGTGAAAAAAGAAGCAGGGTATTTGAGAAAAGGGGAAGAAAAAAAAAATTATGGTGTGTGTGTGGGGGGGGGAGACTTGGTAAGGGAAGAAAAATCAGTCGAAAAAATAACGACAAGAAACCAAAGGATCAAATTAAAAAAAGCTATATTCCATCATCAACTCTTCTTGCTGCTTGCAGTCATCTCAGCAGGGATGGGCGGTAGGTAAAAAAAAAAATAGATAAGTAAAAGATAAACAAATGGATCAGAAGCACAGAGTGGGGGGGATGGTGCTGGAAATAAATTCATATTTAATATTCTTTCCGGTTCTTTCGGCTGATGTTGAAAATCCATCTTAAAAAATCTAAAACCCAAAATGGTGAGAGATAGAATGGAAAGGGTACAAGTACGGGAATAATTTTTTTCAAAATCCAATAAAAAGAATAAAAAAAATTTACAGAAAAATAAAAGGAAGGAAAGGAAAGGAAAGAAAAAGGAGTGAAGGAAGAGTGACCGAAAGGAAAGAAGAAATGATTTGAATTATACAAGCAAAAGAAGGAAAGCGGTAGACTGAATGAGACAGCAAAGAACGGAGAATTAAAAAGGAATGAAGGAAAGAATGAGAATGAAAATTCATGGAGATGAAAATGAATGAAAGAAGAAATACATCGAGAAAAAGAATTCAAGGGAATTCAAAAGGAAAGAAAAGAGAAAAATATAAAATCCAGAAAAGATAGACACTTACGAAAAAGAAACTGAGAAATGATAAGAAAGAAAAGGATGTAAAAAAAGAAAAAAACTAAAATAAGATATTTTTTAAAAAGTCAGGAAGATTACAAGAAAAATAAATGAAAAATAAAATAAAATTGGCATCTACTGACGTAGACAGCGAAGAAGGCGATAAATAAATATTAACTCCTGCTAATTATAAATCAACTAAAATGTCTGAGTCTTCAAGTAAGTACCGACCAGTTTCTCCCCGTCTACACCAGAACTACCATTGACTGCACTTCACTTCCATCCAACTCTTCATCTATATTGCATCATAAAGAGAATAAATAAATACAAAATAAAATGTTGATAAAAGAATACATAAGCACACACGCACATGCAAGTTCCTCCTGCTATACGAGAGTAGAGCAATCCTTTCAAAACCTTCCACGAGCTGAAATGGTGTAAAGTGAAAGAACAAAGGCCAATGGGGGAAATATTTGTGTGCGTTTCCAGACCTCAAAAATGTTGATGATAGATGTATGTTAGGGTGAGTTGTCAGAGGTTGGTGCGATGGGTGGTTCAGGAGACTGCGGGGTAGGGGAGAGAGTGAGAAGAAGAAAGTAGGCACTGCCTCTATAACAACACACTGCAAACCTCCAAATGCTATTTTCCCTTTTTTTTTTATAAAAGCGCTCTCCTGGTTTTTGAAAGTTTGCTTTTTACCACTTTGTTGACTTTCCATTCAACAATCCTAACCTCCAATATCTCACCCTAACATACCATCATCAACACTATTTTGGTTTGGGAACGTTCAAGTTTACTCTCCATATAAATAAATGGTAATTTCTTCTTCGCTCTCCACCAATTTGGCTTACAAAAGGTTTTTATAGGAACGTTTTACTTTTGGATAGCTGGGGAAGCATATGAGTATGTGTAATTCTATAAGTGCTACTGCTTAACAGATGCCTTTTGAGTGAGCTACGAGCAAGACTTCTGTTTATCTTGAAGCTTTCCGCCAAGAAACTCTTTATACCATCCTTTTCTTTCCCCGCCCTGAAAAGTTGGGAAGGAAAGGAGGGGGGGGCCTGTACGAAGAAGAACGGGGGGGGGAAATCAGCAACAGCACGGTACAACAGTTACCGGATTACAGATCACTTACGACATAATTGCTAATATGCTAATGCCTTTATTTACACGACGATTACACAGGAATTTCTCTTATTTCGACTTGATTTTCTCTTTCTCTCTCTCTTTTTTTTTTTTTCATTTTTACTTGCCTACCTTTTTTTTCGTCTCATTCTGTTTGGCGGAGATATGCTTGGGTGGGTTCATTCATTAATAAGTAATAAGTATACATACGAACGAAGTCACAGAACGGATAATGAGGTTCGCAATAGACGATGAGAGAGACAGGCCTTTATGTTATGCCAACAGTGGCGCATTTAATTTGGCTACTAGATTTAATTAATCAGTTAATTAATCTGGCGATTTGACGGGCCAGACCAGAGCAGAGAAACACCAACAAAGACACCCGGTGCAAATTTGGCTGTTCTTTAGCATTTCTAGTGAATCATGGATTCAGGAAAACGAGCGATTTCTGTTTTCTCTCTCTATATTTTTCTTATCAAAATACTTCAAGTACGTATGTTTCAAAATTCATGTCAGTATTAGTTTTCCAGTTTTGGAAAACATGAGTAAAAAAAAATCACACAAAAGAATAGCAAACAAAAACAAAATAACCTCATAAGCTCAACTGGATGGTGTCAAAAAGCAGGACCAAATTTGTAAAAGATTGACTTTTGCAAAATTACACTGACAAAAAAATAATATGAAATCAAACACACCTTCAAATATGGCAGGTAGTATTTTATGAAGCCATCAGTTGAGAAAAAATAAAGTATGCAAATGGTCTTATACGTCACTATTAATGGAAGCAGACATTCATGAAAAAATTATTTCCAAGGGTGTGAATTTAAAAAGAGATTAATAATTGGTAAATTTACAAAATATTACAAACAAAATTCAACTCTTGAAAATAATATTTCATGCAAAATAATGTATATGCATGTTTAGCAAAAGGTCTATGTCTCTGAAATCTGCTCCTATGGTGACTTATGCAGACAAATTCTTACATTACTTTTTCTGTTTTGGGGAATAAACTTTTGGCCTTTTTGAAAATTTTACATGGTAATTCCACAAAACAGTTTCCATCCAAAAGTATCTTTCATTATAAGTTTTGTTGGTGTATTTGTGAAGTATCAATATTCTACAATTTTACTAAAAGGTTGCTTGTCTAAAGTTTTATGATAAAATAATATTTCCTGATTATTGTGGACTATAACATTAAACCATCATGTAACTTCTTGTTTCAGATTTCTATCAGGCAGAATTGGTTTCACCTCCATTTTATTGAAAAAAAACCTGGATAAAAAGACTTTAGAGGTGTTGAATAAGTCAAATGAGCATTTTTTACCATCTATATTTGAGAAGAGTAATTATCCATCAAATAGTTGTATAAACAATTGACTTCATTCTTTCAGCCAAAATATTGTGGTGACAACAAAAGCAACATAAAAATTAGTTTAATACCCTCGACAACTCTGAGGGAGAGCATTTTATGATCACTATAAAGTTGACTTGGAAAAAATCATCATAATGTTATTTCAAACTCAAGCAGAGGCTATTTAGATGGGGCCAAACTTTATTGTATGTTGATCAGCCTACCATGGTTATCATGTAAAACTATTTTCCATTCAAAAGTACGCCTTCAAAGTATCTTAGTTACTCTTTTCCAGTTTTGCCATTACATATATTTTATGTCTAAATTTAGATAATTCTGAAGAGCAGAAGTTAAGGGAGATAATTTATACAACTATTAGAATATAGTTCATTAGATTTCTCAAGAATTGCTGATCCAAACAACATACACCTTAATACTTGTATACTGACTAATATATCGGTTGAATTTCAACTTAGTACAATGGTTACTAGTCAATTTATCATGGTTCATTTGATTTCTCAAGAATCACTGATCCAAACAACTTAAACCTTAATACTGCAATGCCTAGTATGCTGACAAATATATCTGGTGAATTTTAACTTCTGTTCATTGACCAGTTATCACAGCACATACACGCAAGGACACTTTCTTCAGTTGTATTTGGATGGCATTTTTCACTCTTTGTAATGAATCAGCTGTCTCGTACATCTATCACATTTTTGGCAATCCCCTATAGAACATTAATTCTGTCAACCGTTTTAGAAATTGCTGTATTAAATACACAAAGACACAGTTTTCAAAAGATAAACAAAGATCTTCAATTTTTTTCTGATTTATCATTGCCACTTGTTTGGTTTTCCTAGCCCAAACTAACTTTCTTATCTCTTGTTTGATTTTAATCAAACTGATGATTATCTTTTGACAAACTTTTACTATCTTTTCTTTTAGTTTTCCAGGAAGAGATAATTGTAATGAGGGATGATAGTAATTACAAAGAACATACTAGTGAATAATCATTCTTTGATGAACAGAAAAAAAAGAAATAAAAATTGATTTTGTTCACATTTCAATATTTATTCACATCATCAACTAAAAATAAAAGACAGAAAATTCAAAGAAATTTTTTTTCTCTTTTTCTGTGTCCTGTCCTTATGAATAAACAATACAAGCCGCTTCCTTTCCATGTTCTGTATAAGTGCTGAATATTAAAATATCAACAAAATGAATTAAAACTTACATAAAAGAATGTATCACAAAGTTGAACAACTGTAGCCATCAAAGATGGTGAGGGGCTCTATCATTTCTTATGTATGTTTTTGTTTGTGTTTTCCAGTATTCCTGGCCACACTGTTTTGGCTACTGACTTGAAAATTGGTATCAGTACTCCACTAAACCCCTTCTGAGATTTTTCTTTTGGGAAAAGAGCTTTTTTGACCATTCTGGGGCCTTATTCTGGCAGTTTTATTTATAAAATCTAGATTCTCCAGAATTTAGATGTTTCTTTACTCTATTTTAGATGTTTTCCAAGGAGAAACACTTGTGATGTCATAAATAGAATTTGTTCTGACCATATTTATTCTTTGATGTATTTTTTTCACATTACTTCAAATTTTGACACTAGAATTGTTCAGTTATTGATGACGATGGTGAGTTAATTTTATCCTTTGTGACTTCAAATTGACGAATAATCAAAAACAAATATTGTGGGTAAAGGGAATCTCTGTCGCTTCCATTTTAAAATTACAGGTCTTTTAATAACTGAAAACCTTGTCTTTTTAATAATTCGACAATGTCGAGCTGAAGATAACTCAAACAAAATATGGCTGTAAGTAATCAGTACTTGATCATCAAACATGAATTGTATTTGATTTTATCAAGATTTCATTGTGTATTGGCATCACCTCCAGCATCTTTTACTCACTGAATATATCTAAAAATGTTGATACTATATTTCATCTAACATACCCTGTAAACAAGAGTCTGAGTTGCTTTTTCTCCACCAACTTAACATAGTAATATCAACTTGTTTTAAGTTCTAGCACGGGAGGTTATCTTTTCTAGCAAATAAGTTAGACAGCAACAAAGCCAAGACAACAATTCATAGCTCCTTACTCCTGGAACACCTGTTTCTACAAGGGTAATTGGTTTTGATTAAGATATCCTTGAAAGTGTGACATGTGTGGCCACCTGGAAGGACAAGCTGGGCAGGCACTGAGGAAAGCAGTGAAGACTTCCTCCTTCTTAGCAGATGAGTTGCAGGTAATACAGTACTCCTCAAGTGTTGTCTGTTGGGTGATAAGCAGTACAGTCGGAATCGAGTTGGGAATGCAGTTATATCAAGATTACTCTCATGATGACTATGTGATTAACAGCACTCGGTATATGAAGAATTGACATTTTTAAGCAAAAAACTTATTAATAAGATTTTTCCACCCTACCACTTATTCAAGTTGGCTATTAGACATCTACATTGAGGAATTTTTCGATCTATTTTTTGTCTCTTGCATGGTCAGTAGTTAGAGTTTGAGTTCAAATAAAAGTAACAATATTCAACAGTGAGTTTAAAAGACAACTGTTATACTAGATTAAATCGAGTTGACTTTAACGGTTGTGAATTTTTTCCTTTATCACTCATCCAATCCTACTTTAACTGTTGGCTTCCATTACAACACAATGATGCTTAGATATGAATTCACAAAATGATGCACTTTGTTCTAAGTACTATCATTTTGCAGACAAACAGAACAAATATTTTCTAATAGTCAAAGTCAATATAGAGTTGACCGTTTTTCTTCACTAACAAGATTCCTTCACCAAAAACCAATGAGTCATACACTTAAAACGATGTACACAAAAACTCATGACAAGTTTGCTTAGTTACTTGATGTCAAACGAGAACAAAAATGGCAGTTTCAGATTTTTTTCGATATGATGCTTCCACATAGCTATACCTAGGTAAGAAAATTGATAGATTTTAGAAAAAGATGATTAATTAAAACTCGGCTCCTTGTAATATTTTGTCATCTTCATTTTTAATGAAAACAAGACGTGAAAGTAAATCACTTTTCATTAAGTACTCTTCCATGATCAAATCTATAGATCTTTTTCAGTTAAAGGAAAACAGTTTTTATAAAAATTGAAACATTTTCAAAACTTATGCATTAAGTCATTTAAAGCTTCAGTCAGAATGGAATTTGACCCCAAAGCAGCCAGTCTTGTTTTGATTATTTTCTGTCAAAAATGAAGCACTTCCATACAGTTTTACAGGATAATGATTTTTCCTTCATCTTCAAAATCTTCATGGGATTGGAGCAGCCGTGTAAGAAATTACTTACTGGAAGTGATACTTGAATAATTTTTCCTACAATGATTTCAGAAAGAATCTGGGAAGACAGGTAGGTAAGTACCAGTTATAATACTAACGGAGAGATTCAAAATATCCACAACTTGGAAAAATAAAATGAAGCAGATGTACAAGGGAATGAATCTGGGGTGATGGTTGGGTTGAACCTAGATGGTTGGTGGGCAGGGGGGATGGACATTGGTTGTCTAGAGAGGATTAGGTTTCAGGCAAAGTCAATGAAACCATTTCAGGCTTCCTGCACTGGGAGGCTTTCAGTTTTAAATTATATCCACATGTCACAGTTCCTTCCCACCCTCTAGCTCATTCTGTGAATACTGGATACAATCCAGGCATATTAGGAAATGCATTTTCAATGAATGAAATTGTGAGAGGAGGGGAAAGACGTCCCTCTCTCTAACATTTTAACCTTATCCCCACCACAACCCAACTGCCAAAATATGATAAATAAAAATAAGAGAAAAATATCATAAAAGACTAAGAAAGTAAAAGAAGAAAATGATTAAATAAAAAAAAAGAATGAAAACTAAGAAAAAAAAAAAAATTCTTCAGAAAGGAGAATAAAAAAAGAGTCTATCAAATAACACATGACCTAAACAGGTTCTTCCTACCTTCCCACCCCTAAACACAACACCTGTTGGATTGTTCTCATTTTCTTACCCAAACCCAAAATCCTTCATCCCTTAATTTTTTCCAGGCTTCAGGTTTTTAAATGATAGGCTCTGGTGATGGTAAGGAGAATCCAACTTGGAGCACCAATTTCACATAACTCCCTGAGAAGTTTGGAAGATGGAATAGCTCACCAGAATCCAATATCAGATTTCTGATAAAAGACCGGTTCCTGTTTTTTTGTCAATTTGTTTCAGTTTAAGTGCAAACACTCATACAAACACATCAAGGGGCTTTGATTACTTCAATTTCTTTTGATTGATTCGTGCATAGAAGCATTTTGGGAACAATGAAACAACGCCTTTAATGCTATCAAGATCTGAATCAGAACATATCTGCAAATTTGTAATATAATCGAGTTGTGCAATATACATTAATACATATGTCTGTGTTTGGAGGATAGATGTGGACTTGGTCTAAAAAGAGTTAATTCTTATCTTTATTGATGGCAATATGATTGTTAGGAAAAAAGTATGAAACACAAGATCAGGTAGGAAAGCATTTGCCGAGTGACAGTTGCTGTTTTGAGTTGGGAATGAGATGCATTTCTCCACTCAATAAAATTATCCAGAAGTTGAATGCAGGATCATCAGAGGTCACAAAATTTCATGTATTGTACAAAATATAATATAGAATCTTAATATTTTGACAGATAAACAATTTACAACTGGCTTCATAAAAGTAGAAGATTTATAAATATTGTTCATGATAATGTTTGTGCTTTTTCTCTTCTAAGATGAGATGTTATCTGTACTTTTGTCGTTTGCACACATTACAACTACAGAAGATCATTTATGATTTTCTAGAGAATGTAAAACTTAGTTGTACATTTTGATTATAAAGGATACATGAATATTGATATTCATTTTATTACTTGACGTTATAATTCTCAATAAAACTTTCACATCTGAACTAACATGCTGAACATAATGACTGGACTAGGCAGTGCTGTTTATATGAATAGATCTCACACCCTCATGCATTCAAATTCACCGGCTGAATAGTTAGCGTCATATTGCATAAAACATCCAAATGTGTTTCTGAATATTTATACAGTTTTTCTTTAGAAACCTTTCATGAGATAATTTTAAAAAATACCCAAACCATGACTTATTTTTATGACGGCACACTTTATAAGCCCATTCTTGCAATTGGACTTCCACAGGAGAGGCATTGAAAGCTTGAAAAATAAATAAACAGCATAGATCGCTTTCAGTAAATTCTACAGTCATTTGTACGATTAGTTCATTGTGAAAATATCAATGTTTTGCCTTTTTGAATTTTTCTTTTCTTTTTTTTTTTCGTTGGGTGAAATTATGTTTAAAGAGTTAGGGAAGGTCAGTTCTTTGTTCATGATGTGTTGGGAAAACTTTTTTTATGTGGGAATTGAAACAAGTTGGTCAATTCTTTTCATCTTCAAGTGCTTACACTTAACAAGAGAGTCCTTGACAAAGTACTGAGACTTAGGTGTCATAAAACACGCACACATTCCAATACATACTAAATCATGTAGTGCTATTCACATGCTATTAATATTTACACACACACACACATATACACACACACACACATACATACACACACACACATACATACACACACATATACACATACACACACACACACATATATATATATATATATATATATATATATATATATATATATATATATGCATTGATATGTTCGTATAATCTAACTATACACATACATAACTATTTTGTTCTTTGATAAGCAATGTGAAAAATCCTCTGCTAGAAAAGACAAATCATATACACTCATATAAACACTAAATCATGCAGTTCTATTTCAATGCAGGTAAAAGAAAAATACAAAGAAACAGAATTATGCATTGCTCGACTGCATTGATGTGTATGTACTAGAAACTAATTACGTATTAGATTTGTCTCTCAAACAAATGAATCATTTTACATTATTAGCCTTCAATTAGCAAGATAATTTTTGTCCTCTTCAAATATCTATTCTCCAATTGTTCTGAACTTTTTCTTTTTCATACTATAAAATCAGAATTTTATTTTTTTTTATTTTTCAAATTCTCACTTAATTAATGTTTTTAATTATTTTTTTCTCCATCAGTGATATTTAGATACCATATCTACATTTCTTGAATCTGATAAATCTTTATCTTTTTTAAAATAACTAAACCAAAATTGCACAATAGAATTCATAATATAAAATCATTTTATGGCAGTTTAATTTAAAGTAGATATCAACAAGACAATAAAGGCATTATGAGATAAGATTTTACAAGTAAATACTTGTTCTATATAATGTCTGTGTGTGGAAGATGGAAGACCATCATTTACTGAAGATCCTACCGTTTGAGTGACTGTCCACTGGTCAGTGAAACAGAGTAGTGTCACATTAGAGCTGCAAGGACTCCTTAAAAAAGACCCTCAAATCTTGTGGCATCTACTACTGCCAGTGACTAACAGAAACTGCAGACAGGGAAAATTTGTGACCAGAAGTATTTCAGGTTCTTTCTGGAAAAAAACCCAGAACCAGATTGGAGAAAAACAGGCAGTACTGCAGAACTGGAGTTAACTCCTATCACCAGAACTTCACCTGTAACCATTGTAGGCCTGCAGTAGATGTGAAACACCTTCAAAATCTTTGTCCCCAATGCCAAGCCATGATAAATCTTGTACAATAGTCTTTGTATCTTTTTGATTTTTGACGGTAATGATTTAAGTTTATTTCATTTTAATGTATCACTTAAGATTTCAAGATGTTGTTGGTGAAGTACTCCTTTATGAAGAGAGCATTGCCACCATCTTCAGAGTGGTTGGTCACATTTCATATAAACAAGAGGGTAGAATATGGTTTTTTTTTTCTTTGTGAAGTAGGTAAAATTTCATCATTGTCAGAGCAATTAACTTAAACAAGAAAAAAATGTGAAACTAGGTTTAAACACAGATATGGCTAGACAAAAAATAAACTTTAATACTAAGAGAGAAAAAAAGAATTTGATACAAAATGACCCACATATTATATGTTAAAGAAAATTGTATTCATCTCCCTGAGCACACAAATAAAAACTAACATGATTGTTAGTAATACAATTGAAATATTCTGCATTCTAATGAAAAAAAAATAGATCTTAAAAAATCTGATAATGTTATATATGAATTACATAAATTTGAAAACATGTAAGGAAGACTGCTGTGCAACTGAAAAATCTCTTTAACAGTAAACTGGAGAAGGAGAAACTAAGAGTTGCATCATGTGTAATAAGTTATAGAACACAGTCAACTGAATCTCTATCTCTCTCTATGTTTTTTTAAACAATTCAATTCTATCATGTTCTAAGCAAAATTCATGTCAAAAAAGGCTGGATTTTCTAAGAACAAAGAAAATGCCACTTCAAAGTACCACATCTCTTCAGTTCCTTTGACAAATGCCTCTGCTTATCTTTAGAATTTTGATTTTTTAAGATCACAAAAAACTTGTTTAAAAACATGACTGAACGTGCTTTATAGTATGCAGTAAACACTCGACAGAATAATACCAACAAGTTTATTAAAGAGGAATAAAGCCCTAAACTGTACTTGATCTTGTAAGAAAGTAAAGAATTTAACCCAGAACAACCTAAATTTTAATCTGGAGAAGATTTTTCAAGAAAGTATTTTGCAAAGTAAACTCGGGCATTAACCAAGAGCCTTCGGTACACAGATATACACATACACCATGTGTGTGTGTACTTATATTCACAGACATTGGCATTATGTAATCACAAAGTATTGAAATTTTATCTAACACCATAAACAACATCTCTCTGTACATCTAATTGAATATATATTCAAATACACTTCAAAGTATACCAAAAATATACAAACCAACTTTATTCAAAGAGAGAGAAAGATTTACACATGTTCAAATCACATAAACATTACAAGTTTATTTACTTAGATAAACATTATTGTATATCATTAGCCGGTATTTCATTAAAAAAACGATTGTTATGGAAGTGTCTTCATAATTCGAGTCATATAACTTTGAAAATGGAAGTATATCTCAATAGTATAAAAACTTCTCTATAACATACAAAAAATATCAACATTGTTTTATGAGTAACCAAATTTTAATTCCAGTCCTGTTCCATGCAATCATCTGAATATGCAACCTTTGCAAGAGCAATGGTTTCATTTACTTCTCAATTATAGAGAAAAATAATGGAAGGAATCACTTCTGAAATTGAGTAAGAAGCTTTACACATTTTGCAAAAAAAATCTTTTGTTTTAATTTAAAGATTAAAACAAGTATTTTAAAAAATGAATACTGCAACTTTTTTTTTGAAGTTCACTAAATTTAGTACTGAATTAAATTATAAAAAGTCAAATGATCATCTCATAAGAGACAACTCCCATTGGAGTATAGACATCCTGTAACAAAGTTTCAGTTTTGTTGGCATACATCAGCTTTGTGATCTTTGCAAGTTTTGAGACCAGAACTTTATTGTTACAAGTTTTTGAATTTAATTGAATTGTAACAAAAATAAAATGAAGTAAAAAATATAAAAAATGCTTTGTGTCAAACACATCTGAGAATACCAGATAACAGACAAATAGATATAGGTTATCTAGATCCTATTCAATTTCCCCTTCCCCTAAATGAGATACAAAGGAGTTAGGTCAGTACAGATTTCATGACCATAGCTTTAACCCTGGAAAGTTAATGAATTATTTAATTTTTACTCTGAAACTCTCCTTAACCCTACATGACAGAGTCAAAGAAGAGTAGAAGTGAAAAGAAACCCTTTTGGAGTCAATATGATTGTCTGAGCGATAACAGGAGAGAATTAGAAAAAAAAGGCTTTAATCCAAATGGTGGAGAGTAGAGGTGAGATAGGGTCAGAGAACATTAAACAAAGATTCTATTGAACTAGTGGCTAATTCTATTACTATTGACTGATGTTGGCAACAAACAGTCTCTGTTGTATTTGCTCTCTCCAAGTCCAGCCACCCACCTCTCATGCATTTTCCTACAGTTGGCACAAGGGCCAAGGTTTGCAAAAGAAATGGTTGCCAGAGAAATTAGATTCACTTCATGAAAAATGGTTGATAAGTAGTGTCACTAAAGAGGCAAAAAGTTGGAGGGTGGGGGTGGACTGGAGATATGATTAATATCAACAAATAGATGAAAGAGAGAAAAAAGATTGAAAGGCAACTGATGATAGAGTTCTTTCTACATGAATAAAGAAAGGAAAGAAGAAATGAAAAGGATATTATGGAAGAATTCATTTAAATGAGAGGTTCTGGCTGTGACCCAAAATGTGCGAGTATAAAAAATTCATAAAGGATCCAGATTAAATTTTTATTGATATACAGCACCTGTCAAAAGTATTCGAACAAGCAGCCATCTTACTTCTTATTGCATGGGGTTGAGAATTCAAATCAGGAGCATTACGCAAGAAGAACCATTTTTTTTTTATAATCAACAAGGTATGCATTTAGTCAGTCAGATAATAAAAAAGAAAAGCAAGTTTTTTCTTTCTATCCTCCTAAGATCTTGTCGAAAAACTTTGGTTGATCTTGTAGAATATTCCTGTTTTTAACTCTCAAACCCAAGCAACTAGAAGTAAAATGACTGTTTGTTCAAATACTTATGACAGGTACTGTGTGTATATATACACCTATATAAGGAAATGGATATATAATCAGACAGAATAATTATGAATGCATTGTATTATTTGAAACTATTTGAAATGTCCTCCCATTATTACATGGAAAATGTTTCACTTTGCCTGGACAGCATAAATAGAAATATACATAAAGTTGATGAATTAGTCTGGCCTTCTTTCATGGAGAGGAATACATGTAGGGAAGAAGAGAGTTCAAAATTAAGAAATTTTCTTAATCATAAAAAAAATCAATTTTTTTTAGATATAAAGTTCAATATCTCTCCTCATTTCATATATTCATATGTAATACTTCAGAGAGTCAAAATTGAAGGAAAATTCTTTTCTCCCCCCCCCCCAGGGTCAAACTGATAAAAATGTTTATTGCTTGCATGCCACAATGGTTGATGAAGAGAACAAGTGACTTCTCTATAACTACCTCACTGTCTTGGTAGTAGCAACATTAAATAGCTCCAACAGCCATTGTCAATCTTGACAAGGGATCAGTCACTTCTTAAGCATGAGAGACAGAGAAAGAAACACATAGTGTTACTCTTGGTATAGTGTATCGCGAATGTTTTTCATGTACTAAAATATAAACCATTAACCTCTTTGCCATGAATTCATAAAAACATGAACATTAAAGCAGCACTCTCTTTCATTGATGCATGAAATCACTATTGTTAGACTTTCAAGTCATCGAAAGTGGGAGAGACCTGGTAATCAACGGAAAGATGCGAATAACACATCCCTCGGAGCAATAGCCAAAGTAACCACACTCATAGGAAAATTAAAACATGTAGACTTCGCTGAAAACAGATTTGGGAAGCTAAAGATCCCTCGATACATCTTGAAAATAACCCCTCCAGTCAAGCGACTCAATCGACAATCAGCCTCAGATAAGCAAAGTGCTGAACTTCCAAAGGAAAGAGGACATCTTCATAGATATGGATCCGCAGACTCCCTATGACTGTGTAATGAATGTGGTTATTACAGACATATGAAATGTAAGCATCCGTATGAACATAGACAACACACCTATGAATCAAGGGATGAAAGGGACAAGTTTTAGGTCCAGGAGCATGGCTTGTTGCTGTTATGGCAGCCAACAAAGCTTTGAACTGTTTGTCACTGAAAGTCTACATAAACCAATTTAGCTTCTATGAAGAGTGAACAGAATCATCCATTATCAGGAGGATAGCTGTGTATGTCTCTGTTGCTAACTTAGCAGACTTATACTTCCAGCAGGCAAGATGTTACAACTAGAGCCTCTCATTTTTTTTAGCTACTATGACTATGCTCCAATTCAAAACAATATACATGTGGAAAAAAAAACCCAAAAAAACATGAAAGTAGAAAAAAAATATGATGTTCTTAGCTTAATTTTGTAACTAAGGAAGGATACTTAGAATTATCAATAAGCAAAAAAAAAAGAAGAAGCAAAATTTGGTCTCCAGAAATTCACTAACAAGGAGGTTGAGAACGTAACATGAAAATTGCCTAAAACATCAGGTGGCTCTGTGACTGATTGGTAAAGGCCACAGCATATGTACTGATATGCTCCAGGAAGAAAACAATTACAATTCTCATTTGAGTGGACCTATTTGCTCCAAATTCCCATAATTCAATGTCTACACACACATCATATATTCCATCGATAATCTTGTTAGCATACAAAGAATGAAAAAGAAAAATGTATACATATGTGTACATATCTATACATAGATACTAGCCTTTATGAATACAAATGAATATCTTTACACTTATGTATATATACACATGCAGAGATAGATACTTGTTGCACAAGGCTACATTACCAAAAGATGTTGAGAGTATTGAGATTATTCTTAATAGCTTGCAAGTCTGTACACAACCCAATACACTTCCACAAGTGCTCTGTAATACAAGTATACCTAGATGAGCATACATAGAGCACACACATGTTGATTTTTATGCACACTGTTTTTTACCATTGTGCAAATTTCTCCTGAACATCCACGTGCACATTTCTCAATGTTAAAGCACAATTCTGCACACACAGAAAGGTGTCATTCAACTCTTGGAAAAAGAAAGAGTGTCCGAACCACAAATGATGGAATACACCTTCCAGCTGGCTGTTAAGTGTACCAAAAAACTCAATGCTCCACACATGAAATAGCCAGTAGACACTCTTTTTTTAGATTGAAATCTCATTTCTGAGTAAAAGGAATCGACAATGACAAGGAGAGAAAGATGAACAATCAGAAAGTGAGTGTGACATAGAGTGCTAGCAAGGGAGGGGTGGATCCTGTTTGTTAGCCACATGGCCTGAAGACAGAAGAGCCACAATCATTTTCTATTCGATTGGGACCCTAAGTACCTTGTTAAGGCTCTTAGTTACATTAATCATGGGACAACACTTCATGTAGATAGAGAAGAAATAGAGAAAATAAAACAAAGAAAGAAAACGAAATCCTATGTTCCTCTTATATAAGCCTTTGGCATCAACATCTTGTTCATGCCCTATGCTGCTATTATTATCATTATTATTGCCGTTGTTGATACAATTCTGTTGTCAACATTTTCCCCTCCTCCTTCGACTCTTCTCTTTACTTTCCAATTTGCAGGCAAGATCTTGAAGAACGTCTTACCTGAAACTTACAATAGCAGCAATTTTATACACATATTTTACATCTCTCCACTTAGGATATATGTCTGCACATGTAAATATATGGATATATTCAATGTACTTAATCTCTGTATACTTATTTTTTTAGGAGGAACTTATTTTGCTCAGCACTGATGTTACTCAGTAACAAATCGAGCAGCTCCAGATCTTATAAATTTATAAAGAAATGAGCATTATGCGGTACTGATACTGGACATATTGCAAGAGTGTTAGATAACCACAGGGAATCATGACACATAACAAGGATCCCTGGAGATCATTAGCAAAATTAAGGCAGACAGAAAGTAAAATGGCGTGACGATCTTGACAAATTCAGAAAGTGCTGGCTCCGCAAAACCCATGATAGAGAGGTCCAACAAATGTAGGGTATGTCCAATGACAGTGGCTAAAAAACTGATGATGATTATATATATATAAACACGCACATATATATACTTATACATCATCAGCCATTTCTGGTCCACTGCTTTTCCCTATCCTCCCATGATAATTGTTTATTTTGAGAAGGTAGTGACTAATTGAACTCACTCATCACCACTATTTCCTAGTTTTGAATCCAGCGCTGTCCTTCTCCTTGACTAGTTACCTCCAAAGGCCAGAGAGCCCAGTCAAAATATTCCTTATGTATAAGTGATAAGTGTCATATCATCAGTCTGTTATGTTATAAAAACTACCAGACATGTGCAGCCAAACCAAATTTGACATGCATACTCATTGGAACAAAGGGAATGTTTTAAAGTAAAAATCTAAAAAAGAAAAGAAAAGAAAGTCTTAGAGGGAGGGGTTCTAATTACAATCTAACTATAATGCTCAGCTAAAACATCACTTTCCTTTAAATTGTATATAAACATATGCATATCATCTTGTTTTATATATAACTTTTTACCCTCCCTCTATTGCAAATGATGGAAGATGAGTACCTAAGAGAGAGAAACAAAGATTATCACATATAAATGAATGTATATTTGCACACACATGGAGTGATGAGTAGTGAGACAATGTGGCATAAAGATATGTGTATAATAAGATAAAAAAAGATGCCTTACCAAAATCCTATCTCTAAATCTATGCATGATGCAGAGATGGCTGTCAGCAAAACAGACATCCATCCTTGTCAATCAATGTTCCTCAGCTTTTTCTAAGCCTTTCTTTCGCCAAGTATACAATTTCTCTCCAAGTCCTATTTCTAAAGATAAATCCATGTAAAAATAGATTTTGGGGGGTTATTGTTAAGAAGTGAACTGTAAGCCAAGAGATAATGCATGATTTTTTTCATTTTATTTTTTTAGCACTAATTAGACTCTGACCACACATTGCAGCATGAATAGAAAGAATTATTCCATTTGGGTTTCATTTGATTTGTAAAAAAATTGCGACATGAATTTCAGTGATCTGCGGAGAGAATAAAAAACAGTACACCATGTTTTTTTTTTGGACTGGGAAAGAATTAAATTCAATTTTACCTCTGCATGCAACAAAGAAAAAAAAAACTTGTTAGAAAGACACCACTGTAAATAAATTTATGATACAATGATTGTAACAGCACAGAATTCTAAGATATATTAATACATATGAAATGGATTGAATAAGGCTTCGGTATATCAACAGGGGGTGTATGTTCATATACAACTGGATATGTCAGTATATGGCTTTTCTACTCTAAACGGTCACTCAGATCTCGGCAAGCAATTGTGATTGAGATTTGGTTGTCAGCACATTCAATAGTACAAAAAGAAAGTAAAGTATTTGAAACCTTTGAACCTGACCTCTTTATCAACTTGAAATTATTTGTGTTTACGTGTATGTATCTATGACACATTTACAGAACTTCATCTAAAACCAGACACACCCAATATGAAATAGAAAAACACAATTTACAGAAATATCAGGCATATATTGATCTGACTTTAAATGTCAACTGGCCTAGTAAGTCACTCAATAGAAACCATCAGGTGACCAACATCTTTTAGCAACATACCACGTTGGGATGATCAATTAAAAAATTGAAAAAAAAGGGGGGGGGGGTCAATAGATAAGTCACTTATCTCACTTTTTGTTGGAAAGCAACTACAAAAAAGTCTCAAACTGAACCCCCACTTCCTCTAAACATAAGAGCAAAAATTTACATTTATTGGCATAACCTGTGCACATCAAACATACATCCATACATAGACAGCTAGATCAACTTGAAAACTGAAGAAACCTATGTTGACATCTTGATTAACGGTTTCTAATATTTTTATTCAGTTTGTAAACCAAATTGTAGAAATAATTTAGATCAAATTCAGTCCCTTCATGACCGAAATAAATTCAGGATTAAAAGGTCCATTTTAATGAAAATGAAAATGAAAACTACAGCTATATGGCTTTACTGATAGCTAAATAATCAAACAAATATTAAAAATACAATTTTGAAAACACACTATGAAGTATTACAAATTACACTAAATATAACAGTTTACTGATGCTAAGTACTCAAAAGAGTAAAAAATTCAGGTATTTTCAAAAAAATGACATGCAATAACCAGTCGTCCTCATATTCCATCATCATAGTGAAAGCAAATTTTTGTGTCTTATCTCTGAGTAGAAGGTAGATGTTTTGACTCTTATTTAGGTGGTTATTTTACTTTATGTCTGCATCAGGAGGGTACTGATAGGTCTGCTGGATGAGGTCATTGTGAGGGTCAGAGTTGAGTGGTTGCTTTTGGAAAAAAAAAAAAAGCAAGACTGATACTTAGTTCTGCTCAAGGGCTAAAATCACTCCAATCCACTAAATACAAAATTTGATCACTCATTCTACCTCTTCAAAAACAATAGTAAAAAGTTTTAAAGGTGAAAATTGATTGAAATAACATAATGCATATGTCAGTGACTATGTATACATATATATATTTATGTATTGGAAGAGAGGAAGGGTATGTATATGAATACAGATACATGCAAAGATACACACAAAAACTAATACATAGTTCTATAAAGAGATTTATTTGCATACCTTCTCACAAAATTCTGCGTATATGATGGTTTTAAAGCTATATATATATATATATATATATATATATATATTCTTACCTGTGTGCATAGTTTTAGACATGAATGCACATGTTTATATAAGTATCAATAAATTAATATTTATATATACATAGAAGTGTCTATAAAATAATAATACAAGTATCAACACTGAAGAAAATTCAATTATGTTCTGGTTTTGAACACAAAACAACAAAATCATATTATGCCGAGCTGTTTTTTTTTTCTTTTTGTTTCTTCTCCATCCATTTCTTATATATTTGTTAATGCTTTCTTGCTTGCTTGCTTTCCTCTTCCTCAATCTCCTCTGAACATAATCATATATGTTTCATCTACAAATATTTCTTACTAATAACAACAATAGGGAGAGGGGGGGGAATAAGCCCGGAAAAGACACATAATACAACAGTAGAATAAATAAAGACAAATACATATATTTATTTGTTGATATAAACTGGGAAGGAGGAAGGGGATGTCAGAAATATAACAATAATGAAATTTAGCTCTCAGCAAATACATGCTCTCCTTCCTCAATCCCTTCTCTCTCTCCACCACCTTATGGCATCTTTCATAAATACAAACTTCTTGTCATGTTTCGTCTACTGCAAACGAACTACAGCAAACATATGAAACGGTGCTAGGATATCAGCAAACATTACAAGTTGTGCACGTCTGTAAATGGAGAAAGGGAGCCAGAGTGCAGCAAAAACGACGATGACAGCAATGGAAATTATAGAGAAACAACAAGTGCGGAATGGGAAAAAGAAATTAAAACGTAAAAAAAAAAAAAAAAAAGAAACGCAGATGATTTGTTTTAAATACGAAGAAGAAAAAGGAAAGAAAAAAAAACATGATTAAATTCGAAGGAAAAATAAACAAAATTAGACGACAAAATAATGGCAACAAATATCTTGCTGACAAACATATTGAAAGGAAGGGAAATTCCTCTATTTGAGAAATACAGGCGGCAAAATGTAATGCAAGGATATAGAGCAGTGTGTGGAGGAGGAGGAGAAAGAGAAGTAGTGAACTTGAGAGAGGGGTAAAAGGGGAGAGCAGAAGTGGGAGGAGTTAAAGTCTTTAAAAATAAATGAGTACAAGAGGATTTGGAATGGGGTGGAGGTGTTTGTTGGGCGGAGGGGGCAACGAGAAAATAATTTGCATAATAATGATATTCTAAATTCCGAATGCATACAAATGGTGTTTTTAAACAGAGCAGAATGTCAAGGAGGCCATAAGTTGACAGAGAAATGGAGAGAGATTTAAGATGAAAAGAACGGAGAGAGAAGATTGTAAAATAAAAGTGAGAGTGAGAAGTAAAGTCAGAGTGTGTAATACGAAAACTGGGAGAGGGAGAAAGGACAGGCAAGAGAGATAGAGAGGGAGAAACGACGGGCAAGAGAGATACAGAGGGAGAAAACACCAGCAAGAGAGAGTGACACAGGCAACGGGCGAGAGAGAGTGACACAGGCAACGGGCGAGAGAGAGTGACACAGGCAACGGGCGAGAGAGAGTGACACAGGCAACGGGCGAGAGAGAGTGACACAGGCAACGGGCGAGAGAGAGTGACACAGGCAACGGGCGAGAGAGAGTGACACAGGCAACGGGCGAGAGAGAGTGACACAGGCAACGGGCGAGAGAGAGTGACACAGGCAACGGGCGAGAGAGAGTGACACAGGCAACGGGCGAGAGAGAGTGACACAGGCAACGGGCGAGAGAGAGTGACACAGGCAACGGGCGAGAGAGAGTGACACAGGCAACGGGCGAGAGAGAGTGACACAGGCAACGGGCGAGAGAGAGAGTGACACAGGCAACGGGCAAGAGAGAGAGTGACACAGGCAACGGGCAAGAGAGAGAGTGACACAGGCAACGGGCAAGAGAGAGAGTGACACAAGCAACGGGCAAGAGAGAGAGTGACACAAGCAACGGGCAAGAGAGAGAGTGACACAAGCAACGGGCAAGAGAGAGAGTGACACAAGCAACGGGCAAGAGAGAGAGTGACACAAGCAACGGGCAAGAGAGAGAGTGACACAAGCAACGGGCAAGAGAGAGAGTGACACAAGCAACGGGCAAGAGAGAGAGTGACACAAGCAACGGGCAAGAGAGAGAGTGACACAAGCAACGGGCAAGAGAGAGAGTGACACAAGCAACGGGCAAGAGAGAGTGACACAAGCAACGGGCAAGAGAGAGTGACACAAGCAACGGGTAAGAGAGAGTGACACAAGCAACGGGTAAGAGAGAGTGACACAAGCAACGGGTAAGAGAGAGTGACACAAGCAACGGGTAAGAGAGAGTGACACAAGCAACGGGTAAGAGAGAGTGACACAAGCAATAGGTAAGAGAGACACAGACAATAGACAAGACAGGGAGAAACGTAAAATGAGAAAGTGATGAATACAACATAAGAGAGAGATGAACATTTGGAAATGACCTGACAGAAAACGAGAGAGAATGAGCTCTGTTGCATTGGCCACAGGCTGTCTTTTTTTCTGACAATATTTTTGAGAGCTTGTACCACGAAGCCACTTCACAGATGTCAAAATTTAGGTTCACAAAACAATACCAAACATTAACACATGCACACACGACATTTGGTGAAATATACACATTTCATTTATTCACTTGTCAAATTGAATTCAAAGCTAAAAAAGTTGACAGGAAGAAAAAACATTTTTTATTCCATTCTATTTTTATTATTCCACCATCAGCTAATTTTTTAGTCTTCACTGATTAAAATATATATTTTTGAATTCTTTCTTGATTGCTTATATTTTTACTCTTAATTTTTTCCCAGCCACTGATTATCATCTTTTAATGTAAGGGTTTAATTAAGAATTTGAATTTGGTTTGAGATTTGTATTGCACTGAATTTTTTTTTCTTTTTTGCATATCTATGAATTTTAAATTGCATATCACTTTTATTTTCTGTCTTTATTTTTTATCAGTATTTTCAACAAATCTTTTTTTTCTCTATTTTAATTTATTTTACATTGAATTGTTTTTATTCTCACAATTTTCTGTTTAAATTCTGTTTTATTCCAATACTTTTCTTGACTGATATTTTGAATCTATCATGATGTATTTCTTCGAAAAAACAATTATTCAAATGTAAGAATATTTTTTTCATATCATCCAATTACTGTATGTATTTTTTACATTTTTTCCATTCATATAAATATTCATTTGCTTTATCTATAAACATTATCATAATGAGATACTATCAGCTAAAACTTACAACATAAATTACTTCAGTTTTTATATTGGTCAAGCTGGCTGGCTACCTACATTTGTATCATGTGTACAGGCCACATCAATAGAACTAAAACGCTGAAAATTTAAGCATTTACCCTTTACTATATCTAGAAAGAAAAGGATCTTTTTGAAACCCTCCATCAATAGGTTTTTAATGGAGGTTCAATTTGTAATGTAAGTTTATGCTATATTGATCCCTTAATTAGTTTCCTGTAGCATTAACTTTAATCACATGACAGTTTCTTTTGAGTGACTAAGCAGAGATGTTTTAATATTAACTTTGATTTCTCTGCCATTAATTCTGTTAATATCTCTGTATTTTTCTTTTTCTCCAATTCATTTATTAGATTTTAATCAGTGAACTTTTTACTAAATTTTATAATCATATTTTTTTCGATGAAATCAATGCCTATTCTTATTCCTTTGGGTTTTTGTTTTTAATATTCTTTCGATAAATTTTATTGAATCATTATTTATTATTACCACTAATACAAATTATTTCTTTATTATTATTTTCTTTGATATCAATTTGACAATTATTATTTCTGTTCATTTCAAACGGATGAATTCTCTTTATTACTGAAGTAATATTTGATCAAAAAACAGGAAACAAAAACGAATCTTGTTTTCTAATGTACATAAAGTAAAGACTGTTTGCACATAGATAATTGTTTTTTTTTTATTTTATCACACAAACTTATATAAATATACATATATTTACATAAAATACTGTAGATTTTTTATCTTTCTCTTTGAAATAATTTTTGTCAAATTAATTAAAACGTTTCAACCTTCATTTTATCTAAACATTTTTTGAATTTCTAAAAACAACCATCTGTATATTTCTCAATTCTTATATTTAAAAAAAATTTTTCTCTTCTTAATGATTATATTTGGTCTTTTTCTTAAGATTCTATAAAATTCTTTTCCATACATTAATTTATCAGGATTAAAGGAATATTTCTATCTTGTTTTTAATCTAGTTTAAAAGAAAAGCTGTATTTGTAATCTTCCTAACATGGTCGCATCTGTCGACTCAACAGAATTCTTAGTAATCTGTCTTAAGCATCTTTCAAGTAACAACAAAAACAATAGGACCAAAACAGTTCCAAATTGTTCCGACATTTCTCATTCAGATTTTACTTTTCATCCTCCCTCACACACTACTTAAAACAGAAATTATACTATCGACTATTTTATTGGGTTGCTACATATAAAATGTCATAGTAAGAAGAAGGATATTAACGGTGGTAAATATTTTATCAAAATGATGCCTATTTAAAACAATAACCTTTTCTCAACGATCTTATAATAATATGCCATCTTCACAAAATTTTTCAAGTTTACTTACAATTTCAGTAAAAACACAAATTATTGCTTCCCTATTATTGAACCTTTTATCATGAATATGGAGTTCAAAATATTTGAAAACATTATATCCACTAAGAGAAATGTCAGGAGAATATGGAGGAGGCTGCATGATTTCATATCCCAATACTTCAAGCTTAGATACAGTCTGCTAAAGTTATTCATATAAATGTATAATAAGATAAGTCTAAATGGGAAATGAATCCTAACAGAATACAAAACAGCTAAAATCAATCACATGATAAACATTTGAAAGAAAATCATTACTTACACACAGTTAAATGAAGATCTGATTTTGAGTACAGATTATGCTCAGTACTTCAACAATTTTCATTTTGGGATACTGAACCCTTAATTGACCTAATCTGATTATTTACCTTAGAGTTGAATAGACATTATTTTGGACAGGAGTCAGTTGTATATTAGGAGGCCAAAAATATTACTTTTCACATTCCTTCGAAGACAATTAGCAAAGAAACATGGCCTGGTTTTGTCTGTTTCAGTTCAGCCGGATAAGATTATGAAGGGAAACTACAAAATATTTTCATAAAAACCCTACCAGATGAAATACATTCAAGCGCTGTTTTTCTTGAATTTCCCATACTTAACCAAAAATGAGTGATTTTATCAAGGTATGCCTTATTTAGATCCTCTCGACTTTTAGAGAGCTATCAGAAATCATGACATGAGATCCTATTTGTGAGGAAGTCCTCATAGATTACAATCTACATAACTATATGATTGACACATGCATACTTATATGTCTATCATGACAGAGAAACAAATTCAGTCCAAAAAAAACAACAGAAAAATTAATAGCAAAAATTACCTGGAATGCATCATTTTCTATTCCTAGCTTAGCATATACCCATAAAAATATCCAATCTTTCACACTGTCCTCAACTTTTGCAAATAACCAGACAGATACTCAAACAATTTTGAATTACCTCACTTAAAAAAATTCAACTTACTATCCTTCTCTCGTGAATTGCATTTCATCTTGTGAAAAAATATTTTAAAAAACCAGACTTACAGCTTTTTATTTCCAATAATCAAATTTACTACATTATTCTTAGCTTTAATAAGCACACAAATACACTCTCAAGTAAATTTGGTGCTGTCATTCATGGCATTTTAGGTGCTGATTGGCCCTTGAGCAATATATTATTCATAGTCTGATTTTTTAGATGAAGTGCAGTTTTTTTTATCTTTATCACATTTCTGCCAATTCCTTCTCTAACCTTCAACATATAAAATTTTGACATCAAGTTCGCTAATGGCCCCAAATATTTAGCATTGGACAAAATTTTACCTGCACAAGACTAAAGAATGAAATAATTACATACACATATATATATATATATATATATATATATATATTTGGGCCTTTGCATCACCAGCAGCTGTTTAGCTCAATAGTAAGAGCAATGTTATTGGTTGCAGGTTCAATTCCTGCAGCAGCCTCATTTTCTTCAATCATTCATTCTATTTGCGCTGTTTAAGCCAGATGATACATTCATCAAGTAATAATGGGCGGTCATTTCGAATAGAGTTTCAACGTAATATAACGCATTTATAATCATATCTAAATGTACATATATATGTATACTGACTTTACCAAAGTTCACTTTGCACCACAGCTTTTACAAAAAAACCTGGCAAAGCTTTGAACTGTGTCTGTGAGCATCCATGTTTTATCTTGATTTATTTCTGGTAGCTGTTTGCAAGATGTGTTCTAGAATATGAGAAAAGTGAAAGAGAGCTAAGGAAGGTGTTAAAAAAGGCAAATGTAGAAGAAGCTTATTTTGTGAGTAAGGGGACACTCAAAAAAGACAATATATATATATATATATATATATATATATATATATATATATGTATATCATTGAGTGAACAATAAGGAAAATAGTAATATTTAGATCATTAATTATATTTACATGTTTTGCCTTTCAATCATGTCGAAGTGGTAAGTTTAAATGAAGCCTTCAATAATATTGTCAGATATTTTGTATCCACATACTCATTATACATTATATATATATATATATATATATATATATATATAAAGAATTAGCCATTTGTTTATTGCTTCATGGTAGTAAATAAATATGTATGCATGTAATTATGCTGGGTATGGGTGTTACTGCAAAACTATCTTTCATATTTTCAAGAGGCCAGATGTCAAATTCACACAGATGTAAGTTTGTATTTTTGAGAAAAAAAAGGTTTCTTTTTTTTATCATAGTTAATTTTTATGCTTGTAATTTATGAAATTATTCTACATTTTGATTTGCATATTTTTCATGATCTACATGGAAAAAGAGGATAGAAATCTAAGGTGAGTGTGTATGTGTATATTTGATGGAGGAGATACAAATAGATCTGCACACACCAACAAAGGCACGAGGTTAGTTTCCAAGAAACAAAATCAAGAAACTCTAAAACACTCTGGGAGGCCTAATTCCTACATGGAATGAATGACAACATAAGTAAAAAGTGTTTCTCTACCCCTGCATACAGTCTCTGATGCAACTGGATGTCTCCCGAATCCATCCTGTACAGTTTTTGTGGGGTACTTCCCCAATAAATGTCAACTTGTCAATGATAACGTACATATTGTGCTTACTGGCCACCAAGGTTGTCAGTTCGCAAAGGTCTGATAGACAGCCCTCAATGCAGTCAACCAGCACTTCACCAATAACTTTCTTTTTCAGTTACTCAGGCCACCAAAATACAGACCGCATCATCCCTACCCTCAGTAAAAAGTTTGTGTGTGTGTGTGTATGAGAAAGAAAAATTGCGTGCTCATGGGCATATCTTTTTCTTTTCTTCAATTTTGTTTTTACATCATACGGTTTCTGAAACTACCTGCATGATTGATACTTGAACGCATAGTAAGCAATTGCACATAGACTGACTAGTATTGAGTCAGAGGGAGGGCATATACAACTAATCCTCAAATGTGAGGTTCCATGGGAGAACTTGGTGATCTGACCACAGCACAGTTTTCCACTAAATAAGATATTCAAGCATGTGACTACATACTTTCTCAAATAGTTTGTGTGTCCATATAAAATAGCCAAAAAGCCTCAGGCAGGCAAAGAGAAGGTATGGGTATGAGTATGACAATAGGTGTATGAGCAGATATATATATATATATATATATATATATATATATATAAAATGGATTTAATATTCACATGAGAGAACACTCAATAGAAGTGACATGAACAATGAGTCACGTCTGTTGTTATAATCATTGATCCCTCAACATTGTATACATTTTTTGAGTAACCTATGTAAGTGAGTCCTTTGAAAAAAAAATTAAATGATATGCAGTAAGGAATAACATCAATACACAGTACATTTTAATACTTTGTATAAAATAACAATGCACAGAAAGTGCTGGATATCATAGCTCTCAATATAAATAAAATTGATTTAAAAAATCTCATCCATGATGCTGTATACGCGCTTTATGATATTTACCTAGCTTAGTCTGGCATAAGGATAGTTGAAAGCGAGAATTCTTTGTCAGGCTAATTTTAGAAGAAAACACGGCATTTCTACACAGAAAAACCAGCATTCAAAATCTTGGCCTTTTACCTAGGCTTGAACATTAACCACTGGCACTGGTAGGAAATATGCAATCACCCAAGAAGACTCGTATGTGTGTGTTTATGCGTGTGCGTGCATGCATGCATTTGTGGGCAAATATAGAAGACACAAAGAATTCTTCACCAAGCCATTTGCCTACACATCTAACATGAAAATTTTTTTTGTGTTGGTTTTTGTGTTAAGTAAGAATTGGTCAGATTCACTTTGTAGCAATCTGAGAGGGACGCTATATTCTCTTGGAGTATGCTGACATCGAATGTTCTAAGACTCGATCAGATTTCTTTCTGCTTTTGTGGAAGGAGATATTGTCTATGATATATTATTTAGGGAGGAAATTTTTTTAGCCCAAAGGATTTTCACCTTCCTCGCCTCAGCATCAAACATATTTATCATTAATCATATCCCATGGCTTATCTATTCAACACGTCAATACTTTCTTCATCTTTGCCATCAATAATGATGAACAGCAAACTCCAAACATTATAGGATAAAAATACAATCATAGCAATTGTGGGAGGACACACACAAATGTGCGTGTATATGTGTATGAGTATCAAGCAGGCAAAAATGAATTGACTTTTATCAAGTTCTTTAAACTTTTTTGCATGAGAGCAAAACAAAAAATAAGATAAAGAAACAAACAAGATAGATGAAAAATAGCTATCAGCTCCTCCACCTCCATTCCTTCATACAATTCACAATGAAAAAAAAAACCTGGGAGGAAATTAGGCAAAAATAAAAATGGTGGGAGACTTTACACAAAAAGATTCAATTTTCTTTTGCTTTTAATATATTTTTTTTTCAATTCTTCATTTCAAGAATCTTTTCCCCAGTCATATCCAAGCCTTTTCCAAAGATTATTATATTGATATGTATATAAAAAAAACAGACACAGATAAAAGCATGAATATTAGTAGCTATATATATATATATATATATATATATATATATATACATATATATATTTTCCTGAATTATAAAATATATTATATATATATATATATATATATATATATATATATATATATATATATACATACATACATACATACATACACAGAGATATTTTCTCAAGTTATGAAATATATATATATATATATATATATATATATACACACACACACACACACACATTTATATATATGTAGATATTTTCTTAAATCATAAAATATATATAAGTATGAAGCATTCTCTCAACTACTTTATTACTTTTTGATTCACAAACATACATTTATATACATTACATACATTTAGTGCATAAAGATGTAACTATATGATATTTACTAGCATATTATAGAAGCCTATTTTATTTTCTTAATCTATACCTATATATACATATATATTCACACAAAGCTATAAAGAATTATGCATTCTTATTATATAACTACACATCTTCCTTTGCATCCTGTTTTATACATACATGTAAAATATTCTATTATTTATACCATGGAGTGAATGTGTTCCTCAAAGCAGAAGGGTCTTGATGTGACCCCTATTTATAAAGGTTATAGTTTTTTCTGTTTTCATATGGAGTTATTTTCTAGATTATAAATATCTTTACAATCAAAGATACCTCTATATGAATAGATAGCCAATGTAAGTATCATGAAGCTAGTCTAGAAAAAAAAACAAAACAATTGAGATAGAAGCAGGAGATATGAATAACTGATATGCAAAAGAGTGGAAGAATATGTGGGAGAGAAAGACAAAGAAGCTATAATGTGTGGCAAAGTCAATTGTAAGAAATGGAATAATGAAAATCAGAGGAAACCATAAAAGAGCAAAGAAAGTGTATTTTTGTTATGAGGAACCAGCAAGGCAAAAACCAGTTATCTGCAATATAATTTTTGATATAGATAAAAATAAAATCCTACATTCACACATGGAAGCTATGATAATAATACACTCAAATAAACATACATCTTCATGCTACATCATAATTACATTCTTTTATTTTTGATATAGAACACATTATATCGAAAATCATGATGTCTATCAAAGAAACAGAGAATTATGCTCCTTCATTTCACTCCACTGAATTCAGTGCAAAATGATTGAGAGAAATACAAGAGATATAAATACAATAGACTTATTTTGTATGATTAAAAATTATCAAGCTGAATGTCAATTTAAAAATGTCTCTCAGATGGAATGTAGAAATGAATCAACTACGTTTGAGTAAATCAAATAAAAACAGTTAATAAGGATATATATTAGAGTCTCATATAATTCAAAGAACCTCTTTGGTTAAGGGGGGCAATAGGCTTCATTTGCCCCAAAATTCACATGGTTTTGCTTAAGTTGGGGGTGGGTATTTGTGAGAGGCATAGGCAGGCTTTTAGCAAGTTGGACTTTGAAAATCATCCTTCAAAATTTTTTCAGATTAAAGAGTGGTGAGTTTGATTCTCACCTACAACTTATTTGTTTTTGCCAATCCGCGTTGTTAATTTACTTACTCACTGCTGAAGAGAGCCCAGCCTTTGTTGTGATAAAAAACAACAGCAATTAAGATGAAAGTATATAATAGAGAACAAAAAACATTAATAATAACAATATAAATTAAATTGATGCATTTAATTCTGTTTTCCTTCTCGTAATTCTCTTTTTTTTTAAAAATTAAATGCGATCTGATTTCCATCAATCTTTCTACTTTATAAATTCTTTTTTTTTGGACAACAATTTACTCTGCCTGTTAGGATGGGTATTTAGTCTAGTATACATAAACACTCACACAGGTATCCCCAGCTTTTTGAAAAGATTGAAAATTATCATCAAATTATTATCCAAAAAATCATCTATTTTGTTAATTGAATATTGATTACCTCCGACACACTTGTATAGATCTCCCCCTCCACAAATGTCCTTACAATGAAGGTAGGTTTTTGGGTGGAAGACCAAGAACAGAAGAAAGATACAAGTGGAGAGGATACTAAATAACTTGCAGGAAATAATTAAATCTACAATTGGGTAGTTCTATTTTTTTTTTTAATGGAAAATTAAGATGACACAAATTATTGATATTTTCATACTTGGGCTCTGATGATAACAGTATTGTATAAGATAATGTTGAATTTTTAGTGAAGGGTGGGGGATCTATTCTCATACCCGTGTAAGTTATTTGGAGTTATGTTCAATCGATGGACATCGCGACTCATGACATGGATCCCCTGAGACCCCATGCGCAACCGGGGCCGGCAAAATATTATGTGGAGAGACGAGCTAGACAGGTTCAGGAAGTACTGGCTCCGCGACGCCCATGATAGGGAAGTGTTGCAAATCCTGGGAAAGGTCTATGTCCAACAACGGACGCTAAAAGACTGATGATGATGATCATTTATCATATCTTGAAATTAAGCGAGCTAAAAACGTGGCATCAAAAAAGTCAAGGCTTGGCTGTTGTTGCAGCGAAAGGGTTAATTACTAATTTTCTATTGAGGATAAACAATCTGAAGCTGTGGCCATATGCTTGCAATTGTGTGATGAATTCATCATCAACCACACCAATTACTGAAGACTGTCTCACCAGATTCAGCAGTAGGTGGCCAGCTGTCAGCTGGAATCAATTTCTGCTCAATCTTTCTTCACAGAAGTTGCTGTTTGTTGTTCTTTCAGAGGAAATGTTTTTTCCACCCCCAGTATTAGCACCTTTTAGCAGAGATTAACTGCTTATTTGGCAGAGAAACAAAAGAAGGGGGAAAAAAAACAGACAAACTTTCTAATGCACATCATGCAAATTGCAACCTTTGCATAACATTACATAAACATCTGGAAAGTGTTCAGATGGTGAATACAGCTGCGTTTATGCTGGGCTGGCATCAACAATGAGCAAGATTTTTATTTGCAAATACTTTAAGCATAAGCAAACAGATTATTTAAAAAGAAATATATAAACGTACATATACTTCCATATATGTATGCACATATTTTTTAGATAATTAGACATACATTCTTATGTCTATAGATGCATACAGTGTGTGAATATATATATATATATATATATATATATATATACATATGCACAAACTCAACATTACAGGTTAATCTAAAAGCAACTTGTGTGAATAGTTAGATGGTAATATTCAACTGTTGTAGTGTTGCATGTGCACATGTGTAAAGAAAGATAAAGCAAAAGCATCTGGGTTTAGTACTGACAGCTTCCAGCTAAATGGGTGGTCAACCTGGGTATGAACAAATGAGGAGGAGGCACATCACCAAAGCTGGAGATTATCTTCTAAACATGCAAGTCATTTGTCTGAGAATGCAAATATCAAGCAGACAGGAAGGCGGGTGTTGGGAATCGGGGAAACAGAGAGAATATGCTAAAAGTAATATTAATGAAAACTTCTAAATGTAAGTAGTAAAAGCATAAAAAAGTTATTTCATCGGAAAGAATCCGGTTTAGAATGATGATGATTAACTGCATTCAGAAGCCGTATTAGTTAAAACATCCTCCAGCAACATTCAATCCTCCTTGATTTGTAACCACTGTCTTTCCTCAAGTAAACATTCTTGGTTCCCTTAGTTTCTTATAAGATCTTGACTTCCCTAGTCCTGCGTCTTTGAGGACTTTAGAATGGCAAAAGAAAAACAAAAACTTCAAATCATCACATTTTTTTTCAAAATCCATACTCTTAGATTTGTTGAAATATTCAAACACATAGACAATTTCAATGAAATAAAAATCAGGTGTTAATGACGATATGAAATTATCCCATATATATTTTGTACATAGAAAAACATCTGACAATACAGAAATAATGTTTTATATTAAATGTCTTCTTATACACCACAACCAGGTGGATGGAGTGGCTGGAGTCAAAAAATTGTTAATTCAGTGTAGTAACTGGTAGATTGGGCACTTGAATCTTGGGCAGATTTTCACACACACTCCGAGGCATACCTGGATTACTTCACATACCCTGTGACCAGTGATGAAGTTGCAAGTCAGACAGAGCAATGTACTTTCCGTTGCATCTCTCAAAGTGCCAGATTAATTGAAATTTAAATTCATAATCCCAAAATCAGTCGTATAAGGCAATCCATCTTCATCCAAAATCAGCCAGTTCCTCACTAGATTATTTCATCGTTTGATCAGAAGTTAATTTATGTAAAAGTACTCAAGATTTAGGTTAATTCATGAATATGAACTTATGTTAGTGCCAAAAACTTCTACAGAGAACAAACCTTTCAAACCTCTTCAAATTTTTTTTAATAGTTCAAAAATCAATTGTTAACAGTGAAGAATAACTTCTTGAGTGAAATTGTTTTGTTGATAGATGTTGACCAGTGTTAATCTGTATGTGGTTTGAGTTTTCATTCCATAGCGTTGATAGCCATGTACTGTCTAACATAGAATAAAATTTGCATATGAATAGTTCTGTTATAGCTTTTGTGATTAAAAGTTAAATCCCTGTGAGGGAAATATCTCAGCCATGTTAGTTTTTTACGTGCTCGAACAGAGTCTGTGAGTTTAGACGTGTGGATTGAGCTGATGCCTTTGTGCGATATTTGCTGTCTACAGACTAGGAGTTTTAGGTCACTAAGTATTAGGTTGTTCGGTTGCCATCAATTTTCAAGCCAATTACCAACTTCTTTTGGCCATAAGAATCGAGTACTGGCTTAAGCATTGGAAGGAGTAAGATCAGTCAGTAGATTTTTTTTCTCTCTATTAAAACACCATGAGGAAGACGATCATCAGAAGTGAGACCAGATTAATTCTTTTTTTTTCTCAGCTATCTAAACTGCATTGTAACTAAGTCCCACCATGAATACAGACTTGATTTTAGCTTTTAGCTATATTGCCACTCTAATCTTGGTGTCAGGAAAAAAAAAAAAAAAGAAGCTTTCGGTACAAATATGAAAACAGATATTCCAGCTTGTTTTTGAGCATTTATTATTATAACCAGCTCTCATTTAGTCTCTATCATGTTGCCAATGAATAAAAGACATGGTTCTAACACTACAAATTATCCACAACAGATAAGGTTGGTCTGAAATATACTAGAGCAGTGGATCTGTGAGTAGCTTATATCAGTTAAACAAGATTGGCTCTTTGGCAGTAGATAATAAAAGAAAAAATGGGTTAAAGGTGTTTACCTAAACCTAACCACCTGTGATCTGGCAAAGATCCCTAATCTGACATCCTATAGATACCAATGATTCCACATTAGTGTGGATTAGTCTGTACATTACATTGATGTAATTATCTTGCTCTAAGTAAAAGCACTTGCAAACGGTTTGGCAACAGAATGAAATGTAAGAAAAATGAAAACCAAAACTAACATTTTTTGAAAAAATACAGCAAAATGATGAGAAGATTTATAGCTGTATTTTGTAAACAGTGAGAGAAAGAGAAAACAAGAAGGAATAGTAATAAAAAAAACATTAAATAAGAATCTAGAAAAGTGAAGAGAAAACTGTTATAGTTTTCTCTTCACTGTTATAGAGAGTCAAGACAAGTGGAAATATGAGAGAGCAAGAAGGATTGTGAAGGAAAAAAAAAGGGTAGAAGAAAAATACAGAATGGGAAAGAGGGGATGAAAGAAAAGCTACATCTAAAAAAGAGGAAGAAAAAAAGGAGAGTGGGAGTATGGATAAGGGGAGGAATATGAGAGAGAAGAAAGAAAGAGGTTAAAGACTAAAAGGTGACAAGGAAAAAAAGTCCACATGGAGAGTAAAGAGGAAAAGGTGGAGAGAGAGAAACAAGAAAGGGAGTTGATACTGTGATGTCAGAGAAAATTCTGTTAGTAGAGAATAACAGAATGGGATGGAAAACTGAGGTGGGGGAGCAATGGAAAGAGGAGAGAGTGAGAGACAAAGAAGAAAATTGAGAGTGAGAAAGGAAAGATGAAAAGCTAACAGTAAAACAGTGAAGCAAGAAATGCAGTCGGGAAGTTAGAAATATAATAAAGAGAAGAAAATAAAATAGAAACAACACCAAAGATGGAAAGACAGAGAAGAAAAAAAAAAAAAGAAAAGAGAGAAAAGCGAGTGAATAAAAATGCAAAGTGCAAAACAGGAAATAGATTGGCTGGGATATGTCCATATTGATGGAAAGGAAATGAAAAGACAAGAGAGATTTTTTTTAAATGGATGATAAAATATGGGGTCAGTGAATGAATAAAAAATAGACTCAATGAAAGAAAAAAAACAAAAAAACAGATTGAATGGGGAGAAAAGAACTATTGAAAAAATCATGGGACATAATGGATGAAGAGGAGAGGGAGGGTGGGGAGGAGCATTGAATTATAAGAAAGAAATATCCATTTGAAATTGTGTATCTATATTTATATGTAACATTAAACGCAATATACATAGAATAAATACAACACACTTATTGTATATGAGAGAATGCTTCTCAGTGTGAGTGTGCCTGATTTTCATACATAAAAACACTGAATGTGTATATTCATATATATATATATATATATATGAATACATACACACAGACATACATATGTAGAATATAAATCAAGGCACGTGTGATGGTGGCTAAATTTAACATGCACATACATGTATTTACAGAAATAAAATATCCACATACTTCATACATTTATAGAGAATATACAAACATGATACATATGCCATCAAGCATCATCTATAAAAAAGCATATGAATATATTGAGAATGATGAATTTGTCAAAAGTATGATGAGGTTAGAATTAAGGTACCAGACATCATCAGCAGCAGCAGGAGACCTTATATGAATGAGTGAGTGAATAAAAGTAGCAAGAAAGAGGGTGGGGGTGGAAAGAAGAAGGTAAGAAAAATGATGGTAGCTGAAGGCAAGGCTAGATTTATTAAATTTCATGGAACATAAAGGAAATGGGATAACTAGAATCTAAGACAAATTACTCCTGAAAGCTGTGACTGTAGCATTTATTGGAACCAAAAAGGTATATTGGAATTTTTTTCTTTTTTTTTTCTTTTGAATCTCCAAAAATGGAAGGAAGGAAAGAAATGTGTCACATGACTCAGATGTTCTTAAAATAAAGAGCAAAAATAAACATTTAAAAAGAAAATGATATTTGAATTATACTGGTCAGGGAAGAAAATGCAAAAGAGTGATTTATTTTTCCTAGACTTTTGTGTATTGTAGAATTCTTTCTTTTGTGTAGATGAAGAGATAAGGGAGCTGCAGATATTCTGACATTGGGAATTAGAAATCAATAGAATATATATATATATATATATATATATATATATATATATATATATATTTACAAGCATAACAGACAAAGTCTTTCTTCCTCTCATATTTATGTGTGTGTGTGTATATCAATGCTTTAAAAGTGGAGAAAAAGGAATTTCTGTTGATATCTATAATTGAACTTATAATAAATAGAGTAAAAATGATGTTAACTAGCAAGGTGACCTTGTGTTGCTGGAACCAGAGTTCCTAGTGATAAAAGAGATGAAATCAAAAGCATTCACTAAAGATTAAACCAAATGACAGGTAGAATTTAATGAAAATGCAACAATAGTTCTAGATTTTCATGATATATAAAAGCCAAATTTTATTTTTTATCAAATAGTCTGGCCAACATAAAATACTGAAATTATTTTCTGGTGTCCGCTTCTAACTATTTAGAACAGAACCATGTCTAAGAAACCAATTGGTTTCTCAAAGTTGAACAGATAAAATTTTAACGACAAGAATTTGAGGTTTGACAAAAAACAGATGTATAGATCATTGATGACTTCTTGTGTACAAATTGTCTTTATTACATCTTCAAATGATCTATGGTGGTGATTTTCATTGGTGCTATCTTTCTTTTCATTATATTCCAGAGTTTCTCTATTAGATTGAGGCCTGTTGAACTTGCCAACCATTCCAAGGGCTCAATATCATGAGGCTGAATCCATTTTTTCATATGTTTAGCAGTATGGCATGAGGTACCATCCTGGATGAAGATTGTGCTGTTTCTAATCTGCATGAATGGTAGTAGATGTGACTCCAAGATAGTCTAGTGATTCAATCATTTTGTTGGCAGAAAATATAACCTTCTTTAACCATCACCAGAGAAGCACCCTCAGATCATTACATGAGGAGGATGTTTAATTGTTGGTTGTATGAGCTTGTTAACTGGTTGGGTCTGAGACTCATGGTCTTCGTACATGCATACTCCAAATTGGATTCATCAGATCACAATCTTTGGCCAAGCCTACACTGTCCAATCTTTCATAGTTACATAATTTTTTATGCTTTAACAAATGGTTTTATGTTGTTATTAGATTCTTCAAAATTCTACAAGCCTCCAGGACGAGATTCTTCTTTCGAAATATGATTCACTGTATCAAATTAAACTATTGTGAATTCAATTCCAGAGTTGAAAAAAAAAAAATTACCAGGGGTTTCAAAACTTTTGCAATGCACTGTATAGCTTGGGTGCTTATTTGCAAGAGTATATAAGTTATGTGCTGATTTTTCAAAAAGAAGATGCCCAAACTCATTCCACAAAAACTCAAGCTTTTTCAATATAATGGGGAAAACTAAGTATATAAAACTACACAGTATCACCAGCACTCTCTCTTCTTCATCAATCACTACCACATCTTGAAGAAAAGGTCTCTAATCAAAGTTAATAGCAACAGAAGAGTTTAGGTAGAGATGAATTAATTCTTTTTTCAAAACAGGATAATGATACGAACAATTGAGGCTCAGATTTCAAGTGTTTGAAAATCTGGATGAAGCAAATAGATCTTTAGATGAACTTCATCCAAACCAATGTTATGTGCAACAAATGTGTTGAATACAAAGACACAAATGATCAAAATTGGAAATGCAGGGCTAAAGGAAGAAGACCACTATATCTACCAGGAATAAGAAATCCTCAGAGACAGAATCACCCAAAGTTAACAAGCTTTCAGTGGAGTAAGCTCAACATTCAAGAACAAGAAGATCCCATTAGTTTCCAATAAAGGAGTCTACAACCAATGTGTCTTTCCGATGGTCGTTCCAACAGGTGAATCATGGAACCTAACCAAAAAAATGGCTCTCAAACTAAGAAT
>OY735205.1:46455761-46768739 GCA_963457665.1 Thysanoteuthis rhombus | reverse complement strand
AAATAGTTATTCAAGAAAAAATAACTTTCCCTGAGAAATGTTTACAAAAATTTAAAAAGAAAATTCAAGACCATTTAGAGCTTTCTTGATTTAATCTTCACACAGTAAATAAATAAAATGGATAGAATATTTTAAAAAACCCAAACACACATATGCATCTATATATACATGCATACAAACACATATACATACATCATGTGTGAGTGCGCATATATATATATATATATATATATATATATATATATTTGGGTAAATTTGGATAGGTGTACTTCAACAAGTTTGTATTCATGTGTATCTAAATCATATAAGTATATATTTCAGCATGAGTATATATATATATATATATATATATACATACTCACACATACACACACACACAGATATCCATATGCTTGAATAAGTGTGCGTATTCATGTTCAAATTTGTTCATACAGAACCAGCTAAATGTAGGTATGCATATGCATGCAATATTTGTGTCTATGTGTGTGTTAGTGTGAAGATCAAAGTGAAACATTGCTATTATCTAGTACGTGGGTGGAATGAAAAAAAGTAATTGCTCTAAGATAAGAAACACTTCTGCCCTCACTCAGAGACTAAAGCCGTAAGAAACAGGGAAGTACTTTCATGAAAAAAATCATAAAAATAATAAGTGAGCAGGGAGATAACAGGTTGAGACAAAAAACAGAAAATAAACTAAAAATTACCTTCCTTATCACAATTACTAAAATGAAAAAAAAAAGACCATCTTTTGAGAGAGACACAAATTTTAGCCGATTCAACCAGAATGTGGTGCAAAATTATATATTTCCACTTTAATCAAAATGCTGCTTTCTCATATTAACTGCTGATTTCATAGAATTCCCTTCCCTGAATAAAGTACAAGGAGGTACAATCCCGAGTGTGGACCTCCAGTGTCAAGATTCACTATTTATAAGACGTTAGTGTTTTCACTCAAGGGAGAACTGGAACGAATCAAGCTGTGTGCATTTGCGTTAAAAGCATTCATCATGAAGCTATTCAAGTATCTCATGTCGATTAATGACCCTTTCCTTCATTCTACATTTTAATCAGTATCTGGCACAGGGACATGGTTTGAAGATTAAAAAAAAAAAAGCAGTAAAGATGAATTACAAATTAAACAGAAGAAAAAATATAATTTTCTATGGTTATAATGTTTCTGCAGTCTACATTTATCTATTAACTTATCCCTACCCTACCCCTCTTTCTCTTACACTCTTGTCGTATGTCATGCCTCAACACTTGCAGACAGGACCCAGGGGAAGGCTATATATATTTATGTACATCAAATCTGACTAAAATACATTTTAAAGCAGTTTATGATGCCCACAGAAAAAGAAACAAAATAAAAAACCTTCTGATAGAAAAAATAAACAAATGGAAACTGAATAGAAATTTCATTTCACTGTTCAAACGTGGCAGCTGGCAGTCCATATTGCAACAAGGGCTTGTTTTTCAAGAGGCCCAACATGGAGAACATTAAAGGCAAAAAACAAAAAAATTCAGTTTGGTCGATACATCTTCATTTTTCAGCAGTTCAATTTTCTTTCCCTTTAGAGATTGTATTATTTTGCATTTCTCAGTGTTATCACAAAACCCCAGTTACTAAGATCTGTAGCTCTTTCTTCAAAGAGTATAGTCGGCGAGACTCACTACCAGACTCTTGTTGATGTGATAGAACCAATTTGATCCAGAGCCATCTATCTAATCCAAATGAAAATCTACAAAACTTACATCATATAAATACTATAAATGCTACTAGTTCACCAAAACCAAGCTATTTCATAGGCGTGTGATCGGGGGGGGGGCAGTCTTCCTGAATTCGGTCAAAACAGTGTTGAATTTTAGGTAGATCAGCATAATTTGTGCAAGACCATGTAAAATTTTAGGCAAATCAAGCCCTCTACTCCCTTAACGAAAGAGTTCCCATACGCCCATAATATCATGTTAAGCCTGTAGTAGGCAGTGACTATTTTGAAAATCTCAACAGATTTAATCATTTAAACAATGCTGGTGTCATGAAGTTTATAAGTACTTGAAAGAAGAGACCTCTTAACTCAGCATAGTCAAAGATTTCCATAATCTCGGCATGTAGTAACATGACTCTCGACACAACACCAGTAATAAAACCTCTTGATCTTGACATGTGCCTAACACTTGTTAACTACAGCAAACATCTTTATTCGGGAATTTTCTTTCCTTGTAATATCGGTCTCTCCTAGACTCAGATTAGATATACAAGTTGGTTCTCAGTTATTTAGAATTGCCCAGAGAGCTATGGAAAGAACAATGCTACGGATAACTCGAAGAGATAGAAAAAGATCAACATGGGAGGGAGGACTATGTTGAAGGATATCATACAAATGAGAAAGCAACAAAAATAGAGATGGGCTGGACACTTAGTAAGAATAAATAATAGAGGGAGCAAAAATATGACCGATTGGTGCCCACGGAACAGTAAACACAGTAGGAAAAGCCCAGACAGGATCGAGGGATGAGATAGAAACGTTTGTCAGTAAGAAAGTGCATAGATGGTCATCGTGGTAGGAGATGGGAAAGGCCTCCGTCCAGCTGTGGACTTATAATGGCTGATGTTCATTTCAAACATGATTATATGCTTTGGTAGATGCCTTCTTTGTTTTTGGCTTTGTTATTGTTGATTTCTGAATGGCAATACATTAGGTCCTAAAAATGAATGACAAACAGGCCAGGCATATTTTTCAAGTCATTGACAACTTCTCATTACTTACTTTGAGTACCCTTGTCAGATGCAACTTCATAACTCTTACTGATTTAATTGCTATTATTATTTCCTAGTTTGAATGTCAATGTTCCATGGAAACAATAGCTATGATTTATTACCTTACCATCATAAACTGCAGAGATATAACTATAGGTAAATATATCAAACATTCACAATACATATATATATATATATATATATATATATATATATATATATATATCATACTGATGGGCCAAAACATTATGATCATCTGTTCTAGAGTGTTCTTCCTTCTTGTGCTCACAAAACAGTTCTTACCTGATCAGTCATGGACTCTACAAGACCTCTAAAGGTTTCCTCTGAGATTTGATGCGAGGATGTTTAAAGAAGGTCTTCTAACTGCTGCAAGTTAGATGGTAGACGTTCTGCAGATTGAAATGTTATCTACCACACCGGATGAATGCTAAATGGTCACAGCAACACTGCAAAGTCCTCTTCAAGTTCCTGAAGTCATTCGCATACAACTTGTGCAGTGTTGCAAATGCCCTGCAGAAAAAAGACACTGCCATCATAGAACCCTTGCCATAAAGGAGTGTACCTGGTCTTCAATGATGTTGAGGTTGATGGTACGCAATAATGTACCTTCCACATGAATGATAGGACCCAGTGTTTCCTAGCAGAACATTTCCCCAACCACCACATTGACTCCACTGGCCTGTTGCATCCAGGTGTCACTACTTCACCTGGATAATAATGTACATATACTCAGCCGTCCACCTTATTCGGGAAAAACCAAGCCTTATCTAATCAGGCAATGTTAACCAAACTATCAAAAACAGAAACAAAATAAAAAAGTGACTGTAAATTACCTAAATTCTCAATGTAGAGATTCACACCATATCATGCAATCACCTCAAGTCAACTATATGATCCACAAAGTGAATGTATTCATCAAATGAAATCTTCAAAGTATTTTTTTTATTCAAAATGTTGACAGAATGTGGAAAAACAAAATCAGCTAAATAAAATACTCTGCAAAGCAACTTGCTCATTTATGCATATCAATTGATATGAATGAATGGCTTAGCTTCGCAGACTAAGATTTTCAGAGGGTTTTCCATAAGTGCAGGACTTTTGATGAAGGATTAATATACTATATCCTTATATTCACTTCGGAGGCATAGATAATTGAGTATTTGCTTCTGAGACCAGTGTTCAGTGTTCAAGCTCAGATGAAAGAAAAAAAATAATGTAAAAACCATCACCCATAGCAAAACATTAGCATACTTATAAAACTTGCAACATATATAAATAGCTCTCTCATTTATATCCACATATATAAAATGCAATGTATATAATTAATGATTGTGTCATACACAGAAAGCTGTTTCGTTGTATTACAACTATTCAGTGCGGCGATAGACTTGCCAGGTAGGGTCGAAACTTTAGCTACGTCTCCAGAGGCAGATATTTTCTCTCTCTCTCTCTCTCTATATATATATATATTTATATAGATATTTCGGTCAATGCTACAATCATGTTATCAAGAAATGGATACATGATCTGAAAGGAATGATTATAAATTGTGTTAAATTATACTGAAACTCTTATTTGAAATGATCGCCCATTGAATGTATCATTTGGCGTAGACAACGTAAATAGAATAAACATCTAAAGAAAATGGGGCAGCAGCAGGAATCACACTTGTGACAGATAGGGTAGCTGCTTTGATGTGATGTTGCACTAACCATTGAGCTAAACAGTTGCCAGTAATACAAAAGCCAAAATAACTGTTTCAACACAACTTCTCATTTTTGTTTATTATACAGTGAATGTATAATATCATATGGCCTAGACACCATAAATAGAATAAACAATTGAAGAAAGGGAGGTTGCACAGATATTAAACAGCGATTGTAGATAGGAGAGCCAGAGACCCACACTTATTCTAGGCAAAGAGCGCAAACACCCCGATCCTGGGTAGAGGGTGCAGATACCTTGATCCTGGGTAGAAGGCGCAGATACCCCGATCCTGGGTAGAAGGTGCAGATACCCCAATCCTGGGTAGAAGGCGCAGATACCCCAATCCTGGGTAGAAGGCGCAGATACCCCAATCCTGGGTAGAAGGCGCAGATACCCCAATCCTGGGTAGAAGGCGCAGATACCCCAATCCTGGGTAGAAGGCGCAGATACCCCAATCCTGGGTAGAAGGCGCAGATACCCCAATCCTGGGTAGAAGGCGCAGATACCCCAATCCTGGGTAGAAGGCGCAGATACCCCAATCCTGGGTAGAAGGCGCAGATACCCCAATCCTGGGTACAGGGGTCAATTCATCCACAATCATAATTTTTCAAGGGTACTATACTAGTATATATATATATATATATATATATATATATATATATATATGTATATATATATATATATATATACTTACATACATAAACACCATAATAAAAATATGAACAACAACTAAAAAAGAAAGACAGATAAGAAATATGCAAATGTAGGTATGCAGATGGAAAAAAAAAATCACAGGATGGCCAATTTTTGCATCATCTCTGTTCATTTCCCTGAGTGTGCAAGTTATTTTTAAGGCTAGCAGAAGCGATTACGTTACTCTGTCCATGTTTTTGTTGCAAAACTGAACTATTGCGGGTAGCAATGCAAAGATTGGTCAGAGGAAGGAGAAGAAACTCACAAAAGCAACTGCAGTTACATGGAACTAATTTTAAATGCACAAGCACACTTGAACACACTCACACACAACTGGCGAGTTCTGCAATGCTTTAGAAAAAGAGGCAACAATGTATCTATACTTACATACATTTATTATAGAAGTATTTTTGTATTTCCTTTGAATGAAGTTTTTTCAAATACATACATAGATGCATGAATATATTTATGTTCCTTTTATCTATGTATTTAAATATACATGCTGACACAGACATGCAAGCATAATCTTCATTTTTTCTATCATAATACAAAAGATACACTCTCACGCATATATATATATATATATATATATATATATATATATATATATATATATATTGCACACAGAGGAATGCACATGTTGTTACAATGGATATATGAAAGATATATTCACCCAAAAGATATGTCGACTCATCTAAAGAAGCCTGCATGTAAAATATGTATAAGTAACTCTATACATATATACATGGATGCAAAAATATAGGTTTACTTATGCTTCAATATTAAAATGCATGCAGTTGTCAATACACAAATCTAAGCTTTTAAATATAAACATGAGCATATATATAAACGTGAACATGTAAAATAAACATGCATCTATTAACATATAAGCTCGCAAACTGTACACACACACCATATATATATATATATATATATATATATATATATGCATGCACACGTTCAAAATGGGAAGAATATTTTCATATATTTCTAAATATGCATAGATGAATTGCTCTATTATAAGTAAAATAGGATATGTATATTAAAAGTAACAAAAATATATATAGTCATTCAAAAGGAACCATCATGTGACCAATGTCTTTTGGCAACATGCCACTCTGGGGAGGGTGATCAATTAAAATTGGAAAAAGTGGGTAATCAATAAATAAGTTACTTCTTTCACCTTTTGTAGGGAAGTGAACCCTGAAAAAAAAGTTTGAATTTTCAAATTACAAGCATGAATGCTGTCAGGCACCACATAAGGGATCAATTTTACATGAAATTACGTTGCAAATTTAATTCCTCACTAAAAACCTTTTCAGGGAAATCATTGAAAAAAAAAAGAAAAAAAATTTTCTCCAAGGCATAAGGAATAAATGTTTAAATTTTCAGCCCACTAGCTCAATTGATGCAGTCAGTACATATGATATACACTAATATAGATAGACCGCCAGTCAGCCAGCCAGCCAGACTAACTTGAAAACTGAAGAACCTATGTTGACAGTTCTGGTTGACTGGTTCTAATATATATTTACTTACATAAACATACACACAACGATGCAAACAATGTTGCTCAGGTATATATGTATAAATATCTCTAGATATCTATACCTGTTTATATATCTATATATCTATATCTATGTATATTTAAACAAATACTTGCATTCATATATGCATGCATTTGTATTTAAATACATTTATCCAATGAGCACAACTATGAGAGCATATGTATGTGTGCACAAGAGTGTGCGCACATATAAATCAAAACTTTCCGCCAACCAAATAACAAAATAAGGTACATTTGCTAAACTAAACAGTGACCAAAATCTACATAAACATTGCATGAAGAGAACACAACGACAACGACAGAATTAAGCAAGGTGGACAATCTATTATGCAGCGGCAGCCCATACCGGTGCCAGCCCCCCCCCATATACACACTGGATGCTAATGCAAGCCCCGAAGAAATAATATTGGGAAAGAAAAGATTGATGCTGTGGTTGCATCACACAGCACACACAATGTCTTGACTTTCTTCTCCAAAATGGAGATTCTGATAAATAAACAATATTTATTTACAATGGCATATCAAAAAGTAATGTCTGTCCTGCCATAAAACCTATAAATTTTCAATGTATGCTTACACTCCTGATATATATAGTAGAGGTGTCCTTACCACACCAATGTATATTTGTACATTACTGACTTCTACAGATAGTGGACAAATTATTATTACTTATGCGGGCTATTGAATGATTTTCTGTAAAATATTATGGTAAAGCTAAAACATAGGTTCTTTAACCAACCAAAGCAACTTGAAACTAATAGAAGTTGTTTATTAACCTTGGAACAACTAACACAGAGGATAAAACACAGATCTTTTAAGAACAGGTCTGGTTAGTCACTCAATAGAAACTGACACATAAACAATGTATTTTAGCAATAGAGAATGTTGGGGATGATCAATCAAAAATTGGGAAAGGGGGTGATTGATAAAAAAGGTACTTCTCTTGCATTTTGTTGGTCAGTGTTCACTAAAAAGTTTGAATTTTAAAAAAACAAGAAAGAATGATGTCTAGCACTAACTAAGGCAGAAACTTACACTGTAAAATGAACCCCCCTACTAAAAACCTACTCTGGGTGGAATTTTCAAAAATCAAAAACACTTTCTCTAGACATCATCAGGAAACAAATGTTTAAATTTTCAACCCTTTAGCTCCTTTGTTATAGTCTTGCACAATAGATAGATAGATAGATAGCCAGCCAGACCCACTTAAAAACTGGAAAAAACATTGTCCGTTTTGACTGATGGTGTCTAATAATTGCCAACCTCTCATTTCATTCATGCTGATATAGTGAAAAAATAGAAAATTTGATGATTAACAAAGAAAAGAAAAAACTCATTATACAGAGTGTACATACATAGGTACATCAATAAGTTCATAGCTCGATGATGGAAAAAGCATTTATTTTACACACACAACAAATATCAATTTTTCAACATAATCTTCTCCCTTGTCAAGCATAAATAGAATAAACAACTGAAAAAAAAATTGGGTTGCAGCAGGAATTTAACTTGCGACCGATTCCTGCAGCAGTCCCATTTTCTACAATGTTTATTTTATCTGTTGCCTAAGCCAAATGATACATTCACTGTGTGATAATGGGAGATCATTTCAAATAGACTTTCAAAATAACATAAAGCATTTATTATATATATATATATATATATATATATATATATATATATATAGCATGAGAGATATCTCACCTACACATACATATATGCACACATTTCTTTTTTTTTTATTATTGAATACATATATCTCACTTTAAAAGATTGGTGTATATATATATATATATATATATATATATATATATATCTTATGCACATTCATGTAAAAAGCTCATCTTTTCCATATAGACAAGAATTCAAACCACACAAATATGCATAAATACATTATACTCACATGCATATAATGCAAATACATACACGTTATAGATATATAAAATGACAGATTGTATTATACTGAGAAAAAAGTCTACAGTGAAAAAAAAAAAAGAAAAAAAAGGTGATTATCCAATGAAAAAAAAAGAAGATACTAAATTCCCGACTGCCTGCAGGTGGAAATGTGAAGACGGACATCAACTTGACTCAAGGACTTGTAACTAACCAAAAGCAGCTGGAGAGCTCTCTCTTCAAGTCAAAGAGAATGTTTCAGTGGATAACAGAAAGGTGGAAGGAAATGATATTCTTGATGCAGGTAAGGCAAGCAATCAGTTGAAAACCTCAAGGCTACTACTTACAAACTCACAAGCAGGAGGCCCCACTCAAAGTGGGAACCTCCACTTGAAGTATAATGTCAGTCTCCACATTACTGGACAGTCAAGTGACTTGGTAAGCAGAAATGGTGGGCTAAGCAGAGAAGAAATCAAAAACATTACTCTTCGAGTAGGTTCCCAGGATTCCAAACTTTACCAAGCTACTTGGAGAGATCAAATAGGGGGCTGGTATTTGCTGTCCGATACACTCATCTTAGGTCAACTGGAAAACATACTGTTCTTGGACTTTCCTCAAAAATGAGAACTTTCTCCCCAACTATGTTTTCAACAATCCAAATATTTTTTAGAATGTAACAAAAATTCTCAAAATCAAAGACTATACAATTTTGTTTTTAATTTTTCTATTTTCTATTTCTTCCTTTTTAAAACAAATTCAAATTTGTAAAAGATCACGAGATTTGTGAACAAGAGTGATTTAGTAATCGCATGCTTGACTCAGTGGCAAAGCAGAGGAATGAATGTTAAAAAAACTGAGGTTCATTCTTTAGTCCTGTGTTATCACAAATTCAGCTCTGAAAGGGAGGAGAAAACTTCACACCTACCCTTTTTGTGGTGAAAATTAACAAAGATAGGACTGATTAGTCAATAGAAACTGTCACACGACCAGACTCTTCTGGCATCAGGCCATGTTCGGGGGGGATCAATTGAAAAAATTAGAAAAGGGGGTGATCAATGAATAAATTACTTCCATCGCTCTTTCTTGGGCAGCGATCATCAAAAAAATTTGAACTTTCAAAAAACAAGCATGATTGCTATGGGATATTGATCACTCCTTTCAATAATTTTTTTTAATCGATTATCCCCAACATGGCATGTAACCAAAAACATTGGTCACATGACAGTATCTATCGAGTGATTAACAAGCCTGTTGTCTTAGTTCCTGTTTCTTTCTAAAATAGTACAAGGAAGTAAGTATTACATTTTTTTATCCAGAAAATAATCAGAAGTAAATCATGAAGACTTGGTAAAAATCTACATGACCATCACACAAAGATTCTGTTCTTGCCTTGACAGTTGAAGTAAAGAATCATCAAGAATGGTAATTGAATACTGTGCCATGGAGCAGTGGTTAGCAAATTAGCACAGTGAGTTTATCTGGTACTAGGGCACTAGCCTCATGAAAGTGCTCTAGTACCAGATAAAGCTAAGCTTTAGTGCCCAACCAGCTTGATGATACTGAGGATCAGTAAGCAGTTTCAAACAAAAGCTCACACATGATCAACATGGCTTACAATGTTAACGATAATTTCTGCTGATATGAAAAAGATATGAAAATTTGTATGAAGAGAGACTAATTTTACTGTGAGGCAGACTAATTCTTGCTCCCTTTTAAAACATGGATTTGTGCATTTTCAATTGCGGACCATAGAGAGTACATGGAAATGTAAGTAAAATAACAAGCTAAGATGAATCTAGTTTGGGGATATTACAAGTTTTTCATTCAAATCTCAGAAGATTGAAGTCTAAGAAGCAGTTATTCCCACTTTTTTTCATTCTAACAAAACGATTTGTCTTAAGAAACTCTTCTGTTTGTTTACAAGCTTAAAATATTTAAATAGATTGGTGGTTGGCAAGTTCACCTCATAAATCACTGATAATGAGTGCTTGATACATATGATCAGCGTAACATATACACAGCAAACACTTGTTAAAATTGACCCCGTTAATCCAGATATTGGATAAAACGGACAAAATCTGAGTTAAGAGAGTGACCGACCATTTTGGGTATAAAAGACAGCGTTTGCTTCATAACTGGACCACTTAAAAATTACTGCTATTATTACTTCACCACATTAAGTGGTAAACAAACTTATGTTTCAGGGATTCTCAGAGGAGTCAGATCTTGATTAATTAGACCTGAACTAATCAACCTCGTTGTATGCTAAATGATTTCATAAATCATAAATATGTTTTATATAGTTATACAATGTATAATGCTCAGTGTATATACTATTGTATACATATTCAGTATTAACCCCAACCATCAGTTAATTCAGACAATTGGTTAAAATGGAACCCTTCTCCTACTATTCATCCAGTTTATGGTATCTATAACTTTTCTCTATTTTTCAATGAATTATGATGCATTTTGGATGATTTTTTCATTTTATTCTTGATGCAATGATTATTTTGTTTCACATGTTTTAACAGGGATTAACTCGAAAAATCAATTGGAAATAAATAGTTTTATTGCAGAAACAAATGTTGCAAAATGTTGCCATATGCTAATAAAAATTGTGTATACAAAGTTGCAAAATTGAACAAAGTCTGCACTTTTTCTTGTTTTTATTTAAATAACAACTGAGAACAGTTCTTGACTATCATAGAATTAATAGATGTATAAAAATGAACAAAGAGAGTTAGGAAATAGGAAAATGTCCGTCAATCAGTTGAATATGAGTCATCCACTATGAAATTCAAGACCTATCTTTCAAACACCTTTGGTTGATTTACTATCAACTGTTTCAATTAAAATTGCCAACTGTTGACTGATGCTTAACCAGCTATTCCTGTAAATCATTTCACATGAGTTGCATCCTCAATATTTTGGCCTTGAGTCAGACATGATTTAACAGACACAGTTATGTACTCAATCCTCATCATTTTAGCTTAAAAACAGTTTGATTAGAACCAGATCGTGAAAAAAAAAAACTTGCTTTTATAAATGTTTACCTTAAGAATATGAACCTTTCTTTTAGAGAGCTGATTGGCAAAGTTAAACAGATCAAGTTCCTTCTCCTTTTCTTTGTGATAAACTGAAATTGTCTGATCAGCTGTTTCTCTATGCCTTTGTTTCTTTGGTCAACTCTTGTCATCAGGATGTTTATTAACACTGCTATTTTCTTCTTCATTTGAAAACACAGTTAATGAGAACTACAGGAAACTGTTCCAGCCCTTCAGACATTTTGACTATTTTTTTTTTTTTTTCAAATAAATTGAAAATTTATTTCAAATTCAAATCTTCTTTAATCAAATTTTTCAAAATCTAATTCTTTCCAACAGCTGATTTTTTCTAAATTTTGATGGTATGGATATATTTTAAATGATTCTTTTTCATTTTTTCATTCAAAATCATTTTCATATATTTCTTTTTCAAATTCACTTCTTTCTGAATTGGAAAAAAAATCACTTAGTTTTGGAAATTTTCATCATCCAAAAAAGATAAAAATTAATTAAAAAATCAAAAAGAGGAAAAGAAACTGTATTTTTCCTAAGCCATTCTGGTTTGCCAGGTTTGTTTCCTCCCTGAATAAATAATAGCTGTAAATTTGGATATTTTTCAAAGAAAAAAACAGTTGTTTTAAACTACATTTTATGTATTTATTTTGCAGAATCTTTCCTTGTCTGAATAATTCTTTAATTTTGGAGAGTGGTTTAATGAAGTGAAGGATAAAAACCAGTGAAACAAACAAAATGGCCGACAGAGTTCTCAGTTGATTCTTCTGCCACATTTTCACACATCAATTTCAATTTTTGGCTTTTTTTTTCTTTTAAAGCTTTCCTCTTTTTCTCTTCTGCATCATTTCCCTGGAGCAAAATTTTTAGCATCATTTTTGCTACTTGATTTCAATTTTCATTTTGATATTTCACTTTAAGTGTGGGGAATCAGAACTACACATGATTTCACTGAGAGCTTTTCGTTGCAATGAACCTTAAATTTGTCAGATGAATTTGTTTTTTCTTAATGGTCTTTATTACTACTGCTTTTTAATTTTATGTTTTATCCTTATTTATGCTTAGTTAATTAAAAGAAATACCTTAGTTTACTGAACATTCTTTTTGAATTTGATCTTTTTGAATTAATTTTCATTTCTCTATTTCTATAATCAATAAGAATAATAATTTATAATTATCATCAATAATCATCCATTTCTTTTCTAGCTATAAATTAGTATCTTTAACACTTTGGTAATTGTTGGTGCATTATAACAATTTTTAATATCTCCTGATTATTTAAAAAACTATGATGGCCAAATTCAGTGGTGCAGAGGTTAATCATAAAAGGATAAAGTAACTGAGTAAAAAGCAGGCAAATTACTATTTGGAAAAAATCATGACAAAGAAGATTTTTCTATAATTCTCTCTTGAGAGGGGTAACAGAGGCTAATATTTGACAATATTTTCAAGTCCAATCATTGTCACTGTATATGCTGCTGAAACAACATGGAGAAAGAGGCAAAATCTAACACTTCCTCAATCATTCAAGAGGGTAAATATTGCTGTGCCTTGACAAGTCTTTCTGACCAAAATTATACATCACAGCACCTGATGAGTCTCTCAAGTGAGAGTTGTCAGGTAATCACCAATTTAAACTCAAAGAAAATATCTGAAGACGAACTAACAACTTTTTGGGAAGAAACTTTCCATGCAAGAAAATGAAAATATATTTTTACTTGTTTCATATTTCTATGTTTATAAAAAATATCTCCACCATATTAGCAATTTTAGAAGACAAATATAAAAACAATGTTCATAAGTGTTATTAGAAGCAGAAACCATAACTTTGATGAAAGGGTAAAGAAGGAGCTTATCTTCAGTGCATTTTACAGCATGATAATATAATCCAATAACACACCTGTTATTCCAAGAATAAATGGATTATCTTTGCTGCAGTTAGTTAATTAGCAGGTACACATTGACAGTTCCAAAACCATCTTCCATTGGCTCCTGTCTTGTCTTCCAACTGAATTCTGACAATCATCACATTCTTTAAAATGTGTGTGTGTGTGTGTGTGTGTGTGTATATATATATATATATACAGGATGACGCTAAAGTTGTGTGGGGATTTTTAAAAATCATAACTTTTTCTATTTTGATATGTTTTGTTTTCCTCATCCTAGACATGTAAAAGAACTATAAAGAATTCACGATGGAAAAACACAAAATTACTTGGAATACCTTTCACATTAACTCGAAGAACATGTTTTTGTTATTTGAACATGCAGACACCATCTAAGTCCATGATGTGTTCTTGATAATTAGGCTCCGTTAGTGATAACCCAGAAAGAGGGAGACCTCAATCAGTCCGAAATGCTGAAAATCATATACATGTGCAGAGGTGCAGAATCGTATTGAAAGTGCAAGATGTAAAGGTCTCCATACATAGTTTGAATAAATTCCTCTTTTTTATACAATTCATTTGTTGAAAACAATTTAAAGGAGTCATTAAAACTGAAAAAAATGTTTTAAACCACCTTGCAATTTGAGAACCTCCATATATATATATATATATATATATATATATATATATATATATATATGTGCGCGTATGTGTGTTATTAAGAGATGGATTCCTGGTCCAAAAGAATGAGTGTAAAATGCGTTATATCAAATTGAAACTACATGAAATGATCCCCTGTTATTACACAGTGAATGTATCATTTGGCCTAGACTATGCAAATAGAGTAAACAAAGAAATAGCAACCCCATTTTCTACAGTTGTTTATTCTATTTACGTTATCTAGGCCAAATGATACATTCACCGTGTAATCACAGGAAATCATTCCAAATATAGTTTCAATGTAATGTAACGCAATTTATTTATATATATATATATATATATATATTTATATATGCCAAAATCTCTCTCTCTTCTGAATACCTAGAAGTGAAATAGGAGAAGCTTGCCAATAACTCATATTGTGATAGCAGATTTCAGCAAATGATAACCTTCTCTATTTTATGGTAACATGCAGTATCTCGTTTCTCCAAGATAGATTGAGGATAGTTCCAAGTAGATGCATATGGTTTCATCTACAAGCTATATAACAAATAAAACAGAAACAGTTCGGATTGTGACAGTCATAAACTGAATTTTTTTCTTGGTTCTTTTTCTTGCAGCCTTTAAATTGATCATTGGCCCTTTATTTTCCAAGATATTTATTATGCACACTTGCAAAAACATTATTTTTATAACTTGGAAAGAAAAAACACATCTAAAATTTCAGGTAAGGAAAAAAAAATACTTATAATTCTATTTACATCATAAAAAGTATATACATTTAAAATACCTATTTTCAAATGAAAATTTTGCTGAAAAATCATTCTTGAAAAATAAAAGAAAAGAAAAATAGACTGAATGCAAGCAAGATATTGGCTCTTTGGATAATAGAAGTTGGCCACCATAGTAGAAGTGAGAGTCGTTTTCCATAAGCAACATATGGTTCTGTCACTACACACTTGCTAAATAAACATTAGGTTTTCACATGCTTGAAGAATGAGAAAATATTTTCATATGGAAAAATAAGCTGAGTAGATGGGAAAACACATACATAGTTTTAGAAAAAAAATCGGGAGAGGGATGTAAAAAAAGACACACTTTTGAAGTTATCAAATGTTTATCTGAACGAGCTATACTCAAAGTTCACAGCTTTTTTTCTTTCTTTTGCAGAAGGTGCTTCAGCATGTCAGAAGAAAAACACAGAGTGAGAAAACTTTTTTAAAAACTGAAAAAAAAAAAACAAAACTTAGATGGAACTTTTTCCATCTTTTTTTATAAATATTTTTTCTCTAAAACTAATATTTCTTTTTCATCCATCTCCTCTGCCCCAGCCTTTTTACTCTTTTTTTCTCTTCATCTAAGTTTTATCCCTCTCTTTCAACATTACTTTCCACCTTTATTATTAGTATTATTGTGTACTTGTTGAGTTTTCACACTAATCTTTCACCGAAGATCAAATGACAGCAAGTCTCCTCAATGCTCCAGCACTCTTTTCAATAATCTTGCACGATTTAGTAACGCTGTTATCTGGATGGTTTCAATTCTTCTAATCTTCTTGTAGGGCCTTTTGAAAACTGTTCCAAGTGTGCTGATAATGATGGGTATAAGTGTCACCTTCATGTTCCACAAGTTTTCTGAATTCTCTTACAAAGTGAAGATATATTTCTAGCTTTTCATTTTCAGTCAATTATATTCTGGTTCACGGGGTGAAGTCCTGCCCTTAAATCACACTGGGCTTATTGAGGTACAAAAGAGCAAGCTTACATTTTCCATTTGTCTGACAGGAAGCTAGCATTTTAGAGACATGTTACCGCAGTAATGCTAGATAGGGCAGAGCATCCTTGTGTTTTCATTTAATGGCCGACATGAAGCTAGCGATTTAGAGACGTGTTACAGCAGTGACACTAAGAGAGGCAGAGCATCCTTGCTTTTTATTTAATGGATGACATGAAGTTAACATTATTGAGATATATTTATCAAACTTGACACTGCACTGCCTTCTGTCCTGACTAATTTATCTGGCGATTGTCAACGGCATACAATGGCCAGTTATTGAGTAATCACAGTGTGCGCACTTCTTCATTTGTAGTGAGATTATCATGTTATTCTCCTCTTTCTCCTTTCCACCTTTTATCTCTTGTTGCTTTAACATTTTCTTTCCTCAAATAGCTGCTTTTCGTTTTCTAGCCTTCTTTTCATTTAATTCTCCCTTTGTTTAGATTCTTTCTCTTTTTTTTTTCTCTCATCTATTTCTAACCATATTTTTTCTCTACTCACTCTTAATGGCTCACTCCATTGATTTTTACATTTTTTGCTTCATTGATTGTTTCTCAAATGCGCTTTGCTTTACATACTGTAACTTTATCATCCCAGTTTCATTTTTTCCTCTCAAACACACACATACATACATACATATATATATATATATATATATATATATATATACACATACATACATACACACACATATATCTAAAATCGCTCGCCCAACCAACCAGCCAAGTGGGCAACAGATTCTTCTCTCTTTACTTGTGTGTGTAACTCCAGGCATTCCTGGTCGCATTTTGTGGGGCTACAACCTTAAAAATTTATATTACCACACCACTGGGCACCATCTAACACATTTTTTTTTGTTTTTCAAAAAAATGAGCCTTTTTGGACCAACAATACCCAAATTTTGTTTTTCTAAAAAGGTAATTTTAGAGAAAAAAAAATCTAATTTTCTAAGATAATCAGTTCTCGTAGATATGCAACAGTGATTCATTTTCGTGCAGTATGGATATATACACATACATATCAACTGAATACATTGTCTATGACAATGATATACCCATGTTTAGCTTTATTCAGCCCAATACTCCATGTACTAAGTACTGTCGGAATGGAGATTTGTTTGATTAATGTATACAACTTGTGGTAAATATTTTGACCATATATACACACACACACATATATAAATATATATATATATATATATATATATATATATATATATATATATATACCTGAGGGATACATAAATTTGTTTAGCGGTTGAGTAGCAGATTTGGCATTGACATCAATAGTCAGTGTTCGATAAAAGCCAAAACAGAGAATATCACTTCTCGGTGTAGCAAAGCCTCTTCCTAGTTTAAAGATTGTCGCAAAATAATAGTTGTCACACCAAGTGACTATGCCAGACTAACTTAAACTTAACATGTATGTAAATGTCTAATTCATAATTATTTCTTTCAAACAACAGTGTACAATTTTTACCTAATCTCCAAGCAAGTAGAATCAAAAAAGAAAACAGAAATGAATCATTCCGATATGATCGTTGAATATAATATCAAACATTTTCCAAACACACTATACTTCATATTCTTTTTATAACCAATTTATTTTAGTTTATAGAAAATTGAATTATTTCTAACAAAAAGTAACAGTTTCCGCATTAATGATTCAGGATGAAAAAAACCCAAAAAAAACAAAAACCCCAATCAATTAGCAGATTTTCGATAACTTTTCGTGCGTTTTCGAGATCAGAAGGCTGAAGAAAATAATACCGCAATTTATGCTAATGTTATGCAGAATACCTTTTCATCATAAAAACTTTTCAAAATTACATAGCAAGATCATATTTTTTGTAATATATTGCCTAATCTTTTGCATAAACATAGGATTTTATAGAGAACATTTTTTCATACTGTTCAGTGCATTTTTGAACATAAGGTCATTTTTTTTACAACTTGCTATATCCATACCCAAACATACACAGGTACATTTTTGCACATCTTGATGTATTTTTTCCCTAATAGTAACAGATCTTAAGAATGCACAGACAAAAAAACTATACATGCATGAAATTGAAAGCTAAACTGCAGTAAGGAACTAAAGCTTAAAATAACATTGGGCACTTATGGTTAGAATATTTATGGCTTATTTCTTATAGCACTGCTCTAAAACTATGCTCGAATAAAACTAGCACTATTCTATTATACCTTATATATAAATCATACATTTTTTTCATTATATACAAGCATTTAACACAAATTTGACATATGAATCCATGACAGGTATTTATGTACAAGTAAATCTTAAATATTTTCTCTCATCACTATGTATTAAGTAGTTTACAGCAAATTTTATATACATATATTTCTTATACAAACACCTGTATAATGTGTATTAATTGTGCACATGCATTTACAGAGATATAACCTGCTCATATCAACCACAATTAGCAGAAACTTTTTTATAGTTTTAAAACCTAATTCAAACTGAATTTTTTTGTATAGCTTGATATGATAGCAAGACACTTTGTACAGAGGAGTTGTACTTTACTTGAATTGCAAATTAACAATTTATCGTTTCATTGAAACACCATAGGTCACAAAGATTTGCAATCATATCAGTTAAAGTAAACAATTTCCGAAAACATATGAAAGGTCATTACTGAAATGATAAAAAACAATATCAACATACATATAAACGTGAATCATCGGACTGAACCAATGAACTTGTAACAACTTTTTCAATCATTCAAGAGAGCAATGTTCAGAATTATGCCAATGTATGATACAACGTTTCTTGCATGAGATTTCTTAGCCTCATACGTGAATGGCATCCCCTGTGTTTTGTATCTAAATACAAAAAAGAGCAATTTATACATGACTAGATAAGATCATTTAAATGAGAAAAAAGAGTATCTTGTGGATGGGTGTAAATAACAATTGTGGAATGAGGAATATAAAACAGAAGAAAGGTGTTTTCCCCCATGTGTAAGTGTTTGACATAAAAGTAAAAACCTGTATATTCCAGGGATAAGGAGAGCATCAGATAAGACAAGCCTGAATTTAATGATTTTAGCTCAGTGTTCAGTCATTTTTTTTGTATCTGGCCTAGAGGACAATACCCTATTTTTGGGTTGTATTTTTTTTGGATGCTTCAAGAGTCGTCCTATCTACTGGAATATATAGAATATATGTAAAAAAAATAGGGCTCTTATATATATATATATATATATATATATATATATATATATATATATATATATATATATATATATATATATATATAGCAAAGGTTTCATCACTGGCATGCCATTACGATTGATAGAGAGAAGAATGGGTCAAAGAGCATTTCAAATGCAGAATTTCGAGGCAGGTAAGCCCTCTTCACAAGTGAAATTGGTACAACATAATCTTACCTATGATAAATGAAGGTAAGCTAAGAATTTGGAGTGACTATAGTGAGCAATGGCCAGTAAGATAGTTCTCTAAAGAATTACTTGCGTATGTATGTCAAACTTTGGCTCCATGGATATCTGTATGTGTTTATACACATACCTTGGCAGGTACATACATATAAAATCATCACAGGGAAAAAGAATGAATAAATAAAGAGTAGATAAAAGTCTGAATTCCTTCCTTTTTAATTCTCCTACTCAATCTAAAATGTCTCAGCTCTATGCAGACCACACCCTTCTTGTTTTTAACCACAGTCAGTGGAGCAAGATGAGGCAAAGTAATTTCAATTCTGATTTTCAAAAAAGCAAAACCATTAAAAGCAAAAGCATATCGTGGCTGCAAGTTGAGACATGCAGATGTCTGGTGCATCCTCTTTGACTCGTTCTAATTTAGATTTTGAGGAATCAGGCTTGGAATCCCTCCCGCTACCCATTTTGTAGACGGAGTGGGAATCATTGAGAAATAGATTTGTTGATGAATAGAACTAGAATTTTGAATGTTTGGGTTTTTTTGGTTTTTTTTTTAAATTTCAGGAAATCATTTGCTAAGTGTAAATAAATTCAAGAAAAAAAAAAAAAAAAAAAATCTCAAATTCTACGATGAATAGATGTTCAGAAATTATTTTCAAAAGAAATTAAATGCCAGAAGAGATGAAGGAAACAGCATGAAGGAAGATCTGGAGGCTGTAAACAAAAAAGATAAAACAGAGCAAAAAATTAAATTTAAAAAGAAGGCAAAATTAATTAAATAAGGGAGAACCTATCAATTCAAAATGCCAAAACATTGCATAATTCTACACTCCCAGCTTCGGAAATAATAAGGACGTATGAAAAAAGAATTCTCCTGAAATTGGATTGATTACAGGTACACCACTGATTTTCTGGCTTCTGCAGTTCCAAAACTTCACCAAACCATATGAAATCAAGTAGAAAGCAATTGGAGAACGCATGCCTCTGCCAATACTATTGTCTTTAATAGCTGAATGAAAATAAGTTCATATATATCTACAATGCAGAGGAGTAAACTGTAAAAGAATTGCTAGCTTGTTTACCATTGCATAGTAGCAATCAATTTCAGTTTTGACTTGTACAAGGCCACAGTGACAGAGCATCCAAGAGATTAAATCCATTCTGCTTGTACTCTGTAAATGTAGCTTCCTAATCATCACTTAATAGCAAGCACTCTGAATGATTTAAATTTATCTAATAAAAGTATCAAGATACTAACATGTACATGGAGGAAATGAAATTTAAATAAATAACCATACATGGTTCATCATAGAAGTCAGACACTCTTAGACTATTTTTCCAGAATGAATAGATATTTTTCATTTTTTCTTAACTCAAACTACCGAATATCTTGTAGAAAAATCCCTGGTAATAAAGAAAAAAAGTTTCCCCATCATCCTTGAATTTTAAACTCTTCAGACTTGGAATTAAAGGAAATTTCAGAATGGCAACATTTCTCAGGATGCCGAACTCATTCACTTCCATTCATTCCAATATAAACAGTTTGGCTACCAAAATAAATGAAATAAAAAACACTTTAAGAAGCAATGAGACATTTTTCCTGACTCACTAGCAGACCTCATAGACTTTACCAAGAGTTATAATTACTCATAAAATGAAAACAATTTCAGCTAAAAGCAATAAACATCAAAATCAGATTTCAAAAATAAAACTAATTCTAAATTCATTCATGACATTAATTAAATATCCTGTATTTTTCAGTGTATAAAAAACTGAGTTTTCAAAATTTTCTTACTTCGATATCAAAAGCATCTTGTATCTTATATAACAAGGTGAAGGAGCTAGCGGAGCCAATCTTTATATTTCTGGAAGCTTTTTGTTCTGAAAATTAGGGAGTATCTTATACACCCAAAATATGGTATATCATCAAAAAATCTTTACTCAAGAGGAAAATAATGCCACATAATGAATAGAGAATACATAACATATGGTTTAAATGTATTCAGTCAGAAAAAAAAAATGAAGACAGATACTAATTACTGTTATTATTGTATTACAGACATTCAAGATATTAGTTAACAACAAACCTGAATAAGTTTTTAGTTACATGCTAGATTTACAGAAAGGTTTTGCCATTAATCATAACCACATTGTAATCATCAATTGATAAATCCTCTGAATCTCAAAGAGATTCATTTATATCTAATGATTCTAAGATCAACCAAGCAAACGTCAACAAGAGATCAGAAGGAGAACAGCAAGGAAAAACTGTCAGCTGGTCAAGTTCATAGGGGCCCAGGAAGTAAGTGACCAATGAAAAATTCTGACTACGCTGATAGAGATCTGGGTAAAAATTGTTATTCATTCAACAGCCAAAAGCAGTTTTCTGGGGTATTTAGAATACTTCGAATAGATCAATTTTGCTTCAAGTTTTGCCAAGAAGTTTATATTTTTTCATTTCAGAATAGTGATAGGCTCAAAGAGCTAAGAGAAATTTAAAAAAAAAAATCATAATATTTGTAAAGATAACTTGGGAAATCAAAGAACGGAGGTCTTTTTTCAATATTAATTTCTTCTATTAATATTGAAAAAAAAGATAACTTGTGAGAACTTTGAATCATGATAACTATATAAAGCTAACATTGTTATTGATAAACAAGGGAATGTTAGAGAGTGGACATGGTTATGAGCTAGACAAAAGAGAACAGTATCAGGGTTGACTCAAAAACAATTTTGAAACTTGAGCGTAAGAGTGATGTTTGGGGCATTGGGAATAATTCAAAGATCACTCATGGGAAGGAAGGAGCAAAGAGAAATCTATCAGATAGAAGCAACAAAGCATACATTTGAAATCTATTTAGGTGTGTCAGTCTTTGTCACTTCTGTTTTTTTCTTATACATTTCACCATTTTGTTTAGGTGACAGGTTTCAAATTTTTATCCAATGAAGACACCCAATTGCCTTAGTTTTCGAAAGCACAGTTCACAAATTCAAGAGCCAAACATATAAACAAGTTCGTAGCTCAAAGATAGATACATACAATAACCATGCAAAATCCAGTCAATATCTGATCAGAAATTGCTATTTTCAAGAGAAAGTTAAAAACTTACGAAAAAAAAAAAGAACTTGCCATCCACCTCATTGCAGCATTCTCTTTGCAATTCAGTAAACAATTTTTTTTATAAATGCTCTTTGTTCAGGAATTTATGAAGAAATTGACTTTCTTCAATATGACTCATATTAACAACAATTTTTAAAGCAGTGGATAACCATAATCAAAATAGGGTATGATAGAATTTCTGGAGCAGACAGTTATTGGCCCCTTAACAAGTGCTACTTGAGCCACTAGGTGCTTTGGGTCCTTAGGTACTGTCTGGTTGCCTAACTGCTCAGTCCACACATGTCCTGTATTTGATTCCTGATATGAGCGAAGAGAGCAGAAAACTCCTCATTAGGGCAAATTTTCCCATTCATTCAGGAGCATATTGAGTACACTCTAAACTGTGATATTAGGATAGGGAAAATCTTTGGCAGACAAGGAGGTGGTCATAAAAACTAGAAGGAATAAAGTCCTGCTCTGGATCAGAATTGATGCAAGGATCACTAAGATGACACATGCAATAGAAATTGGAATTTTGTCAGCGGCTGCCATACTCAACTGGAATTGTCATCTATAAGATAGGGCGCTTCACCTTTTATGAATTAATGCATTGACAGTACTGAGGAAAGAGCAGAAAAAGACAACCAGCCTCTGCACAGTTGCTCTAATGATTGAGGTAGTTTCATATTTCTTATGCATGCCTATGGGAGTTTCAGTTCAGCAAAAGCCAGAAGTTTGAATACTGATTTATTTAATGACAAGTTGGCTCTCCATATTTAGAAGATTGGCACAACATAATCTTCCTCTTCCCGTAACAGGTTAAGCTAAGTAAAGCTAAACCCAAAAAAAAAGCTGTTTCTCTCCTCTTTCCATGAATACTAAAAGTAAATAAATCCTTTCAACTTGAAAAAAAAAAAAAAAATATATATATATATATATATGAAATAATCAAACTATTCACTTAGAAGGTTAATGCAACTAATCTCAATATCTCAAACTGAAGCCATCTACTTAACAAATATAGTTATTGAAAGCTATGGAATGGCAAAAAAGCTAAACCATGCCTCAAAGAGATATCAATTATTCACATTGACAGCCTGTTACAATCTTCATCACTGGACAAACATATACAATTCCTTACAAATGAATTGAGACCTCATTCTATGATTCAAATTCAAGGAAAAAACACAGCTAGAATAAAAGATCAGCAAAACTAAGAGATTTACCTTAGGTCTAGGCTGCAAATTCTCAACCATTTTGTAAAGTGATAATCTAACAACATTTCGGGAAAAAAAATGATGCAATCTCAAACCAAAAGAGCTAAAATATGATATAAAGTTTCGAGATTGAAGTCATTTCACAAATAGAAAGAATCAAAGAGAGAGAGAGTCATTCTAAAAGCAAATCTCATAAAACCCATTCATCATCCAGTAGAGCAACTCAAGGCTCAGAGGAAAGTCAACTATTTCACGAGTCATTGTCATTAAAAATAACCATTATCCTAGTATGAAAAATTGCACCTTATAAATAATCAAGTGAGGTCTAGTTTGGAAAGTGTCATTTCAAGAGTTTATTATTCCAACCACTAAGATAAATATCCGCTGATGTCTCAGTAAATTTCCACCTTAAAAAAACTTTCAAAATACAATGAGTAGACATGTATATAATGGTTTACAGTCAATCGAAGTAGAAACTACAGTTTAACATTTTTTCCAAGTCTTGCTAAAGAACTTACAGTCTTGCAAGAGGAATCACTGCATCTTTCACCTTTTTGCAATTTGACTTAGCAAGAAATTCTTTCCATCTCCAAGAAGTCAAACAAAATAGATAAATCAAAAAATTGAAAACTTTTTAAAAATATAGAAAACTATAATTTTGGATTGATACAGAAAAATACTAACTAAAAGGAGGAGGAAGAAAATATTAACTTCCCTGTTTTACCTCAATATTTTTCTCCATCCACATCGCAACTAATTCTTTTTTTCGATTTTTTTTTTTTTATTACTAGTCATTTTATTTAAGTTTAAAAATGCAAAAAATGTATTGTCTGCATAGTTCTGTGATAAAAGAGTTGAGGCATATATAAATCATGGTACACACATAAATTATACACATTTACCAACACAGGTAGGTAAATAAGCATGTAATATAAATAGTCACACACCTTTTTGCATACGGACAAACTTTGTGACAAACACATATCAACATCCACAAACATGAAAAGCTCAAACACACAGTCTATACACCGAAATATCTTTACATTAAATACTCATCAATATAAGTGTGTGTATATAAAAATGCACACTTTAAAACAGTTTACATTGATATACACATGAATGCCAAACAAACAAGCACATATCACACACATATTAAATACATGAGTAACACACACATATATATGTATATATATATATACACACACACACACACACACGCACGCATAGTACATATAGTACAAATCAAGTTTGCAATATAACATAATATAAAGGAATGTCTGATATGTGATGGATTTATTTCATAGTGCTCGATACATTCAACTTTAGACTATAAGTGTCAAATTGGTTCGGAGTAGAGCTGGAAATAAGGTAAAAAGTAGATTCGCTACACAAACACATTTATGTTTCTGCCTTGTATGGGCCTCTAAAATTATTTTAAAGAAATAGGCCTTTTATCAAAAATTATCTTTAAAAAAAAAAGAAAAAAAAAGAAAAAAGGTTTTAAAATGACCACTTTTTGGAAAAAAAAACAAAAAAAATATTTTCAGATTGTACCTAGCAGTGTACTCATGCACATTTTCAAGGTTGTATCCCCAAAAATGTGACCAAGAGTGCCTGGAGACACATACAGACACTCAAAGAGAGAAGAATCTGTGGGGCTATGATGATTTGATTAAAAAACATATGCATACTTTTAACTGAACAAATATGTCCTCATGTATACGTAAGTCCATGAATTACTTGAGAGTATATATATATATGTATATATATATATATATATATACACACATGTATGTATGTATATAGAAGCAAAAAAGAGCAAAGTACTTCAAATTATCCATGCATACATATATACTTATGTCTAAATATATATTAAACTTTCATAAATACATGTACATTTTATCTAGTTCTGTTTTTTGCAGATACATACTTCTCATCTACTCAGCAGTTTTTATAAGTGCACATAATGACGTACAAGTTTTGTATGCGCATCTCTATGTAGATCTATGCATGCAATTATTTAGACATATTTGTTTGGCTTGAGCCCAACTATGTACATATACACATGCATAACTGTGTGAGAGTGTGTACAGAAAAATGTTATAAATGCACACGTAGATAAACACTTCTTTTATGTAAAATTTATGCGTGTACAAGTCACTTAAAAATAAAAGCAATAAAGTTTTACAAATGAAAAAACATAAACAAAAGAAGCTCTTTCCCTTAAAAAAAATGTTTTGCAGAAGAATGTGTGATGAAAGCCTCAGTTATGGAATTATTTATTTTCTTTATGGTAGAGAAAATTATACATTTTTATTTTCTTTATCATCCCATTTTTCTATTTATTTCTAAAATCAAAAATAGATAGATAATAATGTAAGTTATTTTCTTTTTTTTGCTTATTGTTGAATACTAAAAGTCTCTTCTTTTCAATTATCACCCTTACCCCCCAAAGCCACCTCTCGCTCTTTTTGTGCAAAATAAATGGGAGGAAAAAAAAATTGAAAATCATATTCCTGCTTGCCCTACCAGAGATAACAACACCTTGCACCCAACCTCACTAAAAAAATTCTTTCCCTCCCACAACTCATCTTAGTTTCTAGAAATAAATAAGAATTATCTTTCTCCATACTTGATTGCATGCAATACAATAAACAAGCAAAGGATATCCTGAATGAAAATTCCCAATTCATACACCAAACAATTGAATTTTCACTGCATCAGGTCTACTTGGTCTCTATATAGAAACCGTCATGTGACTTTTGGCAGCATGATGTGATTGAAAAAGGGGTGATCAATTACTAAGTTACTTCTCACACTTTTTGTTAGGTAGTGGTCACTAGAAGAGAAAAAAAAGTCTAAATTTTCAAAAGACAAACATGAATGCTGCTGGGCAGAAACTAAAGGACAGATTTAGCATAAACCTATATTGTAAATTGATACTTCTCCCACTGAAAAACTATTGTCAAAAAAGTTTTGTTTTTTTTGTAAGTATTGTAAAAAAAAAATGTTCAGCCATCTAGCTCCATTGGTGCAATCTGTATGCATCATACATAGTCAGCCAGCCAGACCCATTTAAAACCTGGAGTAACCTTTGGTGACAGTTTTTGTGGATGTTTTCTAGTACCTCACCATTACAAAAGATTGAACATTAGAAGCAAAACATAAGAAAAAAAGGGAAAAGGCCAAAATGAAAACTCCGAAAGATCTTGAAAATAGTAAAAGCCAGAATAGTTGAAGACCACCCTCTCTCTCTGGTCACCACAAGTTTTTAGAATCATTCTCACAACTGCATCCAAAAGGTGATTACATCCTCAAAAAATCAAATCTCAAAAAAAAAATCATGTCAGGTAGCATACAAAGATTGACTGTTGAGATAAAAATGACTTTTTTCACTTGTTTTCTATGTTGAGAAGATAATAATGTTACAAAGAAGAGACTGAAAGAGATAAAGTATAGAGAGGGTGGAAGAGAGTGGAAGAGTGAGAGAGAAAAACTAATTGAGACAAGGGAAAGAGAAAGAGACAGACATACAGAGACAGTGAGGCCAATTTAGCACATTTCACACAAAATTAGTGTGGTTGCGCTCAAACATTTGGGCCATTGGGGGGGGGTGACTATTTTCAACATTTATTTGGTGTGTTTTGACCGTTTTCTTTGGTTATATTTTTTTGATTTAGCACAGTTTCTTTTTCGAGTTGGCAATAGAGATACAAAGAGGATAGAGAAGATAGAGAGAGAAAGACTGAGTCAGGTACAGGGCAGGGCAGGGATATTGAGAGGGAGAAAGAGATATTCAAACGGGGTGGTGAGGAGAGATGAAGATATTGGTACACAAGGCAAACAAGACTGTGATACATTGAATCACAGGGGCGGGGGGAAGAGTTGGGGAGATATTGACACGGGAGGGGGTATTTAAAGATGGAAGGGAGAGTCGCAGATATTGAGACAGGGAGGGAGAATCGCAAATAGAGATGGGGACTGAATGATAATAAAAGAGAAAAAGAGAGAGAATGATAATAAAAGAGAAAAAGAGAGAGAATGATAATAAAAGAGAAAAAGAGAGAGAATGATAATAAAAGAGAAAAAGAGAGAGAATGATAATAAAAGAGAAAAAGAGAGAGAATGATAATAAAAGAGAAAAAGAGAGAGAATGATAATAAAAGAGAAAAAGAGAGAGAATGATAATAAAAAGAGAAAGAGAGAGAATGATAATAAAAAGAGAAAGAGTGTAAGAAAATTAAAAGGAGAAGGAAACAAATGGAAAAGGAAAGAATTGAGAATGAAGTCGAAGATGCCTGAAATGTTGGCATTTCCAGATAAACCATATCTTCAGTGCAGGACACTAACTCCTTTGGCTCCAACCGTCTGGGGCACTGGAGTTGGCCGAGACATAGGTGCTTTACCAATTCAATAACGTTTCAAACTGATGACTGAACTCCACAATACTTATATGAGAAATGACTTTTGTTAGTTGCTAACTCGTATATTACGACCTGTGAAGGAGAATGAATTATGGATAAGCTGTAGGTGTTCTCCAGCCAAGGACATGAACCTATCAGTGGCACACCTCAGGTTTGAATAGATCTATAGCAAACACCTTTCAATAAGAAAGGAGATGTCTCGGAGAGCAGATGAAGGAGATGATGATGAAGGAAACCAGTGGGATGGTCAGTATAAATAAATAAATGAGAAACTACTAAGTTGTTTATCAATAGAGAAGGCCTTAAAATGTTTTCAAGGAAATCTATTGGAATGAGTAGACAGAGGGTGGGAGAGAAAACAAAAGGCAATATCTCCCAGAACCATAACTTGGCCTACTATTTTTGCATTCTCTCTCTGACTAGATTTTAACTAATTAGTTTGTGTATTACCCTACTGTGCTGCTATGATTATATCAATTGTTTATCTGTACCTCATTGCCAAAACTGGAAAGACATTTTCAAAATTTATTGGTTTATTTATAGCATTCTACAGCATAATTAATATATTTCTACTTGGCCCCAATAAGAGATCAGGACTGTTTTCTGAGTAGAATCTATATTCAAAACCTCTGGTTACAATACACTGTTTCAGCTATGTAGTCATCACATACAGATGAACAGAATCAGACTAGCATTATAGAGAGAACTGGAAAGGAGATCATTATTATTGGGATGAGAACATTTTTTTTTCAATCTTTAAAAATCAACTAGCAAAAACATGCCTGGCTGTTCCATTAGTATATACAAAACATTTCATGGAAATAAATTGTGTCAATCTGGAGTTACGCTGTCACATATAGACGGACAAACATTAGGTAAATTATTGCAGGATTATATATGCAAACATATACTGTTTATCATATATATATATATATATATATATATATATATATATATATACACCAAAATATTTTGAGGAACAGGTTGATCAATCTTTAAATGAACTTAACCATACGCTATTCCATTAATCACACAGAACAACCAATATGCAATAAAAATTTCAGACCAAAATTTAGCTTCTAACAGTGTTTGCAGACTTATAGATTCACCTTCATATCTTGTTTTTGTGTGCATAAGAAATTTTTTTCACAATCAACTTGATTTTCCTTACTATAACAGTTTTGGTGCTGTATAATTGCACAAAATTAATTGCAGCATAAATCTGAAAAAAACTTTCAGAACCCGAGCCTTGAAAATAGATATATAATCAACTATTGTTACTTGATAAATGTATAAGAACAATTGTTGTGAGTAAATGAACATTTTTTACTTAGCAGACTCAATGCAATATGTCCCTACCTGATCACATTTACTCTTTGATTCTTGCAATCTTTTTTTCCATCATTCATTCATTGCTCAATTCTTCAAACTTATAGCTCTGGTAAGATTGTATATATTTTCCTAATCAACGACAACATTCTCACACACAGAATTTTGCAAGTATGCTGTTTTCAAAGACCTACTCTTTCGTGTAGTGAGCTGCAGGTCTGTGTTTGATGACAATTCTGATTAGCAGTTATGCATTTTGCTATTTTGTCTGGGGGACTGGAGTTGGCCGAGACATTGGTACTTTACCAATTCAATAACGATTCAAACTGATGACTGAACCCCGCAATACTTATATGAGAAATGACTTTTGTTAGTCGCTAACTCGTATATTATGACCTGTGAAGGAGAATGAATTATGGATGAGCTGTAGGTGTTTTCCAGCCAAGGACATGAACCTATCAGTGATTGTAATTTTCACTTGTACATAGATAAAGATTATTGAAATTATCAATTGTTAATTAAGCAATTGTATTTCTAGGAAGATATGGGTTTGTTTTTTTTAATAGATCTTATGTGAAGAGTCTTATTATTTTTCTGTGGTGTTGGGCTGCACACCTTGCTTTCTCCATTGCATTGCAGTATCATAAGTCACTGATCTCAAATGCAATGAAATTCCTCATTGCGGAAATGATATAGAAATAGCAAAAACTTAAAACGGGATTGGCAAAGACAATTTCAATAATGAAATGGCACATGGAAGAATGAAGTGAAAAAAAATCTATCAGTTTGCTCAATCACCAAAATTAATGAATCAGTTTTAAGAAAATATCTTTAATGTCTCTATTTCATATGTATTTTTTCTATTGCTTAATATCAATTGGAAATTTGTCGCTTGCAATTTATTGTGATTAATATACTTGGATCAAATTCACACATATATGGTCTCCGTATAACTCGTCATATATTTTCTCACTTACCTGGTTTGGTATATTCTTTTTATTGTTTGCATAATATTCATCAATTGCTTTGTTTTATTTTATTATCCATCTTCTCTATTTTACTTACCAATTAATCTATGCCATAAGACCGCTCTTTATATTGCTTCCTAATGTTATGTCTGGGTCATCGTAAAAGTCACTTAGCACAACCATTCTACCAAAGGAATATAGTTTATTTCAATAATATGTAACTAATATTACGAAACAATTATACACTGTATACCCATAATAACGCAGCTCGATATAATGTGTAATCACCAATAATACCGTTTGAACATGGACCCCGATTTCTATAGCTGAATACAAAAAGAAAGTAAAATAAAAAGACTCCTACTGAATCAAGTTACACCAACAGTAAAAAGGAAATCAATTTGACAAAAACATCTAAGTAGTCAATAAACAAAACTTGCCCTTTTCCCTTTTATCTGTTGCTGAAAATATTGCCACCTTATAGTCAAACTCCTACTCTAGACAATATCTACACTAGTATATTAGTTTTGTCAAAATCTAACCTTCTCATGAGATGTCACAATCTAATTTCTTTTTTCACATTTCTTTATCCTCATGTCAAACCTACCCTACCCCCATCCCATGGTTTTCTCTTCATTTCTGTACAAATTATGAAGGTCAGCCCCCCCATTCTAAATTCTTCAAGTTGGTGTCTGTGTGTGTGTGTGTGTGTGTGTATGGGGGGTGTCTGAACTTTGATTAAGGTTTGTAGAAATAGAAAATTCATTACAACGAGGACTCTTTTATACGGTAATGGGACTACAGTGTATTTGCAGACTTTTAGGACACATAAAAATGTAAATGAAATGATCCAAAGATTACTCCTATCTAGCGCATTAGTGTTATGGATAAGGGAAAGGTCATTGATAAAATCTTGGGTACACTGTATAAATGAATCTCAATGGCTAGCAAATATTATATATATCTTTGAAATGAAGAAGCATATACAAAATGACTTTCTCAAAACATAAGACGGCAATTGCATTATATCTATGATTAATCGTATAAACACAAGAGCTCATGAGAGAGGTGCATTTGTCCCCCGTCCCTTGGATCGGGCCTTCTCACTGATAGCTAGGGGGTTTCAAAGATGGAACCTAATAGTCAATAAAGGATAATAGTGCAGTACAATTATTTTATAGAAGCCTAACTTGATATTCCCCTATAAAAAGACTTATTCACTGGTAAAACAGGGTTGCAACAAAGATATATTCTGAGAATATCCTTTTGCCCCAACTCCCAGGAAATATATCCTGTAGCAAACCTATTGACTGCTACAGCCCGAAGACTTCTGACCATCACTGGTCTCTTTCCAGGTTGCTTTTAACGGCACTGTTTGTCTCAGCTTTTTAATTTTTAATGGCATTAATGATTAGTTAGTTTCATCATTTCAGTTTGTATTAGGTACTGAAAAAAATGAACAGACAAAAAATGTCTTCACTATTCAAAAATACTCGTTTTAAAGAAGGAGTGTTTCCTAAATACAAAAAATAATCTGGAAAGCTTTGCAGCCATGAGCAACAATATAGTTCAATTTTACCTTTATCAAACTAGCTTTCTCCTAAAGATATGTTTTAACTGATACATTTCAAATCGTCAGACCATTTTAATGTAAAAATTACAATAAGTCAAATTTTTAAAAAAATGCTGGCTAAGAATAGAATTAGATACACATACAAAATAATAATTTGAAAAAATGAATATTCAATTAATTAGCATTTACTTGCTTGAAAAGATGTGAAAACATCAAAATAATATGTCAAACTATAGCAAGTCTAATATTGAATATGAAAAGAAATCATACTTATAGTAATGTAAAAAAAATTCCATCAAAGGATAAATATGGTCAGAATAAATTCTATTTATTACATCACTGGCATTTCCCACAGGAAAACATCTCAAATAAAGAAAAGGAACATCCAGATCCTGGAGAATCTAGATATTTTTAAACCTGTCAGGATAGAGGCCAAAAAAGGTCAAGAAAGGTCAAGAATGATTTTTGTTTCCAAAAAAGAAATGAACATATTTTGAGAAGAGCTCTAGTGGAGTACCGGTGCCAATTTTCATGTCTGTAGACGAAGCGGTATGGCTGGGAGCACTGTAATATACAAACAAACCACATGCACATATAAAAAAGGATACAACCCTTCACCATGATGGCTATGGTTGTTTATTCATATATATATATATATATATATATATATATATATATATATATATATATATATATATAAGTAAAAGTTATCACTGATACATTTGCCGATACTTTATTGTTTTCACTCAGGAGCATAGAGATGCAGCAATAAGAACAATCAGGTCTTGAAGTCTCTCTCAAATACCTTGCCTTGATTGTCTCTCATGAGTTGCTTTCTGCAGTTTAGAACCAAATATATGGGTTCTGCACACCTCATTACCAGTATACCTTGATAAGTTTCCAAGGTGTGGATACAGATAAATGTGGAGGTCAGGATGATTGCTCATCCCTCTTGTGTTGCATTAGTTTCTTCCTTTTGTTCCTAATTAGATTTGTTTTCATCTCTTACCGAAAAAAGATTTTCATCTTTTCTTTTTGTCCTCTTCATCACAAGACATTGTTTTTATCGCTTGTTTGTCTATCTATTCCCAGCACCTTTGATCCCTGGAAATTTTCTGAAATAAATTATTTTTTAGAGTTGGTCTACTTTGGCTGGCTTTTCCAGGTTTCCTTTTTCCCTACTTTACAAAAACTTGGTTCGATAATCATCTCTGAAAGGAAATACAAGCCAGCAGTTGAAAATAATTGCAAGGGGGTGGATTGTTAGTTTTCATTTTCTTCATTTTTTCCTGCGGAAATTAAGAGCTTAAAGAGACCTCATTTTGACTTTTATTTTTTTGCATTAAAAAAAAACCCACAGCAATATCACAAAATTACTATAACACAAGCATCTGTTGATGAAGTCTGTAAAAAGGCTGGTAGACGAAGTCGCAGACAGTTTAGCAAAATTGATTTTCTTATCTGATCACTACATTTATCTTTATCAAATTAACTTTCCACCTTTTTGTTCTTTGCATAACCTGAATTTGTATATTGACCAACATATCTTACTCTTCACAGCTACATTTTATGACAGTGGATCAATGTCTGTAGCCTGATACAGTTATTAGCTAAATTTTGATCTGAAATTTCCACAGTCTAAGGTTTGATCTACGAGGTTAATACAGAAGCATTGGGCTGAGTGCATTGACAAGGAAGGAGTATGTTACCCAGTGAGGCTTGAACTCACTTTACTTCTCTCTCTCAAAGAACAATACTGAGGAGAGTGTGCGCAGAATTTGAAGTTTCTACTCTGAATGCTTAGAGCTGGGCTAAGTCCAGATACTAAGATGAATATATACATATAATTGTCAAAACACAGAACTCAATCCTAGTAAAAGTGTTTAAACTGGTTTGTTGTAAGTAGCGATGATCAATGAAAACAACAACGATTACACGCACAACAGATGAGACACAAGTAAAAAGTTGTTTTTCCCAACCTCAGGTGACCAACATCTTTTGGCAGCATGTTATTTCATTTGAAATATTCCTTATTTATACTTGGAAAGTAATCTACGAAAAGGGTCAGGTGAGAAAGGGAAGTTTGTTAGTTTAATAAGCAGGTCAGAAGAGAGGAGAAAAGAAGTTAGGTAGTTTACTGAAAGGGTAGTGAAATTTTGGCTATTGAATCTCATCCAAGTTTGTATAACAATTAGATAAAGTCATAGACCAACGAAAAAGATTGGGAAGGATAAGGGAGATAATGGAAAGATACAGGCATAGGTTGAGAAAAATACAAAGGTATGAGATAATATTTAGCTTTAGTTCCAGTGTCAACAACCAAGGAATTTCCTCATGGGTACCTCTAGTGTACATAAATGTTAGAACCAATGAATAACCTTAACCCATCAAAAGTGTTTAAACTGGTCCGTTGTGGGTAGTGGTGATTAATAATAGCTACATACATAACAGATGAGATATATGTGAAAAGGTATTCTTCTCAACCAACTGGTTACCCATGTCTTTTAGCAGCACATCATGTTGGGGGTGATTGATTGAAAAAATTGGAAAAAAGGGATGATCAATAAATAAGTTACTTCACTTGCCTTTTGTTAGGTATTATGATGTCCAAATTTTCCAAAAACAAGGGTAGACACAAAGTAAGGGAGCAATTTAGCACACATTTACAGTGAAAATTGAACCCCCCACTAAAACCTCATTTTGAAGGGGTATTTAGAAAAGAAAAAACATTTTCTGTACTCACTGAGGGGAGTATGTGTTCAAAATTTCAAGTTTCTACAATGAACGATTAGGGCTGGGCAAAGTCCACGTACAGAGATACATATAAATGTTAGAACACATGACTAACCTAAACCTAATTAGATATACAGATATGAATAAATGTCAGAACACATGAATAACCTGAACAACAGTATCTGAACCAGTGTTGTGGACAACCATGATTGAAAAATTACATCTATCATTCTTAAACTTCTGACCATGATGATAAGATATGTAGTTGAAGGCACTAGATCCCATAAGTTGGGATAATACCTCTACTCATTGGATCCAGAGAGGCAAAAAATTTTACTCTAAAATTAAAGAAGCATTCCTTGTCTATCATCTCTCTGAAAATTGTGGCAGTGTGAGACTGAAAGTTTCCATGAAGTGTTGATATCTCCGGAGCCATTTCAGTAATTCCCGAAAACAGTAACATGGTTAACAAGTGATGATCCCAACAAGAAAAAAAATTACACACGTAACCATAATATCCAAGTCAGTGTGAAACAAAAAACACTGGAGAAAATTACTTGAATTATATTAACAGATATTTGGAAATAAGTGACTGAAGTGATACAAAAAACTTTGAGTAAATGTTTTTTAATATAGTTTGCATTTAAAGCTGTAAAGCTTTTTTTCTCTCTCTCTCTCTATATATATATATATATGCACATGTTTTTAAAAGGCCATCTTTTGAGACTACGGTTCACTGTGCTTCATTCCAAACATTTAGCTGTGCAGATCAATCCTTTCATGCTCAGCTATACAAGCGTACCTGATGAACAATAAAATATGGATATATCATGAGGGCAAAGGGGAAAACTAGTGTGTCTTATAAGCTGGCAAATTCTTTCTATCAAGCTTAGTCTCTACAAATAGCTTAAATTCAGAGACCAAAATAATTATATATTTCCTACCCATACCAGAAGTTGGTGTTCAAGTCCAGGTAAAAAGCCAGGATTTTAAATATTGCTTTTCTAGGCAGCAGGCTCCTCACACTCAAAGGATTGGCACAACACAATCTTCCTATCCACATTTTCCCTACTTGGCTAGAAAAAGAGCTAAGTGAATTCAACAAATTAAAAAAAGTCACTCTTCTTTCCACTTTTGAAGTGAAACTGTCCTATTCTATTTCATCTCTCTCTTCAGCACAAAAAATGCTTACACCAAAATGGAATTACCCAACAAATATTTTTGTGATCATTAATCAGTACATCCTTTTACAATAATTTGTCTTTTTTTTGGTTTGGTCTTTATTCAATAGCATTAAATTTAGCTTGATTTTTGTGCAATTTAATTCAATTTTAGATATTTTCTCTTTTTGTTTACACAATTTAACTTCTGTCAGAATGAAATATTAAGAAAATCCTTTAATTTTGATTACACTCTCGTAAAAAATAAATCCGACAATGATTGCAAGATTTAACTTTTATTTAATGCCATTGGGATTTTTGAGGAATTCAATTATAAACATGCACCTTTCCCTTTGCAAATATAATCAAAAAATACAAAAAGCTCTTAATTTTTACAGCTGACATTAAGAAATTTCAGGTTTCCTTTGTTTTATTTTGAGTGAGTGTCTTGTTGTGAATATGAAGAGTTCTGAAAGCACTTTTTCTCTTCACTGGAACCAAAATCAAATAGTTTTTTCCTTTTGTTTCGAATTTCGTTACTTGGAGATTTTTTTTAGATTAATTTTTAGAAAATCTTTAATGAACTCTGGCTGATCCATTTCTAAGTTATGAAAATCATCTCTTCTAAAAAAAAAATTTAAAAAAATGAAAACTAAAAGATAATACTTGAATATTGATGAATTTTTAAACTCCAGAAAAATTGATTTATTTCCTGATTTTATAAAACATTTATTTAAGATTTTCAGTTGAACAACTAGGTTTGGATGTTTCTTCCTTTACATCTTAAATAAAGAAATTCTTCTCAACTGAAAATACAGCAGATGAATATTGAAATCTGAAGGAAAAATGTTGAATAAATAAATTCATAATTGCTATCATTTAATAAAAGAGAGTATGTTGATATATGTACGTAGGTACATCAAGTCCATAGCGCAATGATGAAAAAAGCATTTATTATTACAAATATTCGTATTTCAATTTCATCTCCTGCCTTGTCAATGCACTTAATCTAATGCTCTTCAACTAATCATATAGATCAAACATTAAACAGTGAAAATCTCAGATCAAAGTTCAGCTAATAAGTGACAGGCTATATACTTAATGATCCACCCTCATATATCTTGTACATATAGTTTTTTGAGCTCACCGTTTTAAAATGCCGATGTTCATCTTTCCCTTGCTCTAACTTTCCTAAAAAGGAGAAGAGAAGCAAATTTTCGCAATAAGATTTGAAATAATATAACATGAATGGAACCTTACTTCTGAGAAGGAAAATTTTGAAATCATTGATGAAAAAAGATTATTTGTAATTGTATTCAGTCTTGTACTCAAAATTATCAAAATTTGAATCTTATAAATTAGAGAGGGAAGAATGGTTCCACTTAAAATTGGCTCTTTTTATTTGCAATTAGTCTCGTTAGCAATTCTGCAATACCCAAGTGGTACTAACAGCCATTAGAAGGCAGTTGATTAATTCCTTTTCAATTAATTGATAATTTACTCAGAATTAATATACCATCTCTCATATGAATTTCTTAATACTCTGGCAATTATTTTTGTCTGAAGACAAATGTCAAGTGATTAAATAAAACAAAGTGTTTAAATAAGTTTTATTAGCTCTTCTAAGTGGAAGAAATTTATTGGGGGGAAAATTCCAAGAATTAAAGAGAGAGAGAAAAATGGGGAATAAACATTTGCACAGCAAACATACGGATAATCATTGACTGATACACACGCACACATGATTAGGCAAGATATCAATGGTATATGTATGTTTGCTTGCTTGGGGACAGAAGAGAGGAGAGTTTAGGAGGCGGAGGATTTGAGGTAAAAGAATAAAGACGAGTGAATGAAAGAGGAAGAAGAAGAAACAAAAGAGAGAAAGAGGAAGAAGAAGAAACAAAAGAGAGAAAGAGGAAGAAGAAGAAACAAAAGAGAGAAAGAGGAAGAAGAAGAAACAAAAGAGAGAAAGAGGAAGAAGAAGAAACAAAAGAGAGAAAGAGGAAGAAGAAGAAACAAAAGAGAGAAAGAGGAAGAAGAAGAAACAAAAGAGAGAAAGAGGAAGAAGAAGAAACAAAAGAGAGAAAGAGGAGGAAGAAGAAACAAAAGAGAGAAAGAGGAGGAAGAAGAAACAAAAGAGAGAAAGAGGAAGAAGAAGAAACAAAAGAGAGAAAGAGGAAGAAGAAAGAAAAGAGAGAAAGAGGAAGATGAAAGAAAAGAGAGAAAGAGGAAGATGAAAGAAAAGAGAGAAAGAGGAAGATGAAAGAAAAGAGAGAAAGAGGAAGATGAAAGAAAAGAGAGAAAGAGGAAGATGAAAGAAAAGAGAGAAAGAGGAAGATGTAAGGAAGAAGGAAAAAAGATGGAAAGAGCAAGAAGAATAAAAAAAAGAGTGAGAAGGGGAGAGGGAGAAGAAAAAAAAAGAAAATTATTGAAAAAGAAAAGAATGAAAAGTTAGAGAGAAAGGGAGAATAGAGAAAGGAAGCAAACAGAAAAAAGGTGTAAGTAGAGAAGGGGAATGTGAAAATGAGAAAGAAAAATGGATAGGAGGAAAAGTAAGGCAAGAAAAAAATAGAGATAAAAGAGAGAAATGGAAAAATACAGAGAGAGAGAGAAGGGTAGGAAACAAGTAGAGGAAACAAATGGTGAATTAATGGAAAGAGATAAAGAATCAAAATACAATAATAAATAAATTGTAATAAAGAATAAATTGAAGCATACAAGTAAAAAAAAGTGCAGAAAGAAAGTAGACAAGGTAGATATAGAAAAACTTGATAATTAAATGGAGTCGCCTGTCCATATTCAAATAAATCTAACTTACACAAATTCAAAAAATAAAAGTCTCATATTCAAGGACAGATTATCTACTGAGAAATTAAATAAAGTAATTTTGAAAAATTAATCTAATTTCTTATTTTTATTTTTTCAAACTTCCTCTCCACTCCCCACAACCTCCACCTTCAATTTTCATAATTCTTCTTAATAAATACTTCCAGCTATTAATTTCTTGATCTAGTTTGTTTTTGTTTTTTTCCATTTTTTCCTCCCCTTCTCCTGCCCTGAACTCTCGACCATAAAACATCTGGAATGAAACATAAACCAGTTAAATTATGAAACCAAGTGCTTGTCTCAAAAATTTACATGCTTTAATATCATGCAAAAGCCACATGTGCAAATTTTGAGGACTGAAACCAAGTGGGGAAGGCAAATTACTGGAGTCTTCAGGTTGAAGGTGCTTCTTATCCAAGACAGACAAAAAGATACACACGTCAATATTGATCAATGCTACCTAAAACAGACCAGTTTAAATACTGTTTCTAAGTATAGGTTATTTCTGTCCTGACATTTAAATGTATCTGTGTATCCAGACTCAGCCAATCCTAACCATTCGAAGCAGAAACTTGAAATTTTTCACATACACACCCTTCAATGAGAATAGAAAATGTCTTTCTTCTTTTGAAACTCTGCTCTTCCACCAACCCTGCCTTTTACCACCATCACCACCTCTTAATTTATGAGGTAAAAAGAAGCATCTATGGGTAGATGTAGTACATAATTTCTCTTTGGAATGCTAGTTGTTATTATTGTAGCTTTTCTAGTATACAGATTAAATCTGTTTTTTTTTTTTTTTTTTTTTTTAGATAACCCTGATTTTGTTGCAAGATCTCTCAAAGCATGTGCACTCAAAAAATGCAATTCTCTGCATTTCATGAACATTCCTGAAATAAAGAAGAGTAATTTTTTTTTCTTCTATCATTCCAATTGTTTAATTTCTATTTGAATTTCTGAAATGTTATTACTATTATACAAATTTTCTTCTGGGTTGGTTCCCTTGCCTTTCTTGTTTTCATCACAACCTTTTGACTATTGTACCTTGTGACCTTCCTCAGTAACCTACCAGAAACTTTGAACAGAACCCTTCATTAGATCCATGTTCTAATTCTTCTTCTTCTTGTCCTTCTGGGTAATCCCAGACTTCAATTCCTGATGCTGCTGCTTATGAAGTAGCCTGTTTATATTTTCATACTAGCTGGCCCAGGGGTTCAACTCATGACTTCTAGAAAACTAAATGAGCTTCCATCAACAGTCTTCTCCTTTAAGACACTGTCTTCAACATAATATCTGTTATTTTCTAATCAGAGACACTTATATGGTGTTCATATATGCTAGGTCTACTGATTATATCATTTGATCTTATTATATGCACTGATTCTTTAAATCATCTCATTTTTCAATATTGTTCTATATCTATTATTTTTAATTGTCCCATGAGAGTGGGTGTAACTCCTCTTTCTACTATGTACATTTAGTCATACCTGATTTCAAAGCCTCTTCTTAGATCACAACTTTCTGATTTTCAAAGAGACCAATCTGTAGCGAGAAGATTGTTTCACTAGTATTCTCTGCTACAACTACATGGAATATCATCCATTGAGTTCTTGGTTACAATTACTTCTGGAGGAAGTTTACTTTCAGTGAAGTATCTCTGGAAAGTAGAACTGCTTTTGAACAATGTCCCGATGTTGTATGCTATATTTATATCAAATGCTTCTCAAGACTGTATGGATAATAAAGCTACAATCTCTTGGTTTACTTACCTTTCTGCCTTTAAATTGTCAGCCATAAGACCAAGATAGAGTTCAAAAAGATGTCCTTCTAACTAGTCCTCTGCAAAGAGGCTAGTAGATATATGTAGGAGATATTTACCAAGCTCAACTTAGTCTGACTAAGAGGTCATAATTGTGAGATCTATGTAGTAGAGCTTAGCTTTGGTATGGGCTTAATGAACAATCCAGAAGAAAATATCTCAGGCTGACTACAACATTCTGACTTCTATTTTCACTTGGACATGCCAGTCAAAATTAGATAAAAACAACAAAGTAATGACAATACTTCAAGCAAAGTGCACTTTTCAATGTACTTAGAATAAATCAAGCTAACATAGATGATTGGTGTTTGAAAACAACTTCAAAAATCAACACAAGATATAGACTATTTTGTTTTTCCAAATCAAAATTATGAATTGATAAATGAATCAGCTGTTCAAAATTACATATAATTTTCTTTTCACTAACCTTGTGTTTCATTCCTAAATTACAAAAGATACATCAAAAAATTTTCAAGAGCCCTTTCAGTTGAGATAAAGATCACAAAGAAAGTATATTTGCTAAATTCTTCAGTTACACTGATATTCTATAGAAAAGACCATTCTGAATGTTTAGAGTTAAAAAAAACAACTTCTTGAATATATAATGATCTGAATGTTTTTATAAGGTCTTGTTTGCTAAAAATTGATCTGTGACTACATATCTTGCATAGCCATCCATATCTTTCCTTTTCTGCTTAAGTGATTACTATCTTGGCCTCTTCAAGTCTAGCCAACAAAAGACAGACAATTTCTAATGCCCCTTTTCTTATTTTGAGTCCCTTTACCCCCACTCCTTGCCCCATCTCAATGCTATTATAGTTGATTGCTTGTAGCCACATGAGATGTTCAAGAAAGCTGCTTTTGTTTTTTTTTATCAGTTTAAAACCATAAAATGAAAGAAGAATACGAGGATGGGGGTTTGACCTTGATGAAAAAAAAGGAGAAATTTATACATATCTTTATAAATAACGAGTTAAAACAATGCACTATTAACACAGTGACACAGGGACTATATATATGTGTTTAGAAGATTATGACATGCATACCTCCCTCCGCAAAGTATCAAATATAAGAAAACAAATTTTAAAATTGTCTTTCTCATTTGTGAATGAAAAATCCTGTTCTGTTAAGATGGGAAACAAGTGCCCAAAAATTTATGCAACATGAAAACAATAAGAGAATAGAATTCTAAATTTTGTGAGAAGTAATTTTCAGGCAAGAGTCTTAGGAGATAACCCACAAGGAACTCTCTCCCATAGCATAGAAGATTGATGGAATTATTTGGCTTGATTTACACTTTGAAGTACTTCTTGGGACACACAAGAATACAAATCCGGTCAAAAGTTGGAACAAATATCAGTTTCTATCATAATGACAAAGAATGCGAACAAAAATACATCCGGCTCTTCATGTTTGTTTTAGAAAAGTTTTCACTTTCCCCAGATAAAGCAAAGAGGCAACAGTAGTTTTCCCCCAACCTTGTCTACATTTTCAATCTTCTTTTTTCCGTCCATTCTCCCCACACATGCTAATTTCTTTCTTTTTTTTTCTTTTTTTTTTTTTAAACAAACACAACTGACAATAAATTTCCAAGGTCATATGCAGAGATTGTCTGAAGCTTAAAAACAAATTGAGTTGAGAGAAGCTACGTTTGTGTGATATGAAATTAAACTAGCTTTGTTCATTTGGGGAGTTTGGTCTGTGACAGATTGATTAGTGAATTTAATTCTTCTTCCGTGTAATGAATTTAACAAGATAGGTCCTTTGTTAGCAGCTTATCACTTGACAATAAAAATTCTGGTTAAAACACAAAATCAAAGACAACGAGCTGGAGAGGGTAATCCAAAGTCAGCCAATAAAAATTAGTTTTTAATTTTGTTGTTGAAGAGGATTAAAAAAAAGGGGTGGTAGTGTGTGGGGATTAGGAAAAAAAGAAGATGGAAGCTAAAAGTAAGAAACAACAAGAGACAGTAGAAGGAAAGAAGGATAAGTAAAAAGAAAACGCAAACGTGGGAGGGGGAGATGAAGCAGTGAGAGAGAACTGTTCAAGTTGCCATGCGGATAAAAATTTAAAAAACTACCTAAACTTTCTAAAGTGTTAAAAAAACAAAAAAAAAAAACACTTTCATTTAAAATGTGAACACTTCTGAATACTAAAGTGTTTACAAGGCATTTGGTAATAATGATCATGCCAAGCCACACCTAGCTCCCTCATTGGCCCCTAATGTTCCTTCAAAAAATCTAATTTACATGCTATAAATATTCATAAGGTCTATTACTAAAGATTCAAGATGAATACAGCGCTCTTACATGCAGTGAGTGATAATGTCTTTGCGTGCAAAGCCAGAAACTTTTTAATCAATCATCACATTGTTAAATGAAATGTAAAAAAATAGGCAAATTAAGAAAAGAATGAATTGAATATGAAAGGAAATTATAAAAAGAAAAAATGAATTAAATTAAAAAGAAGAAAAAAAAAAGTCAATTATATAATAATAAAAAATATGAAATAAAATCGCAAAAAAATAAGACAGCTTGAGTCAGACAGAAATTGAGTCTAAAAGTTAAAAAATGAAAAAGATTAAAAGGAAAATGTAAAAGTTAAATAATAAAAATGTAAGAAAAAAGTTCTTTTGAACGAACATTTTGAAAAAATGGCTAAGTACCAGGCTATTGGGAAAAAATATGAAAATATCCGATAAAAAGAGACAGGACAAATTTGAAGTGATTGAAAAAAGTGAAAAAAAAAAAAAATCCCTTGTTATAGAATTTATATTGTTATTCTCTTCAGTTTTAATGATTCATAGCATAATTTTTTCTCTTTCTTCTTAAAAGCCTGAATTTGAAAAATTTATAGACAAACATTAAAACACAAGAGGACTAACAATAATTGTAAGGACAAACAAACACAAAAAGCTGAATAGAAAATCAAGTGCATGTGGAAGTGTTGGCAAAGCAGATGAAAAATCCCAAGTGATTCGAAAGGTTGTGAAAATAATTGTTTCAACATTCCCTGAGAATCCATTTTATAGTAAAAAACCTAGAGTATTGAATAATATAGATGCAGTCATAAAAGTCATCCTTTTTAAATCACCACCTGACAAAACATTATTTTATATATATATATATATATATATATATATATATATATATATGTATATATAATCATCAAACAACATGCCCAGTGTTGGACAAAGAAAGGCCTTCTTCAGCTTCTTCCTTGATGACCATGATTGTACTACCATCTGCTGTTTTACTGGCAAACCTTTCTCATTCTGCCATATTGTCATTTATTCATACTAAGTGTCCAGTCCATCTCAATTTCTGTTGCTTAATCAAAATAATAAACTTATCCAAAGCATTGCTCTTTCCATGGCTGTCTGTATGATTCTAAGCTGTTTTTTTTTTAAATTTCAATGTTTCGTATTTATAAGTTATAGCTGGTATCATGCATTCATTTTAGATTATAGGCTTTAATCACACTGGCAAGGTGCTTCTCCTGCCAATGGTTATCGGTTGTTTTATCTTGCTTACATGGTCTTTCTCAAACTATTAGCTAACGTAAGTAAATGTATTTGTCAACATCTTCTAAAGCTTCAGTCTCAATGATATTTTGGAGGGACCAATGAATTTTGTCTTTATTATATTCATCTTTAATCCTACATTTATACTTCCCCTATTTGGACCATTCAACATGTTTTGTAATTCATTTGATGCTTCTTCCCTCACGGGATCATCATCAGCAAATCTCAAGTGATTTAAATATTCTCCATCAATGTTTGCTTCGATTCTTTCCCACTCAATATATGTATATATATATATATATACATATATATGTACGTGTATGTGGGTGTGTACCTGCAGACTTTGCAAGAGACTTATAATTTGTTATTTAAATTTTGCATCAGTCATTTCTTAGATTCACAAGAATCTACAGTCAACTAAGGCAGATTCAATTAAGACTGAAGCTTTCCATATCAGCAACCAGTTCACTTGTAAAATTAGTGACAGCTCTTTGAGAAAAAAAGGAAAAAAATCAAAATCCTGTTGAAAGTGTTTGCTGGCCAAACCCTGCTAGACACAATTGCCAACAAAAATCGAAAAGCAGGCACAAAAAATGAGAGGTTTATGTGCCAACAGAATTGTAAATAAAAGAGGAATTAAAATAAAAAGGAAAAAAATATTCAAAACAAGAGAAAAAGAAGAAAAAAATATCAGCAACTTGTTAAGAATTGTGTTAAACATCTTAACATTCAATTATGATTAAAAGTGAAGGGTCCTTACCTTCAAGTTGCAACTCATTTAATAAGTGGAAGCTTAAAAACACTTACCTAAAAGCAAAAGAGAAAATCAAATTAAATGACTACACATCTTACATACTCATATATCTAAATGCATAAAATTCATAGTAGGCTAATAAAATATAGATAAATCTGAAATTCAAGCAAAGATAACCCTGCTGAAGAATACACATATGCATACACATAACAAAATAAGAGATATGGGAACAAATCTCAACTAATATTTTGTGGGTTCATTCATGCCTCTTCTCCACAAAAACTACAAGGCCGATTGACCTGATATTCGGCATGGAAAATCAATGAAATCGAACGTCATTCTCTTGCCAATCTTTGCTTCGAAACATGAGAAAAACTTAATTTTTATACCACGATTCTCATCATTCATTCATTCTTATGAATTGCACATATATTTCTAGTAATTGATATAGATGCATTTAAGTACAAATCAACACGTGTTTGGACTGAGAATCTATATATACACACATTTTTTAAATTGATATCCATACGTATATCCTAAATGAGGAGCACTTACCAAATATGGTAGCTAATAAGAAAGCCTTACAGACCATTTACTTCCGTTCAATCCTTTCTGGGTACTCATTTATTGTGGCTTTATATCTGACTGGGCTAAATTTAATAAATATCTATAAAGGACTAAAAATATAGATATATATGCATACATCCTAAATAAAGGGTTCTTGCTGTAGACCAATGAGCAGTCAGCTGATTTAACAAGCTATTGTTAGTAAGTTTGATCTTCACTGGATACCCTTGATATCCTAACCTTGAGCCATATTCAACTAAGTTTAGGAAATATCAAAATAGCCAGGTGCTAGACTAAGCTAAACCTAGTAAATACTCAAGTAATATCTTACATAATAATATAACTACTTGTCAATAACTACCTATAATGGATCTAAATTTAAAAAACAATATTTCCATAAATGTTGATATATGGAAATAGTTTTTTTGTTGATGTAAAATTGGACATAAAATCAATTATTCAGCGTATTATTAGATATGAAACAACATTAAAATGCTTCTTTCACAAGGGTTTCACAAAAAAAGCAGACGCATTAGTATTAACTGTAGACATCAGGGATTACACCATCCATCCTCTTAGAATGGAATAATGAGGTGCTATCAGAAATATGTGTGTCATCAGTATTCAAGTGAATTACACTATGTGACTTTAACCCAAAAGTGCAAGTCCTTAAGACTTTCTTCTTCTTATGTAAGCTATAATAGCTTATGATAACAGAATTATATCAAACTGTTGTTAAGTTAATTTCAATGAATCCACCATAAATCTACTTCCTCTGAGACTTGTGTCAGTCCAAACAATATCTCGAAAAGTTCTCAATGAATTACAAGGACATTTTGTGGAAGTGTTGGCCATGGTCTCAGGAAGAGTTCATTGAATCATAGGATTGATCCAAGAATTGTTTACAGTTACCGCCGCTGCATCTTAACTATATGTATGTTTGGAGATATTGTGTGTACATTTCAATGAATTTCAATGAAATTTTCTGGAAGGAAAGAAGAGGTAAGGAATAATTGGTTAAATTTTTCGCGAATCCAGGAATTTTTTCGTCTACTTAAGAGATACTTTTCATTTTCTTCAATACAAGTTTGCCCACGCAAGATTTCTAGAAATTCTCAATGAATTGCAGAGATAGATTGCGGAAGGGTGAGCCATGGGCTAAGGAATTATTAAGTTTTGGCATGGATATAGGATTTCTTTTTACTGTTAACCCCCCTACATTATAGCTACATATGAATGGATTTTCATTCAGCTTTTAGTGACAATGGTTTTGGCATTGGCATGTGCTCTTTGAATGCTTTCAAGTTTCTTTATAGATGGCACACTTGGAGATTCAAAAAATCTATTTGGATAGAATCAGATAATTTAACCAAGGTAATAAAAAGAGAAAAGTGAGCAAAGTGAGTTAAGCAAGGCTGGCTGCTGCAAGATCTACTACAAAAGATGATTAATGCAACTTTTATACTGTATATATGATAAATAAGAAATTATAAAAACATATTTCTTAGTATAAATCTATTTATTGATTAGAATGAAATAAGCCCTTGCATATCAGTAAGATAAATTTCGCAGATATTTTTTGTAAGACTTGTCAATTTAGCTCATTTGGCAAGAGACATAACTACCAATCAGTTGATCGAAATTTCTGATCACACAAGGGGAATGTTAATTCCTACTCCCCTAAATTTGATGAGGATTGTTACAACAGAAAAACAAAATATTCAATCGGCATTGCATTATTTCATGTATCAACAAGGATGTTCACCATTTTGAGACAAAATCCTAATCAGGACAAGTCCTAGAATGATTTCAGAGAAAGAGTGTTTTCAAAGGAGAAAGAAGACAGAACAAAGTACAACAGCATAATGAACAGGGTTAGAAAATCAATTAAATCTGAAAAAAAAATTATTTGTTAATCAAATATTGATTAATAACAAGCATGTTTTGGGGGATTATTTCAGTCTTCTACACATGATCTTATATGAATTCAACAAATATGTGATAGTATAAGCTGCACATGTCCAAACAGAATCCTAAAGAAAGCGTACATAAAATCTTCCCTCAAACCCGATGCAAATGAGCCTTATAAATTTGCATGATTTTTTTTATGGCAACCACACACACGCACACATATATATATATATATATATATATATATATATGCTTTCATAAATGAGTATCAATATACTTGTATATATCATACATATGTAAATGTATACACACATGTGTACCTTGAAACACATTATATAAATACATATATATATATGAGTGTGTGTGTGTATATATATATATATATATATATATATACATACATACACACACCTATTAATGGATAGAGGGAGATAAATAAATATCTATGTAATCTTTGCCTCAAATTGCAATCAGAAATTACATAAAAGACAGTTTTAATCTGATCTGAGCTTTCCTGAAGGTACGAATTGCATGTGGCATAGACGTTCAAAGACGGGGTGGCAGGGGTGAAAGGATAGGGGACAGAATTGCATATACATATATAAGTATAAGAAAGATTAGTATGAGCTATTCTGAAGAAGACCGGAACCAAAAAATCTTCTTCCCACTTTTTCTTTTAATTTATCTCACTTTTTCCCCCTCCCAGAAATAAATTTGATTCACACACATTAAAGTGCTAATTTTTTCTTTTTTATGTGTTCAAGCTATCTCTTGCATTTTGTTTTTTTGGTGTGTGTGTGTGTTTTTTTTTCATTTCAATTCTACCTTCACTTTGGCAAAGAATTTTCCTGAGGAACAGATCAAGATGAAAGAGAGAGAAAAAATACTTTAACACCTTAAGCTAACTTAGACACAAAAGAGATAAATGCTTAACAACATTTTTTAAAGTTTTAATTTTATTTATTTATTTTCTTTCTCTTTTCTGCCTCTATTTTCTTACTTACTATATCAACATTTTTATATGATTTGGTAAGATTGGCTTTTTTTTGCTAATTCTATTATCATTCATTATTTCTTCCAAGGAATAATTTTACTCTCTGAACCTTATGCACACACCCTACTTACCCCCAGCCAGACCATCTTCTTCAAAGAGCTCAAATTCCCAAACTAATTTTTCCCCACTTCTTTCAAGCACCAGATACAATAACCCATTCTGACGGCCTTGTACGCAAACATTTCAAACCGAAATTGTCAACCATAATAAAACAACTGAAAATAACTCATGTCCCCCATCATTCTAAGAATTAAGAATAAAAAAGCTTTAATTGCTATAAAAGAAATTCGTTAAAGGCAGACTATCTATCAAGATGTGCATGTGTACACATACAACTATTTCTTCTACAGGTGACACAAAATTTTTATCCACATTCTCAGAGAAAAAAAAAAAAAAAAAAAAAGCAAAAAAAAAAAACAAAAAACAAGCCACCCTCTAAAGTTTCACATTTCCGAAAGACTTCATTTAATTCCCTACTTCAATTTCAGAAACCTGATCCTTTTTATTCCTCCTATTTGTCAAAATCCAAGATTTATATACATTTATATTGAAAACTCATGAAATTTGATCAAACAACAAAATATAGAGAGAAAACTAAACAAATCTTAAGAAATGCAATAACATTAACACACTTCTGAGAGCCCAATTACTAAGCTGGCTAAACATGATTTCAAAACCTATTATAAGTAACCATTGTTCATCACTTCAGATATGTAAACAATGGCCAACTAAGTTTGCTTCTTATAAGGGAATTCGGTCAATGGTCTTGCTGGAGTATTTCAATTTCAATTGTGGTTGGTCCAACATCTTAAAGATCAACATTACTGAATGTTGCAACACGCATTATCGCACTACTCTTTTCATAAATAAGGAACTCCACAAATGACTGCATTGATGAACACTTGGAATTTTTGAAACAAGTTGGGTAAATTTGTTTTTTTTAAAGATTTTTTGTAACTCAACTTATCATATACAAGTAGAGTTTTTGAAAGCAAATTTTCAGATAAAAATTTGGATGTCTGTCAATACATCTTATAGTTTCGTTAACCTGAAAAGGGCTTGGAGCAGTTATGAGTATTAAGTGCTAAAAATACAGAATGGTTACAAAAAAATAACTCTAAAGATTTTATCTCAATTACCTTGAATAAATAATTCAATGGAAACATAGAATATCTAAGCAGAAACTTCCAGGATTTTAGTGTCAAGTGCCATAATAATTAATGGTCAAGATTTTGCCTTTGGTTCTCAGAGCTTCAGATTGACACAACTACAATTTTACAGAATACACAAAGATATTTATTCAGGGTTTCCCTGAAATGTGTTTTACACACCATAAAATATGGTGCCTTGTCAGCTTAATTTGTTGTTTGATTATCCTAAGAAAAAAAAAACAAAATTGAATTATATACTAAGCATATCATAAATAAATGATTCCTTGGCCCAAGATCAACTGATGTATAAGTATAAATGGTAATTACCACTTTGTGGTTTAATGCTCAAAGTGACTTGTAGTAATATCAAAGATACAAAGAATAATATTAGATAGAAGGATGGAACAAAAGCACTGGACCAACATTAAGAATCATCAATATTTGGTCTATTGCACTCCACATTTATTTTTCTGTCTCATATCAAGAAAAAAAAAATCTTTGATAGAGGTTCTTGCTTTGATAAAATGTTGTACAGAGTATTTATCGTAAAATAATTCTTCCAGTACTATTAGATTTTGAATGGTGCTGATTATAACCTCATATTGAACCAGCTGTACGAATGTAAAATGCAAATGTTCACAGAGAGAGAAAATCATGTGGGTAGAGAAATTGCAAATGAGACAAAATACAGAGGAGATAAAGCAGTTGCATCATGATTGTCGTGAAAAAAAAAAAATACAGATTAATAGATTCATATTTTGAATAAATAGCCATTATGCCTTAAGTACTCATCAAACATTATTATTAATGCAAAATAAGATATTTCTATGAATGAGATTTAATTTAAAGAGGTAGATTGGCTTCACGTGGAATTTTTCAGCTAGCCCTAATTTGAGAAAAAAAAAAAATCAGAATTGACCAGTTCACTACAGAAGAGGCAGAATGACAACAGTAGCAAGGTTGCTCACATCAAATGAATATTGTATTCATGTAATAATGTACCTTTATATATACTGAGACTAAAAGAAAATTCGAATAAATGCACATTCAATGCTTATTAGAATGTATATTATCTGTCTTATTTGTTGTTTTGCCAAGTTTCTACAGTATGAACATACACACACCATCCAATTTCCTGAATATTAGATGTGTATATAAGATGCACAATAATAATACATTCATGTGTGTAGGTGCTGTGATATTAATAGTTTTCTATTTAGAGAACTTTTTACATAAAGTAAAAGCAGAAAAAATCACTCAAAAGTAAACAAAAACAAAGATGGTAGAAGGTGGAAACAATCTCAAAGAGAAAAAAAAAGAAAAGTTTAATCTTCATCTGCAATTTAAACATTTTTTTTTCCCTTTCAAGCTTTCCCCCATTATTCACTCTTCCTGAAACATTGATTCCTTCATTTCTTTTGTCTTCTTTCCTTTTTTTTCATTCACCCTCCCCTTTACTTTTGCCCATTGTCTCCTCCTCCCGCTCCTCTTCTTCATCAGCTTTCTATTCCTTTCTTCCTGCAATTACTTCCTGTTTTTTTTTTTCTCTTTTCTTTCTCCCCTCAAAAACAGTTTTTCCATTTCTTTACGGCATTCTTTGATTTGTAGAATAATAAGAAACACTTGTTTTCTACAGGATACCAATGTTATGCAGCATCTGGCATAGGCAGACATATGGACAGATCTGTGGGCAGACTAGAAGATGCAACAGGAAGACAGAACGGGGAGGAGGAGGTGGTCGAAAGTAAAGAAATGTTTCATCAATCAGCAATTAGCATGTGTCTTTATAAAAGAGTACATGCTAAATTATTTAAGCATAGCACAAAGTGGCTAAAAAGCAATATCGTGTAGTGACGGCAAGACATGTGAAAGAGTGAAATGGTAGAGCAAGGGATGTGGTAAGCCAATCTCTATTGAATAGACTTCAATTAGACGCTGCAGCGTTTGAACAATGAAAACAACTTTCACTTTCACTCTCTCTTCGCAATCAGTGTGCAAATAAAGTCGACAAACTCACTCCTAATTAGAAGTCTCATAAAAGGAAACAGCTGTAATCTACACGGCAGAGGAAATGTGCAAACTTGGTCAGGCATCAAGAGGAAGATGGTAATGTCAGTAGACATAAGTCGGCAAACCGATAGTACACATCGATTTGGTGTTGTTGCAAAAGAGCCACACTTCCAAGCCCCATACCTAACCCACCAGTTCAAATCACTCATACATTCAATGTGCTTCGTTGTAAATTTGTTTTCTTCATTTCATCTTCCCTTGTCGGGGAAACACTGACTGCCAAGAGAAAAGGATTCTTTAGTCTTTTTTGAAATCATTATTTTTCTTCAGCAAAGTGAGGAATAAACAGATGGGACAAGTGCATTGGCAAAAAGTTTCTGATCAACCACTAAAATCATTTAATATTTTCTTCCAACTTGTGCAAACACTCACATGGATACACCCTGAAAAATGCATACCTTGCATAAATAAATCATCTTGCCCTCGTGTATACTAGAACTAATTATCTAAAAAATTGATCTGTCAACTGAAATTATACAAAGAAAAATACCAGCACAAGATTGTTGGTCCAAAATGTCCATAAGAAACAAAAAAGCCCTTTGAAAAATAAAAGATCATTTCTTGATGATGTCCAGTGGTGTACTTTTCAAGGTTGTAGCCCCTAAAATGTGACCAAAGCACCTTGATATACACAAATGGATGAGCAAAGAAAGGAAAATCTAGTTCATTTGACTGGTTGATTGGTCAGACAGACAGGCCATTTGTAGGGTTATGATTCCAAATTGGAATTTTTTTGTTGAGACTTTTAAACATTTTGGCATTTAAAAAAAATGCTTTCCTTTGATTTCCATCAATATATATATATATATATATATATATATATATATATATATATGTGTGTGTGTGTGTGTGTGTGTGTGTGTTATGCATTTGAAGATATATACGTATGTGTGTGTGTGTACTCTTATAGACCAAGGTCTACACATCTGATTAAAAAATAAAACTGTGATCAAAATGTTTCAATCTGTGTACAGAACACATGCTTAGGATTTTTGAAGAAAAATTTATTTTTATAGATTTTTTTTCAGTTTTTTACATTAAAAATTTATCCAATTAACAACCTGTATCAGTATTCTAAGAAGTAGGTTATGTGCTTGTCCCCGGGGGCTGGGGATGCAGCCATGTACAAATAGTATCCAGCCAAAAGCTGTAGCTACCCCCAACCAACACATGGAGGGACTAGCGGAAAACTGCTCAACACGATGAGTTTTTAGCTATTCAAAGCAAAAAAAAAATAAAAAATAAGGGTTGCTCAAAAATTGAAATATATATGTATTTTTAAACTACTCTTTATCAAACAAATTAAAAATAAGAAATTTTTTAAAAAAAACTTGAGATTAAATCATGATTTTCATGCGCCATCTAAAACATGTTACCATTCCTTTGAAATACGACTAATCTACATTCTCATAGTACGTATAACACTTTAATATTCTCATGGGAGAACTTTCCCATAAAAAAAAATATTAAATTATATAAATCCCATTACATGCTTCTATTCTCTTCCAATTCTGGAGAACCTGTCACCGTGCAATGGTTTGCAAGCTCGTCTTACAAACCAATTTGCAAGTTAGTGACTTCAGTCTTCACTGTCTGTCTCACGATTGTAGCCTTGTGCCAAACTACACTGGGCTTAATGAATAAGTAAGGTATTTGGCCACAAACCAATGGTTAGAAATCTTGTCTAACAGACTAATTCTTTATTATAGGAAGCTTGATTTTCACTCAGCATTCTGTTACTGCAGGCTTGTGCCATACTCATTCAAGCTCGGTAAGGAATCTATAGTGGTTGTGATTCTAATCAGGAAAAATTATCTATACTATTAAAATACTAAATAAGGCACAAGTCCACTCTTTTGACATGGTTGAAAAGCATTTGCTCCAAAGAGACCACTAACTGTAGGGCAAGTGTTAGAATGCAAATATTGCCAACCATTGATAGTGAGTTTGATACTGAACGATTAGAAAATCTGGCTTAGATTCAAAGTTTGCTTGTACTAACGAATACTTACATGTTACAACAGATTTTTTAAAATAATTTTTCAGTAATAGATATTGCAAAATGTTCTGAGTTAGAACTAAGAGTCAAATTGAGAAGAACAATGAATCAGAAGATAAATACAGGTAGAGTTTTTTTTTTATTTTACTCTGATGCATTCTGAGAAAAATGGATTATTTGAGAGCTTTGTCCAATATGGGAACAATGACAAGTGAAGCTTCTATTTTGTCCACTCCTACTTTGGAATAACATCAGACAAAGTAAGAGCTTCACCTCTATAATTTACATGGGAAGTTGTCTTTTTTAACTAAATATTACTCATTTTACCTCCCTAAAATTAAAGAGGACTGGTTAGTCACTCAGTTGAAACTATCACGGTGATCAACATCTTTTGAAAGCATGCATGTCAGAGTGATCAATTAAAAATTGAAAAACAGGGTGATCAATGAACAAGTTATTTCTCTTGTCTTTGATGATCAATGTTCACTATAAAAAAGTCTGAATTTTCAAAATATGCTGTAGGGCAGAAGCTAAGGGACCAATTTAGCAAAAAATTACATTTATTAAATTGACACCTTCCCACTAAAACCCTTGAACTAGGGTCAAAAATGTTTTTCCCCCTAGACATAAGGAGTAAATGGTTAAATTTTTGATTGATGCAGCCTTTACAACTCAAAATCTGCAGAATGCTATGTAGTCAGTTTTGGTTGAGAGCTTCTAATAGACCATTACTTAGAAACAAAAAATAATAGGACTTCACTTTCATTTCAATGATTCTAAGATATGCTAATAATTCCACGCTTCAATCCGCCATTGTAAGACATGCACTGTGAAATAGCCCCTGTTCCTACAAGTTTAACTTGAAATAAAGTGATGCCCCTGAGGAAAATCAAAATAATGGTGACCAGGGCATAACACTCTGCAGCAGGTAATAGCAATGGATCAAATTCAGAGAGAAAATCAATGGATTCTGCACTCAACTACGGAGAGCAACCCTCAAAAGACGAGGACAAATGTAAAATTCTTCAAAATTGATGGTACCATAGAGTAAGAGGAAGGCTTTCAACTGAATGCTATCATCGTGGAGAGAGGAAGGTGTCAGCCAGTTCTTTTCAAGGAGGCATGTCATAAATACAAAAAGTGAGAAAGAGCCAGAAAAGCTTCTACCATCACGGATGATGAAATAGGGAGAAAGCTTGAAAAGTTTCTAAGTATTACTTGAGGGAGAAGATGATAAGCATGAGTTATGGCACAAATCCCTGTGGAAGCAAAAGTATGATACTGCCAAAGTAATTACTTGTAACATTATTTGCCTATACAAACTTATTCAGTTGTTCCATGTTCTGGACTAAAATGATTTTTTTATAATTTCTAAAGAAGGTGCAAAAATAGATCCTTGAATTTTTATTAAACTACTAGGATCAAAATGTTACTCTCCGGCCCTATGCTTAGAATAAGAGAGTAGGATCTAAGTGAAGAAAGAAATTGCTGATCAGATGAGGAATTTTATTCTATCATTCAATCACTGGTTATGACCTATACCAGAGAAAAACAACAACAAAAAATCAATTGAAACATGATCAAAACAAAAAAAATGAAGATATTACTCTGATTAACTGGTAATCAAATAAAAAAAGTTTTAGCCAAAAATAATTATCTGGGAGGATGCCATATTGTCTAGATATGCTTAAATCATACAACTACTACTTCAACAATTTAGTACTTTTTCAATCTGTGATTAAGTCTTTCAATACTATAATGGAGCAAAGTGCAATGTATACATGTGACCAAAATTTGTGGAACGTCCAAATTGAGTTCAAATGCAATAAAAGTTCAATTAAAGAACTGTATACATAACACAAGAAATGGCTCATTCATACACCATGCCTCAAGTGAGATTTGAAAATTCAATATCTAGTTTAAAAGACCACTGCAAAAACATCTCAAGTAGATAAAATAGATCATAATAAGCACATGTAAATCTATGTTTACAAAATAAGAAACAATTATAAATGAATGCCGGAAAGGTTTTCACATTGCATAACACTTGGCCTCATGTTGCAAAACATATTTACTTAAAAACGACTCAGCGAAAGGTTTCTTTTTGGAAAATGCAACAAGTCTGAAATGTAACAATTCCCAACCAATACTTCGATGATAGATATAACTCAAGTCAGCGGAGAGGGGAAAAAAAAAAAGGAAAAACACGATTAATTTGTTTAACATACAAGAATATAAACAATGTAATCCATCTGTTGGTTTTCATTTCATGAAAGAAAAAAACGAGAAAGGTTGAAGATAAAGCTGAGTGAGGAAAATGGAAGGGGGGGGGAGAAAGAGAGAAAAAGAACGAAGTAGAAGAAAGAAAGAAAAAACATAATGAAAAAACAAAGAAGAAAAGGCAAAAAGGTAGGGGTAGTTGGGGGTAAGGAAGAAATTAGAGGAAAGATAAACAGGAAAAAGTTGTTCTTTTTCAAAAGCCATAGGATAGATAAAAAGTAGTAATAAAATATTAGTGAGCATACTTCATCAAAAAATTCAGAAAAATAACTCATTATTATTCTAGATTGTGTAAAGAATCAATAGCGAGTAGGAGGCAGAATGAAGTGAGTGGCTTAATTATCAAAGCATCTGTGGTTAAAGCAACATTCATTACAAATGGGGTCCGTAGGTGTGTGACACAAGTTTAAGTCTCACTGGAAGTGACTTCTTCATTTCCAATTTAGTGTTGTTTACTCTGACAGTCAAAGAGTGTACTGACCCAAAGTGTTGTGATAAAAAGCCGCAATAATAAGAGGGAAAATAAACTAGTAATGAAAGAAGAATAAAACGCAAAATTACAAAAAGTCTATGGAGTGAGCACATAGTCTCTTGGTAAAATCAGTAGTATAAATATATACATTGTCAATTATTCTTGGCACAGAATTTGATTTTTCTCTTTATCCTTTGGAACATCACCTTCCATGATGATGGTTGCGATTAGAGATGATCTTTTAAAGCTGTTTTTAGTTCTCCAATCATTCTTTGACAAAACTGTATGATTTCTTTTCCATGAAACCCCAAAAGGAATTATTACAAGTTATCAAATCTTGACTTAGAAGGCCATGTTGTGTCTGATCCATGTTCAATACATCATCCATTAATTTTTCATTCAGGAATTCTCCTCCCCACAAATCAAAATGCGTTGGTTCCCCATATTGCTTATGCCTTAATCACTTGTAAATGGGATAAACAGATGGGTTTACACACACACATTGGGTCAAGTGCATTAACAAGGAAGGATTTTATGACAAAAAGTGAATATTTCTTGTGTAAAATAAATGAGTTTTCATCATTAGTCTATGAACTTATTGAAGTGCCCACATGTGCATATACTCTGATGAAACTAAACCAGCAACAAGTGTCAAAAATGACAGCTACCTTCTCATAAGGAATATAAGCAAGTAAACTGGCCTTATGGAGTTTGTCTTGATCTGTTGAATACTGAAGTTATAGGCAAACAGAAAGATTTGAGTAACTTCGATGTAGGGCAAGTCATTATAGCCAGAAAAGTAAGTAAGACCATTCCTAAAATGGCACAGCGTGTGAGGTGCTTTCAGTCATGGTGCGTACCAGTTAGAAGTCACAAACTCCTGACAAGTCATTGGGTGGCCCAGACTTTTTGATGCAAGAGATAGATAGAGGTTTTTCCAATCAAGTATGAGCAAACGGAATGGCTCCTGAGGCACAAATTTCATATAGTTATAATCAAGGAGAAGAAATACATCATAACACAGTAAATCGATTCTTGGGGCAGTATAACCGCAGACCAACTGGACCTTATACTAATGGAAAAAGATCAACTGGTCAAGGGGGTCTCGCTTTTTCTTGAATAAGGTGAGTGGCAGGGTACGTGTACGTCATTACCCTGGTTAAGTGATTGTACCAGGTGTCATAGTGAGAAAACAACAAGCTAGTGGAATCAGTGTGATGGTTTGGGCCATGTCATGCTTGATAACACTTGGTTCTATCATTCATGTGGTAGGTACATTGCTATGTACCACCTACCTGAACATCATTGAAGACCAAATAAACTCCTTCATGGCAATAATCTTTTCTGATGGCAGTGTTATTTTCAACATAAATGAGTTCTGTACACATACAATTTCTCTAACTCTATTTGAATGATAAAGTCATGTTCAAATCAATTAATGAACTAAATTTTGCTGCCTTGAAGTGTTGCAGGCCACCATTGGGCAAGTTTTAATACTCGTCGGTTAATAATAAAGGGTTATGATTTAGAATGATGGATGCATTATTTATCTTTCTTCGTATTTTTAAAAGGACTAGAAATTTACACTTGAAATCCTTTGTCAGTGAATGATTATTATACAGGATTTCATCTACGACAAAATAAATAAATACACATGTTTTGCCCACTGGACTAATCTCTCTCTCTCTCTCTCTCTCTCTCTCTATATATATATATATATATATAGATCGGTTACATATGTAATCATATAATGTAAATCACATTTATACACAGATCTCACATTGTGTGAGTCAGTGTGTAATCATGATTTGCATATTTAGGTAGGTAAATCTTGAGCTCATATCAGATTAACAGGTATTTAAGTGATACCTATTACAGAAATATACAAAGGAAAAGGAAGGATGGGTGGCAGGGGCTGAGAGATCAAAGGTTGTTGCATAGGGTATAAACAGTGGGAGAAGGGCTTTACTTACCATTTATTCAGTTATTTGTGTTTTGAAAAATGGTATTTTTTTTAAAAGTTGCTGGTTGTACCCCCTTCAAATTTACAAGTTCTGACATTACCCACATTCTCCATGACAGATATACAATTCACTTTGCATACTTCTCAAAAGATGGGGGAGAGAGAGGAATGCAGATAATTAGGAGCAAGGTCGGGGCTGCAAGATGGATTGGAGGAAACACATACTCAAAATATCTAAGCACCTTATTTTGGTCTTACCTACATGTGTGAGTCTGTGCGCTGGAACACACACATACACAAAAACAGTGTAAGGCAGTATGTATATTTAAGTGTATATATAGCACGTGTGAATAAAGGTATGTACATACACATTAAAATGTCGATACATTACAAGACCATTCTATAAGATTGCAATATACAAAATAAACTGCATTCTCTCAACAGATATACATAGTGTGTGCGAGATTGCACATGTATTTGTGTAGTGTTGCAAAATCATTTTACACAATCATACAATTGACAAAATACTGTATCTAAAGTGTGTGTGCGCGCAATATATATATATATATATACATACACATACATAAGCTAATTCTTAAGTTCATGTGTACCAAAGACTGTGTGTAAGCATACAATTTAAGTAGGTTACAAATTCAGAGGCTTCAACATGAGTGTTGAATTGCTAGAAACCTCTCCATGCATATTCATCATGGAGAAGGAAAGAACTTGACCGAAAAAAAAAAAAAAAAAAAGCTGTTCTTCCTCCGTTCCCTAAGTGGTCAGTCAAGCACTTGCAAAACCAGTTATGGTCAAAGGGAATGAAATTACATATTTAAGCAGACGTTCACCTATGCTAAAATATCTACATACGTTACACATACATATGCCACTCCATAGGCCCTTGGTACTTCCCTGGTATACACTGTCTTTTCCCCCCTCCTTCAACTATCAGTAGACCAAATTCATATTTTCACAGTGACAGATCATAACTGAATGAGAACAGGAAATAAAAACCTATTCATTTCTTTTTCCTTTCAAGTCTTTAAAAAAATAACCTGCTCAATACAAGAATTTTTACAAGTGCCAACTAACATCATGGTCTAATGTCCAAATTTTGTGGTAACCACTCAATGGGGAAGTAATTCAGTCAACCTGTTCCTGTAGTGCGATAATGGCTAAGAATTGGGCTTCTTGAACAGATTTGCCCAAGTAGCCGAACACATTTCCTCAATTAGAAATGAATGCTAACTCATGACTTCAAGATGGTGCCCAGCACTCGGCAAGAACAAAGGACATCCATACATCTGAGGAAGGGTAATTTTCAAACGTATCATTTAACTTTTTTATTATTTTAAAAACTACTTTTTACACAGCAGATTAAACACCAATATTCCTGCAGCTGATGGTTTTGTATCTTTTTTCATGTGCACAGAATTCTTCTGACCAGAAAACTAACATGGAAACTAATGTCACTAATGATCTCGCAATCTTAAGAGATTTATCTTAGCTGAATTTTCTAAATTTCATTCTTGCAATAGCTTCTTGAAGCAATCGTAAATGGTGGAAGCATATCCTGATGCATAAACTAAACTTCTAAAATATTGAAATGAAAAAAAAAAGTAACTGATCTGTGGTGTCTCTATGATTAAATTGTGTGACACATACCAATAATGTGGGAAAAAAGCTATAAAATATTGTCGAACGAGCTGATGAACATTACAGATTTCTGAAAGATAGTAAAAATACTCAGGATAATTAAGTGTCTGTGGAATGAGGGATCAGAAGAATGTAACTGAATTGGAATTTACTTGACTCAGTTGCCCAACAAAAACGATCAATGCAGCAAAGGATCTGGTAGTATGGCTGCTTGAAAGTCAGTGTTCTAACTGCATTTAATGGTTACGTTATAAAAGCATGTTTCAGTAAGAATATCCAATTTATTTTTTGGGAGCACATTTGATCTAATTGCACCAAGGTGCATATTTTTCTGTGATATTTTGAGAGAAAAACAAAATGATGGTTCTAAAAAGCTTTATATGCAATAGGTCCATTTACAAAAAAGAGGAAAAATTGAAACTTTATTCTTTTTTTTACCTATGGAATTTGTTGCAATGAAATAGGAAAATCTAATATAATATTCTTCTGGATGGAATCGAGTATATATCTACGCAACTTAGAAAGCCTGACAAAAAGCAACAAAGGTTTTATTCATTCATCAATCTGGAGTTATCCTTTTCTGGTCATTATATTCAGCAGAGTTGTTTGCATAAAGACAACAATGAAAGACGCAACTCTTTATATAATTTAACATTATAATGTAGTTTTACTCTTTGAAAGGTTTCAGTCAAATTTTTAACCCAATCATACAAGCCCTTTTTTTTTTCACATCAATTGATTTTTCTTTTACTTTTTTTCTAATGTCAACCCAAAGTAGGAAATTCAAAACCACCATTATTTGTAATTTCTTTTTCATTTATTTTACAAAAAGAATTTTTCAGTTTTTGTGGATTAGGAAATAAATCTATAATAAAAGTGATGAAGATGAAACCGCCCAACAACAAACTCATTTGTATTTTGTGAAGAGCATTCCTCAAACTCACAACCACTTTGAAGCCAGTACACAACAGCTATAGTTTCATAATCATAAAAAGACTTATTAGCATCAGAGGACTGAGAAGATTAAATAAAAACCAAATGTAGTTTTGCACTAGCATGTGTTTGGCTTATTTGCGTTCGAATGGTCTAAACAGATGGTACCATTACATGCATTGCATGCTCACTCAGATATAAGCACAGTTCAAGAAAGTGCAGTCAAATTATAAGCTAACAGGGGGTCTTTTTTTCTCCTGGGTTTTAAAATTAAGCTGCATAGTGATGTTAGAAAGGAGAAGAACATAGAATGCAAGATTTAAACAGATGTGAAAGTTGTGAAATAACATGTTGCAAGCAGCAGCAGTAGCAGCAGCAAAGAGGCTTCAACATAGAGTAGAAACAAATACAGTAAACCCTCGGCTTAACGAACCCCAATGAAACATTTTTCTTTGGATTTAGCGGACACTTTGGATACACATCTAACATTAACTGCTTATCAGTCAGATTTCGCCGACACTTTAACCAATTATCTTAGTTGAGAAGCAATATCAGGGGCAAACAAGTGAGGCTAGACACTTTATTTAAGCTAACTCCACCTGCTAGTACATCACGACCGTTTACAAGGAAAGAGATACCAATGCCTTCAAAAATGATCATTTCAAAAAACACTACATCGCAGGGCAAACAACTAAAGTTGGACACATTTTTTTTAGTGAATTTCAACTTGCTCTGTATTGAAATTCAATATATTTGTACTCTAGAGAGTGTTAAAGCTGATTTTGCATTCTGCTCCCATTGGTCTATTTAATCGAGGGCTTACTGTATTTGTTTAGGGTTAAAGTTTGAACAACTCTTTACAATTTGAGGTTCTACTCACTTTGGAGGCATGAGAGATTTTCATATGTACAAAAAAAAATCTTCAAAACTATTTCTGCAGAAATATACATGAACTCTTTTTTTTCTTTTTATTTTTGTTATTACATTGTTTCAACCAATCTATTATTCAGCTTTCTTTAGGTGTGAAATTCATAAATAAGGAAGAAAACATTATTTTTTCTCAAAAAAGGTACAAAAAAAAAAAAAAAAAAAAAAAAAAAAGCAGGGGTGGTACTGGTTCCATCTACATTACTGAAAGTGAACTTGCTCAGTTGTAATATTACTGCCAATTTGTGAAGAAATAAGATTTTTCCTCTTTTCTTACAGGTTATACACCAATGAGAAGCTGAAGAAAAGATCAGGCAACACACTGTGGTTGCAACATCAAGAACACAAAAGAAGAGTTCAATTTCCCAAACACGATTTTGAGTCTTCTCTAAGTTAAAGACAAAATATCTAAGTAACTCAATAACAATTATTCAACACAAAAATACAAATAGCAGCTACTAAAAGAACAGATAAAAATTATAAACTCAAGTTCAATAGAACTCCAAATCATCAAGACACTACTTGGCAAAGAAAAACAAACAAGTAAAATCAATTATCAACAAAGGTTTTATAATGTATCAATTTTCAATAAGTAAATTATCAGCTAACAATTCGAGAAAAAGAAACATCAGCAAATCTTGGTGATGGTAGATGAGTCTGATAAATGTTATTATGAAAATTATCATGATGTTCATAAAGCAATCTAATGATACCTAAAAAAACAGCTGTGTGTAATGTTTCATTCATCCAGTTAATTTTCTAAAACTTGAACCGGCCCTTTCTTTTAGATGCACTCAATCAGGATGAACATCTTATAAGATTCTTTACAGACAAAAATATCCCCAAACGATACTTGTTTTGCTCATTCAATTCACAAACTCGTTGAATATTGTAGATAATTGAGTTTGGAACTATTATTTGAGGACAACAGTAATTGCCTCAAATTAAGCTGAAAGTAAACATACCTGCTGAATTTGTCACAAATAAAGAAACGTGTATTACATAACTTTGATAAGCAAATAGACCAAAATAGTATCCCTTATACAGAGAATAACAGAAGCCTACATTTTGAAGATAAGCGGACAGTATATTAACAGAAACAATCTGTCTAAAGATGAGGGTCACGGCTTGACAAAGTTTCAATGTTACCTCAAATTTTCTGTAATATGTGCTAAAATTTCTTGTGAAAATTCTTTTACTGAGACAAAAGTATGTGAACACTTTTAAATTTTGAGAAAGTGAATCAATATTTTTTCAATAAAAACTCAGTAAGCTATTTACAGAATTTGAATCTTTTGTATGCACATTAATTTCCTTTATGTGCTTGTTGCAAAATGTGTACACATATGCACAGCTTAGAAAGGAATAAGCTAATAACAGGCAAATATAAAAACTAAGTTGTATAACTGTTGTAAAAAAAATTATGTTACTATAGTACATACAAGTTCATTTATATCAACTGTTGGGGGATTTATTTAAAAATGACAAGGATATTCTTCTGAGAAAACTAAAAGTTAGCAGTGACAGCACATTTCACAAGTATGAAACCGTAAGATGAAACCATAGAGTTTTTCTAAACTAAATAGGGGAGACCTGTCAGTCAATTAAATTGAGGAAAGTCAACCTTATTGCCTTTTTCCGCACGCCTCTCAATTTCTTCCTTCTTGATTAATAATTTGTTTTGTTTGATTTGGGAAAAAGTGGTGGATTGGGTTGGGAAAAGGGCATTAGAAAAAGTCAACAAATACGTGTAGGACTAAAACTAAATCACCTGTCATCAAAATGACCTCATTTTCTTTGAGTACAGATCTCAAAGGAATTTTTTTTTTTTCAACAAAGTGGATCAAGTTAACTTTGAATAATAGATATAAAAAATGAATTGAACAGATCCAGATAGATATGCTTGACAATATATACGTATGAAAAGTGTGGAAGAAAGTGACAGTTTTTTTTGGTTTTTTTCATTGTGCACATTTTGGGGTCGTTAGGTAAGAATAAACTTTGACCGAGAGATGAAAGAAGATCAAAATGAATTATTCCAGTTCATCTTTATCTCTTCTCAACTCAATATTACAAAATTATTATAGCAGAAAAGAAAAAACAAAGAACTAAGATTACATGAGATTTATACAATATTGGTTCCAGCTCAATCAAAAACCTAGTAGATGGTAGAGGTACCATGCTGAGTATTTCCCCTTGATGCCGTTTCTCAGGGCAAATGGAAGCTACTTGACTTTGACCTTAATGTTTATATACATCTGCCAAGAAATAAAATGACTGTTGAATATGAAGGACCTTGCTTGAGAAATGAAGAACCCGTGAAACGTGAAAGTTAGGGCCGTGCCAATGATAGTTGGCAGCCTGAGAACCTAACTAAATACTAAAGAAGGGATATTGGAGACCTGAGGAAAAAATGAAGACTGCCCATATCAGAGCAGAGTTTGGGTGGCAACAGTACTCAGGAAGGTGCTGTAAATCTTAAGTGCTACTGTCATATGATCTCCAAAGACCATCACCAGGCACTTGGTATGAAGAAATATTATTATTGAAATACAATTGCTACAATCATATTGATGTTAGTCAATTGAGGGAAAACAATCTAAAAAAAAAGAGAAGGTAAAAATCTAACAAATAATGTTAATAATAACACTGCCTCAAAATATCAATGATACAGTTACCAGAGAGAAAAAAAATAATAAAAAACAGATTGAAATAAACAAAAACTAAATCTAAAACACATCTACCATACATCAACAGCAGAGATTAGTTTTGGTAATAACAACGATGATGAAAATAAAAAAACTCAAGAAGGTAATATTATAGATAATACTAATAATAATAAATAATAATCACGATAGGTCTGGTTAGTCAATCAATAGAAACTGTCACATGACAAACATCTTTTGGGTAGCATGCTGTGCTAGAGGTGATCAATGGATAAGTTAATTCTCTCACCTTTTGTTGGGTAGTGATCACTAGAAAAGTCTGAATTTTCAAAAAATAAACATGAATGCTACTAGACACTAACTAAGGGACCAATTTGATGAACTCGTACTGCAAGTTGAACCCCCACTAAAAACTTATTAGGGGCGGGGTGAAAAAACCTGCTTTTTTTTTTCCAGACATATTTGAGAGTAAATGTAGAAAATTTCATCCCTCAAGCATCATTGGGGCAGCTTGTATGGGTAATACATAGTCAGCCAGACTGATCAACTTGAAAACTGAAGAAACCTATTCTGACAATTTTGGTTGATGGTTTCTAATAAACTAAAAAGTTTGGGAAAAAAAAAAAAAAAAAAAAAATCACCAAAAAATCTTCACTGCATCTAGCATAGACATAGAATAATATATCCCACACTGATTTCTCTTGAGAAATAAACAAGTGAACTAGTAATTCATCTTCCATTCCCCTTCATATATCAATTCGCGAAACATAGCGACCACAAAATAAATAGATAAATGTAAAGACAAAGCTTGAATATTATTTTTATTTGTTCACTTTCATGATAAAAGGCAACTTCATCAATTTCCACTGTCCAGCCGTCTTAGAAATCCCCTAACAGAACAGCTCAAAACAATATAAAAAAAAATGTAGGCACAGGAAAGCAACAAGAAGACAAACAGACTAAAAAAAATCAATATAAAAAGCAAGTCCTGAATAGAAAGGTTTACTTACATATGAATATATACATATAGGTGTATGTAGATAAATACAGATAACCACCACCACCACCACCACCACAATGGGGGTGGATAAGAATTTTATAAATAAAAAAGTAAATGTGTACACAAGATTGTTGAATTCTTAAGTTGAGGAGAAAACAGGCCAAAATGATTTGTGGAGAGAAAATATCAGTTTTTAAATAATGTATTAAGTCTGTTTTTATTTTGTTTTGTCTAAATTTTTTTTTCATTCTTTTAAGTTGAGGCTATCACAACCGACATGTTGCTAAATATTTTCAAGATAAGCAAGAAGAAAAACAGAGTTGTTTCCCCTGAGAAGGCTTTGATTCTCAAATATCTAAGGTCAGAGAGACTTGTTAGAATGGTAAACAGATTTTGAACGCCACAACGGAACATTCTGGTTCAATTAAACAGAGGGTATCTCGTAACCAAATGAATTGTTGAGACATTGATATTGCAAGAAAGTAAGTAAATTTCACATGTGGCTTAAAACACTTCCCTACAATAAGTTGTGAAAATATCTCAACAAAAATATCGTGATAAGGAAAAAAAATTGCCATAAAATCAATGAAATAGAATCTCTCTTATGATTTTATTATACATGTTTACTACAACTGTAAGATGATTACTAAAATCCTATAAAATGTCATCAAATTATGTTTGATTGTAGGAAATACATTTTTAAATTTCTATGAATAAATTGCAATACATAAGAAGCAGTTGATAAAGTTAACAGGCTCCCTGGTAAATATGAAAATATAAACCTAACATTGTTTGATTCTGCTATGGTGCAAATATAGACAAATGTAAAGAACAGACCCTGCATAAAAAGTTTCAATGAATATTCAAGACCAACCATGAATAACTTCATTGCTGTGTGTGGATGAACACTACCCTAACAATACAGTTACCTGAATTAGGATTTATTCAATTATTTCCCAAGTAAATTTGCATCAAATGATCAAAACTAAATATTTTTCAAATTGGCATCCTTCTACTTTTCAGAATAAACTCTTACAGACTTTTTTTATATCTCGATGTTGAATCCGTCCCCCATTACAACACCCATTCCCCTTTTGGTAGATTTGTCTCATCTTGTGAATGCCCACATCAAAAAACTTGGAAATGCAGTTTCAGGCTAACAGCATAAAGTAACTCTTTCAAGTAAATGCTGTTTGATTCAAACAGAAAGAAATGAAAATCAGTTCAAATGAATGCAAGGAAAAAAGGAAAAAAAAAAAAACTAATTTGTTTCTGATCGGGTCATTTGATGAAGAGCTCAAAGCATTTTGTTCTTATCAATTGATAAAGAGTGATGCTAACTTATAAATGTAAACAGCGGATCCTATAATCAATGCAATCCAATCCCAACTTGACTCTAAGTAACATTTAATACTAGGTTCTCCAAATTTCTTTAACTAGACTCCTCCATCAAATCCAAGATCATCCATCAACTCCTCCTCATCTTTTGAGAAAAAATATAACAATGGTAAATGAAAAAACAAAATAAATAAAAGCACGTATAACACTAAAAAAGAAAACTTTTTTTGTGTTATGGTTTCATATTTGAGATGAAAAACAGATCTTCAAGAAGAGCACTACATGGTTGTGAAGTCATAAGTTTCACTTGAAGATCACCAAGCACTATTAGATCAAGTTTATTCTACTGTTTTGTAGGAACTACTTAAACTGTAAATCAATTAGAACTGGGACTTGATACTTGCTTTTGTCCTCTTCATGATTTCTGATCCTTAGAAATATCTCATCAATCTTTGAGGATCGAAATCAACCACTTTGGGAAATGGTTTAATCCAACTCTTGGGACAGCACTCATAATAATTAAAGACATGTTAAATCCCTGTTTATCAAGTGTATCAACAACATATCTTCCCTAGTAGAGTGAGACCTGAAATACTAGTCATCCATATAGGTTATGATTGCATAGATAATTTTGACAAGCCTCTCCCTTTTATGAAATATCATTTGCTTTCCAGTGTTATATTTGAAGTCCCCTCCCCTTGGCAATGCTTGGTATCCCAGCTGGTGTGTGTGTGCCCAAACACACACACATATATATATATACAAATTCAAACCTATATATCTACCTATATAGGGTGCCTACCTGCTGTAGATTTAGTGTAAGCAAGCTAATGTATTCATACTTCAAAGGTACTCCATATTGTGCCAGACAAACCTGAGCACTGCGTGTGTGTGATTATATTTATTGCAGCTTTTTCCAGATGAAACTAAGCTGAATAAATGAGTGTGATCGTGTACATGGAATTTTTAGTTGATCATGAAATAGATTAATGTAACATATATATATATATATATATATATATGTATGAAGAAAATAAGGTTATTAGTTATAGATGTGTATTTTCAAGATGTAATTACAAATGAGAATTTGAATGCTCAGTTTTGTTCCTTCATGCCACCAGTGGGTTTTCATTTTTCATAGTTTTTGTTATAAGTTGATCTCCCTTTTCATGGGAGGATGTGGGTGGGGCAAGCACCAAAGCAGCAGGGTGAGAGAGCAGATCTTCAGATAAGTGAGAAAGGTGGTTTGACCAAGGTCTGAGTAATGGAGAGATAAAGAATTTCTGTCATTTCTCATATCAAGGGAATGCACAACACAGGCTCTGGAGACTTTTCACAAATTGCAGTCTACATTCAAAGTGAATAGTTCCAGCATGCAGCCATTTTTAGGAAGTGGTTCTAGCAATTGTTTTCCCGGCCTACATTCATTTTTTTTTGGTTGGGCATCTTTGCCCAATATTAGCAAAAATGAAAAAAAAAAAAGTTTCACAGGATATGAAGCTGGCTTCTATATCATGGAACTTTGATAATCTTATAGGTTAAACAGCACTAAGTACCAATTTGTTTTCTAGTAAAAACGCTTTATTTATGTAGTTCTTTGTAGAGGGTTTGAAAAAAGCCTAGCTTACACTGGTAGTTCTAAAGCTAGTCTGGGAGACTATCAGTTAGTGTGTGAGTTTGATCAGGGTACTTCACTATTGTGGCCTGGTTCTAGACTAAGCTAAGCTTAGTAAAGATCTACAGAGCACTTCAGGCAGTATAGTCTTAATAGTCCTTGCAAGCCATAGAAAGTGAACTTGATCATCATCGTGCTCTAAAAATTTCAGCATTGTGCCAATATTGCCCTTGTCCAACAAATAACTATTTAGTGTTTTACATATGACTGAGAGGATTAATTTAACCAAGAATAACCACAAAGACGAGTACTGTTCAGGAAGCACTCATGATACTTAAGTTGTTAATCACAATCTGACAACAGAGAATTTCAAATTCAACAAATGCTTTTTGTTATGAATGAATTTTTGCAAGCCTTTCTGGGGGGGAGATAAAGTGTCATTTGGCTTTGAAGCATTGTTATCTTTGACATTTTAACATGTTTCAGCTATTGCTGCAGAACGAAATTTACAAAAGACTTTTGAATTGACTAACCTTTTAAATAACTTTATGTTAACAATTCCTCTCCTACCAAGGATCCCTTCATGACAGATTTCTGAGGATAAAACAAAGCTTTTTGTGAAGCTCTTTGATTTTATCCTTTTCATACTCATTCACTTGTATCTTCTACCATGGCAATTCTCGTGCATAAAAAGCGCTCTCAAGGAAACAGGCAGTACAAAAGACTTATTGATTAAATAATTGCTCAAATTTGAACTAATGGACAATATCAAGCCCATTACGATGATAAAAAATCTCTTCACACGCCAATGGTATTATCTAAAAGAGCATATCTTATTATATATGGGTTCATTCTGACTAATTTCCTCATATTTGTTTTTTGTTTTTTTTTATGCCACTGAACAATGAACTTTACTGACTTCTTTGAGCATGTCTGTTGTATTTTGAAATGTTGAAACTTGATCCATGAGGGCATGCCCAGACGATATCAAAATATCAAAGAACTACATTGGGCAATAAACTAGTTGAAGAAATCAGCTTACATGCTACGCTCAAATCATCCAATCAGCAGACCAAGTTTAGTATTCAATAGCATATAGGAGCTACTGATCAAAAGAGGACTAACAATGAATATAAAGCTCCTAAAACCCTCCACCTTAATATTCTTTGGAATGTATCGAGAATGCTGGTAAAATTGGCCAAGTTCACTGGAAGGTCACAGGCTCAATATGTGGATTGAGAGGTGACAATTCCAATAGCTCAGAGTGATAGGTACTAGTTGTTATGTGTACATTATATATATATATATATATATATATATATATATATATATACACACACACACGTATTTTGGCAACTAAAAAATAATTAAATCAATCCATGGGCCAGACCAGATATTGGTACCTTGGAGCCATTTTATTTGTTACACCAATAGAAGTAAAGTAGTACATGATAGCCTTTCCAAATATGCCGCTATTTTTTTGGGGGGGGGGGTTATTTGTACCAATTACTTCTGGTGCTGTAATGGGGCTCTGTAAGAATCTTTGAGTCGACTGGTGAAAACAAATGGATATGTCAGAGAGACCTTCAGTGAAAAAAGTAACCTGGGTAGAAATTCTTAATAAATTGCAAAAAGATTTTAGCACGGTCTTTCAAAATGGCAGATTTTTGTTGAGCGAGAAATTTTTTTCATCAAATATGGGCATATTGTAAATCATTGGAATGGAAATTTCACAATGAGTGAAGTCCACAGAAGAACCATATGCCTCAGAGCAAATAATTTTGAGCTATTCACAATTAAATGTCAAAGCCTTGTTTTAAAATGGAATACCAGAGGACTGACAACTATGACATAAGGGAGATAACTGCTGATGAATCCGCTCAAACACTTGAACGCTTTTCCCACAGTCTATTGCAGACACTTCCAAAAAATTTCATTGAAATTCATGGGGAACTTTTGGAGATATCGTGTGGACAGTCTGAAAATCTTTTGAGATATTTTTGGTTATTGAATATTTCTTGACTTTTCTGTAGTCTACTGAACATTCTCTAACTTCTTTTGTAGTCTATTGTATACCCCTCAGGAAAATTTCATTGAAATTCATTCATAGAACTTTTGGATATATAGTATGGATAGACTGAGAAATTTTAAAGATATTTAGTGGTTGCCAACAGCTAGAATGTAGGGGACATTATTGTGAATGGATCTGCTCCAAAATTCCCTGACTTCTTCCATGGCCTATTACCCTCGCTTCCACAAACTTTCAGTGGAATTCATTGAGAACTTTGGGAGATATCATGTGGACGGATATTTTCATTGAAGTATTAGAATCAGTGTTTGATACGGATGTCCTTTGCAAAATAAATGTCTCAAATCGAATATTGTACACCAAACCGAATATGAACCCAAGAGACATCCTTAGAAGTGAAATATTACATAGGGATATCAATAGCACCTTTTGAACTAAGATTAACCAACCATATATCTTCATTTACAGATGAAAAATATAAAAATAGTACATTACCGTTGACATATCATTGGAAATTAACTGATAGCAAACTCAAACCTATAGTAAAAAGGAAAATATCAAAACAAACCTACATATGCTAGAATACTGAAACCCTACGTAACCTAGCCTAAAGAGAAATTCAAAATCCTCACTTTTGCCAATAGATAAGAAAACAAAAAACAGAATTATTAAACAGAAAAAATGAAGTCGCATTAAAACGCCGACATTGCTGACAAAATGACCACCATAGATATCTTATTCACACAGCCACTTTGAAGAACAACCCAATTACCATAATTATCTTGGAGATGTGGAAACAGACCAAACCCAGAATGATAAAATTAAAAACTAAGGTCATATAAAATGGAACCCTAATATTGGGACACAGATTCAAGTGAGAATAAAATACTCTCAGAGAGGAAACATAGCCCAAAGAACTGATGGATCGACAACATACTGATAACAAAAATGCCTCCACCATACTCTCCTAATTTATAATTTATAAATATCAATAAGCATAGCATTCCCACTCAATAAAACAAAAAAAACGCAACAATGACCAATCACTAAACAGAAAAAAATGTATAAATAGAATGAAAGTAAAATCATACCACCTAGAAAAAAAGACCCCCCCCCAAATGTCCTTAATAGGAATCTAAAATAAACCAAATCATTTGCCTGAAGAAACCTAAATAGGGCAGAAACATAAACATGTTTGTGTAGCGAATATATATATATATATATATATGTGTATATATATATATATATATATATATAATGGAGTAAGAGGGTATTCTTTCTGATAGAATTTACTTTGGGAGTAAAGAAGCATAATCAAACTTTAGAGGATTATCATGATTATGTCAAATAAGGGGAAATAATCTCTTCTACAAAACACTTTGACGTATTCAGAAATAAAAATTCTCTTTTAAGGGTCAACTCCCAAGAGTTTTAACATAAGCAATCTTTTGAATGACAGTCTTGTGATTTCCAACCAACTATAATTCTCACCAAATAAACTTGGAATAATATGGGAAGTTTTAATTTAATGAAAAAATTAATTTGTCCTTAGAGAGTCTTTGAATCTTGCATATGTGGAGCACTGATCTCAAGTATTTCTCACATAAATCTATTTGTCTTAATTCAGAAGGTAGCACTTTTATGATTACAATATAATACACACACACAAACTTGCGTGGACATTCAAACTCTCAATTCTGAAGATAATGGATTTTACTGCTTTATTTGTTTTTGTTAGTTTAATAAAGCAGTTTTATAAAAATCAGAGCTAGAGGATATAGAGCTTCAATAGTCAACCAGTAATTGACAAATAATTGCTTATGTCTTGCAACTTCAATATGATTGGTTTCAGTTGGAGATTAATGGCCTTAAATTTTGTTACCAATCATAGATTGAATTAATACAGATGGACAGAGAATCATGGATAAATATGATAAAAATACAAACCAAGACACAAAAAATAAATCCATACAATAATAAAACAAAGTGCAATGTTTATGTACACATGCATATGAGTGGCCTGTCTGGTAGCCGAGTTTGTTGTGCACTTCCCACTACCACCAGTGATTTGTTTTTGCGTCTTAGTAAAAAAAATCAGGATTTCAAACATTGATTTTAAAGGAAGGCAGTCCCTCACCACTTGGGAGATTGGCACCTTTGTTACCCTCGTTTCTTTCAATTCAGCTTTATATGAAACTGATTTCTACAGATTGTTACCTTTTTGAAAACTCCAGACAGTCAGGCAATGATTCCCTCAGATCACAGCACAGTTTCTCAATTTGAATGTTGCCATTGACTTAGGGGAAAAAAAAAATTCCAAACGCACTGCACGCATTTATACTAAAATATGTAGCTCAAAAACTAAACAAGATGTAGCTTTTTTTATATTCAAAAGGTCAAAGTCATTGCTATACACCATTTCAGTTACAAACCTGTTGAAATGTCTCATCGGTATGCTGTTTTAAAAATTTGGTTTCTTCAATAAGATAAACATAATCAAAAAATTAATCATATATATATATATACCTAGTTGCTCATTTGTTAATAGTAAGCCAAACTTCTACTTTGCCCCCTATGCGTAATGTTACCTGTTCTGTAAACAAATAATTTGCTTTTGATAAACCTGAAGAAAAAACACTCTCCAGACGTACATGTCATCCTGCACAACACATAAGTACTCAAAAAACACTAATTATAGTAGTTTTACAATTAAACTCTCACACTAAAAAATAAGTGCGGTAAATACAAAGTTCACATGGGAAAAATAATTTTAACCCCAGATAAAGATTTATATATGATAAAATAGAGATTTCATACATTAACTCATCTTGAACAGCTGGGTACCCAGTGAGGATTGACCTCATGGGCAGAGGTTTGTGAAACTATTTTGCTAACTACTGTTCTATAACAGGCAGACTCCATACACAATATGTTGATACAAAAACATAAATGGAGAGAACTGACAGATGCAATAGATGAAAAGAACAGGGCAGTGTTGAGCCTTTAAGAAAGGTCAAAGGAAGTGAACCTCCACATTCACCTCCCTTCAGATGATCAAAATAATCATGTTCCAGGAGAAAAAGCCAAACCATCCAAAGATCAATATAAAGCTCATGTCTCCAAGAGTTCTTTTTTCAATTGGTCTATCGCATTAGCACTACCTACACCAATATGTTGGTTAATATATTTAAACACACATACACATAAATACATTAAATTGGCACAATGTCAAAGAAACCATGCAAAGAAATGGTTAGAGGGTAAGGGTGTAACAATCTTTGTTAGCGAGGGCAGTCGTTCAAAATGTTGATTTCCTTTGTGTTTTAGCAAAAGGAAATAAAATTCTAGTTATCACACAAAGGGTATCTGGCTTGCAAAGTCATTAAAAAGTAATGAACTGTGATGATGTCTCAATGTTCTAATGGCTTAAATGACTGAGCCTCATCTCTTTTAAAGAGATTGTGTGTGTAAAATGACAGGGATACAGAAAACTCAGTTCCTGATTTGGATAATGACTACATTTATTCATTCAGGTTTCCATATTATATCATTTTGTTTTTTTAAAAATCATCATCATTTTATATATATATATATATATATATTATTTTACAACCTCTCATACTGAACAGAAGTTTTTCAAGCAATGAAAGGGATGTAGCTTCCAAGAAATGAAAAAATATTTTCAACTTTTAAAAAATTATTAATTTTCCCAGAATTACAATTTCTCTGTAAATAGTGTAATAGTGATTGTGGAAATCAATTATTGCACTAATCTCTGAGCATATGCACTCATTTTTATACATATGTATATATATACATATATATATACGAGCATATGCACTCATATATAAAGTAAGGAAAAGCTACACTGGCTGAAGATTATCATTATTCTGTGAGCTGAGAAATACAATAAATAAACCCTTTTTACAAATTTAAATCCAAGTTATTAAATATCAAATATCTCCAACAAGTACGGCTTTTCCTTACTTTTTACAAATCTCTTACATTTATAGGACCCTTCTTGTTGAAAACTAACACTTTCCTATCTCTCATATATATATATATATATATATATATATATATATATATATATATATATATATATATATATATATGTGTGTGTGTGTGTGTGGAGAGGGAGGAGAGAGTGTGAGAGAAGAAACATTTTTGATTTTTACTTATCTCAATTTTCTATTCTCTCCCTTTCCTCTCTTAATCACTGAGAAAAACCACAAAAAAAAGTTTTGATAGAATTAGACTTAACACAATAAAATTTTCTTCAACCTATTAAGTCAGCATTCTTTAAATGACTACACCTAATTAGCATTAATGTGAAATATCAAGCAGAGGCTCTTGGGAGTCCAAATCTTTTTGCATAATTACTCAGAGAACTTTTTAAAACAAGTCCACTGCTTACAGTTGACCAGTGTTTTTCATTGAAATATTAATAAACTCAATTCACCCTTCATTTCTAACATAGGGTCTGAACATTCAGTTTTCAAAACTCTCTCATAAAAACTGTCAAAGAGGGAGGAACCTGCAAGAAACAGTTGATATTTATTTAACATTTAAGTCACTACTTCAATACCCAAACATCTGAAAATGTTTAATCCATTTGAGAAAGATGTAAGTAATTTCTCTTGTCAGAGTTAGACATGCAATAGTTGTATAAAAAATGTTCTTCATTACCATTACGTCAAATACACTTCATGGAACACCTACCCATTTACATAACTGTGATTTCCTTTTTACTCTTTTCTCAAAGACTTTGAAATTTTCTTCATTGCCTCAAACAAAGCTTGTTAAATTTTTTTCATGCATTATTTGAGAAACAATGTATCCTCCCAATAGTCACTTATGGAGCTGAAACATGGAACCTAACCAAGTGACAGATCCGCAAACTGAGAACCATGCAACGTGCATATGAAAGAATTATGCTGGGCCTCACTTGGAGAGACCACATGACAGCACAGTACATCCGAGAAAAGACAAGAGTCAGGGACATCATAGAATCCATTAAAAATCTCAAATGGCGGTGGGCTGCAAGAATGGCAGACAACCAAAGGACATCACGACTCACGACATGGATCCCCCGAGATCACATGCGCAACTGAGGCCGGCAGAATATTAGATAGAGAGACGAGCTAGACGAATTCAAAAAGTACTGGCTCCGCGACGCCCATGATAGAGAAGTGTGGCAAATCATTGGGAAGGTCAATGTCCAATGACGGACGTTAAAAGACTGATGATGATGCTGATGATGAAATGATGGCAATAACCTAGTAATATTAGTTGTAATATTATTAGAAATTCTTAGATGGCGCATGAAGCATTATCAATTTTTGACTCATATTTCTTTCATCTTAATTCCAGTTGCTTTTTACCACAACTCCCCAATCATCATTCTAAAATAGTTAGTGAGTAGTATCAAATAACGTTCTGGAAGTTTCAGTAGAAAGCAACCAAAATCAAGATGAAAGAAATATTAGTCAAAAATTAATAAATGGCATTACCATCATTATCCTAAGACTCACATTTTGTTTTTTCCTCCGCTTGAACATTTCTTTCTAGTTAACTACATACATTCCCATCCTTTATCTGTAATTTTCTCTTTCTTAATAGTTTCAGAGTTTTTTCTTCATCTATTTCATAATCTATCTTTAGATGAATAAGCAAGACCATTTTTTTTTTTTGTAGTTTATTCTAGTCGCCTCCCCAAGACTAGCTCCAGATAATGATTAAATAAATTAACAAATAAAAGCAAGCCCTTCAAATGGTTCTTTTATTCCTTTGCTTATCTTCAAGAGAATTTTTTTTCACAGCTATTTATTCCAGATTTCTTTTTGTGCATTTTCTATCCCGGGCAAATGCAGAAACAGGTCAACGTCTGGTTACATAGCTGTAGCAGCGTGTAAATTGATACTAAGTAATGACTATAATAATTACATTTAATGAGAACAATAAACCATTTTTCAGAACAATTTTGTCACTAACATTGGGCAGGCTAAGAGTTTAAAAAAAAAAAAAAAACAATGGTAAAGCAGCTGATAATTAACTTTTGTGGACCTGTGGCTGGCTTTAGCAAATTAAATCAACAAGACCTTTTCCATAGATGCCACAGTTAGCTCTAAAGACAGAAATGGAACAATCAACTGTAAGGAGAGAGAAAGGAGTCAACTATAAAATCAATAACTATATCATAGAATAAATGAAGCAATAAAAGAGGTTTTACTCTGAGGTTACACTCTTTTCCTAAGATAATTTATGTTCAAACAAAATGAAATACATTAGAAAGAAATATAAATACTACTCATCTATTTTCAAAAAATGGATAAGTAGAGATATCATTACTGTAGTTGGAATAATCCAGATGAATATAAAAACATTTTGTTTCATGTGGATCAAGAAATTTTCTACAATTGATGAAGAATTTAATCAGTATAACAGATAAAAATACTGTTGAGTGGTTTGAATTTATAAGATGAAGTATTTCCATTATTTCAAATTTTATTCTTAGTTTTGATGAATTCCTTTGTACTTTTGCTGCTTTTTATCACACATTTGTTTGGTCAAAATATTCTTTGGCCTTCAAAGTAATTTGCAGAAATTTCATTCCACTTCAGACTAGAGTTGGTATCATGGCGGCTTGTCATATTATGTGATCTTTGGCTATCAAAACCATTTTGATCAGTCAAGATACTTTATTTCCTAATTTTTTCGCCACGGTCTTTCAACCTGACTTTATTCCATCATGCATTATTTTCTTATACATGATATAAGTAATATACTAAGTTGTTTATAACATTAAGATAAAGCATTTTCATAATTCAACCCATTAACTGCAAATGACAGAAATTTCAGTCATTGCAGTAATAGTAATAACTTCACCACCTGCGGCAGTTAATGGGTCAATTTCTGTTCAAAGCTACTTGTTTCATAAGAATTCCTACAATTTAGATTGATAGCCCAAAAATAGATTGGCTGAAATGTTGAGATAGAAAGCAATAAAAAGGTGAGACACGAACCCCCTCCTTTTGAAAAATAGAAAGTAGAAAAATAGAGATAAAAATGTTCCCTAGCAAAAAAGATTTGCATTGAGTTAAAATTAGACTAACAACAGTAAATATAGATTTTGTCAACATCAGTTTCTTCAGTTTTCAAGTTGGTCTGGCTTAGTTTACGTCTAGCAACATTCACGTTTTTTGGGTTTTTTTTCAATTCAGACATTTTATTATTGATTACTGCTCAACAAAAGGCGAGAGAAGTGACTTATTCATTGATCACCCCCAACAAAGTGTTGCCAAAAGACATTGTTCATATGATGGTTTCTGCAAATTGACTAACCAGACCTATATTTATTATTTTTTAATGTTTCATCTTTGAACTCTTCATTCATGTCATCATGCACTCATTCATACTGAAGAAGTTGCAGATAATATATCATTTCATTACGTTCATCTTTCAACATATTACAAACAAGAATATTCCCAAGATTAGATTTCATTTTTAGATCCTCAATTGGTTCAATCGTAAATTTGGCGAGATGAAGTGGAACATTTTATAAAAACACAATTCTGAAATTTGCAAAGTAAATCCTACAGTCATCAAAATTGATGAATTTGAATCAATATTCTGAGGCGAAAGAGAATTTAAAATTAAACTCTCAGGGAATTTTGGCAAATTATTTTTTCTTATAATTTTTGTCTTCTTATGCACAAATACAGAGTATAAATAAAAATGAATTTTGAAAAGTTTCGATGAAATAAATCGACAAAATAAGAAGCAATATTAGTTTGGTATATATTTGAAATTTTCTTCTTTTTTAATGCAATAATATTAATTAGAATACACTTCAAATAAATATCAGTATTGAATTGAAAAATGCATTCCTTTGGATATTTTATTTTACCTGGGTAATATACATCTCTTATTTTCTGTGTGCATTATATATATATATATATATATATATATATATATATATATATGTGTGTGTGTGTGTGTGTGTGTAATGTTTTGAGTCACACAGAGCAATGCTAGGAATTACTCCAAGAGATAGAAAAAGATCAACATGGATCTGAGAGCAGACCAAAGTAAAAGATATCATACAAATAATTAAGTAAAAAAAATGGAGATTGGAAGAACACATAGCAAGAAGGAAGGATAACAGATGATGTGAAAGGTTAGCCAAATGGTGCCCAAAGGATTAAAAAAATATGCTGTAGAAATACACATACAGGATGAGAAAAGTATGCCAGTAAGACATGGCAGAAGTTAGCACAATCAAGGTTGGCATGGAAGGAGCTGGGAAAAGCCTTTGTCCAGCAGTGTATTTATAATGGCTGCTTATATATATATATATATATATATATATACATATATATATATATATATATATATATGTATAGTTAAAAGTGCTATGCTTATGTATGTGTGTGAACATTACACATACATAAACACACAGGCCTTTTGACTAATCATGTACAGGCCCAGCCAACTCGGGACCTGAAGAACCCCCCCCCCCCCGATCTCCATATGCAGAGCCAAGCCTTCATTGTGTGTATATATATATATATATATATATATATATATATGTGTGTGTGTTTAATTTATAAGAAGGAGAGCTACGTGCAATAGTAATCTCTACACATTACCCTGGATTGCATATTTGTACTTCCTATCCTTGGGATGGATGAATTTCTATTAAATGAATGCCAAAGTGTTTCCGAATACCAATATATATATATTTAATAAGTAAATTTTCAATTACATGCCTATTTTTAAAATTTCTTTCTTTTCTTCTTCACAGTGGATAGACATGTTTGTATAAGTGTGCATATAAAAATGAATTCTACAAATCAATTTTCAGCGATAGAATCAGCGAAAACACTTCAGGGTGCCATGATCTGCCTTGGATGATTTTAAGCCAGCCAGAAAAAAATGTTGGTATGGTGAGAAATGCCAAATACTTAAATTAATCTAAGTGGCAGAAAAAGCATTTGGCTGTAAATTATATGCTCTGAAAATCAATAATGAATACACATGTATACATACATACACACACAAAATACTTTGATACAACAAACATAGCTTTGTATACCAATACATGTTTATATCGAATATGTGTAACAATATGTATTGCTAGAAGATATTTTTATGCACATATTGAAATGGAAAACAGAAATTTACTTAGTGCCCAAGTTTTATTTTACAATTTTCAAAAATCATTTTTATGTTTCTTATAATTTCTTTTACCAGGTAGTATACAGTGTTCCTAAGATGATTTCAGATGAATTACATCATTCCACAGGTAGGGCTTGCTCTAGGGTTCCTGGTGACCCAGACAAGCTGAACTTCAGCACTATTCAAAGCCTGACTGAGTTTGTCATTGGTCATGAGAATTTCCTTTGGCAATTGCTTGTCTTAATTTCACTATAACTGAAAGTATCTAACCGTCAGATAGTCCTTAAAATCTGACTCTATATCAGGGAATTTTCTAGGCTGATTTTATTCAGTATAATTTCTCTTTGTTTGGGAAAAAGTGTTCTTCCGTTTCACTTTTGACCCCTTCCAGAATTATACATTAACATAAAATGAGAAGGTTTTGTATGTGTGTGTGTGCATATTGAATGAAAAATAAGGTTCTATTTTTGCATTAAGAAGAAATGAAGTTTACCATTTTTTGAAAAAGTTACTTTGCTAAAAAATATAAACATATAAACAAACAATAAAGATTAGATATTTCAGAATTCTAGAGGTTTTAAGCAGCAAAGTTCCAGAAAGATGCAGAATTATGAAAAATAGAGGAAAGTTTAATGCATGCTTTACACTGTAATCACAATAGAATTTGCCATCTATGCGATTATATCACTGAAAGCATGAACTTTAAAAAAAAAAATGTGATTAGAAATGTTTTTTCAGAGTCACTTTAAAGTGTGCTTCATTCAAAAAGAATTTATGTTGTAATCTTTTTTATCCAATGAAAGATCTTCCCAGACTGAATGATCTCAGAAAACATTTTGAGGTGAAACGATAGAATTTTTTAATGTTTACAATTAGTAAATTCAAATTATACCATCAATCACATTTCTTTAAGACTTCTGATGAATTAATTCTTGATGGTCAAAAGAGGATTAAGGGGTCTAATTAATTTTAAAGACACAATCAGACATTTATAAGGAGTTTAATTCTTAAATTCATGAACTTCTAGTAATTGACAGTAGAACTTTTCAATGAATAGATTTTCAAGATGATTTAACTCTTCTATGAATTGAATAGAAAAAGAATTTTAAAAATGGCTAAGTGGTCAGAAGGAGATAATTTTACTGTAGAGTTATTTCCCTTGATAATGACATTCAAGATTTTTTTCATGGATTTAAGAGTTAATTGTCAATTATGTACATAACAGAGCAGTATTACCATTTTATCCTAATGTTAGAACCACTTGAGTATTGAGTTCTCTTGAGAAATATTCTGACCTTATGTACATATTCTGACACAGGATTTCCTATTTTGATATATGCCAAAATTGACTTATGTTTCAACTTTATGGAATGTTCACAAGATCTTCCTTAATGTTGCAATGTATTCTTATATCTTCAAGCACCATTAACAAGTTACAAATGCATATATAAAGTGATATGCATGCCTATTTAGGATATGCTTAATGCAAACATACTGATGAATTTATTGATATAACCATTAACAGAAATATGTATGTAAGAATATATCTATGTAAAAGCATACATACAATGAAATATGCATGCATAAAAACAGACATAGGAAGCTATGCAAGCACAAGCACACACAAAAAAACTCTTATAAAAATGCAAATTAATACTTGTACTATAATGCCTTTTCATATATATATATATATATATATATATATATATATATATATATATATATGTAGAGAAAGATATTCATTAACATGAAAACATACATGCTCAAACATGATTGTACATTACACACACATCATACATATATATATATATATATATATATACACACACATTCATACATATATGAAAAAACATAAAATATACATATACATATTTATACAAATTAATACATATTTCATTCGTGTATATAAAAAACATGAAATATATATAAAGAAACTAATTGCTTGAATTCATAAAAAGTGTCCCCTCCCCTCAAAAACAGCAAAAAGATCAAGTATAAGAGAGTTGAAAACGTGGTTGAATTGAGTCAGATACAGCCCTAATAGAGGTACATGGGTCTGGGAGTTTAGATAAGTGAAAAAAAAAAATAAATAAATAAGTATACACATGTGGCTGGTAGGGTCACCAGAGAAAACTATTAAAAAAAAAAAAAATGCGTGGGAGTTGGAAAGTGTATCCACTGGCAGCATCATCTTCAGACAATTTGTGCCTACTTTATGCCCCATGTTCTTGCTTGTAACCTGCCCCCATCTAACATGATTTTGCCATCAGTTACTTTGAGAACACCTGAGCACATATTTGCATAGAAAAGACATTTGTTATGATGCTACCTTTTTTTTTATTATGTGAAGTGCCCATTATGGTTTAGGGGAACAGGCAAGAATGTTATATCTTCTTTTTTTTTTTTGAGGGAAAGGGGGTAGCAATGCACTAAAACTATCTTTGAGTTATCAGCAAGCTGATGCAGATTTTTATACAAATCTTCATCAAAACTATTTTTCTCCAGAGTGACCTGTGTACCATTTGCAATTAGGTGTTAGAGTGGAATTATTTGAACTGCTGAGGTGGAGCTTGATATATGCATATTTTCATAGTTAACTTTACACGGTTGGTTTTTTGACAACACTGCAGACTTGAGAATGCCCTTTGCATCTTTGCCAAGGAATGTGTTCTACAAAGCAGCAGTGAAAGAAAAAGAGAAAGTTTTTAGAGAAGTTGTCACAAGAGGTAAATATAACCCTAAAAACATTAACTGATGGACACAGTTACTTGATAGTTTATGATATACACATTGTATACGTCATGAGTAATTATAATGAATTCGCATAGTACCAATCAAAAATTATAAGATTATTTGTACAAGGACACTTGATATGAATGGTAACTGACAAAGCAGCAATCGGAGCTTACAATCTTACAAGTTCAGACATCCAGGCAAGAGGATAACCTTGCGGGCATTGGATTGAGGCCTTGGCAGAAATCCCAAAGTCCCGTTGTCCATCCATCGCAGATGCGATCCACCAAACGAGCCATTGAGTGCTATTTCCACCATCCCCACAACACTTCACAGTAGACAAGAATGATTTAAAAAAAAAAAAAAAGTAAGAAGAAATTATACAAATATATAATTCAATATAAATGTATTATCCCAAGGAGCCAAAGATAACATAAAATCCATTAGGAAACTTGAATAGCAATGGGCTGGTCATGTTGCGAGAATGACAGCCAATCACAGGACATCACAACACACAACATGGATCCCTAGAGATCACGTGCAAACACAGGCCAACAAAATATAAGACAGATTAGACAAGTTTAGAAAGTACTGGCTCCATGACATCCATGATAGAGAAGTCTGGCAAATCATGGCGATGGTCTATGTCCAACGAGAGATGCTAGAAGGATGATGATGATTGAAGACAAAAAAAAAAAAACAACGCATACATCAAATTCACTTTTCTGTTGATTTTCTACAACTCGTCATATTTTCTATTTTTAATAATTTTAACACTAAAACAACAGAATTTAATACGAGAAAAAATAGAGAATCTGTTCTATTTTCACTTTACTGCATTTGATATGGGCTGGAGAACATACCATGGTACTAATAGGAATCATATCCCTAATTACAACTGACCTTGGCAACAAAAAGTTATCTCATTTTATCCCATACGTTATTCTTTATTTCTGATCTGCAATGTTAATTGATGGCCACAGAATAACAGAGTAATTCTAAAAAAAAGCAACCAAAATTAAGATGAAAAGAATATTAGTGAAAAATGAATAACGATTATTCCTGCTCGTGTCCTCAACGAAATTTCTGTTTTGAAAACTGCACATGGAAGCACTTACTGACTTACTTTACTGATTCTCATTTCACAATCCAAAACATAACATACCAAGATGCCAATGTATGAGAAGTTATTCAAGGTATATTTCTTTAGAAAATAGGTACACACAATGACCGGAAAGAAGTCATTCATTAATGAGATTAAATTCATGAATATCATATCGCCTCTCTTGGTATCTCAATGGAAGCAATCACTGGTAACACACGGTGGTAAAGATTTATAAATCAGATATCACTACAGGATTATGGACTCTAAGAATGATGATGATGAATTGATGAATGAATAGAAAGAGATTAGTGAAAATGTTGATGGATTGGTAGATTTTAAAACTCAGGGATACACTGCAGTCTAAGAGGAATTAAAAAGTTGCTGAAGGAACATCTCTCTAAACTTCAAACTTATATATAACCCATAAAACTTTGACACTATACCTGATCTTGGAATTTGAAAATTACTGTTGCTGGTATTGCTTTAAGATGCTAAAGTCCAAGACTACAGGTGTTGAGAAATTTATAAAATATATCATGTAAATAAGAGATACATACATGTACATAACAGTCTGTATACCTTGAAATACATAGCGCTTAAATATTCATAGAGTAATGAAAATATGTACAAGCTTAGATGAGCCATTTTATATACATTGCACAGAATATATATGTATATGTCTATGAGCTATTTCTGATGCTAAATATAAGGTAGATGATATGTACATCAAAGAAATCTTCCCTCAAAGATTGTGTGCTTGGCAAAAGACATATAAGATATGTTAACTATACTTCAGTACAGAGAATAGCATTTTATACATATATGTTACAAGTAAGCAATGTAAATATCAGTACACAAGGTTTCACATGTCAATGCATGTGTGCATCATTAAAGTTACTCTATTCAACAGTGTTTACATTTGAGTATGTTTGATTATAGTCAGATACACATACCACAAATACCTTATAGATGCATACATATAACCCAATACAAACACATGGGAAAAGGGGTCCATGAACAAGTAGATATATCCCATTATTGATATCTCTCTTGTGTTTGTGCAAGTATGTATCTACGTATATTCATATATCAATCATTGGAACTAAAGATCCGTTCATTTGTAGGGAAACAAGAAAAGGTTACAAAAAGATTAAAAAGATGCTCCTTGTCTGTCATATTTAAAGGAAGATGTATGAAAGAAAAACTGATGCCAAAGTATAGATATATATATATATATATATATATATATATACATATTGCATGACAATATATACCTCTATATATAAACACACATACACACAAGTATATATGACTGATGAACTCAATAAGTAGAAATGCAGAAATTCCATCCAAAAATGAACTCCAGACAATGGAATTGCAACCTAAAAGGATATGAAACAGCAGGAATGCAACATGAAATGTTCAGAGAACATAAAAGAAAAAAAGGATCCTATGACCCCTGACTAAAGAGATTTTGTAAATACGTAATCAATTATGTAGAGCTTTTGGTGGGAGGGGTGATCAGTTTAGAGCAGTGTCAGGAAGGGGAGAAGCAATGAGAGGAGAGAGCAACCTATACAGTTAATGACCAGCAAAGAGGGGAGCTTTCAATAAATAAAGAAGAAAGAATGGAAGCAGTGTGGAAGGGGAAGAGGGGAGGCAAGTGCTTCCCATATTCTGTTCTACTTTATAGCAGCAACGACAAATTATCAGCAAGAGGTCTGAGGAAACTCCAAGGAAATGCATCCTTCTAATGAGAATTGAGATCTGGAAAAATCATTTTTCCAACAATGTTGTCTTCAGATACACAATCATGTACAGTATATATTGTATTCAATGAAGATCCACAAATATCTACTGTACATGTGTCTATATATATATATGTAAGTGTGTATGTGTGCGCACAGATAAGGGGAGAGAAAGGAAAAGAGAGAGAAGAAGAGAAAGGAAAAGAGAGAGAAGGAGAGAAAGGAAAAGAGAGAGAAGGAGAGAAAGGAAAAGAGAGAGAAGGAGAGAAAGGAAAAGAGAGAGAAGGAGAGAAAGGAAAAGAGAGAGAAGGAGAGAAAGGAAAGGAGAGAGAAGGAGAGAAAGGAAAAGAGAGAGAAGGAGAGAAAGGAAAAGAGAGAGAAGGAAAGAAAGGAAAAGAGAGAGAAAGAAAGAGAAAGGAAAAGAGAGAAGGAGAGAAAGGAAAAGAGAGAGAAGGAGAGAAAGGAAAAGAGAGAGAAGGAGAGAAAGGAAAAGAGAGAGGGAGAGAAAGTTGGAGGGAGAATGGAAGGAAAGGAGGAGAGAGCGGACAAGAGGTGGGGGGAGACAAGAAAAGAGGTGGGGGAGACAAAAGGAGAGATTGGGGGAGACAAAAGGAGAGATGGGGGGAGACAAAAGGAGAGATGGGGGGAGACAAAAGGAGAGATGGGGGGAGACAAAAGGAGAGATGGGGGGAGACAAAAGGAGAGATGGGGGGAGACAAAAGGAGAGATGGGGGGAGACAAAAGGAGAGATGGGGGGAGACAAAAGGAGAGATGGGGGGAGACAAAAGGAGAGATGGGGGGAGACAAAAGGAGAGATGGGGGGAGACAAAAGGAGAGATGGGGGGAGACAAAAGGAGAGATGGGGGGAGACAAAAGGAGAGATGGGGGGGAGACAAAAGGAGAGATGGGGGGAGACAAAAGGAGAGATGGGGGGAGACAAAAGGAGAGATGGGAGAGACAAAAGGAGAGATGGGGGAGACAAAACGAGAGGTGGGGGAGACAAAACGAGAGGTTGGGGGGAGACAAAACGAGAGGTTGGGGGGAGACAAAACGAGAGGTTGGGGGGAGACAAAACGAGAGGTTGGGGGGAGACAAAACGAGAGGTGTGGGAGAGCGGGGAAAAGATGGGGGGAGACAAAACGAGAGGTGTGGGAGAGCGGGGAAAAGATAGGGGAGAGCAGGGGAGAGACGGGGGGGAGACGGGGGGAGAGCAGAGGGGAGACGGGAGGAGAGCAGGGGAGAGACGGGAGGAAAGCAGGGGAGAGACGGGGGAAAGCAGGGGAGAGACGGGGGGAAAGCAGGGGAGAGACGGGGGGAAAGCAGGGGAGAGACGGGGGGAAAGCAGGGGAGAGACGGGGGGAAAGCAGGGGAGAGACGGGGGGAAAGCAGGGGAGAGACGGGGGGAAAGCAGGGGAGAGATGGGGGGAAAGCAGGGGAGAGATGGGGGGAAAGCAGGGGAGAGATGGGGGGAAGAGAAGAGAGCAAAAATAGGAAATAAAAAATAATGAAAATAAGAAAACTGATTCTACAAATTAGAAAATTGCGTGTGTGAATGTATATAAAGAAACAACACTGTACATTTAAAATAACCCCATGCCTATAACATCGAGATAAAAACTTTTTCCAGCATGATATTTTTATGCACACATCTCTATCTATTTATAGACAGACATGCAGACAATGGAAATAAACTACATGTCTTTCAACAGATATCTTCTCCTTACACAAACTATATACATGTATGTGTGTGTGTGAGCGCAAGTGCTCACATTTGTATATGTGTACCTGCAGAAACCAATGTCTGTGTTCATACGTAAACATTTAGGCTGGATTGTATGGAAATACTAGTCTGTTTACTCAAATACTTTCAAGCATATCATTCAAGTGAATAAAGATTATAGAGATTTGTCTACATACTTATCCAATATGCAGAAAACAATTAGCAAAAGTGCACAACAAACAAAATACAGTTCACTTTACTATTCTGCCCACATACACATAATGTACGCACATCAGTACACAGAGACAAAAATCAAGAGATAATTAGCCGATTTGAATAAGCAAAATAAGAGCTTGAGTGTAGACAAAATGAATATAAACAACCACCCACGCACACATCCCGTCTATTTACAGGGGCATACATAAATACATAGAAAATAGTAATGAATTTGTATAAATAGACATAGATGATTAAATATGAACTTGAAATATAAATATACATATGAACATAGAAAGTTGATACACCTGGATATATCCATAGTCACAAACTCTCTCTCTCTATATATATATATATATATATTTCAGACATACATTTGTGTGAGTACATGTATAATCATAGGCACATACAAGCACATGTAAAGTTTATAGCATGAAATATGCAATATTTTAAAACTGCACTACTGATGGCATTGAGCACTTTTTTGAACAATGAACCATTGAAAAAATATTTGCACATTTTATAAATATATATATATATATATATATATATATGTGCACATACACAAGCATATCCACATACTTACAGTATAACATTACCTACACAGACAAGTTACAAAATATACATTCTAAAATAATAGTAATGATGATCCATTTCAGTAACTTCATATACAAGGGAGATAAAGGTAGGTACTGGCGGAGGTTGTTATAAGATTTGCCTACAATTTACTAATCAGGACTCCAATCAGTCACTCAGTATAAGAGAGGGACAGGAAGAACCTAGCTCTTAATACAACCAAATCATGAATGCTAGCAGCCAGCCCTCTATTAAAATAAGAAAGTAGACATCCTGCTATTGCCATTATCAGTGCTGTCATCATTATTCTCCAATCTTGAAACAGTATCCTATTGAATATGATATGGAGAGAGGCAGGAATCAGATCCAACACTACAAAGTAAAGAAAGTACAGAGGAAGATCAAATACCTTTTACATCTTTCATTTGCTTATTTTTCTTTTCCTAGATTATTATTGAATGAAAAAGGAGGAATAGGGTTCTTCTCTTGGTTTCAACTTCAAACTATTCTCGAAGTGTATGTGTGTTTGTGTGTGTGTGTGTATATATATATATATATATATATATATATATATATATTTATATATAATGACAGTGCAAGCTAAACAGATGAAATTGCATATAGCTAGAAATATGTGCTATCAAATTATGAATTTTATTGGTTATCAAGAGTTACATGCACTAATTTCCGTTTAAATCTATATAGATTTTATACACAAAAATACATTCTCCTGCATGCACATACTTCAATCCGAATCTGTGCAAGTGGATTTTGTACACATACACACACACAATCATACACATGACAGATTCAGACACAAGTATATTCAAAGAAAAAAAAAAAAAAAAAAGAACACACACACACATAATCACATGAATGTGTATCATTCTGCTTGTAATGGTGGCAGTGAGTTCTTCATTCTTTTTCAATCTTCTCTACACACTAAACTCAGTGTCTCCGTATGCATAACATATATTTACATTTTTCTTGTTTCTAGCTTTTCTTTTTCATTCTTATCTAAGTATCATTGGTAAGTGCTATTGTGTTGCATAGAAAAGAAGTAGAATCATGTGATCATTTTTTCCTTTGACTTAGCATTGAGATTCCAGTCATCATTAATGAGTATATATATATATATATATATATATATATATATATATATATGAAAACAAAGAATAAAAATTACAGGTTTCATTGAAAAAAAATGCTTTCACTCACTCATCAAACCATCTCTGCCTTTTGTATTTTCAATAAAACATGGAGAGGAAGTATAGAAAATAGGGGTTCTCAACTTATATACACGTATACATAATTGTGTGAGTATATGTATATATATTTATATATATATACATACACATACAAAATATGTAAAATATACATAGAGAAATATCTTTAAAAAAAATCTTTTTAAAACTGAGAAGCAGAAATTCTCGAGGAAGTAGTGCTTTCTCCTCTTGTTATTTCCTTTGTGACAAGGGACAGAGCTGCAAGCAAAGTTTTATTCCAACATCCAAATTGGTTCAATGCTTTATACACAGGAAAATGAAAAGTTTTATGAATCTTACTATAATTCACTAAATGTCCGTATGTCTGTGATCACAAAACTCGAAAACAGCCAGAACTATGACCACCAAATTTTATGTGGTTATTATTGGGACCACAGAACAGGTTTTCAGCAAGTTATTTTTGAAAATTTCTATCTGAAATAAAATTTTTAGTGGGGGTTCAATTTACAATGAAAATCTATTCTAAGTTGTGTCTGGCAGCATTCATGCTTACCAATAAATTTACTATGACTTCATTTCATTGTATGTTTGTATTAGCATAACTCAAGGGCACCAAGAACTTAGTACAGCAAATATTTTGTTGTTACAAATAGGACCTCAAAGGATGTTTTTGCATATTTCCGCATATATTTTGCATATTTTCATGATAGGGAATTGTGGCGAATCCTGGGGAAGGTTTATGTCCAACGACAGACGTTAAAAGACTGATGATGATGATGATGATGATGATGATGATGATGATGATAAAAATGAAGGTGCCTCTAACAAGCAATTGCAGTTTCTTATTAGGGCCAATAAATCCATTATTGGCCTTCTGGAAGAACTTGCTAGAAACCCGCCACAGGACAGATATTTCAGCTAGTTTCTCTAAGACTGTCACCAAATGAAGAGAATTGAAAGGCAAAAACAATTTTCATTTCCTCATAAGAGAATTAAACTAAAAGCATCTGATAAGGGATTGCAAACCCTTCATCTGAAACTATTACCATTCTTTTAATATTTCATTCACTTGGGGCACAGAAATGCAAATACAATGTTTTTGAGATGCCTAAAAAAATAAAAATTAATTGCCACAAAAAAAGAAAAAAAAGAGAGAATATACTGAACACTCCCCCCAAAATAAAAGTAAAGCAGGGTAGGAGCAAAAAAAAAAAAAAAAAAAAAAAAAAAAAAAAAGACAACGTTGGATAATTCAGTTGTAAAGAAAAAACAGAAAATGTGACAGATTACTTTTTCCTCATACGGTACAGTTTATTGAAAAAATATGCTAAATCTTCCATTCACCTTACTGATTACAAGCACGATGACTGAGCAAATTATGGAAAAAATGAAACAATGATCCCAGTATTGGAGCCAGATATATCTAAGCAAGGATTTGACTCTTCCTTTCCATTGCTCACTAACTTCACAGCAATTCAGTCTCATTTCTTAGCATTGGTCATTTTCAGCACTAACATACTACCTATATCCAGGGGTGAAAAATTTATTATCAAGCATCAAATGTAGCAATTTTTTTTACCTAAAAATGTTTGAATAAGTTTTACTACTAAGAGAGTTTGTTATGGATTGAAAATCTGGAAGGAAGGGATCGTCAGTGGACAAGAATTCGGGCTAGCATAACTGACAGATTAGGAATGAATGTGTACATATATATATATATATATATGTATATATATAAAGATATATATATATATATGTATTATATATATATATATATATATATATATATATATATATATATATATATATATATATATATATATATACACACATCTTGTACACACACATTCACTTACTGATCATCATCAGTTCTCTTTATTTACCATTACTGCTTTGCCTTTTTCTCTACCCTACTCACCTGAAAGCGCTGACCCATCCCAGCCCCAGGGTACGATTCGAGCAGTGTACACTTAAAATGTTCCCAACACTTAAGTGCAAATGACAGTGTCAAGTGTAGCTATCACGAGAAAATAACACCAGCTGTCTAAAGCCAGCAAACATGCTAGTCTTCCTTAACGTCTTCTCCCCCTTCCATTTCGTTCGATACATCAATACGCAGGTCTTTTGATGAAAGAGTGGAAATATAAACAGTCCGAAGCAATGGATATTGACATAAGGTTCACCCCGCTGCCCACCCTCGTGTACCACTAACCTGCTTAGGCAATATCTTCTCGCCCTCTGCACCCAGATGACCTCCCTCACACACCGAACCTCAGATCGGGGGAAGAACCAATGCAAAGTCGTATTTGATATATTTACCTATCCGCCGCCTGGCCAAACGATCTTCAACTGGAGCGTTGAGCCAAAGAAAAACAGCAATATTGCCATTCCATCATTTATAATAGAGACAGATGCAATCTACTCTCACCTGCAGCCACATGATTAGATATATGCCTCCAATCTCTCACACTCTCTCTGATACACACACACACACATTTTGGACCCTGTCAAGGTTGACTATGTGGCTAACAGCTCTATTTTTTTTGCTGCTACTGGCTTGGCAGGTAAGGTAGTAAGAGGCTCAAGTATTTACTCACCCACTCTCTTCTCTGTCAATCATCATGGCATGTCAATGACGAGATGTTTTGTCAAGATATTTAGTGACAAGATTGAAAGAAACAGATTCATTCCTTTCCTAAGAGCATTAGCACCGAATGAGCAGTCTTTTTAAATTTTACATGCAAACGTGCACTATTGAGCCAAAACATCATCACCAGTTACATGTGGCAAAGATGACAGTGATTGTCTCATAACCATAGTATATGTCATGGTCAGTGGTTTAAAAACTAATAAGCTTGCCTCAAGTACACCATTTGGATGAGTTGAATGATGAACTCATGGGTAAGAAGAAAGATTTGAGTGATTTTAATAAAGGCCAAATCATTATGGACAGAAGACAAGCTCAGAGCATTTTTGAAACAGCATGGCTTATAGGGTGCTCATATGAATATTGTCAGCTAATTTCTGCATTCATTTTGCAATACTGTCTTTGGGAAAGGTATGAATAAGAATAAATGATGCAACTGTAACTGAAAGAAATTGATAATTTAAAAAAAATTCACAAACAGAAATTATGTTGATTAGTTCAGTATTTTGACAAAAAGATTTTTATCCCTGAAATCTTCTTGAAAAATTGTAAGAATAGAATTTCATTTTTGATCCTATATTTATATGTTTGTATTTTTGTGAATTATTTATCAGAATTGCTCGGAAACAGCAATTCTGATGGAAGTAACATTACTTTACCAGCTGAATATAGTCAGCATATTTCCAAAGTATTTGCTACTAAGTATCGTGAATTCAGATTTTAGATATTCAGAAACCCGGGCAAAGCCAGGTACTTCTGATAGTAATAATAATATTAAGTGTGATATTTGCGGGTATATATATAGATTGAGGGTGTCAAGAACATGAAATTAAAATAGAAGTAGAAATTTATATGCCAACAAAGCAAAAAGAAGTGAGCTTCATTTTTTTTTTTCAAAGCTCTGGGTAAGAGGTTAAAGAAATGATTTGATGTGAGTGTATTTATCAAGCAATCCCAGATTAAAAGATGACTGATCTCACAAATGATTCATTACTTGTTACCCCTACACCTAACTGGAGAAAAATGAAAAGATTCCACCCTGAACTCACAACCTATCTACCCAGCTGCCACCCTGAACTCACAAATTATCTACCCAGCTGCCACCCTGTTCCTAATTAGCTTATATACCTCATAACCAAAGTGGATCTGAATGTTTTCATGCAATGATGAAATCTTGCTACTCCACTTTTCTGGTTGTAGTCCACCATTTCTGACACAATGGAATTGAATCCAGTTTCCTTGGTTGTGGTCAGTAATATAGGTGGAGCTGACATATTTATTTTCCAATGTGCCATTCTGATCAACCAAAGTTTTTATTGATGATTGTGTTCCAAGCAAAAAGTTGGACACAATTCAAAAAGCCAAGACGAATACAATCTGAGTACGTGTACAGATTCTTGTCCACAGAATTTTATGAGGAGTTTTCTCATGGTTTTCTTTTCCTTCTATTTTTAACTGGCCTTCGATTTTTGTTTCCCTTTCTCTTTATTGTGAATCCTTCTCCGAGCGATTTTTTTTTTCTATATCAATTTCATTTAACCCTGATTTGCTCTTTGTACCCAAGATATACTTTCACTGTTTGTATCTTTTTTATTTACCATTTTCCAAGTTTCTGATTCCCTTTACTTTTTCATTCCTTTCAAGCCGATTCTATTTTCCTAGATTTTATCCAATTTTCTTTTTCATTCATTCATTCATTTTTGTTATTTCCCTTTTTCATTTCTCATTTATTTATTTCAGCCTTCACTTCTCATTCATCAAACAGTCTCTGTTCCTATTAAAGGAATTGTAGAAAAACAAAATTACAATAAAGAGAAAAACAGAAAGAATGAGAGGGGGGAAAAAAACAAAGAATCAAATAACTAAACAAATTCTCTGAACTATTTTCAATCTGGATTGAAGCTAAAAAGCTCTTGTCTTTCAGTTTCATTCAATGAATGTTTATGATTCTTGGCAAAAAAACAAATAAGAGGTCTAAACCCATCTTTGGCAAACCACACCAATAGAATTGCTAACATGTAACAAAACCAAATTACTTTATCCTTAGATATTTAAATTGCAGACTTGGAGATAGACACAAAATAAGGAACTGTTACTCTATGATAAATTCAAAAGCTGGCATGGATGGAATCTATTCTAAAATTATTGAATGTTTTTGTTTTTAGACACAATTTTCAATTGATTATAAAAAAATTTCAAATTATTGAAGTAATGTATATATTTTTTTTTAGATGTGGGAGTGATATCTTGGCATGTAAAATATTGTAATATAAAATGAAATGACTTACGCCTGTCTATCACCCCTTGATAGTCATGTGGGACTGGAAAGAGGTTGAGCTGCAGTGTATAGAGTGACTGACTGAAAAGGCTCGGGTACTACTTTCTTAAATTTGAGTCCTGATGAGATGCCTTAGGAGGTTTTGTACAAGCACAGAGGATTACCATCATTGTTTTCTGTTGGTTGAGACTCACTTATTCATTTCTATTACAGTGTATTCCACTTCTGTATCACGGATAAGGTGAGCAAAGCTTTTGTTTCTCTCATCCATTTAGGGACAAGTTCACATAATTCAAAGATATACATGGACAATATATATAGCATGTAGCTGACTATGTGTACAGACCTACAGAACTGATAAAAGCTTCAAGATGTAAAGACATATATCAAAAGCTCAATGATGAACACAGATATTTTATTATAATGAATTATTTCTTCATTTTACTTTCTCTTTTCTAAAGTCTGCTTCTTCCTAGTTTAAGCTGTAATAAAGTCCTTTTTTCCCCCCATGATGAAGCTGGAAAGTACATTTTATGAGCATTTAACAACCATGAACACGCCCAGCAGAGCAGAAGATGAAGCATCAGGCCGCTGTTAATTGAGTTGCAGATAGGGCTCAGGAATGAAGCTGTAGATACTTCAAATCTAGGGAGAAGTGGCAAGGGAAGAGAAATTTCTACTCATATAAATCCACTTCACAAAAGACAGAAAGTGTGCGTATATATAAATATATGTACATATATACATAAAAATACATACAGACACACACAAATTCCGTACCAATTGTATCGCACCCATAATTCTAAAGATTTGTTAGATTAATTTTCTGGGATAAACCATACCAATCAATAAGATCCACAATTCTATCATTACTTCTCATCATTTTCCCTAACACTTTTTTGATTCATAGAAATGCTATCTACATAGAATTTGAGTAATTTTTTTCCCTTTACATTTTAATAGTATCATCTGTTCATAAACCAATATTACACAAACAATATGTACATAGACTCCACAGTCCAATTCATAAAACCTTTCAACCATCTCTTGGATCATTACAAACCTGTTTCAGTCTTGAATACCATTATTGATACTTGCATCTCATACCCTAAGTGAAATATGCAAGCAAAACAAAGGAAAAAGCTCATGAAATTGATAAAAGACAACAATATGAAAATGAATTTGATAAGAATGGGAATTCCAAGCATCCTCTTGTAATTTTGTCTGGATTAAAAGAGGTGCTAAATGATCTGCTAAAGGAATATCATTGATTTACCAATATATAAATTCTTTCACTTATGAATATAGATACATCAAATGTTATACTGTGACTCAGGCAGCAAACTTATAGATTCATCTTCATATACAGTATGGTTGACAATGAACTCTCAATGAGAAATCATAAGTAACCTCAGGAAATATTGCTCTATTTTCATGAATTCTTCTAGTTGAGGTTGGTGAAGGAGGAGGTGCACCACACCAAGCGACAAACTTTGGATTAACTGGAGGATCGCAAACGACATGTTATGGCCAAAATACTACCAGACTTTCTACAAAGGTCTATCAAGGCCAGACTGAAGCTCTTACTGAAGTTGGTGTTTACGTTCTATTCTATTATAGCTGATAAATTCTACCACTGCTTAGTCAGGACAAAAGCTGATTTGATTACAATAAACCAATAAATAATTAAGTTATTACAATTTCTTATAGGAAGTTTCTTTTTATCCAACCTGTATATATACACACACACACACACGCACACACAAAAAGTAAATGTGTGTGTGAGCTTGTATATATATATTTACATCGACATAATCGTAAATGCATCATCCATAATAGTGTATCTATCTATATATATATATATATATATATATATACATGCACACACACAAAGGAATGTGCATGTGTGTGTGTGTGCATACGTGTGTATTCACACATACATATCCATAAGATGCATATTAGTAAAAAAGAAGAGTTGAATATATACTGAAGACATCTAGCCAAATAATCTCTTTCAATTGACAATAGAGTGGAGCAGTACAAGAAAATTGTTCCCGTGGAAAAATCTGACTGTGTAATCATACCAGGACACCGCATTATTTTAAACAAGGAACAAAATGGACAGAACAAGCACCTAGGGGTTAACAATTTTGGTAACAAGAACTATAAACTCATTTAGACCTCAGTTTTTCAAAGGTTAAAAAGCAAAGACATAATGGATGGATTCAAGTTTCTTCATTGTCTAAGAAACCCTCGGAAGTCGTGTATCATTCTGATAGTTATGAGATATGGATTTCATTTATGACAAATATAATGATCATCATATATTTAAGATATCCACAAAATTTAAATCCCACCTATATGCACTCCCAGCCTGAATAAGTTAAGGGAAGCAAAATGAGCGCAAGAACAGTGAGCAAAGGAAATTATAAGATAGATTTTATGAGATCTAATGAAATCCTGGTGGAAGTTTTAGACAACAGATGATAGCCAATAATCTGTATCAAAAGACGGCTTTTAATTAGATTTGTTCACAATAAACTGGATTTAATGAGCTATTGGTCTGATTGGTGCATCATGAGGGTTGGCAGCTGAATGTTCTTTGAGAGTCGGCAGGTAGAGATAGGTGTTGGAAGAAGTGGTAAGGAGAGAGAACAGAACGCAAGAGAGATGAAAGAGGCCTAAGTACAAATTTATTTAGTAACATTAATGCCCATGTGGCAAGAGGGAGATTTGGTAGGTAATTGTTTGCCAATAGAAATAGTGAGCAGATAAGAGAAAGATGGATAGAGAAGAGAAAGGTAGAGACAGCAAACAGAGACAATAGGAAATTGGGTAGAGAGAAAGATAAAGAGAGAGAAGGAAAGTTTGAGGTCAAAGAGAAAAGAGAATAGAATTCTAGACTAGGTGAGTTAATAAAGAAAAAAAATCACAAAATATCAATTTTCAGACCCGATGCTCCTTACTAGAAAGTAAAAGGCAATGGGTACCTCTCTTAGATGACTGAATGCAGCACATAACTGTGCATAGTTGAAGAATGTTAGCTTATATACTGTTATAAAAATAACAAAGATTAAGACACTAGTTCAAATAATCAATAGTTTTCTTCCGAAAACAACCATTAACTCCTAAAACTGTTATTGGTTTAATTTTTTGCCATCTACATTAAACAAATGAGTGCTTGTTTTTGGCATTGTATTAGAAATCAGAAAAGCCTAAACCAAGAAACTTTTCACATGAAGAAAAATTAAACAATACTCACAAAATTGAAAGAAAAACTAATGTGGTAGCAAATGTCAATAAATGTCTGGAAGGTAAGGGAATTTAAAGTGTCCTCTTACAATTTTGTCAAGTTCAAAAGAGTAACTGGATTATCAATTATCAGGATATTCATTGAGTATTGTTTATTGTTCAAGAGACTATGACGGTACCAGATAATCATGGACATGAATTTTAAAAAAATGTTTCTACATTTTTTGTCAGCATATGAAAATCAAATTCTCGCACGTTTTTTTATATTTTTACTTAGAGCTCAGAATTAGTAAGCACTTAGACGGCACATACCTCAGCCAATGCTATACACTAAAAACTCAATGAAAAACAGTTCATAATAGCTACGATGCAGGAGAGGTAACTGTAAGTTGTGACTTCTATATTTCAGACTATGGTGGTAATATATGAAAAAATATCTCTCAACAGAAGAGAAATTCCTGAATATGCCATAAAAATTTAGCCCATGGCCAAACCATCTACAAAATGTCATTTAATTTCGTTGAGAACCTTCAAAGATATTGTGTAGACAAACCAACATGTGTGGATACATACTTCTTCCAGCTTTGTTGGCAAGGTAAAAGATATAATAATTTGGTCTAAAGCAAAAGCCATGAAAAACGATATTTTCTCTATAGGATTAATTGACTTATTGGCTCCTGCCAAGGTTGAAAATGGATATAACAGCTTTTTACTGTTACTACTATCTGGGTAGGTAAATTAGTTATGGAGAAATGGTTTGCATAAGTCCTCAATCACTGATTCTTTTTTATCAACCATAGTGGCATACCAGCAACTAGACATTTCAGTTAAAATATCTGGTAATAAGGTAATTCTTCGAGACATTCCTACTTTTTCCAAAGACTTCAATGTGAAATGAACATAAGTAGCAGCAGCCAAAATTTAACCTCAGTTTGCTGATTCCATTTTGTGTGTTGATAACTGTTATGCTCCCATTCATCAAGAACTCAACTGAATTTTTACAATTTCCTTTTGGAAAATCTCAAGTTATTTTCAGTCAATCTAAGAGTTAACAATCATTAATAGGTCTGCTTAGTCACTCAACAGTATCATCATAAGACCAACGTCTTTTGGCAGCATGCCTTGTTGGGGATAATCAATTTAAAAAATTGGAAAAAAGGGTGATTAATGAATAAGTTTCTTCTCTCCTCTTGTTTGGGCAGTGATCAAAGGTTGAATTAAAAAAACAAAAAACAAGCAGGCACAAAAACAGATTTATATACCATGGACTTCCATTGTAAATTGAACCCCTCCCCCAATAAAAGTCTATTCTGGGAGGAATTTAAAGAAAAAAAACAAAGTGTTTTCTCTAAAAATAATGAGTAAATATTTAAATTTTCAGCCCATCAGCCCCATTGGGATAGCCTGAACACTTCATACATACATACATAGTAGCCACCCAGCCAGATGAACCAACTTAAAAACTGGAGAAACCCACGTGGACAGTTTTGGTTGACCATTTCTAATTAAGATGAGATAACAGTATTCCCAAAATAACCCGTCAATATGTCTGTTCTGTACATATATAGTTTATATTGTTGATTATCTCTCAATTTTCTTCTTCCTCTTGAAGCTTATTTTACTTACTTTTTCTAACTTTGGCAATGCCTTCTAAGTGAAATCAAAATCAGTGATAGTGTAAAAGGTCAAAAACAGCCAAGGGAAGATTGAAGCATTAAGAAACCTCCTGACCATGATCAGTGATGGCTGAGTGGTGAGCTAGAAGATTCTTATTGAATAGCATTTGACAGAGTAGGTATGGTAAATTTGTTTATCAGTCAATACTTTTGAACCAGTATTTTGGAACGAAGCCAGGATATGTTGGCAGACAAAGGGGAGAATATACATCTGAGCAAAGATGAACTCGTGGTAATGATCATCAAAGAAATACTTAAAGGTTATGAACAGGTGATGTTGTTGCACAGTGACAGTTAAGCCTCATTTCTACAAGTGCTACTTTTCAGGATTAGGCTTTTAGGTGTTTGAATATCAGCATCTCCCCTAAGAGTGAAAGAAACTGGCCCAACAATTTATAAAGGAATTTTCCTCAAGCCAGACAAAAGGAGAGCCAAAAAGAGAGAAAATATAAAAGAAAAAACAGAAACAACCCCTAAAACAAGTAAAAAAGCTTTTTTGTTTATTGATTAAGGATGGTGATGGTTTTTACAGCATGTGACATTGCAGCATCTGTGGTTGACAAGAGTACATTAGCAATGAGAAGCAGTACCGGGCAGTTTGATTAGATAACTATTTGAGCAGCACTTTCAAAGAGTTCGGAGAGGGTGTGCTAACAGGAAGGTGGTGGGGGGCGCAAAGTAGAAATTGGGCGGGATAATGAAATTGCTTAAAAGAATAGGATTATGAATTGTTGTCAGATTAATTGGAAAGACAGGAAGAAGAAAAGTGGACAGTTATGGGGTGGGAAGATGTAGGTAATATTGAAAGTAGATGAGGAAACAAAGATGAGAAGAGATATTCTGTAACACAGACACAATACATGCCAAAATCTTTACACACACATATATATATATATATATATATATATATATATATATGGGCCTTTGTATTACTGGCAGCTGTTTATAGCTCAATGGTAAGAGCACTGCTGCATTGAAGTGACTACCCTATCAGTTGCAGGTTCGATTCCTACAGCAGCCCCATTTTTTTTAAATGTTTGTTCTATTTACGTTGTATAGGCCAAATGATACATTCACCTTATAGTAATGGGAGATCATTTCAAATAGTGTTTCAATATAATGCAATTTATAATCATATATATATATATATATATATATATCATCATCAGACATAGAGACTTGATTCACATATCAGTCATGCAAGCCAATATTAGCGAGATCATTTTTCATTGGATGTTCCATGAATCTAGCAATGTACCAAAGTTGGTCTATTCCAACTAATGCCAGGGTGTGAGCATACACAAACAAATGGAGAGATATTTATAACACTTGGTATTTCCAAATATACAAAAGTGACAACTGCAAAAGAAGTTGGTTTAGTGCCAGTCATCTAAAGAGCATTTCATTAAACGGAATTAATTGGGATATGAACACAGAATTTTGGTACCATGAACAAACCTCCAATTCATTGGGCCCAGCATTTGAGAGAGAGAGAAAGTGACAAACGCAAATAGTGAGAAAGAAAGGGTGACAGGCAGAGAGAGAGAGAGAGAGACAGACAAAGAGTGACAGATGCAGAGAAAGAGTGACAGGCGCATACACAAAGTGAGATAGTAACAGATGCAAAGAGAGAAATTGACGAACGCAAAGAGAGAGGAGAGAGAGAAAGAATGATAAAGGGAGAGATAAGAGAAGGAGTGACAACTGCAAAGAGAGATGAGAAAAGGAGTGACATGTGCATCAAGAGATCATAGAAGGAGTGACAGGTGCAAAGAGAGATAAAACAAAAAGTGACAGATGCAAGAAGAGAAGAGAGAGTGACAGACGCAAAGAGAGAGAAAAAGTGACAGGTGCAAAGAGGAAAAAGTGCATGGTGAAAGAGGGAAAGTGACAGGCACATAGAAAGAAAGAGAGGAAGAGTGACAGTGACAGGCACATAGAAAGAGAAAGAGTGACAGGCACATAGAAAGAGAAAGAGTGACAGGCACATAGAAAGAGAAAGAGTGACAGGCACATAGAAAGAGAAAGAGAGACAGGCACATAGAAAGAGAAAGAGAGACAGGCACATAGAAAGAGAAAGAGAGACAGGCACATAGAAAGAGAAAGAGAGACAGGCACATAGAAAGAGAAAGAGAGACAGGCACATAGAAAGAGAAAGAGAGACAGGCACATAGAAAGAGAAAGAGTGACAGGCACATAGAAAGAGAAAGAGTGACAGGCACATAGAAAGAGAAAGAGTGACAGGCACATAAAAAGAGAAAGAGTGACAGTGACAGTAACATAGAAAGAGAGAGAGAAAGAGTGACAGGCACATAGAAACAGAGAGAGAAAGACTGACAGGCACATAGAAAGAGAGAGATAGAGATGCACAAACAAAGAGAGAGAGAAAGAGTGATATGCACAGAGAAAGAGAAAGAGTGATATGCACAGAGAAAGAGAGAGAAAAAGTGATATGCACAGAGGAAGAGAGAGAGAAAGAGTGACAGGCGCAGAGAAAGAGAGAGGAAAAGAATGACACGCACAGGGAAAGAGAGAGGAAAAGAGTGACATCGCAGAGAAAGAGAGAGAAATAGTGATAGGGGTAGAGTAAGCGACAGGTGCAGAGATATAGAGAGAAAAAGTGACAGACACAAAGAGAGAGAGGAAGTCAAAGACACAAAGAGAGAGAGGAAGTCAAAGACACAAAGAGAGAGAGGAAGTCAAAGACACAAAGAGAGAGAGGAAGTCAAAGACACAAAGAGAGAGAGAAAGTCAAAGACACAAAGAGAGAGAGAAAGTCAAAGACACAAAGAGAGAGAGAGAGAGAGAGAAAGTCAAAGATACAAAGAGAGAGAGAGAGAAAGTCAAAGACACAAAGAGAGAGAGAGAGAAAGTCAAAGACACAAAGAGAGAGAGAGATAAAGTCAAAGACACAAAGAGAGAGAGAGATAAAGTCAAAGACACTAAGAGAGAGAGAGAGAGAGAGAAAGTCAAAGACACAAAGAGAGAGAGAGAGAGAGAGAAAGCCAGAGACATAAAGAGAGAGAGAGAGAGAAAGCCAGAGACATAAAGAGAGAGAGAGAAAGAAAGCCAGAGACATAAAGAGAGAGAGAGAAAGCCAGAGACAGTGACAGACACAAAGAGTGAGCAAGAGAGAGACAGTGACGGACACAAAGAGTGAGCAAGAGAGAGACAGTGACGGACACAAAGAGTGAGCAAGAGAGAGACAGTGACGGACACAAAGAGTGAGCAAGAGAGAGACAGTGACAGACACAAAGAGTGAGCAAGAGAGAGACAGTGACAGACACAAAGAGTGAGCAAGAGAGAGACAGTGACAGACACAAAGAGTGAGCAAGAGAGAGACAGTGACAGACACAAAGAGTGAGCAAGAGAGAGACAGTGACGGACACAAAGAGTGAGCAAGAGAGAGACAGTGACGGACCCAAGGGGAGAGAGCCACAGTGACAACCATAGAGAAAGAGAGAGAGAAAGTGATAACCACAAACAGAGAGAGAGAGAGAAAGTGACAACCACAAAAACAGAGAAAGTGACAACTACAGAGATGGAAAGAAAATGAAAGCTACAAAGATAGTTGGAGAGAGTGAAATTGACTAATACGAAGAGGGATTCAGAGAGAGAGTGAGAGAGAGAGAGACAAATACAGAGACAAAAAGGGAGAGAAAATGATAGCTATACATACAGAGAGTAAGTGTGACAGATACAAAGAGACAGTGAAAGTGACAGATACAAAGACAGTATTAGAGGGGTGAGAATGAGATAGAAAAAAAAAGTAATGAAAAAGGAGAAGTTTAAAAACAGACTGAAATACAGAAATTGTATTCTTGGTGCCTTCTGGCTGCTTTGTAAAATCTGCCAAAGGCTTATAAAGCTGGCGTGGTTGGTGTGTCATATATAAAACACATCAAATGAAGATAGGGAGGTAACGAGGGAGAGGTGTAGAAGTTAGATGGCACTGCACTGTGGATGAATCAACCAATTCCACAGAGTACACAGCCGATTTGGATCAAAAGCAAGTTCAGCATATGAGGATGATGATGATAATGTTGATAATGATATTTCCAATTACTAAGATAACACTAGCAATGCCACTGGAGGAAAATATTAAAGAAAGAACAATGAGAATGAATATTTCCTAATCTACTTGACATAATAAAAATGGTAATGATTACGCTCATAATAAAAAAAATGAAAAAAAAAAAGTAATGATATCATTCATGGGAGTATTATTCCCCTTTCAGCTTACTACTACTTGAAATAATAACAGTAATGATATCAATAAACAAAGATAATAGTAGTCATAAGAATTATATTAATCTATCAGATTAATACAACAGAGAATAACAACAACAAAGAAAGGATGAATAAATAATGATTGCTGAAAGTATGATATTGTTGTAACTATAGATCAGGTAGATGATAACCGAGCAATGAAAATAATTTTTTACAAGTGAGATTACAAATACAGTTTTGAAAAAAAAAAATTCTTGATGATTTAGATGAGGAGTCGGCAAACTTCAGTCCACTGGCCATATCCGGCCAGGCTACTTCATTGAATACTTGATTTCATTTACAAACCAGAGAATTTAAAGCACAATTTGACAGCAAGCGGAGAGGGAATTACTGTTATCTTACATGGGGAAATTTTTTTTTTTCAGTGTTCCAGACCCCCAAAATAACCTTTTTTCTATGTCTGCCAATTCCATGCTGTGCATAACACACGAGCTTTCTTTAGCTGTTCTGATACCTTGGGATGCATATTGCAAAGGGATGCACAAAATAAATCAAGATATAGCATAGATGCTCGCAAATGCAGCTCAAAGGTATGGTGGCTTGGGGTCTCTCATAAAAGGGAAGTGGCATAAAGCTTTCCATAAAAATGGGGAGGGGTATCTGCATACACTAAAATAATACTTCCAAATGCAAGTAAGATCATGTCTTTGATCATAAACAAAAACAATTGTTTGTTTGTTTTTTCACCCTCATTCCCTCATCCATTTCTTCTGATGTATTTTTCTTAAGAGTGTGTGTGTGTGTGTGCATTTGCTTGTATGTGTGTGTACGTGTGGAGGGTAAAGGAATTGTTTTGAACCAAACTCCTAAAAATAAATGAATCAAATTTAAAAAAAAAAAAAAATCTTCATCGGCAAAGAAGATCCACACAAAAAAAACAAAAAGTCTGCTAACAAAAAAGTTTTTTCTTTTTTTTTTAAAAAAATATGAGGAAAGCAGACAGAAATTTATCTAAGTACCAGCATCAAAGCACACAGAAATAGATAATAGTGCACTTAAAAAATATCAGAAAGAGGTGGAGTGGGGAGGGGGTCGAGGCAGGGGTTTAAAACCCCATCCCCACCTCAGAAGGAAACCCAACTGTCAAAATATGAATCTCATTGCTTTTTTTTCTTCCAGTGTTATTGTAGCTCCACAACTGTCTTTCTCTTATCTTTATCTTTTCCATTTTTTTGTAGTTTTTAAATGAAGTTCACCATTAAGCCGAACAGTCTATATTTCAGTTCACACTACTATACTAAACAGATGAGCTTCACTAAATACCCCTAATTCCATTTTGGAAAATTAACAATGAGCACCTATATGACTAAAGATGATCGTGAACCATAGCTGTAGTATATCCAATCGTTAACATATCTACCAAGTCTCAAGCTTGATCTCTTCATACAAGTAGAGCTCATTAACAGATATAAGCTCTTACTCAATCACAAATCAGATCAATGAAGCTAAGGGTAGCATCTACCTGGCTGTGATCACCCATTACAGCTATAAACCCACCTAAGGTCTTATAATTATGGAAATTTGCCATGGATCAATTTCCAACAGATATGTACTAATTCTGTCTTAGAGTAGATAGAATTGGCTAATGTTTAGTGGGAAGTAGCTGTTGACTTAATTCCATGAGAATCCTGTTCTAGAATTGATTATGATAATGTCAGTTTATAGACTATAAATGAGCCTGCATAAAACAGAGGTGCCCAAAGAATTTGTCCAAGTCCAAATTAAGCTGTCAAAAATGGTAGAAGTGATCACAACAGCAAGAACTCCATTTATTAAATCACTTGGAAGAGGATAATTCTAATTAGTAATCTTAAAACATTGCAACATTTTGGGTACAATACAAAAGTTTACACAAGAATAATGCAATCATGATATCAAGAGTTCCAGTTTATCATGCCAAAAAAGAGGATAAAAGCTGGGAAAAACTTTGAAAGGCCTTTAAAATATTCTAAAATAAGCATATTATCCAGTAGATAACAAATGAGAAGTCATAGATCTTTTCTTGTTTTCACAATACGACAATTTAATGATGTAGGGTAAATATGTCAACAGACACACACAAATATATATATATATATATATATATATATATATATATATATATATATATATATATATATATATATACATATATATTATTTAGAGAGAGAGAGAAAAAACTTATTAGGAAACATATTTCATCCAGCATCAGCATTAACCAAATGGCAAATTGAACAACCGAATGAATAAAGAAAATGAGTTCTTGGCATGATTCAAACCCTTGAGCACCAGGAAGAAGTCTTAATGCAACTCTGCTCAATCAACTGAGCTAGCAGAACCTTTGGTAAGCAGGAGTTTGAAATGGTGCACTTAAACCACCCATCTCTGCAGTCATAGGTATAATTCATCATCATCAGTTTCTTAACATCCGTCATTGAATGTAGGCCTTCCCCAGGACTCACCACACTTCTCTATCATAGGCATCGCAGAGCCAGTGCTTTCTAAATTTGTCAAACTTGTCTCTCTATCCAGTACTCTGTCAGCCTTGGTAGCACATATGATCACTGGGGATCCATGTCGTGATACCAGATGCCCATCAGTTGTCTGTCATTCTTGCAATGTTGCCAGCCCATTGCCATTTGAGTCTTTAATGGATTCTATGATGTCTCGGACTCCTGTCTTCTCCTTGATATATTATGCTGTCTTGTTGTCTCTCCATGTGATGGTGACCATGATTCTCCCATGTGCACATTGCATGCTTCTCAGTTTGCAAGTTGATTAAATTCTCGGTTTCAGTTCCATAAGCAACTATTGGGAGGTGATTCTTCCCTCGATTTCTCCTTCTTTTGAGGATCTCATCGAGATTCATTGTCCAAGGTAGATGTCTACTTTCTCAAGTTCGGTGTCCTCGGTCCTTATTCCCAATGTTATTGCTGCACATGTTCTTTGTCTCGCTGAAGTTGAAGTGTAGGCCAACTTTCTTGCTTTCTTCATTTAGTTCAACTATCATTAATGGGAGGTTGTGAAGGTTCTCTACAAAAAGGACAATGTTGTCTGCCAATCTGAGGTTGTTCAGATATTCACTGTCAATTTTGATTCCATTATTCTTTCAGTCAGGTCTTCTGGAGATTATCTCGAGGCAAGCTGTGAAGAGTTTGGGTAAGCTGGTATCATCTTGTCATGCCTTTTTGGAGTTAACAGGGTTCTGAGTCTCTATGTAGTCTGATGAAGGAGCTGCTGTGATTGTATAAATGTTGCAGCACTCTGAGGTATACTGGATCTATATCTTGTACAGTGATGACCTCCATGAACTTAGGGATTTCCAATGAGTCATAGCACTTTTTGAAGTCAATAAATGCTACCATGAGTGGTAGCTTGTATTTTGCTGCTTTTTCTTTCAGCTGATTTATTGAATGCAGGTTGTCTATGGTCGAGTAGCTTCTTCTAAAGCCAGTTTACTCCTACGGTTGGTTTTCATCTAGTGTTTTTGTTATTCGGTTGGAGATGATTTTTGTGAAAAGTTTGTATATGCATTCGAGTAGGCTTATAGGTCTATAGTTGAAGTCTTTTGGGTTTCCCTTTTAATATGAAAAGCATTATGATTGCAGTATTCCAATCATCTGGGACTTTACTTTGATTTAGGCACAACTTGAATAAGACAGTCAATTTTCTAGTGATGATCTTACCTACTTTTTTGAGTAGATCTATGATGATGTTGTCTGGTCCAGGGGCCTTTCTTTTCTTTCTTTCTTTCTTTCTTTGATGGCTTGTTTCATCTCCCACGGGGTTTTTTCTAGGAAACCCTCAACTTGATTGCTTGCATCTTGCATATCCTGTTGATTGTTTTGTAGTCCTTGTCTAGATGAATAGAGTTTTTGGTAAAATTCTTTGGCACATTCGACAATCTTGTGTCTGTCTGTTGTTAGGTCTCCAACTTCCTTGAGTATGCTGGTTATTTGCTTTCATCCTGAATTGAGGCCTTTGTTTATAGCTTTGAAGCCCCAACCTTTTTGAGAGGTTTCAATTACTGCTGTAGTGTATCTTCTGTCTTCTCTTTGTTTCTTTTTGATTATTTTATTCAGTTCAGTCTCTTCAATTTTCTCTCGTGTTGTTGTTGGTGGCTTGAGGTTTCTGCGTTTTTTCATGAGATTCCTGGTTTCATCTGAGATTTTATTGATGGTTTGTGTGCTCTTTGGTTTAAATATAATGGCAACTTCTATTATAGAGGCTGTCATTTTGTTGTTAGTCAGTTGACGTTCACATTGTTTTCTTGTAAAGTGAGAATTTCAAATCTGTTTATCAGTTCAAGCTTGAAGGATTGAGTGTGTTCTCTTGGTATATTTAGTGGTTTCAATGTGCTGAGGAACATTTTTCTGCATTCTTTGTAGGTATTTACTCGCATTTTACAACTTACCATTTTGTGGTCGCTTTCTACTTTAATTTGATTTAGGACTTGGATGTCCTTGATAGTATCGCTTTTGTCCATTAGGATGTAGTTTATTTTGTTCTTCATTTCGTGGTTATATATATATATATATATATATATATATATATATATATATATATATATGTGTGTGTGTGTGTGTGTGTGTTCAGGTTTTCATTTTGCAGACATGATAATTGTAGAGACGATTTATTTGGAAACACTTTGTCCAGTACCGGAATTAGCATATTATATATATATTTTGTTGGTGGCCTTGCGGAACACACTGTATTGCGAAGTGCTTTTGGTTTTTTGCAGGAGCACGGCAAGAAAAGTTACGGTGGCGATGGATTCACATTCATACGTGAAATTTATAGATGGTTCTACAGCATTTGGTAGTGTGACTAGGTTCTCTAATTTTAGGTGTTGGGGGCATATTAATAGAGCATCATCACTGTACCGGAAAACATCTCCATGAGGCGCAGATGCATTGAATCCGCAAACATCTATAGCTGGATAGTGAGTAAATGCTGCTCCTCCTCCTCCTCCAGAACAAAATAAGGTAATGCCATTACCATATGTTCCCACAACAATACATATATATATATATATATATATATATATATATACACACACATGTAAATTGGACATGCTACATCTCATACTGAGGAATATATATATATATATATATATATGTACACATACATAAGGATAATATTGATATCAATTATGTATATATGAATATAAGCAATATATTCTCTTTTGCATTCATAATGTGTCTAATGTTTTCCACTCTCTGAAAAGTAGCATCTGCAGAGCAAAATTAATTATAAACCAAAGAACAAAAACCGATAACAATTGAGCTTAACTACAGAAACAACGACCCAATCATATAAATATCCTGAAATCCAGTCTAAGTATTACTGAGACTGGCTGATCTCTATTTTGTTTCAAGAACATTTTGAAAAAACAGTAGATTAAACACAGTAAAACAATCAGAGATAAAAGCTATAAAGTAAGAGAAAAAAAAAGAGACTTCTTATCTAATCCTACAAAATTCAAAACCTTTTACTTGGTCCTTCATTTCTGACCCAAAATGATTAAAATATTTTGGAAACCATCAACCAAAACTGGTAACATCAACAGGTTTCTTTGTTTTTCAAATTGGCCTAGCTGGCTATATATATATATATATATATATATATATGTATACACACACACATATAAAAACATTTACTGATAAATAAACCTAACTTCCATACACTTTACTCTCGATTCTGTCTCACTCTCTATATTTCATTTTATATACATATATATATATATATGGTATGGTGCAAAAAAATGAAACAAAGGAATGCAGGGATATATATATATATATATATATATATATATATATATATATATATATATATATATATATCAATAAAAAGTTGATCAATGAACAAGTTACTTCTCTCAATTTTCGTTGAGCAGTGGTCAGTAAAAAGAAGTCTGACGATCATACAGGTCATGGCAATGGAGCTAGGGGACTGAAAATTCAAACGTTTACTCTTTATTACACCTATGACGAAATATTTTGGTCTTTTGAAAATTCCCTGCCAAAATAGGTTTTTAGAGGGGTTCCAATTTACAATGTAATTTCAAATTGGTGTGTATTCAGTGATGTTCGTGCTTATCTTTAGAAAAAATTCAGACTTTTTTTGGTGACCACTGCTCGACTAAAGTCAAGAGAAGTAATTTATTAATTGATTAACTTTTCAACAATTTTCTAATTGATCACCCTCAGTCTTGCCAGAAGATGTTGATAATGTGGCATTTTCCATTGAATGAATAACCAGACCTTTCTTCCTCTTCTATTGATAAAGTAAAAATGAAACAATTTTATCGGTTTTCTAATTTAGTTCAGTTACTTGCAACCTTTATTTTAAAACCTCAACCATTACAAGATTAAAAGGAAAAGAAAATATATCAGTAATTCTACTTGGAAAATTTCAGAAAAATCCCGCACTCAGTGAATCCCCCCCCCCAAAAAAAAAGTATCAAAAGATAAAAAATAAAACACATAAAAAGGAAGAATTTCCTTTCAGAGAGAGTGAGAGTGGGAAAAGGGCAGAAAGAAAAAAAAGAGAAATTGAAAAAGAAGAAAGGATGAAAGTAAAAAGGCACAGAGAGAGGGGAGAGGAGGGATAGAGAGGGGAGACAAGGGAAGACGAGGGAGAGGACCAGTATGTAAAATATACAAAAAGTACATACAATTCATGAAGAATGAAAATAGAAATAATAATAATGAAACGATGATGAAAGATGAGAAGATAAAAGAGAAAGAGTTCAACTATCAAGGATCCAAATAGAAAAAGATTTTTAAAAAAGTATGCAAAAGAAATAGAAACAGTCAGGAGACAAACATCTTTTGGCAGCAGGCAGTGTTGAGGGTGATCTAAGTATGAGTCAAAAAAAAAAAAAAGCCTAAATGTTGTCGGAAACAAACTAAGTGACAGTTTACATTGTAAATTGTTCCAAAACTAAAAACTTATTTTGGGGACAGGATTTTTTTAGAATAAATTTCTCCTAGACATAAGGAATAGATGTTTAAATAAGTTAATTTTCAGCCATCTAGCTCCATTGGTGCAGCCTGTACACATGACAGATAGTCAAGCAAACCAACTTAAAAACTGACGAGACCTGTGTTGACAGTTTTTGTTGGCGGTCTCAGATAGAAAATGAAAGTAATACGATAAAGACCAAGAAAGAAATATAATCATATGAAGAAAAAAATAGAACTTAACAAAATGAAGAGAGAATAAAGAGGCTCTGTTTAATAATAAGAAGAAATGGAATCTCAAGGAAAAAAAAATGGAAAAAAGAAAGAAGATAAATTCTCCCACAGTCTGTTTAGATTAAACAAGCAATTACCTCATTCCGGGTGAAAGCTATAAGCTTTTTTCCAACACCACTTCTATACCCAAGCAGTAACAATGGCTAAAACACTAGACAATAATAATATTAATAATAATAATTACAAATAAACACAAAATGAAAAATAAGACAAAACATCTCATTACACCATCATTTCTCTCCCACCCACCTGCCACTCAAGAAAGAGGGAGAGCCATTGCTCGCCTGACTTTCTCTAGTCACCGGCAAGGGTTAGGGTAGAGAAAGACCACCAAGTTTGATAATTTAAGCACTCATGCATTTCCTTCATCTCAGAGCAGTAACCCATTCTACATGGTGCTACCCAGATAAAGTAAGAGTGGGGGAAATAGAGGGGCGATTATCCTTTTTGCCTCCCCCCTAGGCACACACCGCACACTATCATGGGCAAATTAGCCGAGTGGATGTTTATTAAGCAGAAGCTTAATAAAGCATTCATATCTGGGGTAATGTTTTATATTTGGTTTAGTTTTGAGAAGAGCTCAGCCAGATAACAAAGTGGAAGAAAAGCACATAAACAAATACCTATATATATATATATATATATATATATATATATATACACACACACACACGATCAGATAGTGTAATGGTTAGCACGTCTACCACACAAGCAGAAGGATTCAGGTTTGATTCCTGGTATGAGTAAAGAGTGTGGAAAACTCTTCATTAGGAGTCTGTGCACTCAGCAACTGAGTACACCCTAAGCTTTGTGATTAGGGTGAGGATAAAATAGAAATAAAGTTGTACCCTCCCCTATTTGAAAGGATAGTGGTGAATTGAAAGAGGAGTTTTCAGGTCAGCTCAGACAGCCAGCAGAGTACAGTTTTGACAATGTATATATATATATATATTATTGGAAAGTAGCTACATTTTTGTTTATTCATTTTGTAGTGAGATTTTTCCAAATTTCTTAGGTTGTTTCTTTTGGTTGGTTCAAATGAGTCTGAGAATTATCAGAAAACCTGAAAAACTCACTAGGAAAAAGTGTAATAAAAAAAGTCAATACTTTTCAATAATGCTTCTTTAAAAGAAGGGATGCTGCTTATATATATATATATATATATATATATATATATATATATATATATATATATATATATATAAACACACACATACATACATCAACATGGAAGGCCTAATACAGAATGCTACCAAGAGGAGAGAAGAGCACCACCAAGTAACTCTCCCCGCCTTATCAATGTCATGAAGAACTCAGAATGTGGCACCCCAAAAATCTAGATCATGGCACCAGCAATAACTACAGAATAATAGTTAGGTGCCTGGCATAGAGTAAATAGCAAACTAAATTCTCAGACTATTTGCAGGTGTAATAAGTACTATCCTAATGGATGAGGCAGTCATGTAACCTTCTGCTAAACTTGACTATTTTTAATGTCTACCATACCTAGACTCAGAAGTCATTGTTTATACGTTCAATCTCCACTGAGTGCTTCACTATTTGGGCTTCATACCAGACAAGACAAAACAGAGGAAATTATAAGCATATATGCAAACACATCTGGTCATTGTAAGAATAAACTCATAAACTATCTTGAAGTTTTCCATGTAAGCAAAAATATAGACATAAACAAGCATACACAAAAAAAACATTTACACACATTCACCATGTATATAGGCAAATCAGTGCTTCATGGTGACTTTGAGTTCCCCCGCTGGCACAATCTTCAGAACAGTCTGAAGATCACGCCAGCAGAGAAACTCAGTCCGTTTATAATCCCTGATATCGAGCACTGCTCACTCAGATAACTAACTCAACCCCCCAAAGTAATATATATATATATATATATATATATATATATATATATATATGTGTGTGTGGGTGTGTGTCTGTGTGTGTGTATTTGTGTATCTAAAAATATACTCAAGTATACAAGTTGATTTTTAAAATATGCACACACACATACATACATACATACATACATACAGAGAGATGAACACTTAATAAATTATGTGTGCATATCCCAACTGTATTTGACTGAAAATACATGAATAAATATGAACTTGTAAACACATTGTACACTTATATAAAAGCATACAGAGAAAAAACAAGAGTGTACGTATGTCTTAACATATGTAAGATATGCACAAATGATATCTCCACTTATATATTTAGTTACACACTCACACACAAGATGGAAACAACAAGAATAAAAAAAGAGCATTCCCTTTCCAGCATGTGTTTGGTAAGCAGCAGTTAAATCAGCACTAAATGTCCTCCACTGCGCAACATTCATGCCAATAACACCAAGTGACTTGGGTCACTGCTTCATTTGCACAATTTCAACCTCATCTTTATTTCAGCTGGAATTAATAACAACTGATTAAAAAGTGTTGGGGAAGGATAAATAAAAAGCAAGCAGTAGAGGAGGGAGAAAGAGAGAGAGCAACAGAATGTAATAAAATGTGTTTGGAATAACAAGATAAAAAAAAAAAATCCACCCTACACCAGTTCGGTTAAAATAATAGGATGCATCCTTATTTGGTTCAGACCAATAAACAGTGTATAAACCTAGGAATATAATTTTTAGGCATGTTGACATCTCTGTGGGTCATATACCACCAAATATCTTTCCTGTTTGCAACAACTAGTACAGAAGTAACATCACTATTGTTTTTGTCGGTTTCTGGTGAACTGATCAAGTAATGGTTCTCAGTTTGAGGGGCAATCTTTTGGTTAGGTTCTATGTTTCAGTTCCATATGTAATCATCGGTAGGATACATTGGTTGTATACCCTTTTTTTTAAGACTAGTGGGATTTTCTTGTTCTAGAAAGTTGAGCTTGCTCTACCGAAAGCTTGCCAACCCTATGTAATTCTTTGCTTTATTTCTTCTTCTGATAACTTCATAGAGACTCGCTGACCTATATAGATATAGATGTCTACTTTCTCCAGCTCTGCATTTGCGATTTCAATTTCAATCATGGTATCTTTGTCCGCAACATGTTTGTTGTACATAACATTTGTTTTGCTGAAGTTTATGAGGAGGCTAACTTTCTTGCTTCGTGGTTTGTATAACATTATTAGGAGATTGTGAAGAGAAAAACAGATGATGATGATGATGATGAAGAAGAATCAAGTGATTTGTGTGTTGCTTTTATACTGACATGAAAAATAAGATGATTATGATTAAGTTAGTATCTGATACTCCATAATCTCACAGATCACCTGAACCCACATAGTCTTCAATCACTGGCTTGTCAATCACAGATCACCTACTTCCTCAAAGTATTCAGTAGCCAACTTTCTAACCACATTTTCCCGTTGCAGCAGAATTCAAAAGCATTTCTATAGAAGGCAAAAAAAAAAACTCAGTTAATAGAGTCAAGCAGAGACGAAGGGTGTGGATATTTTCCACAAGGAATATGGTGTCTCTTAAAGGCGTTGGATATTGAAGAGAATGGTGCCTTTTCAAGACAATTATAATTTGGTGGATGAAAAAGCCACAGCTTTTTTCTGCATTAATGAAATACCTAATGTTCTATTCTGAAATTGCAAAAATGCATCATAGAAATTATTTGGGTACAACTAGTATTGTTCTAATACCCAAGAGAAACTGAATCTTTGTCGAGTAGACATGGGAGGACAAAGAGTATATGAGGGAAGTAGGGTGATTTGGTGAGAAAACCCACTAAGATATTTTTTGGTATCTTCACTAGGGAAAAATATAAAAGAAAAAGGTATAGAAATTAATATACTTACAAGGATAATTTGCATTATTTGGGCATAATGAGTTTTCGCAATCATAAAACTTCATTAATTTTATCTTATTCCGATTCTTTTTTCAGCAAAAAAAAGATAGAAATTTAAAAATGGGAAAAAGTGCTAGAACGAAAAGATAAAAAAAGAAAACAGTTTTGTTTGATATATTTATATTATTTTCAGTAGATTTACTTTTGGTTTTTCTTATACATTTTCAGTTTCAGAATTCAAAATTTTGTGAAGCATGACTAAATCTGCAGTTAAGTGCCTAATTCTATTTCTAAGCCTTTTGCTTAGTATCAAGTGTATAGAACCTGTTCTGTTCAGCAGTTTCAAAAGCGATCAAATTTTAATGCTGATTTCAAGTATGTAAATTTTCTAATTCAAATGGAATCTGGACCATTTTTAAAGTTCAGATGTAAAATTTCATGAGAAATATCCAGTAATTTCTGACTTTCAACTGTTACAGTTGCATATACACTCAAATGGAAAACAGTATTTATATATTAGACAGAGGCTGCTATCTTGAAATATAAAATGAGTAAGACAAATTCATTGCAGGAATTATTTCTTCTCTTTGCTTCAGCAGGGGGCTATGCTTAACACAGATTGAGTAGGTGATCAGGTGTGCATATGTCAGACTATGAGATCACCTCTTTTCACAGCTCATAGCCTGAGGATACAAGAGACGTATGTTTTTACTGATATTTGCATCTCGAGGATACATCAGATGGTTGTTGTCAAGGGGTCCACTTAAATCAATATTTGCTTACTTTGTTTGACTTTCAATCATGATGACCTGTAATCATTTACCCATACAAATCAAAGACTTGATAACATCCGTATATCAGCATGATAACTTTGAATTGGTTAATGCTGAAATTGTGAAACTCAAGAGACTATTGAACTACCTGACTTGTATCTGATAAAAACTGATGCTACCTTTTCATACCAATTATTTGGCCACACATGATTTTTAGAAAGTTCAAATCAAAGAGACGAAGTTCTGTTTCTTGCATAAGTTTGGCTAATTACAAAATGGTTTTTATAAAACACTTTATGAAAATCTGCTTTAAAGATATAACAACTATCCATAGATTAAGACTTCCTTGTCTTCATGACATAGTTAAAGGTTGGCTCTTGCTTCCAAGCTCAAACCTCATCGCTTTTCCTACAGTCCAGATAGTATCTTCAGAAGATGTAGCTAAAAGATAGATACTTACTTTAAGGCTCAAATCTGATTGCCTTTGCCACAGGCCAGACAAAGATATAGGTAAAATGGTTTCTCCTTGGTGAAAAACCTGAGTCAGCCAAATTACTAAAAGCACAACCAACAAAACAGATGTTCTTTGTAAGCTAGTCAGAAAAACAGGATAATTCTAAGATTGGCCCCCAATGTTGAAGGGAACAAGGAGAGAAGGCAGGATAACCAGAATTCCATGACAGTATGTTTCTCAGCATCCAATGACACCACCTCCAAAGAAAATTTCAGAGTGATCAGTTTTTGCGATGGGATACCCACAGCATAGAGGGTTTGTTTTGAAGAGGGGAAAAAGGTCTGACAGACAAAGGGTGCTATACATGCTTCTCTCCACTAGAGAGCCCTTTTTTAAAAAAAAACAAAAAAAAACAGGGAGTTAACAAACTAACAAGATGGTCCCTGCTTGGGTGGCAATGATATATCTTTTTAATACTATCTGTAGCTACAGTCAACTTTATACCATCCAGGCATCTGTATCTATGTTGATATACACGTATTCACATAGATACTTGCATGTGTTCAGGTATATATATATATATATATATATATATATATATATATATATATCATTATTCGCATGATACATCCAAGTTTGGCATAAATCTGGCATGCTTACTTATAGAAAAATTGTTTGTATATATGTTTGCATATAAACTTGTTTGCAAAAATGGTGGAGAATAGGGTGTGAAATTGTGAATGTGTTTTTGAATACAAATGCTTGAGAAAATGAATGTTTATGTATACACATTATGTACAGACATGTGACTGTGAGAGTGCATACATACACATGTATAGGCATCAAATACATCACACACATACGCACACAATTGTTTTTCACACAAATGCCACTGCTTCATCCTCCACCCAGCTTCCAAACTGTCCACAGTTCTTTCCAGTTTCTTCCCTCTCTCAGGCAGTCCCACCCACAATCATCTTGGAACTGAAACCATTCCTAAATTTTCAAAACCTTCCCCCAAACCACAGCCACAAATCCATTCCTTGAAGACCTTGCCTCCAATTCCAAAACATAAAAAACACCAATCTTGCAAATATCTTGCCACCCCACACAAAAACTTCCAATTCCAAAATACCCAGATATCACCCAAACCCCAATTCCACAGAGCCCCATCTAAGATTCTCCCTGTCAAAAAAAAAAAAAAAAGAGAGAGGAAGACAAGTATTTATTTTATTTTCCTTCTCTTCTTTCCCAGACCTCCTTCCATTCCTTCAATTACCCTTTGGGATCTTCAGTGAAAAAAAATTCCTCCCCCAACATACACCCCAGAACCAAGCATCCAAACCCAAGTCCTCTCACTCTCTCTCTGGCAGGCAAAAGGGCGAAAGGGAGAGAGAGAGAGAGAAAGAAAGTAAAAGTAACAAACACTTATTTTAAGATGAAACTGAAAATAGAATTAAAATAAAGGATAAGGATATATCTTGATAGGTCAAAGTGCTCCAAACATGGGGGGGTGCAGGCTAGGGTGACCTGGCCCTACTAACTATGGCCCTGATAAAGAGAGGGTTGGCTTCAGAAAGGTAACTGAGAAGAAAGATTAAGTTAAAATAAAAGAAAGTGTAAAAGAAAAAAAAAAGTTATAAAGTGGATTCTTTTTTTTTCCTGGCTGAACTCCCTTCAAATCCAGTAAGAAAAATAAACAAAAACACAGAGCCAAGAGCTTTCCACTCCATATTGAGATTGGGGCTAAGAAAAAGAAAAACCAACCCAGCCTGGACCTTACCTCTATCATTCCCAACCCTTTTCTATCTTTATCCTTCAACTCTGACCCCACCCATCCCTAGTGTTGAATTATCTGCTGAGTAGAATTTCAATGAGAAACAATTGACAACTGGTGATACCTGTTTTCATTAGGGAGATGAGGGTTTGGCAGTGCTAGACAAGTTCCTCACCTTATCTCAGTCTCTATCCCTTCCTTGTTCCATCCTCTGGTCCCATCCCTCCTATCTCCACCAATATCCCCCCCACCCAATAAGCAACAGCTGTTGGAGGTGTGATAGCTAAGTTCTTGATGATATAGTCTGGCCAGTTGTGATTGATAACAGCCCGAACAACTAATACTATTAACTTGCAGTAGGAATAAGTAACAGAAATTTATTTTTCCAGAGATTTGAATTAAGCTGTCTCGTACAAAGTCATTTTCATGAAATACCCAGCAAGGATTGAACTTATAAATAGCTTACAAGGTTTGTAAATAAATGACCTAAGTATCATTTCAAAGTCACAATTATGAAATCAGGGTCAGCTAGTAATGGAGAGAGTTGGTTATGAATTATACTATTTTACAGAAACTGGTAAAATAGAGGTTATACTATTAGTAACCAGTTCATTCTTTTACAAGGAGCAACATATTTGGATGGTATAAAATTCAATGAACTGCACAAGAGCATACAGCAAAAGAAGACAGCTATTCCAAGAGATATGCTTAAATAAAAGCTAGTATAAGTTTAATCTACAATGGCCACCAATGCCACATTTGTATGATACAGGTCCTAATTTAAATGTAAAAGAGATGTTTATAAAAAGACCATGAGAGGCATGTATATAGCTTTGAATTAGTCGTTTTTTTAATCGGAGTGTGTACAATGATTTCTTACATTTGCTCCAATTTGGCTTTGCTACATTGCATACGAAATGTAAAATTTGCATAAATATTCAAAATGTTTCCAAAGCTATAACAAAACATTTCTCTATATAAATTATTGAATTATTATTACTGAGGTTCTCTCAGCATGGAAAATGGAACCTGCAAACTGAGTTTGAATTTCAGCTGAGGTTGCCTGTGTTCACTCAGGACTAATACATTTAGGGAAAGGCAAGAATTTGTTTCTCCCTGCAGTTCCATCACAAGTTATCTTGACAAAATATATCTTGTTGCTTTATATATCATAATATCTGATGGAGAAGAAAGTAGGTGAGTGAGCATTTGGGCAAACAAGTCTTCCAAAGTTATTGCCCAGGCAGTAAAGTAAAACATCCCACCTCTTAGAGTAAGGAAGATGGTGATGAAGTCCCAGTTTCTGTTGCAGGAGTCAGCTCAGCGATCATTGCAAGTCTCAAATTTGGTTGAGACCAGGACTTCCTACAAGTTTCTAAGATCACCCCTTGGTAGGATGTCCACTGGAGAGATATCTCCATCATAATCACACAGTTTTGTACACTCAATTACTGAGTGAACACTGGGAATTGAACCCTGGACCTTCTGTATGAGAGGCAGACATGCTAATCATTATACTATCTGATTGGACAGCCTAAGCTGTAGTAACTGTAAAAAAACTATTAAACCAAATGACAACTGTGACAAACTCAATCGTTTGATCATCAGTCATAATGTGTACTTATAGAAAGATGATTAATAGAGGTCAAGAAATACTAGTCTCTTGTCTGAGATGACCCAACATATGTTTTCATGGGTGCTAGCAGGAAAAATTGCCAAAACTAAAACTCAGTGTTGCCAATTCAAGAAATATTTTTGTGCCAGTATAACTGCCAAAAAGCGCTAAAAATGCTAAATTTTTTTTTTAAACCACAAAATGCTGATAACAACAAAATATGTATGAAATGGCCAAAATGTTTAAGCATTTCCGCACAAATTCAACAACTTTTGTAATGCCAAATTTTTATTTATCAATAATGGAATTCTGTCTTAAGACGGTGATTTAACACCCATGTGTTTTATCTTAAATTCTATTATAACTCTCATAGCACTCTATATTCATAGATATGAGGTATATCACTTGAACTAATAAAGCAGAATTTTTTTTTTTTAAATGCTTGTTTACAGCAGTTTTCTTGTTTGAGGGTGGAGAAAACAAACAGGTGTTTTAAGCATTATTTTATATAGGTTGCTAACAACCATTAAATTGCACTTCAATTCCAGTAACTCAACCTTAAATGGTAGGAAATCTGGCTGGTCCTACCTACCACATGACATCCAAGCGGGGCTGGTGGGAATAAGCAGGGTAAAAGAGATGTTTTTAAAAGATTGGATTTACTTGATAAAAAGTAATTAAAAAGAAAAAATAAGCAGAAAAATGAAACCTTCAGAAAACACTCCATTTCTTCAATGTTTTCCTTGAAAATATCCTAAACTGAATTATGTACAAAAGAAAATAGGCATAAGAAAATGCTCTATTAAATAGTACTCATAACTATTTGTGTGGTCGTGTAGCTTAAAGGAATTCTATCCACTAAATATAATGAAACCGAAGCAATGGTCAAGTAGCCACCTATTCTGAGGATTCCAACAAATGAAACATAGAATTCTAACTGTAAATGGGACACTAAACTCATTGTAAATGATATTCATTAGTTCTGTATAAAAACATTGAGCTCTCTTGAAAAAAAAGAAATACACACACATATATATATACACTCAACCAACTGCGCACGATAAAGTACTTTCAAATACAAATTAAAAAGTATGTATATTTTTCTGTAATAAAATGAATATTTATTGAATTTTAAAGCATTCAGTCTAGCATATTTGATTTCTATATTTGGGTGATGCAAAAGTTGCTAGCTTTTGTTTTTGCAAGAGCTTCCATTGATTAAAATTCATATGGGATTATTATTTTATCACCAAAGTATTTTCCTTGGCTTTGTATGGCCTTTCAGCTAAATTGCGTATTCGTTCACAAAAGAGCAATTCCAATTTGAATTCAAGGAATTATTTGATATTTTAAACTTCCTGGAACTGCTGACCACCAAATCAATGTTGCATGGAGTGGAAAAAATGATCGACTGAAGATGACAGGTCTGGAGAGAAGCCTCGCACGTGAAAGAACATTCCATTTCAGCTCCATGACTATTTGCTGCCTTGCATTTTTAAGCACCAAACTCATAACAATAGGTTTCATGTTTTGGAGAATATGACTTGTGATACCCACCATATCAAGGTAGGTAAGTACAAACAAGCACATAACAAATACATGCTCATGTTTATATTCATAAAGGATGACCACACAATTTGCCAGTTTTTATGGCATATCAGGGTCCTCTTATTTCAGCAGGGAATATTAAGAAAAAAAAAATCCCTGGATTCTTATATCTCACTTCTCAAGTTCTGGCCAATGAGGGGCTGGACAATTATGGGTGGGGGGTCTTGTTTGTCATCAAATATGGAACTGGGCACAAATAATATTGATACATTCTAACCAAATCAAATGGAGCAAGAAATTCATTCTCTTTGCTATTCCCTATTTTCAAGTAACTGTTATTAGCAATATGGCTGCCTTCGGTTTATAATCAGTAACCAATACAACATTTTGGTTCAGCGATGGTACAAACCAATGAAGGAGAGAATTTTTTTTCTGATAGATATCTCTCAGTTCCCAGATTACAAACAAACAATGAAATAAAACAAAACAAAACAAAAATGGAAAAGGATACAAGTCCACCATCAGATCAACCAGTGGATTCTCTTGCTTTTTATTCATAATCCTATGAAAGATTTAGTCAAGCAACACATACGTAAATAAAAATACACAAGAGGAAGATAAATGTAAATAGCCACTGCTGCTCAAAATTAAGACAGACTTCACAGGGAGGAATTATGAATAATTGATCCATTTGTTAATTTTGATTTCTACAATGGTAACACTTTGTTTATATTTCGTTTATGCTTTAATACACATCAATGCTACAATGTGGCAGAATTTCCTCCATTGCTCTATCATCTAAACTTCCTCTTGTGGATCAATCTATGAAGATTTAGTTTTGAAATCAAGACAGCCCAGACAGCAGGGATGTCCATACGAAGAGAAGTATAATGAGAACAATGATTAAACTTGATCTTCTATGATTCTTTTGAAAGGAAAATTCACTCTGCTTAAATAACAGGAATAATCAATAAATACTTTGTCATTTTCATACTGATTCACAAGATTTTGTTTTGTCAAATGTTGCTATTTGAATAAATTGCATTTTGTTCCTTTTTTTTTTTAGAAAGAATTGGTAATTAACTCCAAACCAGCATCAAAATCAAAATAATATACTGAGTGGATTTATTGCTGCTCTGTCAAGATTCATCATAAGCCAGAAACTGTTGGCATAGTGTTTTCAGGGTTATATCTTGTAACAACCAGAGAATACAAAATGGATATAAAACCAGGTACAAAAGCCTTGAGCTGTTCAGATTGGGGAGGGGGGGGTCAATATGATTTGCAGAATCTTTTGTAAAACAAATCTTAATGGCTAGTAAATATAGTATAAATACATGAAGGGAGAGAGAGTATGTACATAAACTAGTGAAAGCCAATTCTAAAGCAATCTATCTCTTCATTCTTTGAAAGCAAAATTAACAGAAAGGCACACAGTCAAAAGGTATATTTCTGATTTTTAGTGTACTCTGTTAGATATGAACTGGCTTTGAAATATTGGAATTTCAAAAAGAAAAGATCAGCAAATAAACATCCTTGAGATAAAAAAGAAAAAAAAGCAGATTAAATCCCATTTTCAATTAAACTTCTTTTTATCTCAATCATATTTAGTCAACCAAAGTCTACATGAACTAAAGCACAAAATTTTTAAAAATAATAAAAAAGATCTAATCTCTCATAAAGACATCTATTTTATTCAATAGATACCTTCTGAGGTAAGTAATTTGATGGTTCAATTTGCATGAGATCATCTTACATAACTGTTCAAATAATTTTTTCCACTGATTTTTATTCAGAATCAAAAATTTATAACCTGAATATTAGAAATCAAATTAAGCATCATTAAGTAGCAAAAAGATGTGAATTATCAAAAACAACGTGAAAAGATGAATCTAACTCTTACTTGAATGAACTTCATTAATCCTCTTACATTTTCTAGTGATATACAGCATCATGGGAATTTGGAGAGAAGACTTGAACCATTTAAAATGAATAAAAAGAGGGAGATGTTCATTTATTATTGATCTGATTGAACGCTATCAATGCTGAACTGCTGTGTTAAACAGTTTAGGAATTCTTCTTCAACAAATTTATCTCCAACATTCAATACTCTTGCCTTTTCAATGTATTTGATGTTTTCAATTAATTAAAAAAAACTTGAATTAATAATTTACTATTCAGAACATTAGACTAAATTAGCTACTGTAATTAGCTGAATTCTCTTAATTATACTACACACTTTGTTTTGATTTTTAATTCTTTTTGGCAAATCATATAATACATCCATCAACTTTACTTTCAAGTGCAAGTCGACATTATCAGGCAAAATAAATTTGAATACTGTATTTCAAAAAATCAGTTGTAACTTAACAATAATATAGTAGTGTTAAGGATGATAAGTGACTGTCATTTAAATATTTGAAGTTTAATTTAATTTTGTCATAAGGGGGAGTTACATTAGGTTGTCTAACATATTCATACATTGCCACTGCTAAAAACGATCATAAAAGCAACACATAGTAAAATCTAGAAAGCTGAAACCAAACCCCTAATGATTTATTTAGACTTAGTGTTATGATAAAACCTCATTTAAGATCCACAACTAAACTTTGAAGATGAAGCAATCAATCAAAATTTGAAGAATGAAAGTTACTCCAGACGATATGTTGGTAGGTTATCAAAATTAGTACTCTGAATATGTAAATAAACATTGAAATAATAACAAAATCAATCCCATTTTTTTCTCATTATCAGGTATCCATTGATATGCTTTTAAGAGTTACTCACATCCTTCATGATTTAAAATAGTCTGATGGATAAGATAATCCAAGAGTATTGCTGTTGTTAAAAGTTTTGATAATGTATATACAAGTTATATAGCATATCTTTAAAATAGCCAAGTAAGGGCAAAAGAGAATTCATGTCATTTATTACACTTCATTCCATTTAACGGAAATATTCACATCATACCCAGGCAAACGTTCTCCCTTCTGCTGTTTTCCACTCAGTTCATGTTGCAGAAAAAGTGTGTCAAATTAGGAATAAATCGTTTTATGTCCACTTTATAACATTGTGTTAAGAACAAGGGAATGGATCAAGCCAGTGCACTTGAGCAGATCATTAAACCTTGGGCTCAAATTTGGGAAGACTAGTTGATCAAAGGGTAAGGAGTGTTGATCTCACTGGTGCATTTAATCTGATTTGGTTTCATTGATCTATTTATTTGTACAGGCTTAGAAAAATAGAAGATACATAAAATGGTAATGAGAAACAATAAGATGTAAAACACAGAATGAATTAACAACTATGTGCATGTAAAGAGAAGAAGAGGGAGACAAAAAACAAAGCTGTTATACGAGAGGAAATAAAGAGAGAATTGTTTTCCTGGAATTGATGAAAGGCAGGTATTACAGAACAGACAATTCTGTTTATGGTGGATACATTTCAAGCCATATTTGTAGAAAGAATCTCACTTACAAGAATTTGTGATAGAATGTTGAAATTTATTTTGAATAATTCATAATTATTTTCATATATATATATATATATATATATATATATATATATATATATATATATATATATATATATGTATATATATATGTATATATATAACTTCAAGAAAATGTGAAAAAAAACCAGTGATATTCTTAAATCACACATGAAAGTTTATCAGGTTCTTCAGGAAGGCACATGAGAGCACAAAAGTTTCTCCTGGGAGAAAATTATACCAATGGTTGTTTTTGTATTATTCCAATTATAAGTCCAAATAACTAGAGAATGATATCTGTTATATCTATGATGTACTATATCATGTTTTGAATTCCTAAGAGAGATAAAACAATATCAATTCATACATAAGTTCTGCCTCTTAATTTTGATAAAAAATAGTAATATTCTTGAATCATGCATGAGAGTTGACCTTGTTCTTTAAAAATAGTCCAGGACTGCATATGAGGATACAAAAGTTTCCCTTAGGTGTAAAATATTTTTCAACAATAACAGATCAACATCGGAGTTCAAATACTGTATTATCTAAGAAGTCAAAAAATAAGTTACTAGGTCTAGTTATTCACTCAATAGAAACCGTCACATGACCAAAGTCTTTAGGCAGCATTGTGGGAAGGAGTATCAATTAAACTGAAAAAAGGGTGATCAATGAATGAGTTACTTTTCTTGCATTTTGTTGGGCAGTAATCACTGAAAAGTCTGATTAAAAAAACAAAAACAACTGGGCACAAACTACGGACCAGTTTAGCATAAACTAACATCGGAAACTGAACCTCTCACTAAAAACCTATTTAAAGGGGGAAAAACAAGAAAAAAGTTTTTTTGTACAGATAATAAGGAGTAAATGTCTAATATCTATTTTTTTAAAATCATTAATGAGTACATGAATCATTCCATTTTAGATGGATGAGTTGGCATCTAAGTCTTGAACAAGTCTTTCATGCTAAATATTCATTGTCTTCAGTCTGTTTATAATTTGCCAAAGGTTACAGCATCTAAACAATTCAAATACCCTTCATTAATTATTTTCATCAACATGGAAACATTTGTATTCTGAATCTCAAGAAACTGAAAGCCTTGATTCTAGTGTCCCATCTGGGAATGGCTCTGATGTTTGGGAAGAAAAATAATTTGAACAATAAAAGTATTTCCATTGTATGAATATGAAAGCTCACATTTTTACAGCTCAAAGGAAGGGTCAGTCTAAATACCGAACTTACTCCCAATATTCACAAATACTTCATTCTAAAATTACCAATCATTTCACAAATGAAACAATTTCAACTTTAGTTGAAATCATAAATGCTTTGCACCAACAGTTGACTTAAGAATAGACAAAACAAAAAGATTAGATTTGACGAAGCAAAGCAAAAACAAAGAAAAGTGGTTTGAGATAAACAAATGAGCTACCCAAACACAACATGAGCTTCAGAATTTGCTTGTTGGTAATCAAAATGCTTAACTTAGTCTCATTACTGCTGTAAAACACTTGTCAGTATTCTTACTTTTGTGGCTTGACCTTGTGGCTCTAAGTAAACCATGAATGATAAGGAGTTGCCAAGGGAGAAAAAAATTAAGATGAAGAGAGTGGAATTTTAAAGAGGGAGAGGAGAGGACCAGCTAAGGTTTTGGGAAGAGAGTTGATTGTTTAAAAAACAAACAAATAAGGAATAGAAAGAGGAAAGAGACAATGAAAAGAGAGAGAAAGGAGAAAGAATCTGAAGAGCAAGCACCAAATTAAGGGATGAGGAATGAGTGAGGAGAGTTATCTAAACAAAGGGAAAGAGAATAGGAAAGAGGTTAGAATAGACAGGAAGAAAATGAGAGAGGGGGTAAAGAAGTGGTGACAGGCAGAGGAGAATGGAACATAGGTGGTGGAGATAGCCAACATTAGTGAAGAAGGATAGAGTGGCCTGAACAAGAAAAGTCAGAGGTTAGGAGGAAGAGAGAAATAGCAAGAAAGTATTAAAACTGGGAGGATGAGGGGAATGAAAGAGCCTACAAAGAAGATTGAACAGGTTCAAGACATCTGGAGAAAACCAAAAAGAAAATAGATGCCTCTCCATTGCTAACAAAAATTCTAAGCATGTTTGTATTTTTGTGTTTTTGTTTTATTTTTTTGTGAGTAGAAGAGGCTTAGAGAAATAAATACAACCCTTCTATGGCCAGAAAAATCTCATTTCTCACACTTCACCTCTTACTGGTAGCCAGTTCTCTTCCACTCATGCCAACCACGAATGACCTCACTTGAAAAAGAGAAATTTTTCACCTGTCCAGCTATGTTCTCCAGAATGGCCAACCACACCCATCCACTTTCCCTCTTGGGTCAGCGCCAGAAGAACTGCAACACCTCAACCCCCCAGCTGGAGCAAGGTGCAACACAACCAAGTCTGACAAACTTCCTATCAGCTTCCTTTTTACAGTGATGAAGATGCAACTGAACAGAGCCCAACATATACCAATCCCTCTCTCCATTCTACTTTCACTTTCAAGTTCATGTCCATCTGAAGCCTTGAAGGGGAATGTACACATACACAAAAGAGAGAGAGAAATTATATATATATATATATATATATATATATATATATATATATATATATATATATATATATACATGCACATACATGGATGCGCACACACACATTTTGTGTTGTTTGAAGAGAGCAAGCTCAGAGCTTAAAGAATTTTCGGAGACACTGGCAGAAAAAAAAAAAAATTCATATACATTTAGTGGGTCCAGGAAGTGACAGGTTGAGGGTGGCCAGGAGAGGGAGAAGAAAAGACTTTTCAAACTCAAGTACCAAAACACAAGTTGGCATGCTTCCAACAGCCAGACATTCAGTCAATTGTAAACCCACACACAATGTCCCTTCCTCAGCAAGTGCCCTGGCCAAACTGGACCGGTCTGGTTGGCCATCCATTGCTGGTCAGGTCATGAAAAGGGACTTCAATAAATAACAAGAGACAGAGAGTGGCACTGCCCAGGTATGTGGCACTTAATCATTTTGGAGAGATTCATGAGGCTCAGGAAGCAAATAACAAGAGTGTGTGTATAGACACAATAATCCCAGTGGAAGAGGATGCCAGAGTTAATGGTGTGTAAATACACACAGTGCTTTACAATACAAGAAAACCACAGACACACATACACACAAATTGCTTGTAAAATTAAACAGAAGCTAGGGACCACTGGATGGAGTGTGCTGAGCAAGGGAAAATAAGATGTTTAACATACTGAAAAGGGTAAAAATTTGTAAAAAAAATATTTTAACTGAAAAGACAATTTTTATTTGAACAAACTATCATTTGTTGTGATAGATTTGAGTGAAAATCTTGCAAACTGGAACCAAGTCACCTTGTCCGAGTCAATGTTTTGTGTTCAGTCATTGAATAGTAAGACAGAGAATATAAAATCATTAACACAGCATAATTATTCTCTGGAATATATTTGTTCTAATCTTCAAAGAAGTAAGAAAAAAAATCAAGCAAGTCATCAATACAACAAAATTTAATAAATGTTAATTATGATCTGTTTTATAAGGACTAATTTTTTGCTAAGAGCAGGGGTCTTCAACATGGGCGGTACTGCCCACCAATGGTCAATTTCAGGAGGGTGGTAGTTTGTTTTGAAGAAAACTAAATTATATTATGAGGGCGGTAGTATGTTTTAATCTCTTTAAAATACGTCAAAGTGTGCGATGATCAAACTAAGGTTGAATACCCTGGTTTAAAGTAAAACCGATTAATGACTCTTTACTTTCACACGTATTCTATAAAAGAAGCAATTTTAAACACCTTCCAAATCAAATTTGAAAGATTTTGAAATTTTCACCCTTTTCAAAAAATCTCACCTCATTATTCAAACTTGAAAAAAAATACCTTCCATAAGGAGATGGTGATCATCAGAAACCAAAGAAAACTGAGCAAACACTTCGATTAGATGACAGTCTTATCGATGTGAACAGGAAGTTGCATTTTTACTTGCATCCTAATGATAACAAAATGAGGAGAATAAGTAATTCATAATGAAATAACAGTGCACTGAGGACAATGACACCAACACCGGGCATCTACAAAGCTCATGGTGAAGAGGCTGGGAAGTGAGATCATAAATAATAAACAAGTGCAAATTGCCCCAGAGGTTAAACTTTTAAGGTAAGGTAAAGCTGTTTTGGAGCAATGAAAACAGCCTTGTAGAATCAAATTGATAGCAATGAAAGATCAACAAGCAACTTGACTAAATGTTAAGTAATTGAGAAGTGCATCCATTTCTAGAAATACTTCACTCCAAGCTAAAAGGTCATGATTAATGTAGAAATTCGAAACTTGGCTGCAGTTCAGTGCATTTTAGATTTCAAATCAGCCACATTAAGCAAAACATAAAAATAAAACAACTTTTAAAATCTTTCCTAACGCAATACCCCCCTGCCCAGTAGCCGAGGAAAAAGCTTTCTTTTGCAATTTTTAGAGGTACCCTTGCCTCTCAATAAAAGGGCTCTGTCTGTCAGTCCGTCGGCTGGTCTGTCCGTTCATTGTTTCTCAGCTGTTTCAACTCAAATTCATTTGAAACTTTGTAGAGAAATGTCACTTGATAAGATGTTTCTTACTGAGAAGAATCTTCCACTCAGGGTCACATCATCTGGCAATAATGGCATTTGAACCTTATGTTTTAAAGTCAATTTTCGCAGGTGTTGTGAGTCAGTATTTACTTGAAACTTGATAGAAAGATGTTGCTTGATAAGATGCTTATTACCTAAAATTATCTCCTACTCATGGTCACATGATCCAGCAATAATGGTGTTTAAACTTTATATTGGACTTCTCATAGAACTTTCAGTTCTTGTTTCACCAATGATAAAAAAAGAAAATCTGAGTTTAATGTGAAAACTACGAATGTTGGATCACTCAGTTTGGATTATCTCATTCTACATAAAGGTATTTTCCATAACTCTTGATAAATTTGAAGTTTTTCCAACTGCAGAAATATTTAGGATATAATTCTTAGACAAATTATTTACGACATAAATCAATACATTCTTCATATTAACAGCAATTTTTTTATATAACTCAAAATAGTTTCTAAAAATGTTTAGGTACAATTAGTTAGGCCTATAAAATGAAATCTAATCAGAGTGACAACAAAAATGGTCCAGTCTTCAGATGTCATATCGTAAAAGGTTTCTGAAAATCTTTTTTACATTCATCATGTTTGCATTTACAATAGAATTACCGTAGATACGAGTTTTGCAAAAAATGTGCATGTAATAAATTTTGTGCATAAACGAGTCATTCTTTAAGTACAGCCAGCATAAATAAAACCCCTTATTGATTAAAAAAATCCTAGATTCTTTGGCATTATTGTGAAAAAAAAGAAAACAAAAAAGCAACACAAAAAAATACTCAAATCTTTTAATGCATTGTGCAGAAATTCTCTTTGAAAAACAGTTGTCCATAAAAGTAAAATAAAGAATTCAACAACAAATGAAACTTTCTCTTTGCCCATAGTAAATAAAAGCCTTTTAAAAACCATTATTGTCCAGCTTCAGTTATGACCGTTATCAAACCTTTCTATCTGTATACATAATGTGCTTTTAATTCCCCTTTGACTGGCTATTGTTGGATAATACTGTGTGTTCTTTTTGCCCATTTACTTCAAGCAAAAGACCAGAAATTCCCATGTTACTCCTTCCAAAAAAAAACAACAACAAAAAGGACAATGAAAAAGAAAATACTAAAAAAACAGATTGCATAAAAACATGCACATTCATTTCATGCCTCTTCCTTTCTATTCACAATAACTTTATTTATTGAAAACTTGAAATAGTCTTTTGTAACATAGCAAAATTAGAAGAAGTGCCTAATAGAACCAATAAATATCTTTTAAAAATTGTTTCCTGGTTCTGCAAGACTTGAAGGCAAATTAATTTTTCAATGTTTATCTGGGCAGGCATTTTGCAAACAAATGATTCTTTTTAAAAAAACTAACCCCGGTGATTTTAAATAAAAACTTATCTCCCATAATATTTTCTCACACCTACTTAACAAAAGAGTTGGTTTGCAGGAAATTATGATTTCCTGCAACCTGACCTTTTTTGATCCGCAACTAATTAATCACCACTACCAACAACAGACTGTGTGACCGTGTGTAGGTTATCCATGGGTCCTGATATTTATATGTAAGTATATATACTGACTTTACTCAGCCTTGACCGTTCATAGTAAAAACTTGAAATTTTGCGCACACACTCCTCTCAATGACGGGGAAGGACATTTTTTGTTTTCTGAAAATTCCCCTCAAAAATAAGTTTGGAAGGGAGATCGATTTGCAATGTAAGTTTATGCTAAATGAGTCCCTTAGTTTGTGTCTGGTTGCATTCACACTTTTTTGGACTTTTTAGTGATCACAGCCCAACAAAAGACAAGTGAAGTAACTTTTTCATTGATCACCTCTTTTTTACAACTCTTTAATTGTTCATACTCAACATGACATTGGTCACATGATGATTTCTGTTGAGTGACTAAGTACACTTGTTTGTTTTGTTTTTTCAACATGAATTTATGGTTTGAACGATGTTGAAAGTGTTTTCATCAAGGTAAATTAATTTTCCAACCAGAACTATTCAACTTATGAGGTAAAAATAAGCATATATATAGGTGGTAGTGATTTATATTTCCCTTAGAATGCTAGTTTTTATCATTATCATGTCTACATGGTTCTGTTTTAAGATCAGAGTATTTAGGGGGTTTGCAATCTGAAATACAATAATACAGTAACTCAAAGGTAAGGGCATTTTCAGATTGCAATCCCCTTAGATACTCTGATTTCAAAACAAAACTACACAGACATGATTCACTACAACATCAACATACAAGGTATTGGTTATCAACCAACAGTCATTCTGAAAAATGATACAAGCACATTTACACCCCCACTTTAAGAAAAGTAAAAGTCTTCCATCAACCAAAAAAAACTAAATGAAAACAACACAACTACTTCCAGCCTGCCCCACAAATACCAACACTGATCAATTAATCTCCTCCATCTTAAAATAGAAATAACATAATCCACCTTTCCCTAAAATTGACCATTTTCACTGCCTCTTTTATCTAAGACAAGCTGAACACCCATAGAGACAAGATACATACATCCCCTGACCCCTCTTCTCATAGACCCATCTCATTTCAAACCAAATGTCACACTCAATTACACAGATACAAAGACCTTCCCTCCCGCTCCTACCAAACACAGAAAAAATTTTTACATTCTCCTCTTCAGCATCAAATTGTGAACAGCATATTTTTTCTCTGTGAAACTGCCGCAAACATTTTTCTCTGAAAAAAATAGCTGGCCCCTGTCAAAATGCATTGAATTGTGCCTACGGAATAATAATAAAAAAATTCTGAGAAGTAACACCTATCTCTTGAGTTTCTCACTTCACCTTCCAATAGTCATTTTCATCTACATTCTGTCGGATCATTTCACCTCCACAATACAATCATTATCATGTAAGTATTTTCAAAGTACAAAATCTACAAAAATAAGTTGAGTCTGCAAGGGACTGTCATGAATGGTCTTATGGTTGCAATTAAAAACCAAGAATGGCGGAATCAAGTGAATAAAAAGAGTATTTTAATAAAAACTATCAGCAGAACATTTATAGAAGCTATAGAGACTTTTAGTATTTTCTTTTTTTTTTCAATGCACAATGAAGAAAAACAAGAATACACCTGAATTCTAAAGTGGTTGCCAGAGGTAAGCTTAGGAATTTTCAATTAACAATTGATAAATTTTCCTTTTATTTATGAGAAAGAGAGAAAAGAAGTGACAGAACAGAAAAATGTCATTCAGTAGTCTTTTATTTTTTGTTTGTTTATTTTGCCACCCCAGCAGGAGCCTACAGCTAGGTTGGAAGATGGAAGATTTTCAGTCATCATGCCAAAGAAGCAAAGAATTATATGAATATTTCAGAACCTTACTCTGCATAAAGTCTTCATTCTAAAATGTACATCCCCACCTCTATCCTCTCGAAGGATACCAAGTCTTTTTAAACAGCTTATACTACGTTTTTAAAAGGTTGATTTCACTTCATATCATCAACATTTTTTAGAATGACAATTCTAAGTGAATGAAAAAGAAAGCTTTTAAATGTGAAAGTTGATACTTTGAATGAAGTAAAACAATACATGCTGGGAAATGGAAGCGTAAATTTGTTCGTAGGAAAATAAACCAATGCGTATTGAACAACCATAGCCACCAAAGGTGACAAAGGTTTCTATCCTTTTTTTCATGTGTGTGTTAGCTTGGTTGTTCTAGCACTCCTGGCAATATCATTTTGCCTACAAAATTTTTGACTTGAAAAATTGACATCAGTACTCCGCTTTTTCTGATTCTTTTTCTAATTTTGGAAAAAAAGCTCTTTTGACCTTTTTGGAGGCCTTATTTTGATGGGTATAGTTTATTAGTAACAGAATCTGGATGTCAAGTTTCTCTTGTCTCTCTGTTTTAGATGTTTTCTAGTGGAAAATTCATGCAAACCATATTCATTCTTTGATGGAATTTTTTCAAACGACTTCAAATTTTGGTAATAAGAGAGGATGTAGGGAGAAGTGAATTCTTGCCTTTCTCATGGGCATTATAGCAAAACAAATATAACTTCAGAATTTGAACTTATTTTGCCATGTCTATTTTCTATGGTGAGGTACCGTTATGCTAAGCTACACTAACTAATCAGAATAACTCACAAAATCTCCATATTGAAGGTGTTCCAACACTAATTTGAATTGTTTATACAACGGGAGTGGCTACTTTTCCTTACGGATAGGAGAGACTCTCTTTCCTTACAGACATCACTTTACACCGGAAGAGGGACGCAGAATGAATCTGCGGAAACTTAGTGTCTACATCAACAATGAGAAGTAGAGTTTTGATTGTCCGAACAAAAGTTTGTACGTCAACTAATTCTAATGTAAGACAGCAGTTCAACTGATTATGCTGTAATTAAGAATTAAGAACAAACCAGTCCATTCACGATGGATCATTATGTTAGATTAAATCTTCTATGAGATAATGGATGAAATCTAAGGGACACAACTCTTTGTAATGCATTTTAATATGATTTATCCAACAACGGTTTGACAAGAACTGTACGAAGAAGACTATGATTTTATTATTTGAGCAGTTTTTCAAACTCTGGGTTGAAAAACTACTTAAAATTAAATTATGAAGATAATTCCCAAATCCATACAAATGGATTATTAATCAATAAAGTGTTATCAATTTTGTTTGTAACAATGAACTAAAAAAAGAATTTGTTCATCAAGTACCAAAATAAGTCTGCTTTTCAATATTACCTCCTATCTTTTGTTTTATTATAGCAGGGTTTTTGACTTTGCTAATAATTACTGTTTAACTTATAAAATCAAATTATCACACAACAATGTCTCTTTCATGTAGCAAACAAAGTTATCTTGTTAACCTTGTCTTTTCAAAACAGCAATTTTTTCAGTCCAATGAGCAAGACGGTTTTCAACATGAATCCAAACCTGAACATTTTTCAAATAAAGTGTGTATGCATACATATATATACGCACACACACACTGTTTATATATATATATATATATATATATATATATATATATATATATATATATATATTTGGAGAGGGACAAATTGTTAGAGATGAAGTCAAAAGAAAAGGATTGTAAGGAATAGATGATACAAGGCATTTCTTTCACATATGAAAATAGCCAACCTATTCCATATACACAGATACATACATACACATATATACAAGTGTGACAAAAGGACAAGACAGAGCAGATTACCCAGTGAGCAAATGCCAGAGAACTTGGAATTTCAAGAGGTAGAATTTCAGAAATCCTTTCAATGTTTCAATGCACTTCAGATCGACAAAGACACTGTTGCCAACTAAAGCTATGGCGACAAAGATGCAGTTGCCAAATTAAGCTATGGCATAGGATAATATAGAAACTGATTAGGAAACCAAAAGCTCAACCAGAGAAAATTGCAAGACAAATCATGAAGGAGTGCGACTTGTTCAATTTGGTGTTAGTATATAACACAGAGGTGAGGCAAGTTTCCAAGATAGAGAATTAGAGACTATGTCCCCTTCTGGCCAGATCTGGCAACCCTGATTTGAAGGCAAAACTAAGTTGGTCAAAGTGGCATAAACTATTGATTGCAGATGTTTGGAATAATATTGTATTCAGCAATGAAACTACGATGGGAGCAGCATAATAATCAGTCAACTAACTAATTATTAAATACATTAAACATACGAGTTACTTTGACTAAAGAGTACATTGTTAAGTGTGGGACTCCCTGACCGTATTAAAAGTTGATCTATAATCCATTTCTTAATTAATTAATCGAATGATTGATTTTCTTGAATACATTTGATAATTGAGAAACTAAAGACCCATTCACTCGTAAGAGAAGATCAGTTAAATTAAAAAGATGTTCCTTATACGTCATTTTCAATGAGATATATATATATATATATATATATCTCATATATATATATATGTGTGTGTGTGTGTGTGTGTATGTATATGTGTGTATGCAGCAGCTCTTCATTAAAACATATTTGATTAAAGACTGTAAATAAAGATTGTTTTTTTTTAAATTAATCTTTTTGCTAACTTTCCTTGCTTATGTACAAGAGAACAGATAATGATTGGTACGAGAGGCTAAACCCCAGCAAATAGTATTCATAACAGTTCAGTAAATAATTTGCCACTATCCAATTATTGTAGTCACACTCTTAAGGCCTCCCAAATCTCAAATGTATTCAACAATTCTTCTACATCATTTCCCACATTTGACTCTTTCAGCCAAATATAAGATATTGATCAGACGAGGCCAGGCAACCTGAAAAATACAAACTCTAGGTACTCTGAACCTTCAATACTCAAAAACTATATTAATTTTTTTTTTTTTGAATTGCTTGTTTCCAAATAATTTCATCAAAAGCTACTGTTGATAATGAATCAAAAGGTATACCAAAATTATGAAATAATTAAACAGACAGATTAAGGCAGTGTGAAAGGTTACGAACAAAGCAATTATTTGACTCCTGGTGTCTGCCCATGGTCAAACAGCACTCCCTACAAAAAACTTTTCCCTGATTATTCAAGTGATTGATTCTACTAAATGGCTTGTGTGACGATTGCCTGTTATAATTTGATAACCATTGATTCAAACATCCTGTATGCTGAGAGGATAGCTGATAAGACGTGGGTGTCTGCAAAAAGGAGAGAAAACAATGAACAGCAGAAAAACCAGTGACCTCAGAGAGAGCATAAGGCCTTTGAATCAGTCAAAGCAAATTGCTAAAAGAAAAAACCATGTGTGGCTCTGGGTTGTGGCAGTATACAACTGTGTATATGCACACACACTTGGAGAGTGCCTAAACTGTCCATTCTCTCTATCTCTTATATACATGAATATAGATATTTTTGTTTAACTACAGAAAACCTACCAGAAGATTTTCATGGAGCTTTTTACTAGTTTTCAGTAATTGCACACATGAATTTGTTGTCCTCGTCGAAATGAGTATTAAAATTGTCCAAAATGAATGTATAGTAGTTGAGAGATTCCAACCATCATCAGGATTTTACAGGAAGATGTAAATTTTTTAAAAGAATATTCCAGTTCTGCTTGCTCCGTGTATACACAAGCCTCTTGCCAAGAACTGCCAATGGGCAGAGGGTTTAATTGCGCCACCGTGAATATGATGTGAATTAATTTTAGTATGATAATTTTTATAATAAGAACTATTTTTTATGACATATCTCCAGCACTTGACACTGCTGCACCTTTCAACATACAATTGGCTATGAACAGTTCATAAGTGTACTGTGCCTTTGATGTTGCCAACCAGGAAGGACCTCCCCCACTGGATCTGCATAGATCTGTGTAGGTGAATCAATAAGTCCACAGCTCAATGATGAAAAAATTCATTTTTCACAACAAATATTCATTTCTTTACAATCTCCCTCCTTCTTAATGCATTTCATTCAGTGGTGAATATCATGCAGATCGAACATTATATAGTATAAATTTCAGACCAAAATTCAGCATATAACCATGTCAGGCTACGGACTTATTGATCCAGCGCATTACATTTAAAAGCAAATTATTGAAATCCTATTTCCCAGGCTTATTTATTCACTAAACAAATTTTCATCTGATGAAATGTTTCGTGGAACAAGCTGTCCTCATTAAATAAAGTGTCACTACACACACACACACACACAATTATACACACTAATGCATGCATGTTGAGAATACTTTCATCGAATAACACATCATGATACAAAAGATTAGTTAGACTTAATAACCAAAACCACAGATTATGTGTGATATCCACCCATATAACCCTCCACAAATTCCTCCTCCCCTCCTGTGTTTCTATGAATCCACATCAACTAACCATTACTAGATCAACAAAGCAAAAATCAGAAAGCAAACAGAACGACTCTCTAAAGTTCCTTCTGACACAATTCTCAAACCAGAAATCCTCTTTCGTTTGGCACTAGACATGCCTCTCTCCTGCCTCTGGCAGACACCAATCAATGGGGCAAACAAGCGCCAACCACTTCCTGCAATCCATCAGATATATTTACCAATGGCTATTGGATAATAAATATGTAGTCAGATTCCATTTCCCTTCAATCAGTAAAGCAAATGTGGGGCTGACTTTCTGATTCTGTTTAAATGTTTGTAATTTCTTGCCATTCAAGGCATTAATCCACAATGCACAGATTTGCACTGATGCTCACCTACTTGTCAAAAATAAACATTCAAATACCAAGAAATATATTTAACACTTCAAAAAATGTACCAAATCATTCAAGTTGAAAATCTTGCCCACCTGATAATTTTCAAACAATCAAATGAAAGTAACTCCACCAGGGAACCAATAATACAAAAAACAAGATGCCCTCGATTGGAAGAGTTGTTCTGACGACTGATCTCATTGTTATTGCTGCAATGTGACACTTTAGTTATGATCACGCAAAAATGTCTTATTCACACACCGTTTTATAAGTTTGGTTTCCTAATGGACACACCCCATCGAGCAAACAAAATTGTCTTCTCACTTCCAATTTTTCAACCTCTTTCAAAAAAAAATGAAGATTGTACTTCACTAGCTCATCTTACATTGCAGAAAGTCTTTTTCATAATGAACAAAATTAGCCTATAATCAAGTTTTTCTTTAATCCAGTTATATCTCAAAATTCAAATGTGTTATTTTCACAGATACAGGCTTTTGATCAACAAGCTTTTGATCTAGACTGAGTTGATATTCTGGGATGATATCTAATATGAAATTGTTTGACATTTTTGGAATTGTAATAGATACTAAATTACTTTCATGAAAATTTCTATTCAAAATGAGTTTGTATTCAGCAAACTTAATATGCCAAAATCTTCTTAATTTACCTGAGTTCACTCAGATGGTGTAATGGTTAGCACATCTGCCTCACACGTAGGAGGATCTGGAATTGAATACTGGTAGGGGCAAAGAGTGTGGGAGAACTCTTCATTGGGACTAATTCCCCGATGAATACAGCAGCTAAGTGAGTACACACTAAGCTGTGTGATTAGGGTGGAAAAAATTGGCAATGAAGTTGTGGCTTCCCCTACTTGAAAGGATAGTCGCAAATTGAAAGAGTGCCAGCATAGTATCGTCTGAATTTTTTTTATCTGGAACTTGGATTTTTTTTCAGTTTTTCATTATCTTATTAAAATAAAGCTCTTTTCAGGCCTCAGAAATTTGTACTTCACTATTTCAACGATTGCATTCTTATAAACTGCATGATATGTTTGATTCTAATTTCTTCCAAGAACAATTCCGGTGAACAAGGGTCTGAGGCTACCAGTAACCTCAAACCCATTGGTCTACGCCCAAACCATGACATTCATACCATAACATGTGGGGTGATTTTTTAAGCAGATCTTTAGGAAAATAAATTATGCAATATATAGAGTGAAATACAGTAAGTATTCTTTAAAACAAGAAACAAGAAAAAAAAGGAAGAAAAAATCCACTCTTAAGTTAACATACATACATATAATAATATTAGTAGTTTATGATATGGAAATAAAAAAACTAAAATTGTTTCAGCACATATAAACAATTTATTGCCGATCCTATATTTCACTTATTTTCAAAGCATTGTGAATTGGCAATGAATTGCTTATATAAGCTAAAAAAAAAAAATTCAGTTTCTCATTTCCATATTGTTAACTACTAATATCATCCGGATAGATGATCCATATCCATACATTGTTCACATAAGTATATAACACACTTTCATTATATATATGTTGAAAAGAAAGAATAACCAAAATGATGGAGAAAAAAAATTGAAATTCAAAAATAATCTGATACTATTAATCACCATTTGGAATCTATAAAGCATCCAGGTATTTAACGGGGAGCAATTAGTGGTGAAAATGATAGAGAGAAGACCATCCAGCTATCAGTGGAAAAAGAAAAAAAAAAAGAAAAAAAGAAGAAAAAAAGAAAAAAAAGAAGAAAAAAAAGAAGAAAAAAAGAAAAAAAAGAAGAAAAAAAGAAGAAAAAAAGAAAAAAAGAAGAAAAAAAAGAAGAAAAAAAGAAGAAAAATAAAGAAGAAAAAAAAGAAGAAAAAAAAGAAGAAAAAAAAGAAGAAAAAAAAGAAGAAAAAAAAGAAGAAAAAAAGAAGAAAAAAAGAAGAAAAAAAAGAAGAAAAAAGAAGAAAAAAAGAAGAAAAAAGAAGAAAAAAAAGAAGCACTACATAGATTAAAAACACAATTTTGTTTTAAGCAGAGAAAAAGTTTGTTATTTGAAATAAAAAATACAGTAAACAGGGTTGGTTTTTTTTTCATTATATCAAACAGGCTAACTTCAGGAGTAATGTTAAAATGTAGCTAGAATGATTTTAACATGGAGGATGTAATGCAGCCTCTTATATGAAAGGTTTAATGTGGGCTTTCTTTCATTAGGAAAGTGCTTTTAAGCAGCAAATATCAATAAGCCAGGCAAATCTGTTGCTGAAGCTCTTCAGATATTACCATCGCAAATCCTATGTTATGGTCCACTTAGCAATCCCTAATGGGTGCTGATTCTGGCAGTAAGCATTACTAAAGAGTAGAACTACCCTGTGAGCTTCATATCAACAGATTATCCTAACTAAGGTGATTTTCAGGAAAAAAAACACCAATTTGTCTAAAACTCTTATGTCAAACTTTCCAGCCATGTTCAGAAAAACATTGGCCACAATACAGCAGGGTTTGGTCAGAGTAGAAGTTACTTCGAAGTCAAAAAAATGTCTCAGAAATATTTCTGTTATATGCCATGGAATCAACACTTGTGCATTTTAGTATTCACGTGAAATCTTCAATATGTGGTGTAAATTAATCCTCTTTCAAAAGCAATTTTTCTTTCCCTGACTTAGATCAGGATTTAGTATCCATTTCTTTCACTCTAATGAATTTTGCACAACACCACATTCAGTTTTCAATGTAATTATCACAGAAAAAACACACAACTGCATTTCCATTTGCTGTGAGTTTAATATCAATATTTTCCCACCCTTTCTCAAAATCCTTAATTAAAGCAGCAGGTTTTTTACAGGAATTCAGGTAATAATTATTAGTTATTTTTTTTACTCCCAATACAACAGAAGCTATTGAATCGCAGCAGTCTGTACAATGTGATACTGCTCTTCATTCCTAGATTCGTTTATTGTGCAAGAAGCTACCTCCAAAGTTTGATTATGCAACGAAAATAAATAAAGGACTTAGCCTTGCAGTTTATTTTTTACACACTTCTTACTGAAGGGGAATTAGACATTTTTTTTGTGGGAAAAAAAAAACAAAAAAACATCAAGAAATAGACACATATTACTTAGTTTGGTACATGGTCAATAGTCTTTAAAAAAAAAACTCAGTCACTTTGCTATGATTTGAGTCAAAATTAAGCCATAAAATCAGCAACAAATACTATTCATCAATTTGGGAAATTCAAGTAGTCTGCTACCTACCCATCACTAGCGTCACGGGAATATGAATAACAGACACACACAACAATTATTACAACTATTTTCCTGCAAGAAGAATAATTACAAAAGGAGATGACCATGAAAGCAGCAAACTGAGTGATAAATTAGCAGAAAGGTTTTATTTTTATAGCCAGTCTTATAGATTAATTCCCCTTGTGTCAGTTCTGATGATGATGTCTCACAAAGTCCTCCAATATTGAGATATTTAAATGAAAGATTTCTCACAAAGTCAACCTAATTTTGATTAATAATCAGCTTTTGCATAATTAGGTCAGACTGACCTTGACTTATGGTTTCATTGGCTTAAAAAAAACAAAAACGATCTCAACAAACGATCTTCATAGTTTTTTTTTTCCATTGAAAAAATGTAATTCTTACCTTAATTGTCAACCAACTTCAACCAATATACAAGATCACTTACCTGAAAATAAAACAGAAAAATGTTAAGAACATAATTTCCAACCACTCAAAGAACATCTGAATTCAAAAGATAATTGAATTTGAAATTAAAAATGATAATGCCACTCTCTTAATAATGCAACTTATATCTACAGTATGAGAAAATGTGCATGTATGAACTTTCTTTCTAAAATCCTTGTACTGGGTTAACTAAATGCTGCCTGTCTCCTCAGTATTCATTCATATCAAAAGTTTATTTCACTTTGATTTGAAATTTGAAAAAAGAAAAATACATAGCATAATCTGAATCATAACATAACAAAACTCATAAGTTGTACACAAAACTAAAACTGTTTTGTTTTTACTTGCTTATAGTATTTAAAAAAATGTTTTATGGTATTTTCATTTTTCTTTCACACACTTAGCAAATGATCAACTTTAAATATGTTGATATCATACAACAAATAGAATTATTTCTACGCAAACTGTGTAGACAGGAAAACTAGCATTTATTCATTTTTTTTTTTCACTCGTGTCAAAAAAGTCTATTGCACTAAAACAGTTGACAGTAACACTGCTTTTTCTCTTAAAGAGAGATTGAAGACTTTGAAGAAATTTTTACCTGAAGATCAAATGTCTAACAATTTAGATGGAGAATTTTCAAACAGAGGATAGAGAAGTTGAAAGAAAATCGATACTTTCATCAAAACAAAAAATACATACCATTAAATATCTTTGTGTAAACCATAAAAAGTAACCATTTATTTTGATGATAGAATACATTTCATCAATATCTCATTAATAAATTTAGATATTTGAACCTGTATCTTATTTTAACAATCACTGTTTTAATTTCATGAATGTACAATGAAAAAAAATTCCCAATGTGACATCAACATTGGAATTGATTCAATCATGCCAGACACCCAATTTTCAATCCATATAAAAAGATTGAACTCAAAGAAAATAAATTCACAACCTGAGAAAAATGAGTCTAAAATTATGAAACATTGATATTTATTCCTCTCTTTAGGATCTTTATAATGTTTGGTTTTTATAATTCAAGACATGGCTAAATAATAGCTAGTGAATTCATTTTTTAATTGAATAGTATAGATTGCTTTTGCAGAAGTACTAAGTACCTTAGGAATTTATTTTGGTGGGACAATAAATCCAGAACACTGATGTTATAAAAACTTGTTTCTCTTTTGAACACAAATCCCCAAGAGACAGTAACACCTACTTTTCCTTAGATAACTCACCCAAAACTGGCAGCCTCCTTCACAAAAAATTTCAACCCCAATGGTTGGAAAATGAAGGCAAAAAATTGCAACCAACTAAAACTATTAGTTTGTGGAAATCTTAGAAAACTGGCATCACTCTTCTCCTCAGTTTCCAATATTTTAAAGAGTCAGGGACGAAGAGAGAAAGAGAAAAAGAGATGTAATTGAGATTGGTAATCTGGAAGAAATAATTTAAGAAGCAACCGACAAGGAAATGGTAATTAAACCTGCCGTTCAGAGTTTTACTGGCGCTGTAAGTGACCAATTCCACAGACTAATGACAGTCTGGTGAGTGTGTTATTGTGTTCCTAACAGAATTAGAGAGTGTGGTATGCGGTATTGGATTTTCAAGAGCCTCCTATTCTTCACAAGAATGGACATTTGACCATTGGCACGCTGACACTCTAGAGGAGGCAGAAGTGTCACTTGGTTGGGCGGCAAATGATTGTCTGCTAAGGTGAATGCTATTTGCTGGTGTTGAATGGCTACTCTAATTGTGCCAGACAGTATGGTAATAACTGTGAGCTGCAAAACCAAGATCTGGCCAAGTCTCAGAACACATGTCCATCATAGTTCTCGACTTCTAGGTCGCTATCTGGAGAAAGGAGAAAGTGGTGCAGTGTTAGCTGGCCCTGGGGGACAGGGTTGGAGATGGTGTTACCAGAACTGAAGGTGACTAGGCAATATGATACAGGCCTAGAAAGACTTCATTTAGCCCTGCCTCTACCCAACTCAAAACCACAAACCAATGTCTTTTCAGTGTCCCATGTGTGCTTTGCTCAATCCAAAAGTGTCATGGCTCTATTAAACTCATTCCATCAGCACATAGCTCAATTTGAAGAGTTTCTGCCTTTGTGCAACCAACACACTACTACTTCTTTATTTCCCTATTTGGTTTTTCTTCTGTCTTATATTTTTGTCATTGCATCTCTTGGAAATGTGCCTAATTTCAGGAAAGGAGAATAGATGAAAAGAATATGGAGAAAAAAATCTTCAGTTTATGACTCTTGCAACAGAAGAAGAAATGATTTGGTTCCTCTGTTATGACCCAGATTAATTTTCAAAAGAAATTTTCTTGCTGCCTTTCACCCATTTCATCAATATTAAATGTGGATCTGACAAAGCAAAATTGCAAGACTAAGACAATGATCCTAAATCCCCTTTTAATTTGATCAGTTACATATTACCCTTCTGATTATCATATACTCTCATTGATCAACAATCAATATTTTTTTCATTCATTAACCCATCTATGAACAAACATATCAATATATGTATTATTATGCTTGGCCACCATCAAACACACTATGATAATCCCAGCTCAGTACTATATATTTCCTTTATGGATTGCTTTTTGGTCCAATTTATATTTTATGCAACTATTCAAATCTGTTGTCTTAATTGTTCATAGAAATAATAATAAAGAAGTATAGAAGGGACTACTTGAATAAGTTTCTGAAATCTCATGGAAAATTTTTATGACAAAAAAAAAAAAAATCTCAACACAATTGAAAATCACAAGATGTAGCTAACCCTTTTTCTTAGATATTTTTTTATATTAAAACAATGCCAATAAAAAGGAATAAAGGATATTTAAATGAAGCAAAGAAAATTACATTTAAAAGAGAAAAAATCAGATATAAAAATAAGGATTCATAAGAATTAGGGGGAAAAAGATCAATCTAAAATCTTCAAAAATAAATTATTTTTCTCAATTCTCAATAACTTTTGGATATCTGTCTATTATTACCTTGCATGAAAAATATGGAAATGTTATTTTTTTAAAAGACTCTTTTCCATGTTTTTTTCCTCCCTCATTCTAACAAATTCATACCAGCTGAATGGGATGAACAACATACATAGTCATTTTTTGTTAAGAATCTTTAGACTGTACACCCATTTGATGTAAAGATCACAATATTGCAAGCAGCCATATTGTCACTTGATCAGAAGAATAGTTTGCCCTATAGAGATAAAGGAGTCATGGAGGTATAATTGGAAAATAGGATATTTTTGTGGCTTCATACAAAAATTTGGAGGAAATTTTGTTTATGTGAAGTTTCTAGGAGTATGTGGCTTGATCAGGGTTTTTCAACTTTCCCCTCTCGATATTGCCCCATTGAGAATGACTACTCTATCTTATCTTATACGTAGCTTGACTGTTCATCGTCCTATTAAATTTAATTCCTTATCTTTGCTAAGCCAAGCAAATTTCATAATTTTTTATAGCAGATATTTGGAGTTTCAAGATGATCTATGTGTGCTTGCATCATGAAAGTACATAACAGAATCAAAAATAGATAATTTGAAAATTTTTTAAAACATACATGTTCAGTAATTCACTAAGTGGATGTAGCTTACACTTATTTCTTTATTCTGCTGATACAAAACAAGAGGTCACTTTTTTAAGAAAAATCCATTTGTATGAGACAATCTATCACCTTTCATACCCCAAACTAGACCTATGCCCCCGATATTGCCCCCATAGAGAATGCTTAGGCTCGATCTATGACTGATCAATATCTTTTCTACTTATTAGATTTGTCATGAGAAAAGAAATTGGAAAACAGTGTTTTTAGTGGCATCCTTGTCTCTAAAAAAGAGGCTCTGTCCATCTGTCAGTCATTAGGTCTGTCCCCACATCATTTCTCAGCTGTTTCAAGTCAGATTTACTAGAAAGTAGGTAGAAAAGTCTCTCTTGGTAAGAAACATTTTACCAAGAAAAATCTCCCATTCAGTGCCACAAGATCTGGCAATATTAATATTTAAACTTTGTTTTAAAATCAATCAAAATCAATTTCCTCAGCTGTTTCAAGTCAGATGTATTTGAAATTTGGGAGAAAGGCTGCTTCTTACTTATAAAGATCTTCCATCAGGGTCACGTGATCTATTAATGATGGCATTCAAACATTATAGTGGACATCTCGTTGAACTTTCAGTTCTTGTTTTATGGTGATGTCATAATCTACTCATTCATGTTCGGTATTTATGGATAAAAAACTAAGAAAATTAGGAAGGAACCCCCAAACTACTATTATATTATTATCAATAAAATCCTCAAAATATACCTACACTGAAAGAGCAGCATGATTGTGTGGAAGGGAGAGGTAGTAAGAATGCATTTACACTTTATCTACAGATGATTATTTGTATATAACTCAGAAAAATAAAGCAGAGAGCATATATTCTAATTGATGAAAAAAACAAATTCATAGAGTCATTTCATGTGCATGCACACCCACATGCATTTCCACAAATATTTTAGGGTTTATTATAGTAACACATTCACAGGAAGATACATTTTAAATACATTGCATATATGTAAATGAACACACACACACATATATATATATATATATAAAGATATATATATATGCATACATGAGGGTTTATTCTAACAAGAATGGCAGATAAGAAGAATCAATGGATATAGTGAAATATAAAAAAAAACTTTTCTCACAAAGAAACTTTCCCTTATGATTGAAAGTGCATGTACGTGAAGAGTCATTATTTATTTTTTTTGCACTAACAGAAAGAGAGAGGAGCATTTGTCTGTAATTGTGTGAGATTTCTTATGGCAAGAGGGACATTTTTTTCAGAATTCTTATCAAGTAGTGATTAAAGTATATTGGTGAAGAGCTATAGGCAACAAGAATAAAAATATACCAATAATAATGGGAAAAAATCACTAACTTTAACAAAAATAACAAGGAAAATAAAAAATAATTTTGGAAAGACCTAAAATCTATCTTTGGCATATTCAGTGAGTCTGCCAAGACAATTTTAGCCAATAAAACAATGAAGAACAAACTCACAAACTATTCTTGAAATTAAAAAATAAAGAATTAATAACATTATGAAGCCATCTCTGTTAATGCAACTTTTCAAATAAAATATATTTATGCTATTTCACTTTTTTAAATTCATCTCTTATCCTTTGGTTACAAGTTTTGAGAAATCATAGAAATGAAGAAAGATAAGGTGAGGAGAAAGATCATCTTCCTCTTTTCTGGGAGAAAAATTACTACAAAGAAAGATATGAAGTATTAACAAAGAATAAAATTAAGTCTAAGAAGAATTCAAGAAGGTAAAAAATGTATTAAATGAGCCCTAAAAATGCTATAACTACACACATAAAGTACATGTGAAGTCATACATAACATGTTTCAGTGTATATATATATATATATATATATATATATATATATATATATATATATATATATATATATATATGGTTGATAAAGAGAGAGAGGAAGGGGAGAGGGAAAAGAGATATATATTCATGTGTGCATATATCTAATTATGATTGTGAATATCCATATGCACTGTTTATATATTTCTAATAGGTATAGTAGGTACATATGTGCATACTTAGGAATATATAACATCTTTATATCTATACCATAAATTCATTATATATATATAGATGTATATACATATTTAAATCTATACATATCTTTAGAACACCATGTTTAGGAGGGAGTGAAATATTTCAGATGTGTTTGTGTATATATATATATATGTGTATATATATATATATATATATATATATGCATGTGTGTGCATAAAATATTCATTCTTTCTTTCCCAATGCATACAAAACGATATTCGTTCATTTGTGTATCTTCGTATTCTTTTTCTTCCTCTAAGACAGAATGGTTGTTCTCAATGACTGTCTAAAATGACAGGTTTATTCTGAAGAAAAATGGCACTAAGAATTTTTGGTAGCGGTAGGGGGGGAGGGGTAGAAAGAAAATGAACAGGGAAAAATTGGAGGAAAATAAGGAAAAATAATGGTTTTACTATTGTAGAGTCACATAAAACATACTCGGAAAGAATGGGGTGAGGAGGTAAGGATAAGGAAGATGATTGAAGAAGAAAAAATAAATTGAAAGATAATGAGATGAAGAAAATAAGGCGTGTGCATGTGTGTATATATATATATATATATATATATGTATGTATGTATATATACACACATGCATATACATAAGAAAGTCAATGAAAGGTACGGATTGAAAGGCTCAGAAAACAAATGATGTACGAAAGGAAGTAAATGGCACATATATTTAAGAAAATCAGGGAAAAGAAGGAGAGAGAAAAAGAAGGAGAGAGAAAAAGAAGGAGAGAGAAAAAGAAGGAGAGAGAAAAGGAAGTGGAGGAAAGGCTGAGATATACAGTTCAGAGAAAAAGAAAGAAAAGGAGTGAGAGTGAGAGAAGTTGTAAAAGAATGGCCGAGAAGGAAAGGGCTAGAACAAAGAGAAGCTGAGGGAGAGAAGAGAAAGATGTTAGCAAGAGAGGAAAAATAAAGGCAAATAAGTGAGTGAAAGAAAAAATGCAATCGGACATAAAAAGGCAGTAGAAAGAATATATAAGGGGAGAATAATGAAGAATAAGTTTACAGAGACCAGAGACAGTCACATAGAGAAAGAGGAAAGAAAGCTATTAGCATGCACGTATGTACAGTTTTATGTGTAGGTGGATGAAGATAGATAAAATGAAAAAAAAAAAAAAGTAATAATGAGTGAATGAAGACGGGAAAGGAGTACAAGAATAAGAAGCATTTCAATGAAGAACAAGGAAGAAATATATATTTCTTAAAAATTAGAAAATGACAGAAAAAATATTATGAAATATGAAATAAGCACTTTTAAAAAACAAATTATCCAGATGGTGCTTAATGTTTTGCTGATGCAAATTTTCGAAGTTCTAGCCTAAAAAATGTGACTAGGAGCACCCGGAGATAGATAGATAGAAATAGACAAATGAAGAGAGAGGAACTTGGAGCCAATTGGCTGGTTGGTCAGCCCATTTGAGGGGCTATAGTGATTCAATATACTGAGTGGGGTGGGGGGAATATCGTGAAAAATTTCTATTCAGTGCCTTGGAATTCATCTCACCCCCTCCCAATTTAGCCTCTCTGCTGCCTGATCATTCTCACATTATCATTGATCCTAATCTAAATGCAATCAAATATCGTAGTTCCAATGAAATGAAATACAAAGGTATTAGGAAGATTGCAAATGACCTGAATGGAACAAGGAATCATCTGATATCTGTGATTAATCATTGGTAAGTGGTCTTAATAGTGGGTTTTTGTTTTGTAGACATCTAAATTTGGTCAAAAAAGAAAAAAACATTAACATTTTCACCTCAATGAATTAAAAATAGATAAGTTGATTATTATTGCAGCAGAACTGTTGGAAAGCAAGCAATTTATTTTTTTAACGTACATTCTGAAAAAAAAAACAACAAAAAAAAAACATATACATATATGTATATTTTCCTCTGGGGTGCTACTCAGACCTGAGCTCCAGTCTATACAAGTTACTCCTCTGAGGGGGTAGCACACCGCTCGAGCCCATTCAGAATGTCCCTGTTCTGTAGTTTAACCAGGTCATTCATACTGTCAAAACTCCCCTGAAAACAAGTGGCAGAGCCCCACAGGTAGCTTGGGCATCTGCCAGGAGATGGAAACTTCTGGCACACCTATGATCAAGAGACCTCATTCCTATCTGTGACAACTCGGTGGACCATGGGATGCAAAACCTTGGTTTAAAGCCTTTGGGTCTGACTTTTATTGCATACAGGCCCCACCTATGGTCTTGCAATGGGAAACTTCCTGAAAATCTTAGTTCATGAAGCGAAGTCATTTATATGTACATACACATGAAGGGTGATCATTAAATCCTCAATTTGACACAGTTATTAACTAGATTTTCACTGTATAAATTCGATACATATGATTGATGGAGTGGCATTGGAATAAGTGCATGGACAAAGGATACAATATTGAAATGACTTCAAATGAAAGTTAGTATAAGTCATTAAAAATTTATGATGATAAAACACATGAATACAAAATTGAAGGTAATAAAAGAAAAACACTTCCAAGTAGCCTATAAGTGTTGAGTTAAATTTTTCTTATTTCAGTGTTTATTTACATCATCATCAGAATATATGAATGGAGATTACTTGCTACATATTTTTTATACAATTGAAAAAAAAATTCAAATATGAAACTAGGAATGAAAAATACAATGGAGCAAGGCATCAATATTAGATTCATTATCAGTGCCAATAAATTTCAAGTCAGACTCGAGATAAAATAAAATGCCAAAAACATTTCAAGTAAGATAAGATTGTGATAACAGCATAAGACTTGTTAAGATATTTCAGAATAGATCATCAAGTGATGCGCTATGAATGGACAACAAATTATTCACAAATATTGATACCTTCCATAAATGAATCACAGTAGCCTGCATATGTACCTGAACTGTTTTTTTTTATCTAAAATTGAATTTTTAAAAATTCCAGCACAAGATTTAGACATTGTTGGTCCAGAATAGCACTTTTTTTGAAAAGAAGAAGAGAAGAATCTGTAGCACATTTGTTGGGTTGGTTGGACAGGCCATTTGTGGGGATATGGTGATTTGATTAAACACAAGCCTATGTTTTACAAAACAAATATCAAGTGCAGATACTTTACAAAGAAAGATCCAGATACATTCAAAGATTAACTTGCACCATTGACTCCAAAGCCCTGGTGGATTAATAATTTTGCTGGTTCAGTCAAGGTTCAGTAAATACTTTACCAATAATACCTACCATTCCAACATCACTTGATTCTGCTCAAGACTATCAAAATTGTTCAGCTTTTCTATCATCATTTACTTAAAAATAATTGTTTGCATAAAATTGCAAAATTTCATTCCGTTACTTCTTCACATAATTCATGTATCAATACTTGTTGGACAAGGTAAGCCCAGGTACCATGCTGCATTACCTGAGCATTCAGTGAAGATAGAGTCACTCTCATATCAACCAATGGACAACCACAAATGTTCCATAAACTATCTCTACTTGAATAACAGTATTGATACAGGCACGCACCAGTCTATTTTCTTTCTTGAATTGTTAACAATCAGCGTTTTTACTTGATACCACAGCAGACTTTTCCAACTCACTTTTAAACCATTTCCAGGATTATATGCAAGTCAAACAAGGAAAAAATGTTACACACTTGGAGCAATATGTATGTAAATTGAACAGTCATTGGCAATATTCCGTGGTAACTTTTTTCTGGACTGAAAGAAGTACGCGACTACCGATGACTAAAATATTGGTAGTGTCTGTTTATATATAAGACACAAAAATCTTAGTGTAAAGGCTCTTTAAGAGAAAATTTTACTGAGGGTTTCAAGAAGCAAGGCTTGATATATATCACTAAAAACCTTAACTTACAAAAATCTTTTACCCAACAGCTCAAAACTTGAAATATCATACAAGGGGTGTCCTTTGCTCTTTAATTATACACCTTACAGACATCTAACTTAAAGGAAACAATAATCAGCCTACAACCCTGAAAAACCATAACATGTCAAAAAGCACCTCTACTGCGTAAGGGTTACCAAACTCAACTTGCAGATCAAATTAGGTTTAAGTTTGATCCTCACAGGGTACGCCATTATTGTACCAAATTAAGCGAAGCTTGGTAAGTAATGATACCACTTGGAGGTTACACAGCCAAAAGTAAACCTTGGACACAGAGAATTATAGACTGGCATTGCAAATCTGAAGCTTTCTTTCAGACACACACACACACACATATATACATATGTGTGTGTGTTTGTGAGAGAAGACATGAATAAATACAGGCACAGTTGATTATGAATATGATTACTTGGATCATATACCATAAATTGAAGTCTTTGCCAAAGAGCCAATCCATTCATATTTATTTCCTCAGACAATCACGATATCATCTACTCAGCAATGTAAAGAGTCAGAGGAGAATAAGACAAGTCAGAAATAGAAGCTAACATGTTTAGTCGAGCCCACCTTTCCACAAAAATAACAATGATAATAATAGTAATAGTAATAAGAATAATAATACGTATAATCAAAATAAAATGATCCTCTTAAGACGGAATCTGGCAGCAGATCGAAACAGTGGTAATCAGGTGGCACATCTCATAAACAATCAATAAGCCTGTCACCTACTCTGATCAGGGACCTAGGATCAATACCACCAGCGAAGAGAAGAAGCAGGGTTGAAATGGATGGTGCTAGCTACTTTAGATTAATTACTTTGTTCCTATCTCTTTCTTCTTTCAATTTCTGAATACTTACCTCTGAGTACGACATCTTCTGCTTTATCTCTCTCTCACCCAATTTATTTGTTCAATGAAAGATTGGGCAATAAACTGCCTCTACTCTGAACATTTACTTTACATGGTAATGAAGGTAAACACTGCAATGTAACTGAAGAGGTCTACCTAGTGTATTGGCTGCCTAGATGAGAAGAGGTTGTCACGGTTAAATCCTCCATTGCTTTTGAAAACCGTCAACCAAAACTGTCTACACTAACATAGGTTTTTCCAGTTTCAAAGTTTGGCAGGCTGGCTGTGTATGCATGTATCGCACATATAAGCCACAGCAAGACGGCTGAAAATTTAAACATTCATTCCTAATGTCCAGAAAAAAAAAAATTTTTTTGTTTCTGTAAAAGCAGTTTTTTTTGGGGGGGGGGGTCGATTTACAATGTAAGTTCATGCTTAATTGGTTAGTTTGTGTCCTGGAGTATTCATGCTGATTTTTATTTGTTCCCAATTTTTTAGTGATCACAACCCAACAAAAGGCAAGAGTAGTGATTTATTCATTGATCGAAATTTAGAAATTTTTTAATTGATCACCCTCAACATGGAATACTGCCAAAGGATATTGGTCATGGGACAGTTTTTATTGAGTGACTAACCAGACTTGTATCATTTCGCAGTTTTACTCTAAAAAGAAATGCTCATTTTACTGAAACATTCAACAGAGATAAAAACAGCAGCCTAGAAGAAAAATAATTGATTCCATAATCAAAATACTTGAATGATCAAAATAGCTGATCAGTTCGTGGATCGAAGTTCTGTAAAAATGTCCTTTCTTCTAAATTCGCCCTTCTCAGAAATAAAATAAATAAAAATTTGCTTCATTGTTTACTTGAGAATTTTCAACTTTGATTGCACAATTGAGTTATCATGAGAAACAATTAAACATTGCCTGACATGATTAGCACAAGCGAGGGGAAATCCACCCCATCTACCCCTATCTCCAACTTTTTGCTATCATTATTTTGGACATTTTCTTTGCGAATTTTAAGAGGATGAAATTTTCAAAAAAATTTAAATGAATCTTTAGAAATTTAAGTTGTGTCTAAGATGGAGATGAGTGTTGTTGAATAGGAATTGAAGAGTCCTGACAAAGACGTAAGCTCAGCAGCAAATGAAGGAGATGCGATTGGAAAGCAATGCGTGCCAATTCCAATTCCAAGTAATGGAAAACCAGGAGCAAACAGAAAGTGAAAGAAAAGCTGAAGAATTTTTTTTCTTCTTCTAATAACTGGAAGAAATTCAGAAATCTAAGAGTGGATTAATACGATTAATCAAGTAGAATATCATTAACCGGTATGAAACTTTATCACTGGAAATCTTCAAAAATCATCTTTAATACTGCATGAAATTTATGATAGAGAGACAAAGAAAATGCAAAGGAAATCAGATATGGAATAAAAAGTTGGTGATATTGAAAAGGTAAAATTAGATTAAAAATGAAAATTGGATAAGAACAACTAAAAAAACAAATAGAACAAAATACAGAACAAAAGATGAAAGAAAAAAAGCACGTAAGAGAAAACAATGAAAACTACATAAAAATGTGAAAAGATGGAATGATTAAAAGTAGCAGTGAAATAAAATATAAGTAAAATAGAAAAAAAGATATAAAATGATATGCAATTTGAATCAGAATAAAAAGTTACCAAAGTATAGAAAATGCATCTAAAATGGATAAAAAGGAAAGTGAAGACAATAAAAAAAAAAGCCAACACGACAAATATGTAGATTAAAGAGATCAAATCAAAAAATCAAATCAAGACAAAAACAGTCAAAATAATGTCAACATAAAGAGAAAAAAAAAATCATACAAGACAAAATAGATTTTTAAAATGATCGTAATTAAAATGAGAAATGAATGTTGATGAGAAATATAAAATTGAATAAAAATTTAAATGTCTAAAACAAAGATAAACTTCTTTTTTCTAATATCAAAGAGCACAAAAAAATTTCATTAAATTAGAAAACTGATAAAATCCAAAATAAAAAGAAGTCGATCAGATAAAAGAAATAAAAAATTCTGCTTTATTTTGAAATGATAGAAACATGAGATACTGAGAGACAAATAGATGAAATAGAAAAAAGAATATGAACAGAAAGGATCGGGAGAGTCAACAATAATCAATGCTTGAAGGAAAATCTTCCTCATTGAAAATGTCGCAATAATGAAAATATGAGATATATGGAGCAGATATTGTTACTAGTGAAACAATAACTTGACAACATCCTTAGTTTTCCTTTATTCAAATATTTCGGGTGCTGAAGAGTAATGTTTTTATACAATCCAACTTTAAGCATCATTTGTTGAGTATTTAACACCATCAAGAATTGAATATATATTCCTACAGGTGAATTAGGTGTTATTTTTCAATTTATGGAAGTATGTTCTTTTCAGAATCCCCTTAAACAAGATGAGTGACAGAAAAATTGGAGGAGGTCACACCCACTATCGTATGCACTATAAATTTCATCCAGGTACAACGTAACAAGAGCCACAAGAAGAATTTGCAGTGTTAATCAAAATGCAGTAGATGTCTGCTAATAACAACATTGGTTCACCAAATTCTGATCAGGTATTTTCAAACTCTACATCTTTTGGGAAGGCCAGTGAAGCTATACAATGACCTGCTGCGCTCAGTTGTAAAGGGAGATCCCTTATCAAACCATTGAAGAATTAACAGAACGATTGAAGTCAACATGGTCTACTATACAATAGCATCTTCAACAGATCCTGAAGGTGAACAGTAAAAAGAGTTTGAATCCTACACAAACTAGCAGCTGAAAACAGAGCCCAAGATTCAGCAATCTGCCATGTTTTGCTGAGTAGACCAGAGAGCACATACTTCTACCAATGCCATGTTGTAAAGATCAAAATATTTCTGGAACTGCCCCAAAATTTAATCAATGCTTCCTTCAAAATTCATTGAAAACTTTTGGGAATACAGTACAGACAGACTGACTCTTCTTTTTATATATATCATAAATTGTATCATATTATTAACATCGTAAATAGAATAAACAATTTAAGAAGATGGATCTGCTTTCAACTCTAGTAGATTGTTCATAAGCCTTACAAAACATTTAGAAGCTAAGAAAACACTCAATAGAAATTGTCATGTGACTGTCTGCTGGAAGCATACCATGATGGGGGTGATCAATTGAAAAATTTAGAAAAGGGGGATCAATAAATAAGTTACTTCTTATTTTTTGTCGGGCAGTGATCACTAAAGATTCTAAATTTTCAAAAACCAAGCGTGAATTCAGCCAGACACACTGAGGGACCATTTTAGTAAGAATTTATATTTTAAATTGAACGCCCTACCAAAAACCTATTTGGGGGGGGGGGTGAAAAAAAACTAAAGAATATGGCCTGTGTGCATGACACATACATATATAGCTTGAAAGACCAAATTTGAAGCTAGAAAAAACCTATGTTAACAGTTTTTCTCAATGGTTTCTAATAAGTTGAACCTGAAAAGTGGATTCATTACAAGAATAGCCAGTTTAGATCCAGGACAGCTCCAACATTGCAAGAAATCTGCTAGAGAAAAAAGTCTTTTCTGTGTTCAGAAGGATTCAAAGGGAAACCTCCATGACAAATTGCTGGCACCAGACAAGCTTCTAAGTGCAATGCTATAGGGAGCGAAGAGAACCTTTTCTCTGAACAATGAAATTGACCAATGCATGACAATGCTTTTAAGTGCTGCAAATCTAACACCAAATTATCATGGAATTCTAATATAAAGTTTTTCCACTTGAAGCATAATCTCCTGAACTATCAACACTGACTATGCCTTGTTTCATTCAATGCAACACTCAGTCAGAAGTTCCAATGAGTTCAAGATCTAAAAAACAACTGTTCTTTTATGATTGAATACACAATTTGTCTGAAAGTTGGTATGAAGTTATAGGAAGTCAGAAAAATACTTTGATGACTGAATAATAAGGCAATAGATTTATATGAATAAAATGGTGTTGCAAGAAAAAAAAAAATGCTGGAAAGTTTTGCATCACCCTGACAAACATGTTGTTTCGAAAGAATGATTAAGGTTACAGCAAAATACATACTTGTAGGTAAAATGATATTCAGTTACCAGATAAGATTAAGGGATGATTCTGTAAATATTTTGAAGTTCAGTATTTCAGTAATAATGTTCTGAGAATGTGAAAAAATATTGAAGGACTAATAACATCAAACAATCCACCTTTTGTTCATTAAATATTGATTATCTGCAAGCATGTTTTTTTCAAAATTGTCTCAATCATTCATATAGAGGATTACGTACCCAAAAGTTCAGGGAAGTCAAAGTATAAAGTGGATTCTTCAAACAAAGAAAAAATTGATAGTAAATGAGGTTTTTGTCCCCAGGTAAAGTGGTTCTGAGAGAGGTTTGAAATGTTTAGCGAGACACAGGAAAAAACCAGGTAATCTGATAGATAATCAGACTGATCAATCTGTTCTAATTCTCCAAACTTTTTGATAGCAATTACACTCCTATATATGTCTAAGAGTGCAGTGGGGGGGGGTCACATCTATGGTCTGACAGGTTTGTTTGAAAAGAAATAGGATGGTTGGAAATTTGTATCTCAGACTCTAAAACAAATTTTTTTTTTAAATCAAGCATTTACAAATGCCATTGATACTATTAAATCTGAATTCTATTATTAACCTGGTAACAAGTCTCACAAACTAGGCACCGAAGATGGACACTTTCCAAGAAAGAACCAATAAAGTAAGTAGTTTTACTCATTTCAAGTATTGGCAGATCATGTAACCATAAAGGTGAATATGTCAGTTTAATACTTGTGACTGTAAAGATTCATTAAATTGATACAAGACAGCTCAGTGAATTGGAGCCACTCAATTAGCACCGATTTCAGGAATGACATTATTCAAGACGGCCTTTTGATTTGTGGAATTAATCAACTTTACTGCCAAGAGAGCTAAATATCACTTGTGTAGTGGTGAGTAAATGAAGTGGTAACTCTCACCACCAGTTACCTTGGTCTTGAGAGCTGGGGACATCTTGGATGGACAAAGTAACTGACTGGCCACATATCAATACTGTTTCAATGGTTACTAGACTGACAACAAATCCCTAAGGCAAACAACTACTTCCTAGCCACTTTTTGATGTTTGTTGGCCTTTATCGACCTTCTTAGCAGCAAGGAATCAGCAGAAAAATTATATGTATTCTAGTTCATATTTATTACCTAACAGCAGATTTCAACTTTCAAAACATGATACATGTTTCTTCTTCCTTTACAGATTATATATATATATATATATATATGCACGCACATACATCAAGAAGTGGATATATAATCCAACAGAATAATTATGTTATACTTTTTTTAAATATTTGAAATTATCCCCTGTCATCTGGGTTAGACAGCATAAATAGAATAAACAATTAAAGAAATAGGCAGCAGTAGGAATTGAAGCTCTAGCCAATAGGAAGCCATCTTAACGTGACACTGCTCTCACCATTAAGTTAATACACAAATACACACACACACACACATATATATATATATATATATATATATATATAAAATAATAAATCACAAATACATGTATGTTTATTTAAAGTGGATATTTATTTATTGGCAGAGGTCTCAATGCCGGAATAGAGACAATATTAAATATCAAGTATTAAAACATGAATATATTGAGTAACAAATTTAAATCTGTTCCATGTTTATCACTTATTCGGACTGGTACTGAACATTATTAGTACTAGTCTCAATGAGTGTTTAACACGAAACAGATTTATATTTGTTACTTGATATATTCATGTTTCAATACTTAATACTTGATTATACATATATGTATAAACCAAAATTAGATGAATATATATAGATGAATTTTGCAGTTAAATATAAGTTACAAAAGGCAATAAAAATGAAAATATACAATATATATATATATATATATATATATATATATATATATATAAAACAAAAATGAAGTATAATAAAATATAATGAGATATCTCTTCTTACATGGATAATGCTTCAAAAAATTTGCCACAAAAAGCTAACCATCAGCAGCAGCCTTTTAGTGTCCATTGTTGGACATAAACCTTCCCTAAAATTTGCCAGACCTCTTTATAGTGGACGTCATAGAACTAGTACTTTCTGAACTTGTCTAGTTCGTCACGCCATCCTATTTTCTGTCAGTCAGTTTCACATATGATCTCTGGGGATCCATGTGGCGGATCGTAATGTTCAGCTCTTGTCTATCATTCTTGCTACATGACCAGCACATTGTTATTTGATTTTTCTAATGAATTCTATGATATCTCTTACTCCAGTCATTCCCCTAATATACCGTGCTGTCTTGTGATTCTCTTCTTTGCAGGTTGCATGGTTCTCAGTTTAATAGTCAATCTTTCAGTCAAGTCCCATGTTTCCATAAGTGACTATCGGAAGGATGCATTGATTGTATACCCTTCTTTTTAAGATGAATGGAATTTTCTTGTCTCTGAAGGTTGGGCTTGCTAACCTAGAGTGGTTCTTCTCTTTATTTTCTCTTCTGTTGAAGATTTCATGGGGATTTGTTGTTCAAAGCAGATGTAGTGGTCTGATGGAAACAAATTTACAGTCATTTCGCTACTTCTCTATTTCAAGTATTCATGCCATTTGGTTTGTTCTTGCGATCTAGTAGTATTTTTATACTATCTGAATTTCCAGACAAATTGGTTAGGATATGGGATGCAAATTGAAGTCTCATTAGAAGCCACTTCTTTATCCCTTACTTCATGCTATTTACTTTAACAATCAAAAAGTATTCAACCGAGAAATTTGTAAAAAAAAGCAAATACTGTTTATGAACAATCTTGGAAATACTTGCTGGCAATTTACGTACCTCAATCACTGAATCAGTTTTGTTCAACCCATCAAAAAAAAAAACATAGTGCTGAAGAAAATCTCCATACTAATAAGAAATCAAAACCACAACGCCCTTTCGTGTTGATTTGAAATTGCAATCACTTCAGAGTCTCCCAAGGTTCTAGTGATTTTTAGCAGGCATTTACTTATAAAATCCTTATTTGCGTCATTGCTGAATAAATGAATAAGATAAAAAAAAGGACCAGTCAAATTAATTCTTGGTAACATGATTTTTTTTAGGTGACAGGTTGGCCAGCAACTGATATGTATTTGCAACTTGATACCCACCTGGATATCCATCAATGTGGTAAGATTAAGAAGTGGAGATCTTTCTTGTGCATGCAATTTGTTATTATAGTTCAGAAATATTTCCTCCAGATACTAATGTGCAATCCTGTTTCCTCTGACCTGGTGGAAGGAAACAGATAAACATGTGACTTTACTAAATGATCGGAGAGAAGCCTCACCAAATGTACTCCATCTTAGGCAAACAGAGTGATTGATACAAAGTATAACGGGGTCAGAGGCACAGCAAGAGTGGAGCAAGAGTCACCCCCTGGTGCAGGTGTATGGGGGTGCAAAATTTCTCTATAACGCCAATTAATCAATAATTATGCCCTCTTGTGTGATATAGCAGAACAACCCCCTGGAACTGAGAAACCTCACTGTGAAACGGAATGGGGGTATGGGCAAAATATATATATATATATATGTATATATATATATATATATATATATAACATGGGCAGCAAAAAGGTTTATGCCAAGGATTCTGATTTGAGCTAAAGAAACTGTTGACTCAAATTCAAAATTGCCCCCAGAGATATTGACCATAAAATTTCCTGAGTATTTTTTCATTAATTATTATTACATGCATAGAATTATTATTATAATTAGGTCAATGCAGTATAATTTCTTTTTTGTTCAATGGATATTATCTTTGCTGATGAATTGAATACTAAAATAAAGATAAAGTGAGAATACCAGTCATGATTAAGTATATTTTGGGGGCACAAACCCAACTACTCTCATGGTGGACTTGGAGATACAAGTCAAGAAAAAAAAAAACAAGTTCAATTTCAATCCACATCAGGGGAATCTCAAATGCTCTTCTTGGCGGACAAAAATAAATTATTCATGAAATAAACATTTTAAAAAATATTTAGAAGACTCATCTTGTTGAGAGAATCATTTGTTCTGCATTTCTCTAAAAAAACAGAAGATTTATGGGGTAAAAAAACCTTTTTTTTTTTGGCAACAGAACATCATCTCGAATATTGATCTGTTTTGCTATCACATCATTTTAGCACATTCTCTTTCAAAAACGCCCTAAGACATTGCAAAAATGATGAAATAAGTATCTCTTTTGCAATACGATAAAAATCTAAAAACTGAACAACTTTTCAAGAAAATCATTTGTATGGCATTTATATGAAAAAAATTGCGCAACATGATGAAAAAGCAAATTTTTTTCTCTAAATGGTAACATCTTAAAGATTATCCAGATTCTATGCTAGATTTAAGTTGCTACCTAAAAATTATGAAAAGAGTCTTTTTGAACAATAATAACGTTTGAATACTGACCAAAAAGCCTATTATATAAAGTGTTTCTCCAAGATGTACAGTTAATAAAAACATTGAAAAAAATAACAGGCCATTGAAACAGTCTGTGAAAAGAGAAATATTTTCAAAAAAAATTCAGGAAGAGTAAAAAGAGAAGAAATTCTTGATTTAAAAAAAAGAAATGAAAATAAGAGAGTTAGAAAGAGAAAGACACTTGAATGAGAATAACGCACAATCAGTTATACAAAACATTGAAAATAGACAAGTGAATGTAATAAGTACATGCGTAAATGTCAAGATGCGATCAATATTGATAAATGTTCCGTGGGAAATGTATGGTCCAAAGAAAAATACCTGCAGGCAAATTAAAGAAAAATGTCAATTTTGATTCTTCACAAAAACAGCAGAATCTGGACTTGTCATCAGCGTGTGAAAGAAGCAGATTCCATAAAATAAAAAAAACTTGCAAATCAATTACAGTGTCTGCAGTTTGGGAATCTCAAAGTTGATGGTTGTTTTTAAAGTGGCAAATTGTCAAGAATTTAAAACCACAAATGGATGTAATTTAATATTGGACACAATTTTTTTTAAAATTGTCCTGCTGTTTGATTCCTCTCCAATCTCTGTTCAAAACTTCCATAGCAATTATTTGGCACATATCAACTTCCCCATACCAACCCATTGCACACTCCTCATTGTACCAAAATTTGAGAACCACAGATTTTTTTTCTTCCAGATTGATTAACTCTAATGACCCTCATGTTAATTGGAATCATGATTGAACTGTATACCTTGAGGTAAACCATTTTATTTTGTAACCCCTTGGCTCAGGAAAGAGCACAAAAAAGGGGCAGACAGAAGAACAAAAGATCAGCAGATAAATAATATAAGAGGTGAATGAATAGGGCAAGATTTAGTAAAAAGGAATTTTAATAACAGCTTGTTTAAAGTGACAACTTGAAATCTGGTCAGATGAATAGAGGTGAAACCAAAGAGGAAAATGTGGGTAGGAAATAGAGAAATAGAGAGCTGGCTAGCAACAACATTTTCTTCTAAAAAAATAATAGATTCATGTACATTCTTAAAAGCTATCAGAGGACATACCAACACACATACATTAAAATATTTCCAGAGTTACTGGAATACACTATATCTGTAATGCCAATACAACAGGTGTGTGTGTGTGTGTGTGTGTGTGTATATATATATATATATATATATATATATATGAGTTTGTCTCATTCCCTATAGTATCTTCATTTTGGTTATTTTGATTACCTTATTTCAACTGATGTATTTTCTGACCTTTTATTTCATGTCATATCCAATAATCCTTGGATAGAATCCTTTATCTCATCCATAATTTTTTTCCTTTCAATCTTTTGTCAGCAGTCCAATAATTCACCAATCTGGATGGAAAAGAGCCATTCTGCACCTTAAAATACTTGAACTTCAATAATTGCAAGTGCATATTTACAAAATTTTAAAGTTTACATTAAAACCCCATCAACATCAGGGAAACATTCCAAATATTGATAACACCAAGACATCATAATTTTATCAGCAAGATTTTCTAAATCTTTTTATGCCAACAAATTATAGGAAACAAAATTCAGTTTCTAATTAGCTATCTTCAAAAGTTTAATCAAATATTAAAATACTGACGGCAAAACCAATCAAGAATATATACACAGAAATAGAAGATATATATATATATATATATATATTTTTTTTTTTCAAGTGTTGATTTGTGTCTAGGTTACTGGAAATGGAATTTCATTTTCATAGGCCACTATTACGACATTCCAAGATGCAATAACATTAGATGATACACATATAGGCTTAATATTTAACTAAAAATAAGACATCAGTTCTAAAATAAAATTCAACTTATCCACAATTATTGTGCATTTGATGATAAGCAATACCCAATTAAGTATATGGGTGTATTCACATGATTATATTTGCTTGTTAGATGTATGAATTATTGCGTGTGCACATTTATATATATATATATATATATATATATATATATATATATATATATACACACACACACATACAAGTGACACAAACAGCGAATACTGATCCCTCATCGTTTTGGGGTAATCTATATAAGTGAGCCCTGTTTCAAAAAATTAAATGATGTGTAGTATAAAATAACATTCATATACATTATAATAATATCCTATATATAATAACAAACTACATGTATGACATGAGCTATTTGATAAAATCATAGTTGACAGGACAGTGGTGTTAGATCAACACTGCTGAGGTGCTGTGTTAATATAACTGGTTTGTGTTTAAAATCCCCAAAACATTTACATGGTAAACAACTGATGATTCCAACAAAAGAAAATTTACTCATTGTCCCACAATAATAAAGTATATGTAAAACAGGGAGAAAACTCTGAAGAAAATTACATAAATTGCATTGACAGATATTGGGAAATAAGTGACTGAAGTGACACAAAAAGATTTTGAAAAAGTTTTTTAATGTTTAGTGTTTGAAGCTGTACAGCTTTCTAGACAATACATATCTACATGAAATGTACAATTTTGAAGCATATTTTCTTAGATATATATCTATATACACATTTGTACACACACAATATGAACACAGATTTACATGCATTTATATCAAAATACACACATAAGCACTCTACTAAAACAGTGGTAGGCATATAAAATATTACCACGGACATACAATTCAAACACATCACTAGATACATACAAATAGTTGGCATTAACATAATTACACATGCGCGCACGCACACACACACACATACCAAGCCTTCGTTAATTCATAGTCATAAGTCTTTTGTTGTAATTACCATTTTTAGCCCAGATATCCAAAGCAAAACAATGACCCTAGTGTCAATAGCAATAATCCAGCTCTTTACAAAATTTCAACCCACAACATCAATTTTCATGTCTGTTTCCACACTTGATTTTTTTTCTTTTTTTTTTTCTCCACATCTTAAAAGAATATAATTAATAAGACGCCAGTAGTTTTTCAACCCTCGAAAATACCATTTTCTGAGCTCACAATTGAATAGCCACACTCTCCATCTTACCTTCACGTTCTACCACAAGGTGACTCAACAGAAAACAATATACACAACAATACTAGTGGGAGTGGATCAGAAATAAAAGAAAAATATTTAAACATTGAACAACAGATTACGCCCCAGAATGACCCAACCAAGGATTTCCTGGCTAGCATTAAATATAATCATTAAGCCTTTTTGATAGAATGCCATGTTTTATAGTTCTCAAATGATACACATCTATAAGCTTGTGTGTTCACATATGGCTGTTCAGATGTGTACATGATATTAAAATGTGTGTGTACAAAGAGAATAAAATGCTTTTCAGTATTCCAAATCAGATTAACCATCTAATAATATGAACTATCAATATTCCAATGCATTATCCATATCAGCAGCAACATTAACTCAAAGAAAAAGAAAAGAAAAAAAAGAAAAAAAAAGTCTGTTTAGTCACTCAACAGAAACTGTCATGTGACCAAGTCTTTTGACAGCATAATATGTTGGGGTGATCAATAAAAAAAAGAAGTCAGAATTTTCAAAAAAGAAGTACGAATTCTGCCATACACAAATTAAGGGGTTAACTTAGCATAAATTTACATTGCAAATTGATCTTCCAATTGGAAGCTAAACAGGGGAGGGAGAAAAAACTTTTTCATAGACATAAGGAGTAAATATTTAAATTTTCAGCCCTCTAGCTACCACTGTTGCAGCCTGTGTGGGTAATACATACATATCTACATGGCCAGCCAGACCAACTTGAAAACTGAAGAAACCTACGTAGACCGTTTTGGTTGACAGTTTCTAACAAATAATGAAGACATAAGATATATAATGCAGAGCATCCATTTAGGTAACACGTTAACAGACAAACCATAGACTTTTACAAACAAAGCAATTTCTAATCCTTTGGTTAATGCATAGATTATGTGTATTTGTAGATTTTTAAAAAAAGGGGGGGTGCAGAAAACAAAACAAAGACAATCATTTTAATCAGCCTATTTCAGAAAATTTGAGATACCAACAAAGGCATTAGTCAGAGTAATATTTCTCGACTAAAAAGCTATTTACATGATTATCAACACTTGCACCAATTAAGAAGAATTTATCCATGTCATGTGTCTTCCACGAATGTATTTCAGAGCAACATTTTTCCTGCGTGTCGATTGTCTTTTGCTAAGAAGAATAGTCGGTTTAGTATTTTATTGTATTTATCTGTTGATGTTGGAGACTTTAACAGTCAATGGTTTTATTCACTTTGACATTGAAATTTTTAATAACTTCTTTGGTTTGGTAACCAGTCATTCTGTTAGGTCATGACAGAATCTTATAGTTAGCCGCGGTGTCTGCAACTTCAAAACCAATCACAGAAAAAAAACAGTGAATGTCAAAAGTATTCAGAGAATTAGAATGAAATTGAAAGTTACTGGTTTTAGACGTCATCATCATCAAATGAATGTTAAACATCAATTATTTCAGAATTCTTAAATATGTTTAGGAAAAGTATTTTCTGTATAATTGTGAAATACGGCCTAAAGAGATATATAAATGAAGAAAAAAAATAACCATATTGTCCTTTTATATATGAATCATTATTATTACAAAAGATTATTATTAAAGAATATTACTGAATCATTTAACCCACCAGAATCAGATCTCTTTCAATTCCATTCACCGACATCCTATTCTGTTTTGACATTAATTTAGCTAGAAATAGGGATCTGTTGCAAAACCTAAGGCTCTTTCAGTTTTCAGGAGTAAATGAACATGGCAACTCCATTACAGCCTCAACAGGTGGAGTGGGTTATGTGATAAGGTAATCAGAAGCCAAAGAATCTCGGGCCTGTTTATCATTAAAATTACAGAGATATCAAAGTAAACATTTGTACTTGCATGACTTGACACTTTCAATAGTCTCAAACATTCCGATCAAGTCATTGGCTTTACAGTCACAAGAATTTTCGATCTATTATTAATTTTGGGATGATAAAACTCAATTGGGAATGGCAAAAATAAAGAATAAGGCCCAAATTCCATGAGGCTTAGAAAATACTTACTAGAAACAATAAAATTACTTGACCAACTGTTAGGTCATTGCAATATGCAAAAGTAAAAAGGCTAGCAGGAGAAAAAAAGCGAGGCAGAAAATGAAGAATAATTTTACATAAGAAATATTGTTGAACGAGTTATTATTGAGATTCAGTGATAATTTTTCTTGGGGATTACAGATTAATAAATGGAAAAGTTGGTAATTAAAATTTCTAAATTATCTAAAAAATACCAGCACAAAATTTGGGCATTGTTGGTCCAAACATACTGGCTCTCATAAAACAAACGTTAAACATCAATTATTTCAAAATTCTTGAATATGTTTGGAAAAAGTCATTACTGTAAAGATGAGCAAAGATAGAAGAATCTGTAGCCCACTTGGCTAGTTGGTTGGGCAGGCCATTTATGGGGCTACAGTGATTTGATATCTTTTTCTTGTATAATCAGAATATATGAATGATGATGTGGAGCCAGAGGATCACAAAGATGCAAGTGGAATAGCCAAATCTTCAGTAAGTATGTATAGCATTACCTTGAATAGTGTGATTTAAATGTAGTATCTTAAGGCATCGCTGTACAAACAAATGAGACAAAGCATAAATTGAAAAAAAAAAAAACCAAAAAAAACCAAACACTTTATAATAAAGTTTTGAGCAGAGCAGTCAAATTGACCACACTATTCAAGGTATTGCAGTATGAACATCAGGTGCAAGTTCTATAGTTGGTGAGCAGATTCCATGAACTTCTGAGGGCTTGTTTGAGACAAAGCAAGTTTGTAAATATTCTTACCCCTGCCAACAAAGTAGGAGAGATCTATGTATTTGGTCATCCAAACAATACTTCCAAAAGTACTTAATAAATTTCAATGAAATTTTGTGAAAGGGTGGACAATAGATTAAGGAAGAATTGCTTAAATTTGGGGGCTGTTCCTGGGATTTCTTTTTTAACTGAGAGATATTTTTTCGTTTTTTCCCATTATACATTTGTATATATGCAAATGACTGTCCACCCATCTCCAGAAGTTCTCGATGAATTTCAATGAAATTTCATGGGAGGATGGACAATAGTCTATGGATAAAGTGATCAATTCATAATTAACTTCCCTACATTGTAGTTATATTCCACACCATTTATCGCCAAAAGTTCATGTCTGTCCACACCATTTATCTCCAAAAGTTCAATAAATTTCAATGAATTTTTGTGGAGGATGGGCAACAGGCCATAGAAGAAGTAATTAGATTTGGGGGCAGATCAATGCACAATTACTTCCCCTGACAATGACATTGGAAGAGGTATGCACTTTCTGGGTGTGTTTGTAGTTTATAAGTTGTATCAAATAAGAATGAACTTCAAGGCAAAACATTTGGCGGTAAATGTTGGGAAAACTGTAGGAAAGCCAATTTCTGAAAATAACTCCTCCTTAATACAGTAGTAATATTACACAAAATATTTTTTAGCTGAATTTCAAATTTCACATCATGTAGCTAAACTTTGAGCAAGTCTTTCACTCATGATGTCTTCAAATAAGATTATTTGTCTGTGTAATCTAGAGCCAAGTCGCATAAATACAAAAAAAGTTTAGAATGAAAGAAAAAAATCCAAAAGAAAAAACCTACAAACAAGACAAGTGAGGTCAGTTATTGAACCGAACAAGCAAACAAATATATTTGCCTCTTAGGCTCCATTCAAACATTGCTCCACAACCACCCGTTCTCCTTCACAACCATTTTATGCCACAGTGATACAGAAAATCAATAAATACAACAGCATTTATGATTATTTAAACTTGGGTAGCTGTGTAAACATTCTATCCTTCAAGGAAATCCCTTACTCCAAAGACTCCACTTTGGAATGGTGAGGGATAAGTGATTGTTTAATTAATAAATCTAGATAACAATAGAGTACAAAAGAAAAGGTGAGGGGTGAGTGAGAGAATAAAAAAATACATTGAGAAAGAAAGGGAAGAGGAGTAGGGAATGAGAGAAAGGATGGTTATTAGGAGGGAAGATAGTGTAGAAGAGAAAAGAGAGGGAAAGGAGAAACAGAGAACAAGAAAAAAAAACAAGGAGAGAGAAAATAGTCAGAAAAAAGGGTAGAAAGAGAGAGAGAAGAGAAAGTAAAATGAGAAAGTGGGAGGAACAAAAAAAAAACAAATGAAGAGAGAAGACGATAAAGAAGGAAGGTAATAGGAAATGTTAATAAAAGAATAGGAAAAGACAAATAGTAGTAACAGGGGAAAGAAAAAAAAGAGAAAGCGAAGGAAAAGGAGAAATGTAAAGCTAGATAATAGCAAATAGAAAGAGAGAGGGTGAGGAATGAAGAAAGGAAAGATAAAAGCAAAAGAGGGAATGAAAAGAAGCGAGACAAAAAGAAAAACTATTTATCAAAATCGAAAAGTCAATACCGCAAAAAAAAAAAAAGACATGATCAACGGGATGTTGAAATAAAAGCATTAGTTCTTACTAGGCTTTCCAGATTTGGCCAGAAGGTGAGATAATCCAAGCTTTACCTCAGAGACTTACCCAATACAATTTCCAGATTTGGCGCTATTGCAACGCCTGTATTAAAAATAAAGCTTGGATAATCTCCTCGCCAAAGACGGCAACCCAGGTTCTTACTTTAAAGGTGCAGATGGATAAAAAGAAAAGTGAAGATTTCTAAATGAACAATCTAAGATAAAGAAAAGTAATTGTGTTCTGAAAAGACGGGAAGAGGGGAAAATGAAAAGAACATTTGATAAATTATTTGGAGGAAACTGACAAGTAATTATTATTGGGGACATTTCAAAATCAAGTTAGCTATTTGCTCGATAGGTTTTTGTTTGAATTAAAGATTTCAAGTAAAACGAAAAGAGGCAAGGTCAAGTGATTAGTTCGGAAATATCAGAAATATAGGTGATAAAAATAAATTGAAGATATAAACAAATGGATTCAGTTGAAAGATGGAGAAGCGAACATTAAAATAGAATAGACGAGGAGAGTAGCAGTTGACACAAAAGAACATGCATAGTGGATAGAAAAAGATGGAGACAGGCAAAGGGACAGAATAAAAGATGGAGACAGGCAAAGGGACAGAATAAAAGATGGAGACAGGCAAAGGGACAGAATAAAAGATGGAGACAGGCAAAGGGACAGAATAAAAGATGGAGACAGGCAAAGGGACAGAATAAAAGATGGAGACAGGCAAGTGGACAGAATCAAACAGGGGGTGGGCAAGTGGACAGAATCAAATAGGGGGAAGAAGAAGTGCGAGTAATATTTGAGTCAATTGATTCTTATACTTGTAAAATATTGTGGTATGGAAATATTGTCAGAGTAATTTTCATCAAATTGTAAATGGCTATTGTTGGCTTTTTTTTTTTTTTTTTTTTTCAACCATTTCTGGCTTTGATGCAGATCTTGGATATTTCATAATAACATTATTAGCAGCTGATAAAAACAAAAAAAAAAGATCGGAAAGGATGTTTCACCACCCTTCCTTCATCTTTCTTGACATAACTGAGTCTGACAAACCGACAGACCAACCAAACAAAAAGCATCTTATAGAGATGTGTGGACACATCAAAAAATTTAGTTTCAAGATGTTGATAACTCCATGACTGATGAAAATACGATCTCGTTTTGGACAAACATACCAACAGCGAGTGTCATAATTGTTTCCTCTTTGGAGAATCACAGGAATATTCTCAAATAAAGAACTCCAGGATTTAATTTGACTAGACAATGACAATGTAAACAACCTATGAATAACTTGACAAATTATTAGATGACATTTTTAGAGCCTTCCAGAATTAACAGTTGAAGATCTTTGCCGGACAAGACTAATCTGATTACGTAAAATGTAAAGGCAAGACTTTCAGTAAGATCTGCTAGGTGAACCAAAACATTATTTACTGAAAAATAGCACCATACCAAACCAGATTCTTTTCATAACTTTTTAGATAATTAGATACTAGATCAATTCTTATCATCAGAGTATTGAACAAGATTGATATAGTCTGGTCAATGAACAAAAGCCGACAAATGTGAAAGTTAAGGAATGAGACATAAATTAGAAAGGGCATGACAGGGATTTGAATACATGTGAAGTAAAGCAAAGTATTTGCCTTTGGCATAAATCAAATACACAAACTTTAGGAATTCTTGTCTCAATTCTCAACTGACCCAGCTAGAGGGCAGTTGTCAGATTACAGTTATTGCCTTTAGACATGTATTTTTCAGTCCTCGAAAGGTCTCAACTTTCTTGTAAGGTTTGGGTTAGGAGAAGCCATCAGTTTCATTTCCTTAATCCAGAAGGTCAAAAGATTGATGTTTCTGCTTTTGGCACAGATGTGATCATGATAATGGTTTTGTATACTCTCGGCTATTCTACTGCACCCCCTTTCAGTCTACATACAACTGATACCTGCCATCATTGTCTAAAAGTGTTGGAAAATCAAGTGATAAATTATCATTTTCACACAGAAATCACAGAACAGAAATGGCATTACAAAGCCAATGACCACTGGAAATAATTCATAGCAAGGTCCTTAAGAGAAAAATCAGTTTCATTTGGAATTACAAGTGCTTTCAAGCTATGCTCTTATCTATGAGTTAGAAATGTATTGTATATTCTTTTCAATTATATCAGCTTTAGTCAGTGAATAATTCTTACATTGATATACATATATTGTTTTTTAAGTCCCCAAAACAGTTACATGGTAAACAACTGATGATCCCAACAAGAGAAAATTTACACATTGTATCACATAATCACAAAGTATATGTAAAATAGGGGGAAAAAAAACATTGAAGAAAATTACATAAATTGCATTGATAGATATTAGGAAATAAGTAACTGGAGTGACACAAAAGAATCTGTGAATGCTTGGTGTTTAAAGCTGTAAAGCTTTCTAGACATTATATATATATATATATATATATATATATATATATATATATATATATATATATATATATATGTGTGTGTGGGTTTACTTCATGAATAAAGGATCTGTTTCACTTGTTTTTAAGTCATCTTTGGGCAAAGTATAATGCTGATTATCTTTTGATAGACAGGGTAATTGAGTTGGATATGTGACTAAAACATTACTATACCTGCTTTAATAAATTGTGCCTTGCACTATGCAATAATTGCATTTTTTTTTTCTCAGACATGCCAGGGGTGGCTTCATTGTTACATACAAATAAATATGTTTATAGAAATGCACGTGAACACAATAGTAACCTGCATCTATCATGACATAATGAACATAATAGATTTACCTGAAATCGTGTGGGCATGTAATAGCTCTTCTTGGAGACATGATATACCATTGGAAAAGAGTAGAGATGACTAAGATTGATATAAAAGAGGATCACAGCCATGCCCATTAGGCATTAGTACAAAAATAAAGTTATATATATATATATATATATATATATATATATATATATGTATGTAGTCCAGAAAGCTTTACAGCTTTAAACACTAGGTATATACTAAAAAAACTTTATTATTTCAGTCAATTATTTCCCATTATCTGCTAATGTAATTCATGTCATTTTTTTCAGTGGTTCTTATGTTTTATTACACAGAATTTGATACTATGTTACCACGTGTGAATTTTTCTGTTTGGGATTATCAGTTGTTCATCATGTAACCGTCTTTGGAAGTTGAAGACAAAACAGTTATATTAACATGATTCCCTAGCAGTATTAATCAAACACCCCCTCACCTTCAGCTATGATTTTAATGTATAGCTTCATTTATTTTTAGGGCTCCACCATACTACATGTAGTTTGGCATTTTATACAGAGTATTATCATATATATATATATATATATATATATATATATATATATATATATATGTTCTCTATGCTGACAGCATCAGATATCAGTAGATGGACAATTTATATTCAACAGAATGTGATAATTATAAAGACATTTTAGCTGGAACTTATTTTGCTCGGCACAGATGTTACTCAGTTGCAAATTGATCCTCGCATGACATTCTTTTCTTTATTTACATACATACACATACATATATATATATATATATATATGAATGACTGGGCTCAGTCAAGGTTGACTAAAATGGGTAACTGCTATTGTCCGGGCAGGTAAGATAGTTGCTTGAATGTTTACTCATCCAAACCTGCTTCAGTGTTTCTCCATTAACCATGTGGCATACAAGTGTCAAGTTATTTTGTCAAGATATCTAGTACAGGGAGAAGTCATTCCATGCCTTTCCCAAGGTCATTAGAGCTAAGTGAACATAAACAGCCTCAGCCAGAGTTTGAATTGTTCACAATTCTATTTTTTCTGAGAGCCAATAACCATTACCTCAGTCCATCCAGCCCGCCCAAAGCACACACATTTATCAGTATGTACAGTGATGTATCACTAAACATATGGAAACTGTCACTAGAGATAGACAAGTACAATAAGTTGGAAATGGAGAGATAAGATTAATATAGATACAATAAACAGTAAAGATTAAATAAACTCGATATAAGCAGCAGGAGCAGAGATCGGCAAAAGAGAGGAAGACCAACAAACTGCGGAATTCATTCATCTACATCAATAAGAGGCATAAAGCTAACACAGTGGCAGCCATATTAGATTGTAAGTATCCCCAGAAAAATAAATCCCCGACCCCAACCCAAAACCACCAGCCAGACCATCTCTCCACCGTCACCCGATGAATTGAAACCAAATTGTATTTGCTTTCAGATGAAGAGTGGCTGGGTAAGGAGGCAGTGGTAGTGAGTGCAGCAGAGGCAAGATCCTACAACTAATTAATTGCGCAATAATCATTTCTTCAAATGGGGGGACAGGGGTGGATGAGTGGAGGGCTGGGATTGGGCGACTCGGGCGGGAGTATAGAGTAGGGGGGGTGATGTAAATGCAATCATTGGCAAATAACACCACAAGCTGTTGCTTCTCAAATGACTAACTCACAACAGATATATAGTAGATAGATATAAACACTTCTAATATAACAGGAACGAATTCTTACACTCTCAAATAAAGTGTGTTGTAGACATGAAATGAATGATAGAGACAGAAAGTAATGCTAGCCGAACATTTCTAACCGCCAATACATCTTGATGTTAGATATTGTCTATTCTGGATAAATTAATCGCTATATCACAAACACTTGTGTACACACTTGACACGAGACAGTCAACTGATGCATAGGTGCTTATGAGCTAAGTCCACATTATAAGAAGAATGTATGTCTACATGCATAAATAAGCATATATGTCATAAATACTAATATAGCTGTATAAAAACGAGCATTACTTGGGCATTGCAATCAGTTTAAAAGGTATTATAAATGTGAAACTTTCAAGACAAGTCAATAGATTCCTTAATAACCGCTTTTGATTGTTTTTCTTTAAATAATTTTTAATCATAAAAAACAATTGCTCTTTATAGATTAAAGAAAATTTCATCGAAAAAGTGAAAAGATGCTATTGATAAAGAAATTTTCAGTTGATACAATCCACATTTTGGAGACAAAAACAAACAATAAGAGTTTATAAAAGAAAAAAAAATCACAAATTCATACCATAAACTAAGAACAGTAAATGCTAGAAACATGTAATTTTGATCTTTTTTTTACTACAAAAAAATTGACCAGAGTATGACAAACTAAGGTTGAAAACATGCATACATGACTCCCTGTGAGTGTGTATGTGTAACATCTTTATTCTTTCTCTTTCAGTGGATAACTAGATTTATTCAACAGTGCCAAAAGAATTCGATCGAAACTCCAGAAAACCAAGAGAAAGTCGTCATCCATTAAGTGGCCAGAAATCTATTCAAAAAGGTCACTGATCAGTTTGTCACTCTCATTCAGTGAAAGTGGTTCAAATCAAATTGACTCAAGATTGCAACCATACAGCTCTTGCTTGCCTGCAGGGTTGGACCAGGGCCAGTGCTGTGGTTGAGGCCAGAGCCTTGGCTGGCTGTGTGAGCCACAGATTATAACTGCTCTGAGAGATTATCATACAAGCGTAATCCAATGGAACATTCTTGAACAACAAAGTCTCTAGAAATACCACTGGAGGTCAGAGAAACCCGAGACTAAAACAGTTTCAAAGACAGGTGTCCAGCCAGCCGGCAGATTCTTAAATAAAATGACTGCCATGGAATCCAAAGGAGGATAAGTTAACGTGGACAGACATCACAAACTGATGCTCCAGAAAGCAAAGCCAATCCGATTTAGCTCTTAGAAATCCGTCTTCATTATCAACTCAAGCATAAAGTATTTATCTGAAGCTTTAGTGAGCAGCTGCATTATTATATTATTTTATAAACTTCAGTGTTACTGTCTTCTATATAGAGTACTATCCATTGCTAAGAAACCCAGTAAATATCAGTTTTGAATGGTCTACATAGTTCTGATATGACCATTAAATTAAGGCAATCACTAAACTGAGTACATACATGAAAACTGAGACAACTACAGGACTCAGAATTCCAAGTGATGGAAGCATGATCTTGTCTATTTTACACAATAGCAATGTTTGCGTTTGTGTTTGAGTTTATTAAAAGAAAGGGAGAGAAAAAAGCTCTTCAGTAATATGATTTAAAGCATGATGATACCATCAAAATGCAAGTTTCATAAGACCTTAACTCCATTCTGAGAGAAAATTTGGAACAAATCAAAAATTCCAAAAGATGAGGTATTTTTCATCTTTAATAGATTCAAATGAAATAGAAATACTCGAAATATTTTACTTCTTAAAATCATTCTTTTACCCCAAAATAATGAACTAAGAATGACAAAGAAACGTCAATCTACAACAAAAAGACATGATGTCTATCTTTCGGGGGGGGGGGATTTTTTTATTTGATATCCTATCTACCAATATACTACGGTTATCTTTGATCTCCTCCATAAAGTCTGAATCAATCCAAGTTTGTTCTTTGTATAAATCTCTGATTTTACTTCACTGGCCACTGATTTTAGTCTTCATACATTCTTGAGAGATATAATGGTGTACAAACACGTAGAATAAAATATATACAACAAATTCTATTTCTTTGTAATTTTTCTATTCCAAGAGTGTTCAATACTTTATATGGAGTCAGTATAACAATGTTTTATCGAAATGCAGTCTATCATAATGGTTAACTGTTTCACTATGGAAGAATGTCAAGAGTAGATCAATTTCTGATTACATTCAGATCACATAATACCCTATAATAGAACAAAATAATAAAAAAAACATACTTGACTCAAATATATCATTAGTACATTAAGAATTCGAGTAATAATTGAAAGTTACATTGAATAACAAGAAATATGAGAGCAAACATAAAAATTTAACATAGGAGGAAACACTGTATTACCTTTATGACATTCATCAGAATGTAAAGTAAAAGTAAATTATCTGAGACTTAAAAACGTGGAATGTAACCTGGAATATATCTTCTATTTGAAGATTGTACATGGTGAAACAACAGTTAACTATAGTAATAGACTAAATTTCTATAAAACATTGTTATATATATATATATATATATATATATATATATATATATATATATATATATATATGGAAGAGAGAGAACAATACAATGATAAAGAAGGATAGTTATACAATATGGATATCATACATTTTTATACAACACATTCATTCTGATATAGGAAGGTGATATAATGTCAACCTTCACAGTACAGAAGTCCAGCTAACTTTAGAAATCAAATCAAAAAAATACTGGACTTTATTTAAACTACAAGCACTAAAATTAAACATGCTAGTGTGTTCATTAACTAGGTACATAGATCTATATTTATCATGACTTTGATAATAATGGTATCTCATTTCACCTCCCAACTTTCTGATGTTCAGTTGTATGTGGAACAAATTCTTGTTTAACATTTGGAGCTACCACAGTATATGTGGTATGTAAGGCAAGATTTCTCAATGCCAGGGCCATTGGTCACCTGTCTAACAACTTCTGTCAGAGAATACAGCATTTCATAAACACAAATAAATTATGCTGTGGCTAGCCACAGGCATTTTTCATGTAGGAAGGTGAAGTAATCAGTTACGTAGACAGATCAGCATTTTATTTGCTCATTTTTTAAAAAGTTTTTCAAGTTCATTTCTTTTTCTGCAGTTTGGTTCCTCATATATGTGTGTGTGTGTATATATATATATATATGCACATACACACATACATACTTGAGGATGGATCAATAAGTCCATAGCCTGTCACATGGTTATTAGTTGGATTTCGATTTTAAATTTACACAATGAATGTTTGATCTATATTATTAATATTCACCACTTAATTGTGTGTATTGAGAAGGAAGACTACGTTGAAAAATAAATATTTGTTGTGTTCAATAAATTCTCTTTTCATCATTAGGCTATGGACTTTATATATATATATATATATATATATATATATATGTATACAGAGAGAGAGATTGAGAGAGTATGTGTGTAATCATTCTTATCTTGTAGCTATTTCTTAAGCTTAATTTGACACCAGGCCAATTATCCTTATCTTGTATATGTCTACACACAAAAGTATTTATATAAACAGAATTTGATTGTCAATCAAATATTGATAACATACAAGTATTCTCTTAGTAGAGACTCATATATATATATATATATATATATATATATATATATATATATATATATGGGGGGTGTGAGAGGTGCTATCTAAAATTTCTGGGAATTTCAATATAAGTAGACACAAATGTATGTATATACATAAACTGTCTACGAGCATTGAAATTGTTTTTTGGCATCATCTGATTAAAAATACTTTTACTCCTCCATGCTATATGACTGAATTTTCTTCAAATAAAAACACTTGGTCGATGCTGTTGGGAATGTACTGAATGATATAATAATAATTGAACTCAAGAGGAATATGTCAGTTGAAAATAAGAATAAGAAAAAAAAAGGAAACTTTGCTTGAATATAAAAGATTTTTTGTACACCTAGGATAATCTACAATGAATACAATATGCATGAAACACAATCAGGTCTGCAATTCAAGATACCCCAAGACACAAGACTGTATAGGTAAGAGCCATATGATAGTAATTTCAAATTCCTTCATCTGCAGTGATCCTGAAATCATCATCTCTGCCACAGGAAGAAAAACATTTGATGCCAATGCATAGCTTTAGTCTTTCAACAATCAGATGTTCCGATTTAGGAACAAACAAAAGAACATGCTTTTATTAGTTTTCCTACTCATGTTAAAACCAAAACAAAGATAAATTAATTGTGAATAGCATTCATTATGAACATCTGAAAAAAAAAAAACAATAAATTTAAAGCCTCAAATATGGATGGCAGTCATTTGAAACTCTGCCAAATAAGATTTATGTACTTCATTAATACTTTAAAAGTATCAAAATGAATAGCACTTATTGTTTATTTTTTTAAAGATTTTTATCTGTTTAGAAGATACAGACTTCTAATTAACACTGAAAAATTGTCTAAAATATGCAACAAAAAATAAAGACTTATCCTCCTAATTAAACTTATTGAGCCCAAGAGATTACATAAAATAAAAAATGATGGAAATAGTATTACTTCATTCACTTGACTTCTTGGTCCCCTGGTGATTAATGTTGTTGGCATTAACCGCTGCAATAAAAAAATAGTTGATTCAATTCTATAATATATTACTGTAGAGTACAGATCATGATTAAAATAGCCCCTATTTGTACTTGTAACAAAATAACCAGGGAAATACAGATATAACAATGATTTTCTGATACCTCTGGTTTTAAAGCCGAGTTGCATTGTTGATTTTGTTGGATCAACAGAGTCAATTCAATAAGAAGCTTTGATGCATTATTCCATCATCATTTGATTATGCTCAGTATTAGAAACTGTCAACCAAAACAATCTGTCAACATCAACATAGATTTCTGTAGTTTCTAAGTTGGTCTGGCTTGTTATGTATTTATCATGCATACAAGCCACCTAGATGAAACTAGAGGGCTGAATATTAAAACATTTACTCCTTATGTCAATAATAGATATTTCTTAAATTCCTTTCTAAATAGGTTTTTAGTGGATGGTTCAACTTACAATGTGAGCTTATGCTAAATTGATCCCTAGTTTAAAATCTAGCAACATACATTTTTGTTTTTTGAAAATTCCGACTTTTCTTCAGTGATCACTGCCCAACAAGAGGTGAGAGGAGTCACTCATCGATCGATCACCTTTTTTTTTCTAACATGGCATGCTGCCAAAAGATATTTGTCACATGACAGTTTCTGCTGAGCAACAAACCAGTCCTGTTTCACAGTCTTTCCAGAATGCATTTGCTTCTTGGAATTACTGCCTAGATCAATATATTTTCAGACACCACACATTTTTATCCATCTCTTGGGTCAACAGAGACCACTGTTTATATTCAATGCCATTGCTAACAATCAGATCCTTTAAGAAACTATCACTAGAGTCAAATCTAAGGAAAAATCTGTCAAAATTATTCTGTAAATTTATTGGACAGTTTCAGGGATTCCAAGAGCCCTCTTATATTTTTGTCTAAACCAAAAGGAAATGTTAAGCTACCAGTTGCCAGGATATTTACTGTAGTACCAGTACTTGTCATTATTGTTTATATGATATCTGGTCTTCCTCTTTAACCGTTTTAACCGGTTGTAATACTTTCATCAGCACTCAAAACCCTCAATCAGAACCTATCTTAACATTCTTGTGAGCATTGAGGATTTGTTTGAATCGTAGCCAGACAAATGGCCTGACTAACTAGTCAGGTAAGCTATAGATTCTTCTCTCTTAGTGTGTGTGCCTCTCTCCATTGCCCCTGGTCACATTCTTGGGACTACAACCTTAAAAATATGCAGCAGTACACCACTAAGCACCATCTGAAAACCTTTGCTTTGTTTTTTCAAAAAAGTACTTTTGGGAGGTTCTATGGCTATTAATTTTTCAAAAGACGATTGTAGGCAAGATCTATTTCGAAAAACTTCTTTTTTTTTTTTAAGATAATTTTTCTGGTAATTAGTTCCGTTACTTGTGTGCTATGGTGATTCACTTATGCAAGGTATGGATATTTTCTTTTCTTTTTTTTTTTTTTTTTTCAATATTTCACTCTTTTGTCTTTTTCAACTAAAATACATATCTTGATGTCTTTCTCTTCACGAGTAAAGACCTGGATTTCTTTCTGCTTGTCGACAGAAAGAGTTAACTGATATTGTTAAAGGGTTAATTGAAACTATAACTGACATAGTGCAAGTTTCAAATCTTTACATTTCACTGACTCGTACAAGCAATTACACCAACTGCAAACATGTATATAACTGCTTCATTTATACAAAAAGGCATTTAAAGCCTGGGTGATGATGGATTACTTACTGAAAGGAATCCCTACCAGTGTGGTTGAATTGAATGAGTAGCTACTGACTTAGGTGGGTTAGAGAGATGCAAAGGCTAACAATAACAAAGTAAGTGAACTCATAAAATAATCCCACCTGTGTGAGAACAGAAAACTCAGAGGATTCACCTGTATGAAAAAATACAGGCCTGTATAATGACACCCTTCCCACCATGTTGTTAGTGTGAGAGAGTCACAAGTCAAACAATAAGCGCAAAGACAAAACAAAGAAAACTTTTTCTTTCCCCTCACATAAATTCATCATTTCTTTTTTCTTTGGGGTGAGAGGAGATTCAGTTAAGCCCAGACAAAATATTTCAACATTAAAACAAAAGAACACAACAGACTTTGTGCACATTAAATATGCATGCTGAAATGCTTTGTCGATACATAGATAGTGAGTTCAATTCTAACTGGAACCCCATATATCTTCTCCTAGGGCTAGGCCAAACATGACTCAATTCAAGTTGGAAAAAACTAAATAAAGTAAGTAAAAGAAATAACTTCAAAGCAGCTGTCAATAGAAACATTTCCTTCCTTTACCAATTCTGCTCAACAGTAATGCCATACCTTTAGATCCATTTTAAGGACCCCTAACAACAAAGAATTTTTTTTCTTTTTTTAATGGGGGGGGGGTATTTACAAAATCTGTAAAGTATCTTTATAAATGTTCATTTTCAACACAATCATTAACTTTTCTTGAAATACATATTATAGCATAAAACTGTTTTTTCTCCAATTGTTTAAATTCAACAAAAAATATTGATAGCTAAAATGAAAATCTATTACATCAATTCATAATGGTCGATTTTTGGTTCAATTACTCTTTTTTGAACTATTGACTTTACCCGTTTCCAAGTACGTTGCATATGATCTCACCTCAATAATTTTGATCTGATTTTCATCTATTCCTATATAATGCTGGAATTCTCATTTGCCGAACAAAATCTGGCTTGCAAACTCAATGGATCCGGAGGTAAATTTTGAAACAAAACACATACAACAAACACTGCAAAGCCAACTAGATGATCTTAAAAGGTAAACAAGCAAATCTAAATTTACGTAATTCCTAATTCAATAATTGGTTCCTCTATCCCTTTTTGTCATGGAAAAAAAAAAGCAACAAAAAAAAAAAAAAATGAATTTACATTTTGAAATATGGTGGCTCATTTTTGGCTGATCTTTATGCTAAACCCAACACATCTGTAGCTTTGTTTGGCACAAGGCCACTGGTACGGGGGCACTATAAGAAAATGAGATTCACTACAGTGGCAATGGCTACTAAAATTAGCTTGCTATAGCAGGCATCCAATAACATATATCTAAGCCCACAAACACATACATATGTACGTGTGATGTTTCTATGTATATTCCCAGGTATACACAAGTACCTAAATATGCATTTGCTGTGGTGGTGGTGGTGAGGGGGCAGTGTTTTTGACAAGTCCGTTACTGAGAGAGTGTCTGGTAGTCAACCAGACACAGCAGCTGGAAAGAGAGAGTCAACAGTTGAGCTTTGTTCTACCAGGGGCTGAGGTGAACCCCCAAGCTCCCCCCCCCAATCTCTAACCCTGAATTGAAACAAGCACCTAAGTAAAATAATGCATGAATAGATGTATGACAGTTTTAACAACGCCAGCAACAGACAAGTCAAGATTTAGAACTGGCCAACAATAACAACAACAACAAATCAGGATTTGACAGCTGCAGGACTCCAACTAAGCAAAGCAATTGATTCATTTGTTTACCTACCCCATCTCCTATCAAAGGGGGTGGATTAAAGAATGAATTGAAAAAAAGAATACATAAAATCAAAAGACAAGACACAGAAATCACAGGTTCACAAGTTTTTAACAGTTTATATATATATATATATATATATATATATATATATATATATACTCTAAAACAACTTAACTTCAATAGTAAAAAGTTGTATCGAGCACTCTATGAAATAAATCCATTACATATCAGAAGTTGCTTTATATTATTAATATATTATCATATGTTATACTGCTAGCCTGATCTGTACCATATGTATTATGTATATATATAAACACACACACAGATATATACATTTTTTCCTTTTATTCATTCATTATGTTATACCACCTCAACATGGAGTATAGGTTAGCTAACTAGTTTTACAGACTATTAGTACTATAGTGAATTTGATACTTGGTGCTCTAACACTAATTAGAAAACTAAGCTTAGTGACTATAATTGAAGCCATATTTTCAGTGAAGGAAATGGAAAAGGTTCCATATTGATTGCATGAAAGATAAAAGATAGAAAATGACCATGAGATATATATATATATATATATATATATATATATATATATATGTATCTAGGGTGTCAAAAAGAAATTCCCTATTGGAATGGTAGAATTTGCCTGATGTGTTAAAATTCAAAAAAAGCACTGGCATTGTCCACCAATTTCAGTACGGCCATAATACAGGAAGTCCATAACATGTCAAACATGCTCCTTCAGTTGATCATGAGTTTCTGGTTTGGTGTGGTGCACCTCCTTATTTGCCTATCCCCAGAAGTAAAAGTAAGGTTTGAGCTTTGTGCAGGCCATGATTTAAAAAAAGGAAGTTAATTTTCAGCCACCCTGTATATGCATACACACAAACAGGTTGAAGGGTGAAATAGTAGCAAATAGCCAGTGTTGAATGTCACATTATGACCAGCACTGAATATTGGTGATGGTTTTGGCAGGGTATCGTGAGCTCCTTGCTTTTGTGAGTGTGAAGCCAAGATCTTTGTTGAGGTCAGCGGATGTTCTGAGAGCGTAGTCCAGACAGATGACAAAGAGGAATGGAGCTAGTGTGACTCCCTTGAGAACACCTGCCATGATGTCAAAAAAACTTGCCATCTCTATATACCTACACATTTTTTATACATACAGGTTGACTTCAGGTGAATGCACACAGAAGTAAAAAAAAAATATGTATACGTTCGTATACATTTACAGTCACATCAAAAAATACTGACATCCTTATCAATAAATCCAAGAACAAGAATTATACCCACAACATAATTAAAAATTCACAAGATAGTCAAGTTTATATATCACATATACAAATACACTCAATAATTTTGAGAATGGTTATTAGCCTTCAGATGATTGAACTGCTTGTTTTTTGTGTTGTTAACACGTTTCATACAATCCATTCTACAGCCTTTTTCAGGCATGATGGTGATTTGCAATCCAATGCTGATAATGTAGGATTCGGGTGTTTTCTTTTCCTTTCCTTGTTTGGCCTGGATTTTCACACCCTGTCCCTGTTGAGTAGTATAAGTTACAAAGTTGAAATCAGCATTTGTCTTTCTTATGCACTTGGCCAGCATGTTGATGTATGCCGATTCTTTGATTTTCTCAGTTTCCAACAGCGTTCTCCATCTATAATCCAGACTTCTAAACAGGGAATGCCGTTGGAAACGGAGAAAAATCAAAGAAACAGCTTACATCATATGAAATATACTCATTTCAATCCATCTCACCTAGTCAAAAATATCTGTAAGTATTACATAGAGGAAATAACACAAGATTCAAATATGCACACTTGTTCAGAAATAAACATCAGATGCATAAACATATATAATAAGCATTATCTACATACCCTAAAAAATATCTAAGGGTGCATAGGTGGATATATATATATATATATATATATATATATATATATATATATATATATATATATATATATATATATATATATATATGAGTGTGTGTGTGCGCACGAGTGTGTAACCCCAAAAGTTCAGGGAATTGGAACTGATTGATCAAACTGTTCATCTTGTCAAGTTATCCAGCATTTCCCACGTCCTGTTGGACATTTCACACATCTCTTGAAATCACTCCACCAGAAAATAAAGAATCACAATTTTCTATCATTTTTCTTTTTATGAAGAGGCCATTTCATACCTTCAGTTCCCTGAACTTTTGTGTGCCACTATGTGTGTGTGTGTGTATATATATATATATATATATATATATATATATACTACACACACCACACACATAAATACATGCAGACACATTTGGGGGTCCTGAAGCATGAACTGTCATGGGGACCTCGTCACAACTAGTGACAATGAGGCAACATCCATCAAGGTCCGAAAAATTAAATTATCTAAAAGAAAGTGGCTTCTTGAAAGTTAAACTCCATTAGTTTCATACCAGATCCACCATTGCAAACACACAAACTAGATAAACGCGCATTAATCAAATATACAAATAGATAATTAATTACATATCATACATTTTTTACTGCATGGATAGTCATTACAAGTATGAAATTAAAGTACACATAAATGCACATACTTTTATATTAATTACTTAATTCCAGGAACAATCATGTGCATATATCATTTCTGTACGTACAAATTATTTACAGAGATTCATTATGTTCATACATATTTAAATAAACGCATTTTGAAAAAAAAAGGTACATATAGGTTTATTATATCAGCAGAAATGTTCTTTTTATGGAAATAATTACAATACATACATATATGTACACACACACATCATATATATATATATATATATATACTTGTGTGTTTCCCCTCAATGCTGGTGGGCAAAAAGCAATGGAGCAAACAAGCCTAGATTCCATTAGATGAATCTTCACACAGGTATTATGTTACACTCACATGGCTATGACAACTGTGAGTACATTATTGTTGGTAATGGGGGGTGGGATGAAAAAGTCCCACCTACTCTTCCAACACCACAGCCTTTTCTACCCCAAGTCATCTTACCTAACCCTGCCATCCCTAAATTACAGAAATGAGAGTAAAGTGTTGTAATTACAGAATAACCACCAGCCTTTCCGTTCCTCTGCCCCCCCTCTCACTCACCCCACTGCCCCAGGTCCAGAGAATATTGACGATTTGCACTAGAGACCAAGTTCCGTTTGTCGTCATACAGTTTAATTTGCAGGAAGAAGAGGGCAGTGTTCTTAGTTTTCAAGAAGTCCTTTGGATGGAGAAAGAATTGGAAAGAAGGGGGGGAAAAAAAAGGAGAAAAAAAGAAAAAAAAAGGAGAAAACAAATTAACAAAACAAGTGAAAAGGAAAATTGGAGGGGAAAAAAAAAGAATAGAAATGGAGAAAAAAAAAAAATTTCTCATAAGTGAAAGAGAAGAACTAAAGCCAGAAGAAAAACCTGGAGACAGAGAAGAAAAATAGTGACAGAAAGGGAGGAGAGAGAAAAAAAGAGGGAAGCTAGAGAGAGAGAGATTAGGAAAAGAGCCTTGGAAGGATAGAATAAACAGGTTTGGTTAGTCACTCAATAGAAACCATCAAGAGACTAATGTCTTTCAGCAGCATGCCATGTTGGGGGTGATCAATAAAAAAATTTGGAAAAAGAGGTATCAATCAATAAATTACTGCTCTCACTTTTTGTTGGGCAGTGATCATTAAAAAGTTACAGTTTTCAAAAAAACACATGAATACTGCCGGACACAAACTAAAGGACTGATTTAGCATATGTTTACATTCCAAATAGAGCCCAAAACCTATTTGGGGGGGAATTTTCATTGGTGTGGCCTGATAGCATCATACATAAATAGCCAACCAGACAAGCTGAAAAACTGAAGAAAGTTTTGGTTAACAGTTTTCTAATAAGATCTGATCAAAAGAAAAGAAAAAAAAGTGAAAGAAGGAGGGGAGGGGAAGAAATGAAAAAGAAGGAAGTAAATGTTGAGGAATGAAAGGAAAGAAGAATGAGAAATGGAAATGAAAAAAAAAAGGGAACAGAAGTCAGAAAAGAAAAGCAGGAATGACAGAAAGAATCAAGGGCGGGGCAGTGGAATAGGAAGTGAGGATGAAGAGAATCCATGGAGAGGAAGGAGAGAAATATAGAAGATGGAGAGAGAGAGAAGAAAAGAAGAAGTTTGAGAAAATGCATTAAAAAAGGGACGGAAGGTAGAAGGGAAGGGTGCGACTTATTCAATACAGAATTTTTTTGACCCAGCATTTCCTCCTCCTTTTTTTTTTTGTATCACAGACTGAGAGAAAATAAATCTGATTATTTTCTCCAGCCACCAAAAGAGAACCCAAGTTAGATTATCCAAACCACCTACTTTTATATTCAAGACTGATATTTACTGTTAATAGTTCTTCTTGGATCTCTTTTGCATCATAAGTAGTTATTTAATGCAAGTCCCAGTCATCAGCCAGAAATGACTATTGGTCTTCAAAAGGTTGACGTCAAATGGGTGGAGAGTGACTTTTCCTGCCTAATGTACCCAGAAATCAACGAACTAAAGATATGGTCAACACCCTCCTATTTGGATACCCAATAAGGTAAAAAAAAAAAGGCCAGAAAAAGTAAAATCTTTAATGTATACAGTTGTCACAACCCAATAAGAGGAAAATATTGTGTAAAGTCTGACCAAAAAAAATTTAAGAATTTGAATGACCCTTTCTATTCTATATATGTATGTGCATATATATTACTCTGATGCCAGAGTTTCCAGTGATTTTTGACAAAGACCTTTCATTGATATAAATTCATAGTATCTTTATTCAGTCATTGAGATGTTTTCTCTGACCTTAGGTCACCTTTTAACTAAACTGTATGTACATCCAATCATCAAACAACAATTTCTTTCATCTTTAGAACCACTGATGATACAAAGAGTCTTGCATTGTGCATAACAAGTGGTAATCTGAAGATGACAGGTCTGGAAAATACGCTGCATGTGAAAGAACTCCCCATCTTAGCTCCATGATAATTTGCTGCATTACATTTGCAACATGAAGACTGGCACTGTCATGCAGCAAAATAATCAATTGACTTCCCTGCCCAGCAACTTTACTAGGGAGGAGAATGGGGAAGGATTTAATTGAGACTTTCAAAATAATAGAATTCCTAAATATGGTACACCATTCATTAATATCTCTCCTCAAACTGGAAATTTTCTAATAAGACAGATTTCAAAAAAGGGAAAAAAAATCTACTTAACAATTACTTACTTTTCTAATAGAGTAATATATTTTTGGAATATGTCATGTTAAAAAAGCAATAGTGTACAAGAGTTCCAAAAAGGATTTAGATAAATTTAAAAATTATGGGAGGAACAGGAGATTATATAAGAACATTTTTTGAATCTATCTGATGAGATTACCAAGAGAGTCTGATCTGTGTTAAATTGTAGATGTTGTTAGTATTTATGCACATTAAATATGTTTAATGAATTTTGTAATAGTTTTGAAGTTGATGCGTAAATATTGTGTATAATTAGAGATGCCCAAAGGGGCTTAAATGAATAGTAAATAAATAAATTCTCTTCTCTAAATGCACCATTCAAATGAGTCAACACTCACTGCAGCATTGTGCAGTAACAATTTATCCAATTTCTGGCAATGCAATAAAATCTTCTACCCTTTAAATCAGACCAAATACAGACAACTTTTTCCCCTCAAGATATTCTGTTCAAGTTTAGATGTTGGAGAATGCCCTGGTTCTTTCTTCATGTTGGATTCTTGTGATAAATCCATTTTTCATTGCCAGTGAATATCTTGTCCAAAAATAATCTTGTTTTATGTCAAGTTAGGAGAGAAAGACAAATGTTTAAATGCTCACTGATGTTCCCTTCCATAAGTTCGTAGGACCTATTTTCTTGGTTTCTGAATTGTTCCTAAGCTTTGTGAATAATGTACTACATTTGACTGATTCGCATTTAATTTTTCTGCAAGTTCGCAATGTGTTTTTGTTTCATCTTTCTCCAAACATTCCACCAATTCATCAGCTTCCAAGTTCTTAGTTCTTCCAGAGCATTCTTTGTCCTCTAGCTAAAAGTCTTTTAAATTTAGAAAACCATTCCTGAAATGTGCTTGCAGCATTACCATGAGCTTCAGTGATCTATTGCCTAGCTTCTGCTGCACCTTTTACCAGATTAAACAGGAAGAGAAAACTGAGTCGAATGTGCCTTTGATATTCAGTCAGTATGCACACACAAGCAATAAAAAACTGAATAAACTTCAAAGACACTTTGAGGATTTCCCTAACATTGTCCAAAAGATGGTACTGGGAACTTTTGAATTATTCCTATGAATCATACACTGAGTTTGTTGGAGTATAAGTCACATTTTGTTTTGTTTTGTTTTTTACACAGCATTTCATGTTTAAATCTATCAATTAATTTAGAGAAAATTTTCGAGACTGGGGACCACATTAGTGATTTATTCAGACCAATATTTTCCATCTTTATAACTTTAATAAAAATGTTTTAGTTGGTACATTTTTTCAACATCAGGTTATGAGTTACACTCTGAAACCCATTAGATAGTTATGAGATTGAAGAGTCTATTTGATAAATGACTTACTCCTTGAATGCCCAGCCAGACTCACACATCAACTAGTGGGCAAAGCAATCTAGGGTTGATCTTGACTTCTTGGTCACAGTTCGACACTAAAATCTGCTGTAGAGTATAGGCAAGTTTTATCACATTCTATTGCTACTTCTGCTAGTTCATTCATCAAATTGTAAAATCTGAAATTTTGATTTGAACTCTGTAAAACAGTAACCTTTTTCTTATGCGTTTCTAAAATGAACACTTCTCAGTACATTTTTCTTTTGAACAATATCAAATTCATTCCTAGATTAAATTCATTTAATTTCCCATGAAACACCATAATTTTGAGGTTATTTCTGTGGACTAAATCCATCTCACTATCAAAAGTAATTTTTCAGCAATTTTGTTTTCAAAGCACTTAATTTCCCTTGTATCTATACCAAAATTGAGCTAAAAATGGTGGATGGGTGGAAAGAGCTGAAAGTCTCCAGATTGATTACAAAGCAAATAACTGGCACTGTGAAAGTTTAGGAAATTGAAAATGAGCAACAGTTTGTTTCTTGAAACTTTGTAAAATAAAAACAACATTCAAAAATACTAGCTAATGACTGCTCCAGGTGGTTCCTCTAATGACACATTCCCAGTCTCTTATTTTAATAATAAACCATACCCATAGTATTTCCATTCTTAAAAAACCTGTCTTTTGGCTTATAGCAACATTTAAAAGCAAATGCCGAGAAGTGCTTTCCATAAGGAGTGTATGTTTGGAAACTACAGAAAAATTAAAGGTAATGTTTTTTCCCCCTTTGAATATATATGAACTCATTGATAGATAAGTTACTATTTAATACTTCTTTTTTCCTACATTATAAAATGTATCTCTCACTGAATTGTAAATATCCAAGATTGAGTTTCATTCAATTAAACTGGCCCACCCATCTACATACAAGAGTGAAAGCATGGTGAATTTACCAAATATACATGATATTTATTGAGCTGAATACTATTTTAAACTAAAAATTTATGTTCTCAAAAATGAAGAAGAAAGCTGATTCATCTAGAATTGATAGACAGACATTGCACTATTGAGACTGACCAGTTACTCCACTCTGATCTTTCAGAGTTAGTCAATGATAATTTTCTTCTAATTGGGCTTCCCAATGATATATTCCAGGCTAGATATAATAAATTTTTCATATTAGCCAATAAATTCAGAACAGCAGTACAACTGAAATTTAGAATCACTTGCAACAACTAGTACCCCATAATCAAAATATAGATGTTTTTAAATGAGTTGAACATGGTATTCTGCTAATAATCATATGAAAGCTGCATATAGCATTGGAGGTGCAGAGTGGTGCAATGGTTATCAAGTCAGAAAATAGAATTGCTGAAGCTGCTTGCGTCCATTTTGAACTTATGCCCTTGGGTATTGCATGAATATTCTCCTCTCTGTGCTCTCACCAGATATCTCAAGAAAAAATATCTTCTCACAGGTGAGTGATGGAGAAGAGGATAGGTGAGTGAATGAAGAAATAGCAGCAAAAACATCTTACACCCATAGTTAACCTTGATAGGAGGCTAATAATGAAAAAAACACATATCGTTAGATTTAATTGATTTGAGAAACTGTCAACCAAAACTGTCAAAATAGCTTTTTTCAGTTTTTAAGTTAGTCTGGCTGGCTGGCTGGCTGGCTGTATGTATCACATGTACAGGCTCAAGGGTTGAAAAATAAAAAATGTACTCATGTCCAGAAAAAAAATTTTTTTTTTAAAAATCTCTCACCTAAACCAGTTTTTTTTTGGGGGGGGGGGGGGATCAATTGGCAATGTATATTTATGCTGAATTGATCTTAGTTTATGCCTGGCTGCATTCAGACTTGTTTTTTTGAAAATTCAGATTTTTTTTTTGATAGTGATCATGGTTGATTACATGATGGTTCCTCCAGAGTGACTAACCAGACCTGCATCTGTATTAAATCGATTCAATCATTTCAACTCCATGTTAATTTGCTGTCTAGTTATATGAAGTTTGTTAATCAAAGTTGAATGTGATCTCAATTTAAAGAAACATAAACAATCAATATTTTGTAATCTTGCTTGGGTGTATCTGTATTGTTCACATTATGTAGTTGTGTGTACGCCTATCATTATACCTATCAATATCTATATGCAATGTTTGACATGTTCAGCGAACAGAGACTTTTTTTTATTCAGCATGTTTGAGAGGAATATAAAGATTAGTCAATAAACTGTCTGACTGCTAAGTAACATAAGTTAACAACTGTGCAATGAATTACTGACTGCTCAGAAATTTCAAGTTATGTCTGATTGATGGAAAATGGTATTGCCTTAATGGGCATTGTACTGATAAGAATCTGCAAGATGGGAAAAACAAAGAATTATTGGGTGAGGAGAGAGAAAGAATGAAAAGAGAGTAATATATATATATATATATATATATATATATATATATATATATATATATAGAGAGAGAGAGAGAGAGAGAGAGAGAGAGAGAGAGGGAGATAGAGAGAAAAGGAATAAAGAGATCTTAGCAAGAGAGTGGATGATAAGAGAAAAGAGCAACAATATAAGAGCAAGGAAGAAGAAAAAAGAGAGAACAACTGAATGAAGTTTGAGAAAATAGAAAGAAAATAATTCTAAAACTGGAAAGAAGAGGAGGAGGAGGAGGTAGAATGGAAATGAAGGATAACTGTTAAAGTGGGGGGGAGAGAAGTGAAGAGAAAATGATGGAAAAGGAAGGTGAAGATGAAAGTAAAGAAATAAGAGAAAGAAAAGGTATGAATGAAATAGAATAAAAAAATATATGATAAAAGAATTAAAGGAAAAAAACAAAAAAACATGATCCAAATGAAAAGGAGAGGGGGAAAGAAAGAAATGAGAAAATTGAATGAAAAAGTGAGAAAGAAAGAAAGGAAGGAAAGTAAAATTCCAAGGAAAACATCAATAAAAAGAAATAAAACCTGCAAAATTTGCAATTCCATTTGTTTCCTGTTAAATTTTGTCTTTGGAGATCAGTTATTCTGGATATTAGATTTGGCATTGTATAATTTACTAGCCAGAACTTCCCTCTCCCCAACTTCAAATGCCAATCTGATTGAATTTAAAAAATAAATTTAAAAAAAAAAAAGAAAGATATTTTTTAATTAAAATCTTAGCCTTAGATATAACTATTGGCTGTTTCGTTTAGAATCAATTAATTTGAAATCTTATCAAATTGAGGAAATCCAATTATTTTTGGAAACCAACAACAACAAAATATTTTGCATTAAGAAAAAAAAAATCAAATGCGTACTTGTCAAACTGTAACTTCATTTTAAACTTCAGTTTTTCTTGCAAAATTTTACGGATTTTATTAAAAGGATAATTTGTGAAGCAGAGAATTAAAGTGAGCAATATAATCTGTCTGTCTATAAAAACCTTGACCATTAGACAAGTCTTTCAATTGTCTTTAAATATTAAAAGCTTTTCAAATCTATATTCTTACTTTTTCTTCATGTTCTTTACTTTGTTCATTTCTGTATATGTCTCAGTAGTAAGTGTCTGAATGATAAAGAGTGTTATACATTAAAATCTTGCCAAACAGTCTATGTAATTCAGAATATCAAAAATGTATGACTTACAGTACAGATTTAGATTTCTCGTTTGGCATCATAAATTAAAAAATAGGATACTTTTGAAAAAGAATTTGAATCAAGAGTATATCATAGGTAAAAAATAAGTTGAACATGATGATGTAAAGTTCTATCTTGTGTGCAGATATGGTTCAGCTCTTGAAGCCATTAGGAGAAAATCTGATTTGCAGAGTCAGTTTTTATCATTGAATTATCATCTTATCTTTGAACTTTAAATCTGTTGGAACAAAAGGGTTTAATGTGCGTAGATGTATTATATATTCTTCAGATAATGAGTCACTTCAACAAAATAATTGCACAAACATATAAATTTGGCAATAACCACAAAGTTTTCCTGCTTTCTATAAGTAGACATTCTCTATTTCTTCTCTCACCCAGGTTTTTAAATAGATAGAATTCTATGGCTTGCTAACGAACACACCCTGCCCATAAGTAACCTATGTATTTATCCTTGATATACTCCACATATTTGGTCATCTTTTCCTCTCATAAACTTGTAAAAAGATGAATTAAATAAATATCCCAAAAAGCATGATGGGTAAAACACAGATAAAGGATGACATCAATCTGTGATGTCTTGTAGAAGAATGGACTTTCTTGGCTTCGTGAACAGGTTTTGGCAAGGTTTTCAATTACTAAAGGATCATAGTCTGCAGGGCCAGTGTACCTAATAGCCCTTTAGTCTGTGCAATAGAGTTTTAAGGCCAAGTGCAATGTGTGTACTTCTGACCTGGCCCTATAAACCAAAGGTTTGTATTCAATGGTTCACCTAAGTGGTATGAGTAGGAACAAAGCTCCTGGATTTTGCTAAAAGAAATTAAAAAAAACTTTTCGTCCATGCAAGTATGGATTGCTTCATGAATATGATATTAAGTGTAAAACAAGTCTGGTAAAGATGATTTTTACTGAAAAAAAAACCAAAAAAAAAACCGAGGATACTCAGCTAGGTAAACTGAGTCTGGATGATTGCATCAGTATATACAAAAAAAGATATCAACCTTTAAGGGATGGAGAAGATGGTTTGGGGGTGAATTGAAACTTTTATCTTCAGTGATCAGAGATTACAGCTAAAACTGCAAGTCTCTCAAAGAAAAAGAAAAATCAACAATGCAAAGAGATATGAACCTGAGAAAAAATTTTTAAAAAAATAAGAACATGCTTTTTAAAAAATACAGCCCTTGGAGTATGAAGGTTTTTCAAATGAGACAACATCTTTTTCCTACTTATCTGAGGCTGCTGATCATGCTAAAACTTCAAGCTTATTAGAAAAAAAATAAGGTATAAACAAACATAAAAATACTAAGAATTCATCAATCCTGTTGTGTTCGTAAGCCAATCATTCAAATGCCTATTTCATCAAATTTGATCTTATCAATTAAATCAGTAATTAAGACTGCCTTTTTCCCAACATATGACTCTCGTAAACCCTTTCCCTTCTCTTTTGTCCCTCCCAACAACTTCACCCCCTCTCAGTCTCACCCAATCTTTGCAAATACTTGCAGCATTAGCTGCCGTTTTTGCTGCCGCCGCCTGTAATCTCCTCTTGGAATCACAAAAGCAAATCAAAGCAGGTGGCATTGCACTGACCTGCAAACAAACAAAACCAACTTAATTGTTGTCAAAACAATCTAGAAAGTCTATCACTTTCTTTCTCTTCTCTACGGCTTTTCTTCTGATTTTCTTTCTCTTCTTTCATCCCTCTACTTTCTATCTCTCTATCTCCCTCTCTTCCGTCTCCTACTTTCTTTTCATTTTCCTCTCTTTTTTTTCATCCCATCTTTTCTTCCCATTACACCCCTCTTTATTTAGCCATCTTTCTCTCTGCTTCCAATCATCTATTTTTGCTTCTTTCCCATTCCCTCCCTCTCTCCCCTTTTTCCATCCCTCTTCCTCCTCTCCTTTTTCCATCTCTTCCTCCTTTTTCCACCTCCCTCCCTTTCTCTCTCCTTTTTCCACCACCATTCCTCTCTGTCTCTCTCCCTTTTTTTCACCACCATTCCTCTCTCTCCCTTTTTTTCACCACCATCCCTCTCTTTTTTTCACCACCATCCCCCTCTTTTTCCACCTCTATTCCTCTCTCTCCTTTTTCTACCTCCCTTCCTCTCTCTCTCTCCTTTTTCCACCTCCCTTCCTCTCCCTCCTTTTCCATTTCTTTTCCTCTTTCTCTCTCTTTTTTCAACCTCTCTTCCCCTCTCTCTCTCCTTTTTCCACATCTCTTTCTTTCTTTCATTTGTTCCTCCTCATTAGACTGAAATTTAATTAAGCCGTGTTTTTCTGTTAGTTTAGCTAATGGTGGCTAGAAAAGAGAAAACAATTCTTCTAGAGCCTGAATGCAACAAGACAAACAATGCCGGAGGTGACGACAGCAACAATGCCAATGTTGCAGCTATAGAATATTCAAGTTTAATTCCCAGAAACAAAGAAGAAAAAGAAATGCAGACAGATCAACAACTTTTGCCTATCTTCCACAGCTCCCTTGCACCCACAACTGGAATTATCACACTCACATCTGCCTTTTTTTTTTTCATTCTCTTGATTAACACAACTGAGAACTTGTTCAGTGAATAGAAAAATCTCTGGAAGTACTGCTCGATAGCCACACTCTAACCACTTTGCTGGTAATTTACACTGGCAAGAAGCAAAAGAGAGCAGGAGAGTGACGGGGTGGTATATCAATCGCTTTGCAATGGTTAGGGTGTCGTTTGGCCTGCAGCTGAGCTGTCCCCCATCAGAGTTGAGTAAATATTGGCAGAGAACACACAGACTGTGTATACAAGGGCACCAGCTATAAATTCTTTCCGTTTGTATTCCCAAAGCAACAGATGCTCTTTAAAAGAGCACACACTGTTTTTTCTCTGTGGTATCATTGCCAAGAATGTAAAGGCAATTTGACATCATACTATTTTTTTTCCCAATTGTTGGCTTATTCTTTCTTTCTTCTTCTTTTCATCTTCAATTTCCATTAATTTGTTTGGATTTTAAGCCTGTGAGCCTATGTAACTAAGCAAATTCAAAGACTTGTGCATATCTTCAATACAAAACAAGAACAATTCCACCAATCTTGACAAAACTCAATGAGTACTTAATGCAGTTATTCCTGGAATGTAATTGTCAGAAGATTGTGTAGCAACAGTCTCTCTGACACATGATTAACTCAAGCCTGAAAGCTCACAGAATGGAATAGAAAAGTTTTTAAAAAAGCACACATAAAAGTTCCATGAATATTGATTCAATCAAATGATTTAAAAACAAAAACTACTTTCACCATACAACAATGTCTGAATATTTTATCAGATAATTTTTTTATGGAATTTCATAAAGAAGATATATCACAACACATGGCTGCTTGCATCTGGCCATTGATTGGTGTGAAGATAATTTGACCTTGGCTTTTTACTAAATTTAATATTGGAAAAGTGTATATCATAGATATCTGGGACAGTCTCACATTTATACAAAAAAAAGTCTTCTAATCGCTTGTTTCAGTTCTGACTCTGAATATGTGTATGTATGTGTATATGTGTGTGTGTGTGTGTGTTTAAATGGTTTGGCATTGATTTTGGAAGAATTTTCCATAACTAGAGGACCTTAGACGACGGGGGCCTGTATGCAAATAGCCCTCTAGTCTTTGCGATGAAGTTCTATGGTGAAGTGCAATGTATGCGTGTGAATGTGTAAGTATGTGTGTATATATATATATATATATATATATATATATATATATATATATATATATGGAGGGATTGAAATTTCATGAATTTTTTTTGCTTTCATTATGTTATTTTGAGATAATGTTCAGATCTAAACAATATAATCCAAATAGAACCAGAGAAAATGATTACAATACATGAGTCATACTTTTCACAGGATTTCTTCACAAATAATTCTGCAATAGGCCACAGAAAAGCAGTGTGGTATTTTTTAAAGTAAGCATTTTGATAGAACAATATTGAATGGAATCCTGACATTAGTTTATATTGTAACATATTAGCAATACTTGTTCCTACTTGGGTTCTGAAATCAAGCAAAGAAGTGATTTCAATGTGATGATTTTTTATGTTTTTATGCATAAATATATAAGTTTTTTCAATTTAAGCATAAAATCTAAATGAACTTATAACCGATGAGATCTGATGTGTTTTATTTTGTTGAGAAGCTTCTTTAAAAACTTATCCAACACCTATTCACTCATTCCTGCTTAGTCGAAAGTCAGTTAGCCTTGTGCCAGACCAAGCTAAGCTTAGTAAACATCTAGTACAATGTCAGTAACTGACAGGGTGGGGTGAGAATAAGTAGCAATAAATGACAAAACTTAAAGAAGCTCACTTCATCAGAAAGTCATAAGGCATATAACAGTTTATTGGAAAAGAAAGATTAACCCAGCGGGGCATAGAGCCTGAAGGCAGCAGGGATTCCGGATTAAGGGCGTTGGGAAGAGATGGTGAGCAGCCCTGAATTTCCTGACATATGTTGAAGCCCATTTTCAATAGCCTGATATGTTTCAAGTAACATCGTCTCTTAAAGGTTAACATGTGACATTTAAAAGTATATGTCGCTCATTTACAAAGCTGGATCTTGACCTCCTCTTAAAGAAAAAAAAAAGAAAATAACAATAAAAAAATATCTATCTCCATATAACACGTGTGTGTGTGTGCGCACGCACATATATGTATGTCATGGATTTTCAGATCTTTGTATATGTGTGCGTATATATATGTGCTATGTATTTTTAGTATTTTAGAAAAATATACATATATATTCAAAGATCTGTAAGTCTATGACAGTGTTTATAAAATCTGAATATTAAAAGACAGAATTGTTGCTTTGAACATGCAATGGTTGACACTTAAATCACACAGAGTTTGGGAAATCATCGCAGATTGGTTACCTGAAATTCATTGTAAATTATTTTGTTCAGTTCAGTATTGGATACTATATCGTAAGTTATTTCAATCTATATAGAATGAGATATTGAAATATAAGACAAAAACATTTATTAAGGTATTACTAATATTCTTGTATTGCTGAAGAGCCCATCTTCTTATAAAAATATGTATAGCTTAGAGATAATCAACTGTCAATAGTTTTAAATAAATTGGGAGAAATGCCATAGCTGATCTATTAAGGATGCTTGTGGCGCTATCTGGCCAGGGCCTTTAGTTTTGAGAGGGGCCTACTCCAGAGGAATACATGTATCTATCCAAACATAATACTTAACACAGATTACAAAAATACTTATTGAGCAGTTTTCCCATTTGTCCCCAGCTTATTACCAGTTCTGCCAGACCCTGTGCACAGTAACAACCTGTGTACAATTTGGTTTTGTATTAAACTTAAAGTTTTCTTCTCAACATAATGATGCAAGAGGTCTTTAGTGATGCAAGTTTCCATAAAACAGCCGTATTCAAACAACAGAAATATTTTTAAGAAAGCTGGTTGTGAATCTACTCAGTTCACAAACTTTTTGATCACACCTTGTAGACAAACAATTATTCACATATTTTTGCACGATAAAAGCACTACATCTGACATGTCCACAGTATTTTCAAGTGCATATCTGATAATATATTTTCTTTTCTGAATGCACAATCCATGGTATGCAATTTATCTTCCTGATTTAGTGCTTTTCAAGGTAGACTGCCATTTGCTGTTAGTTCAGTGAAACAGTTTTCTCTGTAGAGCAAAGGACACCCAGTCTTTATGGGGGTATCTATTATAGTTGCATAACAGAGAAGGGAGAGAGAGAGAAAGAAACCTGTGTATATAAGTCTCTTTCTCAAAAAAAAACATATAATCAAAATTAAATATGAAAATAAATAACTTTGATTAAAAAAAGATCAAAGGAATTTGTTGATACTTCAATATTTTATCTAAAAACAAACACTATATTTTCTCTCATGAATTCAGAACAAAGTAGCTTTGGACAAAACTTGAACTCACATCTCATACCATGAGAGTTGGTTTTGTCATGTATTAACACAAAAACTACTCCTAGCCAGATGGAGATCTCATCCCTACTTCTCGATATCACTTCTTGTTGACTACTTAGTAGTATTCAAGTTGTGTAAAGTTCTATGATGAAGTAGTTTCATTCATTATTCCATACATTTTTATTACCTCACCTTTTCATGGATTTTGAAAACAGCATTTCATCTGATTTATTATTTGGCTTTAAAGAATTTGGAACAAAGAAGTAATTGTGCTAATATGTTGATGTTTATTCAAATCATTTTCTGAACTACATTTAATTATCTTCATTCTCTATATATGTAAACAGCTCATGTTTTGTGTGTGTGCATATATATATATATATATATATATATATATGTGTGTGTGTGTGTGTGTGCTGAATATATACACGTCGAATATATCATTTAGTCAAGACAATGTAAATAGAATGAACAATTGAAAGGGAATCGAACCTGCGACCAAGAAGGTAGCCACTTCAACGTCGTGGTGCTCTTACCATCGAGTTAAACAGCTGCTGGTAATGCAGAGGCCCAGATAACTGCTTTGACTCCTAATTTTCATTTTGTTTATTCATGCTCTATATCTGCTCTATTTGTTTCTTTCAATGCAGACAATCATATTTTTGAGAAGAGGATATAAGATCCGACAGAAGTTATTATAAATTGCATTATATTATATTGAAACTATATATATGGGGTAAAATAACAGAAGATTGGGCTCTCTAGCCAGTCTAGGAAAAGGACAACTCTGATTCCAAACCAGGGAGCGGAGCCCCTTTAGGGGGGTTTGTTGCCCAATTTGGTATTTCACTGGCAGCTCCTGCAGATGATACCAAATACATTGCTCTTTGTTTCCCTGTGGATCATATCAGAGAAGCCAAGAGGGGGATTCTGGCGACAGGGCATCCCAGAATCTCCATATGCTACACCCAAGTATATACGTGTTTTAAAGGAAAACTTTTGACATAATTAAAAATGTTTTTCATGGAAAATAATGCATACATAAGAGTGTTTGTATGTTTCCTCTTACTTATGATATTGTCTCTTCCATATGGAATCAAACATAGCACCTTTGTCCATCATGAAATTGAGTATGCCTTTCGTCATTATTCCAAAAAGGGTTGGTTGTCAATAGTTATGACAACTGCAGGTCATTTTTCTTACCACAGTTGGATGTGTATCACTTTGACCTGCAGAGTTATCATAGCAACAGTGGGATAAGGCACACTCTTACATTAGTTCAACTTGAATAACTTGTTCAGCTTTGACATCCAACAATCTTTCATATTTCATTTCTGGGAAAATGTCAACCAATACACACAGACATATATATATATATATATATATATATATATATATATATATATATATATATATATATATCTGTGAACACTTACAGGTATAAAATAAAACAAATAAATGAATGAATGAAATGAAGATTTTTTTCAATACCTTCATTGCCAAGATTTTTTCCTGTCATGTGTAGGCTAAGAATAAATCAATGGGGATTCCCCAGAGAATAAATAGCATGCCTGGGAAGCAGGTATAAGTCACAGCCATTTGGTGAGGACAAATGGAGACAAGGCATGAATTTCAAAAAAAGAGGACGTTACGTAATTAACATGGTTTGGTACTTAACAGGTAAAGTAGTGAGAGTGTTAATTAACGTCCTTTGGCGCTGAATGCATGAAAAAGCATTGGGGGGGAGGCAACAGAGGTGTTCTTGGGAGCTAGCCAGTATTGCAACCATATGGAGGAGGAGGAGGAGGTGGTGCTTACATAACATTCTTACAATTAGATTTGCCTATTAAAAAGAGAAAAAAAAAACATTCTCCACAAACTCCATTTTCCTTGACTTCATACATCACCAGGAGAATTTAATCAAAAAGGTGACAGCCTGCACACTTATAAATCTTATAACCATAAAAGAAATAATACATTATGATACACCAAAGTTGATAACAAAAAAAAAAGACATTAAATACAAGTGGAACAACAACAAATGTACACTGATTGTATGTACATCATATACAAATGCACAAAAAAAAAAAAGGATAGAAAGCAAACTTTTATTGTGAACAATGCAAACAGATTAATTACCCACCCAGCTGGAAAACAGGATGACGAAGCATATGACAAAAATAGGCAACAGTCTGTGATTAGTCAGTGTGGGAGTTCTATCATGGCTGGCACATAACTAATGCAATGAACAAAGGGTAGATTACGCATTGAGTGCTTGAGCCTCAAAAGTTAACATGTGTATGCATTATCCTTTTAATTCTCATCTCTTATTATGTAAGTCCATTCTCTGTCTATCTGATTGTGAGGCAAATTCAGAAGGTGCAGTCATGAGGCTGAATCAGGGCCAAAAATGACTCTTTGCTACAGTGAAAGAGGTTTTAAATGCAACCGTCTACAAACTGCATTATCAGATCCAATAAAAATCCACCATTGCAATTAGAAAAAGAAAATGAATAACAACATTTTTACAGCATCATGGATTCATTTCAACATTTGATGACTATAAACATTTGTGACTGTTCAACAATGTTGAATGAATGGGACCTAATGCAACTATCTATTTTGTACATGCACGTGGAAATAAAATTCTTAATTCTTAACCAAAAAGATGTAATCAATTTTACACCTCTCTGGTTAAGAATTAAACCTTAGTCTCCATGTGACAGGCAAGGATACCATTATGTCACCAAAGACTTGGCCAAATAACCTGTTATTTTAGTACTTAAAACCACTATTAGACACCTGATATAATGAAATGATTAGTAGGCTTGTCTGCAAAAATAAAAGACAATGTTTGTCAGTTGAAATTGTTAATAACAATAAGTGAACAAGCTCCAAGCAAGACTCAAATACTTTCTTGTGGAGTTAAGAGTCTGCAATCTGTACATTTTACTGATGTAAATAAAGAGTGTTTAGGAATAGAAATTCTTCCAAAATACTAGACATTCTGTGTTCTAATAGTTAAGTTAACACAAGGATTAAGTGTGCACAAAAGCACATGGATTTTACATTTCTTACTTAAGGCTCTCTGATAGAGATGAAGAAGTTTATTTTAGACAGACAAGAAATAAATTTGATTGTGTTGTTCAATTCTCACCTACTAGGAACTGATAAAAATGGGTGACTCTTGGAAATGCCACATTTATCAAATTTGTAATTATTAAATATAGGAAAGATTTGATTTGAAAATATTACTAATTCCTTGTAAGATATGGTAATCTAGTGCCTTCCTAAAACTGTCTCAATCAAATGTGAGAATAGAATTAATTAAAATCAGTTCCAAAGGACAAGCTGTAATAAATCAAGAACCTTTTTTAAAGAAATGTATTAATCAGAATTTCTGTAATAATCAGGAATAAATGCCTTTTCATTTCACTTTTCACATGTAAACTCTCTAAGTGCAAATGAAGCAAAATAATTTTCAATATGCATTTCAATAGTGAAATCTATAAATTTCTCTCAAATTGAAAAAATTCATAATGGAATTAAATTCATTTTCAATTGAATGAGATTTCAAGTTTGTGGAGTGTCACATCATTCATTCTATTGTCTGCAAGACTATTGATATTTACTAAGCTTAGCTTAGTCTGACACAAGGTCACGTATTAAGGACTGAACTCACTATAGTAGTTTGGTGCCGGGCATAGAGTGATAGTAAGTTAGTCTTTATGGATACTCATTTGAGATATTACAGATAGTTCAATTAGAATAATGGATAGATACCTCAATGATTTTTTTCCAGTGAGATTTAGAAACTGAACAATTGATTCTATGCTTTGGAAATAATTACCTTATACCTTATTGTTTGGGAGAGATAACAGCTGGCTATCTACACATACTTTCTGATACATAAAGGTGGATCATTAGGTCTGTAACCAGGACATGAAGCTATTAGCTAAATTTTGATCTGAAATGTCCACTGTTTGATTTATGTTATCAATATTCACTACTGAATTGAGTGCATTGATAAGGAAAAAGATGATGTTAAAGAAAAATTGTTTTGCAAAGTAAATGCTTTTTTCCATCATTAGGTTGTGAACATATTGATGGAGCTATGTGTAAGATGCAATCATTTTTTTTCCTAAAAGATGACGCTCAAAACCATCCTGCATCCTACACACAGAAGGTCAGGCTTTGAATCAATCTCAAGATCTACAAGTCTATCCCAGGGAGATCCATGACGGGCACTACAAAATTTCCCTAATTTTGATCCTTCCAGCATTTTTCATGCTAAATGCAGGGCGTGTCTTATACGTGGCAAAATAGGGTACACACACAATTCTGTTCAAGTGAGAGGTGCGCTTATGAGAAATTTTGTTTTTCACAAAAGCAAACAGATAGAAGTCTTAAACACAGCAGTCTATCGGAATCTCTGCATAATACTTCGATTGAATGGCATGTGGTATGTGTGTGAGTGTGTGCTTGTTTGTATCTCTTAATTTGAGCTTGTGTGGAGTCACGTACAAGTCCGTACAGATATTGTTAGTCTGTAAGCTTGGCATAGCAACTAGAAACAGTATGCTAGAGGACTGCACTGTGGCTAAGATGAAAGATGGATGGAGAAGGGAAAGGGAAGGACAAGATGAAATCAGTGAATGTCATCAAATTAATAAATCATGATAACTGCACACTGGAGTCGGGTCGGTGCAGGAGAGTAGAGAGTCAAAAGCTGAACACAACCAACACAACCAGTGGCACACCATTGTGCCATCAATGATTTGAAAGTGATGTGAGGAATCCCACAGGCAAATGTAGCCTCACTAACAATAATGGAGGTTGTTGTTGTCATTGTCGTTGCTATGGTTACTGTAGTTAGCTTGCACATCAGGAGGGAAAAAACAACAACAACAACGAAAAAAAAAAAAAAAAAAAAGATAGAAAAAGGGGGAAAAAATCCCAAATGAAAAGAATGACAAATTTGTTGAATTACGATGGCAAATAAAAAATAAAAATATATAATTCAAAGCCAAGTTACCTCTCCCGCACACCCACACAAACTGAAATGATGGGAGAGATGAGCAGCTTTATGGAATTCATATTTGACTATCAGTTTTTGTTTTTCGTTCAATAAAAATGAAAGAAACATGCAAAACATGAGAGAAAGAAAGACAAAGTGAGCGAGTGTGTGTGTGTGTGTGTGTGTGTGTGTATAAGTGAGAGAGAGAGAGAAACAGGTTACACACTTGGAGATGTATGCATTTACATGTTTGATGGTGCACTTAAAAAGCAAGCATCTACTTTACTCTGAGAGCACACACCATAGTGCAAAAGTTAGTTTGTGGAAATTTCAAAACACTGATTGCAAGCTCAAAAGTAAACAAAAATCAAAAAATTTTTTTAAATGTCCTTATGCTAAAGCTGCATAACAAAAATCTATTTTCTTTGTCAAGTCAGAAATAAGGCCAATCACACAAGAACATAATTATTGTCACTAAATTATGCAATTTACCAAGATTTAAACACTGATTATTAACGCAAGAGACTAAGTTGCCAATGATGAGCAAAGAGACAATGCATCATGCAAAGTGCATGTCGGTATAGATCTGAAATAGATTAAACAAAATGTGTCCAAAATGAGTATATATGTATACTGTTCCAAGTGTGAATGCAAGTAACATTATAAACCCTTACACATTTATGAGCAAGCAATTTTATACAAAGATTATACATATATATACATATATATATATATATACATACACACACACTACAACTGTTATATTTTTGTCATACATATGCACATATATCAAAATTTCAGTCAGATCACAATAACAAGACATCAAGTGAAGATTGAACTCAGTACCAATGGCTACAACATTGCCAACCATTGCTCTGTAGCAGTGTACATAGGCTGCGAATAGTGTAAGTCTGTAGATCCTGACAAACTTTCAACTATAGGTACAAGCCAACATTTGGATGAAAGTGTCTCTGCATATGAGAATGACACCACTGGTGTGTATGCATATACACCACTAAAACCGTAGGGTAGCAGTGATGGTGGTGATATCTGCCTATTGCAAAACTGCAGCTGCTCAATACACCAATGCACAGTGGCCATGGCGATGGCAATCGTTATCTCAGAGAAACTTATCAGTCCCATCTTAGCATACGAGAACACACCTGCTGGCAAGTGGTTAATACAAAATGAACCTATTACTCTGCAATAAAACTTTCTTGCTTAGCTACTCTAATGGCCAAACATTTACAGAGCTGGTCACCAACAAACCCACTTTCTATGAAATGCCAACCCCTGATACCAATGAAGAACCACAATGCAAAACTATCAATCCCCAGACCCCAATTCATACCAATTTCTTGTTATTGATGTGATTTATTTTGTTTTTCGACTTCTGTTTATTTTTGTGTAGTTGGTTGTTGAATACGGAGGAAGGTCAACGGTTGGCTGCTGGTTGATGACTTCATTAGCTTTTCCTTAGCATTAGAAAAAGATGAGAAAATGATTGTGTTTACTTGTGTATTAGTCTGAAAGAGACAGAATCCAATTATAAATGCACATAAAAGAGAGTGACTGTGTCCTCAAAAAAAGACTGTATGGATGTATGTGGATCTAGGTATAGTTTTACAATCAAGCAACTATGTGAGTATCAAAGCAAACAGTGCATTAATATACCTAAGTGATTCTGTGCATGCACGTTTGTTAACTACCATATTTACTGGCTTAGAATACACATTTAAAGCAGATATATCCTGTTGTTACATCTACCAGTGCAAGACCCCTGGAAGGTAGGTGCAGCATGTGAGAATAAGAATAACTTTATGGTTACAGGAGAAAACAAAAATGTGTGTGAGAGAGAGAAAGATTATATATATATATATATATGTTTAACAGATCTGCATTAACAAACATGTATAGATATAGGAAAATTTGCATGCTTTTGTAAACATATAAAAAGTAACTCTTGATTACCCTTATATAAGCACTTATTTGTGTTTCAAAGTGGATGCACACCACTAAACGTGAGTGTGGGCATGTGAATCAGAACACGTACTGAATCACAAATATTTCTTCTTCAACTCTTAACTATTTATCTTCCTTGATCATTGTGAAACTAGTAGCCCAAGTTCACAAATCACCTTACTAGTCCAGTAAATGATCATTCAGTCCAAGGATCAAAAATACAGTACCTTGTCAGGATTGAACTCACTATACTAGCAACAATCCATGGGACTTGCTTACTATAGCAGACACCCAACATTGCTTGTCCAGCATGAAAATTCTTCTTGTAATTTGTGAACTGGAGTGCAGGATTGGTCTGACAGTTAACTGCACAGTAAACAGAATTGATGGAATGAGTTCAAATTCTGGCTGAGATATTGTGTTCATTTTGAAATAATATCCTTGGGAAAAATATGAATCCACCCCTCCAATAGGTCAAATCAAAGATTACTCCCTGTAATCATGTAACCCAGTGCAACCTGTTGCATGTTACTTGGAGAAAAGATGAGCACAGCCAAGTGATTCACATAGTTTGGAGAAATACTATGAAGAACCCAGCATGATATCTTGATGATCTGTCTTCTCAGTCTTGAGTTTATTTGATTTCAAATAAAGCTGAGGGAGAAAGGATTTTTAAAAATTGGGTCATATTTCAGGATAATTCACAAGCAGGCTTGTTGCAAAATTTTATTGTAAATATAACGTTATTTCTATTTTCACGTTATCGTTTTCAAGAACATAGAGATGAAAATAATCCTGTTTCATTCAAGAAAAATTAAGACCACACTTTGATAGTTTTTCTAGTCTTCTAGTGGGTATGGGAGTTCTGTCTGCCTACAAAAAAAACAAGCACGAAAGCTCATGGGGAAATATACAACTACTTCAGGCATGAAGCAGACATGTATTTGAAATACATTTTATCAGGAGGAGGAGGAGGTTTGACTGGCTTGGATCTTGATTTTTACTGCATGTGTGTATGTGTGTATACATACAAGTATGTGTATACATACATATGTTTTGACAGAAAAATCTGCACAAAGCATGAAGAATGATTCATTTGATCATTGTTAATGCGAGTCACACAAAACACAAGCCCACTCAATGGCATCTCGCAGCCAACCAAATAAACACGCAGAAGAATGTCAGTTCATGCATGCACAGTAAGGTCCCTATTGATTGATTGCCAAGTTACATCAGGGTTGTGCAACCAGTTCTCAAGGTATTCAAAATGGCCAGATACTTTTCAGACAAACCTCGTACAGACACACACGTTTGTTTGCTTACAGGAATAATGTAACTTTGAAAAACATGCCAAGAGGAAATCAATATTTGATTAACCAACAAAAACTAGCTGCTGAGCTTGTTAATGTTTGATTTCAATGTTTGACATCAGCCCAAGAACATGACTGGAATTGACATGTACTGTTTATTGATAAAAGATACATTCTAAAAATATATAAAATAAAACATTGAGAGACACTATTTCAAATAGTTCTTTGTATTATTTTCATTTATTCATATTTACGCATATAAAAACACAAGTCACAGCTAGTCAATGCTCTAAGGATGATGCAAATAAACATTGAAATATTGATTAAATCAGCCACACTTTCTTGGTAATCAATTATCCTTTGTTTTAAAATCGTCAACTTGCTGGCTCAAATGAAGTATTCTTGACACTTCTTTTGATTGATTCAATTTATTTTTTCCAAATGATTTATGAGCTTTTAATTTAACAAAATAACAATATTCTTTTCTGGCACCTGATCATCATCATCACAGTAATTATGCCAAGGGACAAGCAAGTCTCTCCCTCCTTCCATTCCTCCATTTTCTTCTTTCCAATATCTATTGGCCAGTTCAACGGAATATGCTGAAAAATACCCATCAACCAAATAAAAGTTAATTGAGACCAGTGGAGGATGGAGGGTATAGAATCTTGGTAATTCTCCTTCCAAATGGAAAAGATTGTCTGTACAATATCCCCAAAAGTAGTCAATAAATTTCAATGTAATATTGTGGAAGGGTGGGAGAGTTGGTTCAATTTGGAGATGGATCCAGGAATTCTGTTTCGATTGAGGGATATTTTTCCATTTTTTTTCCCCCCATACATTTAGGAATACACTCATGATTGTTCATGAAATATCCCCAGAAGTTCTAAATGGATTTTGATGAAATTTCGTGCAGGAGGGGGGGGGGGCGACAATGGGCCATAAAACAAGTGATTCAATTTTCAGACACACCCGCAAGTAACTGACTCCCCTATGTCACAGTTACATGTCCACACCACATAATATCACTAAAATTTGTCTGTCTGCACAGTATCTCCTAAAGTTCTCAGTGAATAACACCTTTAATTTGTGGAAGGGTTGGAAATGGGCTATGAAAGAAGTGGTAAGATCTCGGGTCATATTTCATGAACTACCACCATACTGTTGTATCCAACGTCCGCACAACATAATATCGCCAAAATTTCAGGTCTGTCCACCCAGTAAATTTGGGGAAGAGTTGGCCACAGAATTTTGGGTCAGATCCACACACAATTTCCCAGACATTAGCAGAAGTATACAGCCTCCGAGTCCTTTGTAATTTTGTATACAGAATAAAATCTTCTTTATGGTAACCATAGAAATTTTTTCATATCATTTCACTAAGTCAGAACTGAAAATTTGAAAACTAAGCATGAACAGAATTGTCAATAAATGCAGTTGTATACCATCACATCGAACAATTTCAGCAGTTCCCCTCCCCAATTTGTTAATATTTCAAAGGTTATTTTCAAGAGATTTTTTTACATTGTCTTTTTAAAAAAATTTCCAGTATATTATGCTCCCAGAGCTCCAACTCCACCACCCACAGTCGCAGGGTCAGCAGGTCCCATGTGCAGCCTCTGCATTCAATAATATTAGAGAATCATGATGAATAATGAATAATAATAGTACAAAAAGCTCACCAAAATTCTAGATATCCTGGAAAGAGAGCAAGTTCTGGAAGAGAGGGAGGAGAGGGGTGGTGAGTTACCGCACAGTGTGACACCATTCATGGGCCAGCCACTGCTTCTGACTGAGGTCATGCCAAAGACTTTTCTTGGCAATATAAGAAAAAAGAAAACAACGAAATTCCAGCTAGTTGTAAAATCTTTTTGGCTGCTTTGATAATCCAGCAAACTTAAACAAGGAATGGAGCAGTTACATCTAATTTCTGCCACCGCTGGTCAACAGAACCAGACACTTTTGATCCAAGTTTGAAGCAGAAAGTCATTATTTAACGAAAAAGCAAAAGGTTTTCTGGTTAGTAACAATTGCAGAATAACCCAAATTGAAAGCACCAAACAAAAAGCAGCAGAAGATTTTAAATGAATCTGGGAGTGAGGAGAGAAACACAAGTTGCAGAGAGAGAGAAAGAGAGAGAAAGAGGCCCGAGCTTTCATCGAACCTTAAACATGGTTCAACTGTTTCAACTCTCCCTCTGCAAAGCCCTTGCTTAGTATAAAGCCCATTCATTAATTAACAACAAAGATGTTGTCACCCACCTTCCCAGTGAGCCAACATAAACCCAACCAGCCATAACACCTACTACCATCAGATCAAGCACTTAACAACCAAAGCAAGCAAGTGAATCTCTGAGCAATATTTAAACAGTGTTGTCACGGGGGATACACCCAGTTGCTGATGGAGGAGAAGATACACAGACTGAAGTTTAGGGGGCGAGAGTGGGGGGGGGTTAGGATACCTAAGAAGGAAGGCATTGAATCCAACCTTTACCATACCATCGACCACATCTTACTCACAGTTGACAAACCCCACCCAAGTTACGTTACATCTAATCATGCTCAATCCATCACCACCCCACCCAACATATTTGGGTTTCCTAAGAGCTCAGTTTGAAGCAAATGAATTTTAGTGTTGTAACAGCAGTCGTTGTTGACGGTAACTTTTTTGTTTTGTTATCGGTAACTATTATCATCATCATTATTATTATCGTTGTTGTTCTAATAAAAAGAACAGCTTTCCTTTGCTAGAGAGCCTTTTTCGACTTGAGAGAATTTCGGTTTTTACTGTTATGTGAAATAGTACTGTTTATGTAACTAGTCCGAAGAGCTTTTCGAGAAATATTTCGTTTGCACTGATGCACAGTTTTGTATCTCATCTAGTAAACCAAATAAATTGTATGGTATTATTATTATTATTATAATACTACAGCTTTGTAGTTGTTATTATTAATATTTCCATTTGCCATTTTCTGCATTCGCAACAATATCCATTATAGCTGCATTTTGTTGTAATTGGAGGTGATGTTGTAGAGATCTTACAAAAACCCGACCCTGAGATTTCTGGTTAATCCCACCCCCTCCAAACACCACATAAAACTTCTCCACCCTTAAAATGTCTTCCTGGGTTTCATTTTATTTTATTTTTTCAACTCAAACTCCTTCTTCGTCTCTCTCTTAAAAAACAAACAAACAAACAAAAACACTCCCCACACCACCATTCTTAAGTGCACCTGGCTGGAACAAGCTAATACTGAGTGTAGGTGGGTGGGGTGTTTACTCCTCTCCCTTCTATCACAGCATATTATTGACAACCGCCACCCCACAGTCCAGTCCCGTCCCGTCCATTTGACTGGCCTACCCACCACCTACCCCTGAATCCCCGGGGTCATGTCTATTTGTCATTCTAGTGAGCGGCTGTGCTCACTAGCCTAGCTCTAATTTCTTTTCATACCGGGTGGGTGAAGGGGATGATTGTCGAGTAGCAACACCTGCTCAGACGGGGTTGGGAGGGGCACCAAGAAGAGATTGAGGTGAGTCGAGGAAGAAGGAAAAGAAAAGCTGACAAGTTAGGGGTGGTGTAACTGGCAAAGCAGTAAAAAGGAGAGGACCCCAAAAAGACGGTTGGTTGCGTGGGGCGTGATCATAGAAAGGGGAGGTGGTAAAATGAAATCGGGGGGGGGGGAATGAATAAAATGAATACCAAAGGGCAGGGGAGAGGGACGGTTATTATGGAATGATAGGGTAGAAGTAAAGAGGCAGGTGATAGGGGAGGTGATTCGGGGTGGGCCAGGGAAGGAAAATATGAAATGAGAGAAAAATTGGAAGGAGTGTGTGTGGGGGGGACTAAAAACAAGGGGCTGGGTGGTGGAGTGGAAAGTAATAATAGTCAAGAAGATAAGGCTACATTCTAGGAGCCCCCACCCATAAACCACTAACCAAACTCCCTGTCCGACCTCGTGACCCTGCCTCAACCTCCTCATAACTTACACCTACCACACCAAACTGCTTCTTTTTCAGGTTGCACTTCCTACATCCCGACCCCAGAGACCTTCCTTCTTCTTAGTAGTCGTAATAGTTGTAGTGATGATGATAAAATAATAATGATAATAATAATCATAATAACAACAACGACAATAATAATGATGAGAAGAAGAAGGATAAGAATAAGAAGAAGAGAAAGGAGGATAATAATAATAATAATAATAAGAAGAAGAAGAAGAAGAAGAAAGGCGTAGTAATCATGATTATAAAAAAAATGTCAAGAGACGGGGTTGAACGATTGAAAAAGGGAAAGAAAAAAGGCAGGGGGAAATTAGGAGTAAGAAACAGGGAGAACAAAAAGGAGGATAAAAAAGGGTGGAAGAGAAAAAAAGGAATACGACAAAACAGAAAAGGGAGAAGGAATAAGGCGAATGAGAAAAGGGAGGAAAGAATAAGGCGAATGGAAAAAGAATAAGGCGAAGTAGAAAAAGGGAAGAAAGAATAAGGCGAATGAGAAAAGGGAGGAAAGAATAAGGCAAATGAGAAAAGGGAGGAAAGAATAAGGCGAATGAGAAAAGGGAGGAGGGAATAAGGCAAAGGAGAAAAAGGGGAAGGAATAAGGTGAAGGAGAAAAGGGAGAAGAAATAAGACGAAGGAGAAAAGGGAGAAGAATAAGGCGAAGGAGAAAAGGAGGAAGGAATAAGGCGAAAGAGAAAAGAAGTAGGAAATACTGCGAAAGAGAAAAGAAGTAGGAAATGAGGCGAAAGAGAAAAGGGGTAGGAAATGAGGCGAAAGAGAAAAGGGGTAGGAAATGAGGCGAAAGAGAAAAGGAGTAGGAAATAAGGCGAAAGAGAAAAGGGGTAGGAAATAAGGCGAAAGAGAAAAGGAGTAGGAAATGAGGCGAAAGAGAAAAGGAGTAGGAAATAAGGCGAAAGAGAAAAGGTGGAAGAAAATGAAGAGAAAGAAAACAGAAATGATTATTATTATTGATAGGCATCGAATAAAAGGCGGGCAAAGTATCCTCTAGAAAAGAGACAAGAAGCAAAAAAAACAATAACGTAAGGATAAGAGGTCTAATGTGAAGTGTGCAAAGGATAAAAAGAAGGGTTTTTAGCCGATTTCAGTCATGGAGGAGATGCGAATCGGCAAGAAGGATTCCGGATGCAGAGGAGAGGGTATCCCTGCGGCTGGTACGCCATCTTCGCCCGAAACCCCCACATAGCCCAGCTCCCCCATCAAGCCAGCCAACAGTGACTACATGGTTCAGTTAGCCGGCCTCACTGTAGCGCAGGGGGCTAATGGATCAAAGAGAGACTGCTGCCATGTGTTCACAAACAGACGGCCAATGGACCCTTTCCCTCTCCATCTACGACGTCTTCTTGCCTTTTAACCACCACAGTCCTTACCCCTCCCGTTCTCAACCCAACCCTGACAATTTTTGCAATCTCCACACTAACCCTCCACCATCCAATTCTGTCTGCCATATCAGTGGGTTTTATTTTTATTTTTTGTTTTCTATTTTAAAATTCTATCTCCACATTTTTTTTTCTTTTCCGAACTCAAAAGCTTAAATAACGCCCGACTTCTGCCATTGGGTAACAACAACAACCAATCACTAACATCCGGCCCGTCGATTGGTTACCACGTGCCTGTCACTCATTCTACCATCGACCAATGAGAGGGCGTACAACCGGCGAAGACCGCGCCTAACCTATTCACAGGATATCAATCTAACAGCTGATATAAAATTTCAGCTCCCCTCAAAGAGTATTGCCTCCGACAAAGTTCATCTCTCAACAGGCCAGTCGGGGGAAAAGCCACTGGCCCCCGTGTAACAACAAAGTAGGTGTTGTGATAGTAAGACTATAGCCAGGACTTTTCAAGTGGCTTTGAATCAGATGCTTGTTTATTTAGAAGAGGGGTGTGGGAGTGAAAATACTTACCCAGTGGTGAGGCTTTGTCAATAATAGAATGACCAAGCCATCTTTCCTCTTTCGCAAAGTGTGAGTACGATTTACGGCCTATCTAAACAATCGGAGCCTGGTTCTTTAACAACAGCACCTATCAGGTTGAGCAAGCTGCGAGACAGACAGGCGATAACACATGAATTAATACCACCATCAGACTACAGACTACTGTCACATATGAGATTAATACAACTGCAAATATGTTTGAAGTTTCATGGCCGTTAGAGAGGGGCTAAAAGTTAGTGATAGGGAGGGCTAAAGAAAATGACAAAGAAAAGAAGGAGACCTTGGTTTTATTATTATCATTAGCTTTATTTGTAGAATGAGAAAGAAAAATGACACCCATTGCACACACACACACACACACACAGAGATCGTCCAAAAGTAAAAACTACAAAAATATAAAGTAACTTTTTTTGTTTTTACTTCTCCGGATTTTCGTTTTGGGACAGCCTGATACGAACAACATGTGCCTATTTAAACAGCCGAGTGTTCGATGTATGTGCGTGTGTAAGATGTGTGTGTGTGTGTGTTGATAGATAGCGGAGCAAGTGGTGGAGAAAAGAAGAAGAAATAAATATCTATAATAAACTCTGTACTTTGCTGAACTGGTTCATTGCCAACACGAAAAGTGACGAGACTAACAGAAAACATTGAGGCGATGGTGGTGGAGGTGCCGGTGCCAGTAGTCGTGATGATGATGATGATAAAGTTCATAACGGAGGCACAGCCCTCTTAATCGTGGTGGTGGTGACGCGTTGGCCTATTCCTTTGACCAAGCAAGTCTGGTAGCTGTTAACCCTGATTCTCACAGGAGGGCCATGAAAGCCATGGAAAGGAAACGAAAGGGCCTTTCCCAAGCATGTTCTTCCATTTCAGTACTTCCGCCTGGCACAGACTTTTTCTTTTGTTTACTTTATTTCTTTCCTCTCCCTCTGACCCCACTCCCGTCACACCCCTACCTTCAACCTTTTTTCTTTCTTTCCCCGCCCTTGTAAGTCACAGCTTACTTTCTCGTTACACACCCATTTCGCCCTTTTTTTTTTTTCAAAAACTCCTTTCTCTTGTACCCCTTACACATTCATTAGACTTTCCTCTCCTTCGCCTACACTTCATCAAATATTCTTCTGATCTCTAATAGACCCAAACATAAAATCTACAAGTACGTAGTTCACACACATTATATATATATATATATATATATATATATATATATATATATATATATATATATATATATATATATATATACATAGGATTGGGTGTGTACCTCTATACTGACATACGTATACTGATTAAAATACTTTAACATATGATGGGAATAGACAGAACACACACATCTCATTGTGTGTGTGTATATAATGAGACGTGTGTGAGTGTATATATATATATATATATACACACACACATACATACATACATACATATGTATGTAGAGAGAGATGTGTCCACCCATACAGCCGTATACATGTATGAACGTTTTCAGAACTGTGTGAAAAAACCCTCTGTGTGGAGAAAGACAGAGGTGGGGGGGAAGTTGTACTAATTATCTCTCCACGTACATACATGACGCATATCTAAGCGTTGGTACCAAAGCAAAAACCTTTTTATGTAGACATGCATATGCATGATGCAAAAATGTTTAAATTATTACAAACAAATTAAATCGCACTGATACGCACGCATACTTGTAACAACTCAAATATTTCCACTGTGAGCGGGTTGATCCGTACGTATGAATGCCAGCTCAAAAAAGATCACACAAGTACACACACACACACACGAGTAGAGAAATTACTGCATATACATACACGCATAAATGAAAAACTCTCCATATTTTACACACACAAACACTATGTGCGCGTATGTTTACTTACATATACGCCCGCCCACCCAAGCACACTCAATACTTTGAGCTACTTTTAAAACCATCTTGCTGGTGTAGATGACAGATCAATTCGACTGCAGCTAAAGTTACTTGACTATTACAGAACAATTATAAAGTAAGCCATGATTACGAACGCAGGAAGCGTATATCCATTTGGTAAAAAGTCTCCCCCACCCATTGCCACTACCGCTTTTGTTTTAGATATTTTCCCCTTCAACCTAACCACACCCTAGCCCCCACTGGAGGAAAAAAGGTGTCAGTAGAATTACATTCATCATTTGTTCCCATATTTGAAGGAATCACACACACAAATTTAACTACACCTACCCATGTATACATAGATATAACATATGGTTGGCTTACATTGTTATCTCAACATATTCAAGTACATATGCATACACTGACATATGAATAAAAAAATACATGCTAACTTAGAAATACGCACATATTCAGGTAAATCGACGCATATATATATATATATATATATATATATGGTCTATGCAATAACTTTTAGTGATACGCACACTACAAGAAAAACTTTTATAAAAGTCCATCAGACGATTTCAAAGCAGAAAAAAATGAAGATAACTCTGAAAAACACGCTTGTTTTTAATCAAATTTTGATTACTTTCAAACATGTTTTGGGCGTTGCATTCATCAGGTGCGTGTCTGTGTTTGTGTGCACAAGCAGACATGCCTGTACGTAGATAGGTACACATAGATATCTGTGTACGATCCATCAAGTATTCTGTTCTTGTACTTACACCCTTGAATGAAAAAGATATTCCCCAATCTGTTTATTCTACCAATATTTCAACGTTTACTCACATCCTCTTCAGACATGAATAAACATCAAGATACAAACAAAAATCCACTCGGTTTTTTTATCTGCTGGTGAAAGAGGCACTCTCCCTAAGCATTCTAATATATCTTAAATCAACTTTCATCTTTGAAATTTGAGAGTGGTCAAAGAAGTATTTGTTTTGTGCAAACACAAATATACTGTGTCTAAAATATATAGGCGTATAAATCAATCATAATTGATGTGTGCACGCCTTCAATTATGGCAAAGACAAGTATCCACATACAGATTGATAGAGCAGACTCTAATCAGATTCAACATTATATTTATACATTAAATAGTACTATAAAGATGACAAATGTTTCTATGTTTATGTTTTATAGACTCCTGAACTATTGCACATTATGGGCTGCAAATTTGCATACAAGGATAACTTGACTACAAGATAAACATAGGATAAGTGGTGCTGGCCTCTGATGACCTCTAAAGGTCAATTTAGGATAAGGTCAATTTTGGCATTTCTCATCTAAAGGAAATAATTCATTTTGTTGGTATTTTCAAGTCCACAAGGGTTGTATTATAGTACAAGATTTCTTCTCATGTGTTGGCCTGACACTGGGAGTGGGGCAGAATTTGTGTGAGCGCACCCTACCCCGATTAATATTAACAGCATAAAACATGATTTTCTCTCTTGCGCTATACATTCTTTTGTGTGAGAGCAAGCCCAACAGAGGTGGGGGTGCAGGACCAGCATGAGTCCCCACCCCCACCCTCATGACCATTGGTCATTTTTTGAAATCTCAATAAAACACAATATATTTTCCTATGTTGAGGAAGGGGTTTGCACTTCTTGAGGACCCTCAGATGGTCATGGAGCTCTCAGCAGCCATTTAGTTCTTTTATTCCTCAGGCTATCTCTCCTGTCTTCAATCAGAAAGAAAGTAAACAAAGAGTTAGAATGGATTTGTATAAAGGATTCTTCGAAAACATTGGAAATACATGGAACCTAGTTACACTTGGTAGCTTCCAGAGATGCAGTCAAAAAATTGAAAAAGGATGAAACAGAAGTTAAACAAGCAGTTCCACTTTCTTCAGAAGACTCAGCTGTAGGTACACAATTATTTCAAAGGTTTCTTCAAAACCAAAATAACAAATAAATCACACTTAAATTCAATATCAAATTTTTGAAATTATTAACAGGTATCAACCAATCTTCAAGAGTTTGGTTTACACCACTTTTTCACTCTCGAGCAAAAACCAAAAATAGAATTCAGCATTTGTTTTGCAGTGAGCTTTTGTAGAGGCAGTGTACAACCTCCTCCTCTCTCTCTGTCTCTCTGACACTTCAGTCTCTTGTATCTGCCAAGACCCCCACTTACAATACCAACATCATTTTTGGTGTCTAGGTTCACTTAAAGATTTTTTTCCTAAATAAATTAACAGTAAGTGCTTCTTCGCATTACGCCTTCTTGGTTTTAAAAAAAGAAGGTTTTTATGGGAAAGCTCTTCTTTTGGATAGAGGGGAAAATATGTATATAATTGGGTTTTACCAACTGCATAAGATAAAAAAGATTGAAATGTGAACTTGAATTTATGGTTAACATGGAGAGCAAGCATCTCTGACTCCAGAGTTAACAGCAGTTATCAAATGCTTACGATAAGACAAACAAAACATCTACATCAAATGACGCAATTTCTATTTTAAAAAATGAAGAAGAAAAAATCAGCTGATGAGATGATGTTGACTTCTGCAAATTGTCTATGTCACATGATATCATAACCATTTGCAAATGTAAGTAATGGAAGGACAAAATTCAAGATTAATGTCTTTACTATCTATCAATAGAAAAATGAATGCACTTACATGGCAACTCTGCTCAATTTTTTTGTCATTAGATGTCACAGTTTATAGCAATTTAAATACAGACAAAAAGAGTGTTCTTTACAACAAACCACTGCCCGTAAAATGAGAAGTAAAATAAGACAAGAGCTTTTATATAAAAGAAGGTTAAAGTTTATGACATTTGCAATGAGGGCAATGAGAATACAAAACTCTAGTTTCAACAGATTGCTGCACAGAATAGCAAAGGATTTTGCAATCTGCTGGAGACACAATGATAGTAAAATATAGTCAATGAAAGATATCTTATTGAGAGGAAGAGGCAACATTCATTAGCTGCGACAGGTGTCCATTATCATAGTCTTTGTGTCTGGGTCCAAGAAAGCCAACCACGTTATAATCGAGCCACAATAACAGCAGGATGAGTATGGCCATTATTCAAGGGCAGGTGATAAATAAAAGATAGCAAACATCTTCTATTGTATAAAAACTAAAAGAGATTTGAACAAACTGACAAAGGCATTCCAAAATGATGTTTTGTTTTTTTACATTAAATACCATGAAAATAACTGATATATTACAAAGTATAATTAATTTCAGTTTTTAAGAACAACATTTTTACATCAACAATTTAACCCTTTCAACCAGTAAGCAACTGTGCTTTCAGATACCCGTATATCCTACATATATTTCCTGAGGAGAAAAGGGACAAAAAAGTCAATTTTAATTAATGCTTCGTTCATTGACTATGGAAATATTTTTGTCCAGCTCATTTCATTTTTACAGTTGGTTAGCTGATGGAAGTCAAATACATTTCTAGTGTCAACTCTGTCATCGAATGGGCTGTAGTGAAATAGCACCAAGCTCAAAATATCAGTCTTTCGGGTTCAAAGGGATATTCTGTTTTTATTCATGTTTTTTTTCAACAAGTGGGTGATAGCATAGGTAAAAGTATTGGGATCAACCAACCACCTGCCTTATATTGCGAATTGCATCATACTGAGGGACACCTGTATCTCTTTAAAGCATTTTTGTCTTTTTTTATTACAGAAAACCTTCGATTTCTCTTCAAACGCTGCTGCTTCTTCATCCTGACTCATACTTTTCTTCCATTTAAATCCAAAAGATACAATTATTCTTGCTCTTCTGCCAACACTGGATATCCACAAGTGGTGTCAAGTGATAAAGATGGCTCTGAAATAAATTACTTTGGTTTCTAAGACCCTACTGACAAAACAATATTTTTGACAAGGTATTAAACCGAATCATACAAGATAACACGGTTTAATACCTTGTCTAATTTCTCCCACTAAGTCATCAGGTATCAAAAGTTACATTTTGTGTTGTTTTTTAATGTTTCATAATTATGCAATTCCTAATCACTGAAGGGGAAAAAAAAAAGCATCTGAAGATGAATAGATTTTTAAGGCCATTCCTAAATTGTCCAACCTTACAATTTAATAAAATAACTGCCCAGTATTTAGCAAATACTAACAATTATTTGGATAGTGAAAACTAACTCTTCATAAATTGAATCTTGATTGCATCTTTTATCAACATAAAAGTAGCAAAAAATAAGATTTGCCCTACAAAGCAGATATGGCCAAATGATATTCTTTACAAACATCGCGGAGTAGGATCTCGAGTGGATCAACATATATGGTTTGCCAGCCAAAGATTTTTACCTTTGAATTTACAAGTTTTATCCATCAACAAACAAAACTATACTGGCATATCTATGTGGGTGTGTGTATGCTAACATATATATCTGTGTAGATGTGTATATACATTTATATATAATTGCAAAAACCATAAATTATCCTCAGTGAAAAAGATATCCTTTATTGTTTGATAGAAGATATTCAAGAAGTCCATTGTAAAAAAGCGCAGAAACTACCCTCAGGAAATCAGTAAGATTTATATCTATGATGGCGTTATATAGGCAAAAGTAAATGTTACACTGTAGTACCCATACATAACATTGCACATCAAGTCCCTCTTTCAGCCAGAAATAGTTCTGTAGGATTTCTAGGGTTTGTTCCTGTAATCTAATTCCCAACTTCACCACAGAGAATGAAGAAAAAAATCTTATTTAACATTTTGGTCCATAATCAACATATCAAATTCAGCCCTGTGTCTCAAACTTCTCTTCATAATTGAACAGAGGCGTGGCAAGATGGAGCTGTCATCCCCGATGCAGATGAGAAGGGTTACTGAATTTCCTTTGGCCTATACAGCCTGTTAATTAATAATTTTGCCTTTCTGTAAGATACAACTCAAATGTCCTCAGGCGCTGTTTTTGACCCCCATGTGCTGACAACCCTAGCTTTGCCACTGTAGTTGAACTGGAGATTGAACCAGAAATTTATTATAAGGGAAGCCATGACAAGATTTAAAACAAAGCATTATCCAAGTACCTACTTCAATTTAGCAGAGGTGCATAACATTCATTTTACTGCTAAATATCAAACCTCCTTTCTTTTCTTTTAAATAACTTCAAGTTGTTTCTGGAGGCATTCTTTCATTTATGAAGCCATGAACTCTCACTCAAGAGACTGTATCTAAGTAACAGACCAATACATGTAGCTTACGGGGGCAGATGCAGCTGTCATACATGTATCCTGAGAAAGAGAAACATTCTCAAAAGATCAAATAATTTGTGCACCTAACTCTCTGATTTGTAAGTCTTTTCTCTCCACTGTGTCTTTTCCTCAAGGCACAACAGCAAGGCAAATGTAAGGTTGAGTGATCTCCTGTCTCTTGAGGATGAATTTCAATTAATTTTAATGCTTTCACAGATAACTGCACTTGCTGCTACCAATTTGGAAGAACAGTCTCTTTAGAGGATTTGGGGAAATCATTAGGACACATGGCTTGATAACTATTTGCAGTAATGAAGTCATAGCATTTAATCACAGGAGAGAAACTCATTGTTGTTTGGTCCCTGAAAGAAAGATTTCAGACATTTGTGCTTCAAGTACTACCCTACATGCCAAATACAGTTTTTGTCTGGTAGATAAAAATATACTCCACACCAGATATTGCAGTGGATATCCACCCTTAGATATGAAACATTGATGTTGTTCTATGTGAGTCAGTGAGAATAATGCTTAAAGTCAAACTTGGAAAATACTTGATACAACCCGTATTTAGCCATAGACCATCTAGATAAAGTAAAATATAGCCATTAAATACAGTGAGGAAGAGAAGAAAAGCAAAATAGGAAAGGAGAAATATTTTCACAAGAAGCTTTTGAAAATAAGAGATAAGGGTGTTTCTTTTCATCGCAACTAAAAATACACTATTATTTAAAACAAGAACATTTTTTTCTTACATGAATTATTTCAAGTTCTATTCCTAAGTAGGAGAATATGCCTTGGAATTTTTTGTATTTCAGCAATTTATTTTTAGTAGCAGAAAGAAGAATGTAATAAGAGGAGATTTAGATAAATCTAAAGAAGGAATCAAGGTTTGAAGAGTCGAGTATGACACAGATCAGCCACCATGAAATATCCAGAGAAAATGCCACTTGTAATTTTCAGCACTCAGTGTCTTCTTTTACAATGTACTTTTTATCCATTCTTGAACAAATGTAATAATGCATTCTTATGCATAACCCCACGGGAAATGTTGAGTAAGAAAAGGCATAAAAAGGAAATCTGTCAATAAAATGTACTTTTGTTTATAGAGGCCTTTTAGTCTTGTATAAGAAGAATAAAATTTTATTATGTAGGCCATCAGACTGCTGGTTCCTGTGGGTCCAATTTTGTCAGATGGCTGAATAAATTTATGGGCATTATTCTGCGGTTGGACAGGGGCAGAAGGAAATAAAACCATCTAATATGTTTTTATTTATATTTTAATTAACCTCAACATTAATGTTTATTGGACTACCTAAGAAAAATCACCTGACAAATATATATGTGCACGTCTCTCTCACATATACAGGCATATTAACATATCTACATATAAATAAATGTATAATTGTAATGAGGAAAAAAGTAAAATTTTTGGTTTAAGATTAAATTGAATTTAAAGTTCTCTGAGTTGGAGATAAATACGGACATAATGTTCTACTTATATAAAATTTAAAACTATTCCATTTACGAACAAATAAGACTATTTATTCAGTGGAGGCCACATCCACTAAAGGAAAGCTGTAGAACTGTTCTACTGAAAACTTGTAAAGAAAAAAAGATTGTGATAATGATATAAAAAATATCTCTATAATTTGTTCATCTAACCAGAAAAGATGAAGATAAAGCTAAAACCACTGTTGTTCTTGAGTGGTGTTCTCAGATGAAATACTGTCATTATACAATGAACTATTCAGTCAAGTATCTTGATCTTTGTTGTTATGATCAATGTGTTCACTAAGTTCTCCGGGTTTTTTTCAGGTGTACGTTGTACCTGGTAATTTTTGGAAAAAAATTAATTATTTTGTCTACAATTTTTTTTAGCTTACTTTCATCACGGCTCCAATTAGAACAATTCACACGGACCAAAATGTGCAAGACAAATCTTTGCCAATCAGATTTGTGAAGTGTTCCAGTTGGATAGCTGATGAAGGTAAGCAAAACATTACAAAAAATAATTGTAGATATAATAATGAAGTCTGTTTAGAAAGTTACTAGATACAGCATACACCAGACGGTGACTGGAGAACACACTGTCCGAAAACAAAGATACAGTCAGCAATCTGAATATTTCATGGAATAACTATTGGGCTAAAATTTTGTCCTTCCGAACAGGCTAGATCACTGGGTATAAACAACACTAAAAAAAAATTAAAATCATACTGTGACTTGTTAGAAATAAACTATTCAGATTTTAATGACACAAAATCAGAAATAATCGTCTCTTGAGTGTGTCAAGTGCGTCCACAGCACCATCCTGCCAACCACCTCCTTTCTGAGGCTCCGCAGATATTCACACAATCTGTGTTTAGTACTTTAGAAACCACTGATTTGTACAGCAGACTAGCATTTCGGAAAAACCTGATCCGATCTTCAGGTCACAAACTGTGGAACAGAAGAGGCACAAGGTCAACAACCAACTTTCCAAGAGGAAATCAGAATTGTACACCAAACTTGGACAGACATTAAAAACACGCATCTAAACCTAAGAACATAGCACTCATCCCCAGCCTACAACCACCTTCTATGACATCTAAGCAAATGTCCTTCAGAGTAAAACCAACTTGGAACATCTCCACTTCCTATGCTAACACTCCAGAAGCCAGACTCCCCTTCACCCATCCACTCTCCCCAATAACCAGCCTCTTCTCCTCTTGTTGAACACCATGTCAGATTGGACAGTGGTTGGAGAACTACCCTGCTTTTCATCCACAGCAACCCCTTCCCTGCACAGATGAGAAGAAGCTGTCAAACATTCTGAGGATGTTTGAGGAGGAATATGGACACAAGCATTTTGCTGTCATTCATACTTCCAGCAACTGTCCCAGAGTACCCATTACCAAATATTTCCAGTGGATTCTACCAGAACATTTTATTCCAGACATCTGGGACCATTTCTTAGAGATTCTTTTACTTCTTCCTCTTTTCTTAGTGCCTTTTACAAGCATCACTTCTACTTTCTCAGCTTTCCTCTACAGCTCTTATTACCGATGCTCCTTCTCTTTCTTAATAGCCGAAATGTTTTGTTTTTCTTTTCCACTTTGTTTTATGAACAATGTTTCACTCCTCCTCTTCATATCTTTTACTCCATATTTATGTGAACAATGACATTGTTTCCATTAAAAGTGGATTTGGAAATCAAAATGATAATGGGAAATATTCTTTATTATCAGAAAGCACTTGAAAAATATTTATCAAGATGAACTTTTTCTATTTTTCTCTCCAAGTTGAAAATAACAATAAAAAATTATATAATTACGAGCAGTAGCTTTTGGTACATGTAGGATTTTTGCCAAAAGTTGATCATGAGAAAAGACAATAGATAATGTTTGTGTATGTGTGTGTGTGAGTATATGAACACATTTAATCTGAAATATGGCCTTAAGATTTGTTTAAACTCATTTTTAACTGATAATTCAACTCTGATATCAATTTCAAATGAACTTGGCCATCTGTGCAGAAAATGTAAATAACTTTTATGTATAAGTTACAGGGGATTAGCAAAAATCAATATCAAAACAAGAAACTAGCAAGTTAGTATTACACTCTCACAATAAAGTATGAAGTACTGAGCCCATATTGAATCTAATATATACAGATATATAAACTGGTGTGTTAGATATCTAATATTAATGCCGAATATTTTCAATCATTTTTTGCATAAGCACTCAGGTTATTTTTTCACTTAAACATTTCAAATTAGAGTTTCATTTTTTTTTTTTCAATTAGGGAGTTTTAACTCTTTGTAAAAGACTGAGCACAATTAGTCACTTTAACCAGAAAAATCAAAGATAACTTTGCTGGTATCTGATGCAAAACCCTTTTGGCTGAAGTTAGATTTTGTCAATCAAGAATGTACACCAGTAAACTTTCAATTAGATTTAAACTTATTAATAGTATCAAGTTGTTACAACAAAAAACTGTAAACTGCTTTTTCAATCGAACAACAGAATTGAATTTGTAAAATAAAGTAAAAATATTCAAGTTGGAAAGTTTAACATACATTCTTTTCCCCTTTCTTTTAAAAAAGTTCCTTAATCAGGGGCCAATTAGAAAGCACAAAAATTACAGTTCATTAGGCTTAAATCAAACCAAGAAAGAAAAGAACAGTTTAAAATATAAATAAAATCACAAAATGTCTATTTTACTAAAATTGTACAATCCTTATTTAAAATCACAAAATTAAAAAAATGAATGACAAAGATTGTTCTAGATGGAGTTTTGTCAGAAATGGAGGTTTCTTGGTAGGTTCAGTACCCAAGGATCATAATATGAAAAGAATAATCATTATAGACAACCCTTTTTATCCTTTCTGAAATGATTTAACTAATGCAATGCCAACAAGATAGAATGAAAGGCATCCTTAAAATTTTCATCATAAGAATTCATAAACCAAGCTTAATATGCATTTTAACAGCTACTTGGTGAGAATTGCCTAAAAATATTAACAAGAACTGAGAGATATCTTTCAAATAATTGTGAATCCTACTGTCAATAAAGACCAAGTCTTAATGATAAAAAAAACTTAACAAAATCTATGAATGCACAGAACTAGAGGAAAAGCAGACACATGTATTACAGCTAATGTCAAAGGGAGACAACTCATTGGCACAAGACTGAGAAAGTGTTACAGGTGAAACTCCTCCTTTAAACAATCCAATTCCAAAGCAGGAACCGAGAAAGTAGGAGCTTCACCTGCAATTGTTTCCAGATTGGACAAAGCTCCCAAATTGTCAAATTTCTCAGAATGCATCTTTTGCAAAATGGGAGCTTTACTCATACTTCATGCTAAACTGACAGAAGCATTCCAGGTGGGAGAGAAAAATCTTTCTCAATGTCCCCTCTCATCAAGTAATGATCCCTTTTATTTCTGAAAATAATGAAGAGAGTAAGATTGCTGTACTATTTGGATTTGGAGGAGGAGGAGGAGGATCATCATCATCATCATCCTCCTCCTCCTCCTCCTCCAAGCATCCGTCATTGGACATAGACCTTCCCAAATATTTACCAGACCTTAATGAAGCTCTCATAAAAAATTGCTAAAAGGCTGCTTCCATTGCAATATGGCAGCTCATTATTGCTCTAAAAGTTGTTTTGTCTAAGATGAATTCTGTATAGAGGGTTGCCTTTGCTCATTGTGGGTCAAGAAATGATTTCAAATAATGGGAATTGTTAAAGGCCCAGAATACACTACTTTATACAGGCAATATGCAACTTATTCAGTATGCACTTTTGATTCTGAATGGATAATCCAACTCCTAATTTTAATAATTGACTTTCCAGAGAAATGCCTCACCAACATTCACTGAAAGAGCTTTTTAAGTCAATAAATCATGATTCTAAATTATTCAGCAAAATGTCTGATTAACTGCCTTGAAGACAATCTGAAGTTTCTGTTCTGATTTCAGTCTCCAAATGTCGCAAAGTGTTTAAGAATTCATGATTATTGAGTGTCCAAGAAAGATTCAGTTTTCCAAGTTAAATTTTATTGTGTGTATCATAAATTTTCATAGGCTAAGAGTATTTTAAAACTTTACTTAAAAGAGCTTTTTATAATTAAGTAACATTAACACACTGATAATGTTTTAAATTAGGCTTAATACTTTCTATGTTTATAAAGATAAATCTATTGAAATTAATGACGAAAATCTTTTTAAAAAAAATGTAAAATTCAACTACTGACCTATTTTTTATAATTCTTTTTTCGGTACATTTTTATATTTGCTAACAAAGAGGACTTTGGATAAATGACTATTGTCTCTCTTTGAATACAATTTACAGTTCCTCATACCATACATCTGCAGGAAAGCTGAAACTTTTAATTTAGTCCAACAGAATCCTGAGAGGCGGCTTTGATTTTCTTTCTTCAAGTCGTGATTTGAAGCTACTATTCAGATAAAATTTTTTAAATCCCAATGATGATTTTTTTTTGGGGGGGGGGAATTCCAGTTATAAAACTTACAGGCTTATGAGCATGCAGTGCATACCCACAAAGGTATCACTCCGTGAGCCTGTTGAGAGAGAGAGATCTTCCAAGTAATCAGGTAATTCATATAATATACATAAAACAGAGGACAAATTAACATTGAGCTCGAGGTGGCACCTGACACAGCACAGAGCATTCAAAAGCCGGGAACTGAGATGACTGGAAAGAATACTGAGCAAAGTGATAGGCAGTTGTGGATCTTAAGTGATCTAGTAGAAAAAAATACAAACGATTAACTGATTGTCAAAAGACAAACAAAAGAGAATACTGAGGATGCAAACTTGCCAATTGAAGAGGCACCAATTCCACTTGAGCTTAATTCTGGAAGTGGATCAAAGAAGAGATCTATCTACCCACACAGAGAGATTATAAAGGCTATAAGAAACAAGCAACAACTATGGGTAAAGAAGACCAGTGCATACACCTATCTGATGACCACCAACTGACCTATGTCCAAGATAACAACTGCTGTCTGTCAAGGCCAGGCAGAGGCTTTAATTATGAAAGTGTGGCTGGCTAAGCAAGGGCCAAGCAGTCTGGTTGGTCATAATCACAAAGGCTAACCATTTGAAAACCATGACAGAGAGTAGGGGAAACACAGTCAAGGTAATTGAAGTTTCCAATGATGTGAATGGGAAATATAGACATATGGCGACAATGCATTGTTACATAAAGGAAAGCAGGAAGGCAATGAGGGGAAGAGAAAGATGTATTTTATGCACACACCCACACAATGTATAAATGCATAGTGCATATATGTATATGTAATGCAGAGAAGCAGTTATATATATATATATATATATATATATATATATATACCAAAGATTTATCTACATGAATGCTGAATAGATACATACCTACTCAGATACAGGCAAATATGAATAATAAAGTACATGAAAATGCAAATAGACATTTACAAATATATACAGATATGCAAATAGATAAGTATATAAGTATGTTGTGTAAGTTTATGAACACATACAAGCTTAAATTATATAAGAACATACATAAGTGTATAAAACATGCATAAACAAGTACACAATGTGTGTATTATGCATATGAACTTCTAATATAATTAGATATGCATATATAAATAATACCCATAGGTGCCTCTAAGTTATTATACAGTTAAGCTGTTCTAATAATAATAGTTGGTGTAGCTAAATTCATAACATAAAGAATGAACCAGCTAATAATGATCAAGAATATTGATTTTCATTTAGAGCATTCATGCTTAAGTTACATTTATATTCTGTTCATGTTGACTCATTGTTGATTTGAATCTCATTTCAAAATGTACTGACACAAATTTTGAAAAAATTATCCAGTTCCACTTGTGTTTGCTCTTATCCTTGATGAAAAATGTCAAACTTATATTCTTACATAAGTAACTCAATATTTTTTTTAGTTGAGAGCAATTAAGCTTGGGTTCGGTTCTAAACTTGGCTTATTTTGAGTCTGTCTGTTTTCAAGTTCAGGATAAAGTTTGATTTATGCCCAACCTGATACAGTTCCGAAAAAAATTCACTCGGTTTCAAGCTAACATTAAGCAAGCTACAGCTTAAATATTCCTGGCAAGTACAATCATCATGGAGACTTATTCTCACTTGACCAAATAGTGCCTTTACAGTTTCCCCAAAGGTTACGGGCCTTGGTGGAGTGAGTAGATACTAAAGCTGAACTCAGATCAGTGAGGAGTCAGAATCAAACTAGCCATAAATTCTGGTTAACTTGCTACAATCTAAACTAGGAAAATTTTCTGATTCTAGTCCAGAATTTTCTGGTTCTAGTTAATGTAATTCATATTCAGTTAAAGTTGAATAAAGACCAAGAGAGATTTATACTCAATTTAAGCTCAAGTTTAGAACTGTTAGGATCAAATTAGATTATATTGAGTTGAAGTTAGATCAGGTTTACAATTCAGAATAATCAATCCTTAAAATGTTTCATATTTGATTCAGATGTATCATAGTCAACTCAGTTTTGATCTACCCTCATTTTAACTGAAAGCAATTTTGAAACATGGAAAAGTAGACAAACTCTAGTCAGTACATTTAAAGGCAAGTAAAAACTTTTTTTTTCCAGACAAAGAAAGATAAAATATGCTTATTGCAAAGAATACATAGAGCTCTCTAAAAAAAAAAATCAAGTGAAGGATACTAATTCTAACAAAGCCTTTTGACAAGTATACAACTTCATGAATAACAATACATTTTATGGGGTACACAATGTGAATGTTTTTTCCTGATTTAAATACAGATTAGAGTCAAGTATTTAAAAATACAGAATATAAAGACATTTTGAGTATTTTAACTCATTTGGTATTATTGCTACTGCAAACAATTATACTAAAAGTTATGTAAGTAACATGCGATAATTTATTATCTAATTGAATCAATACAGAAAAGGAAGAATCTTTTCTGAATTCATTCTATTCCTGATAAATTATCATTACTTTTGGAAATGGACAAGCTATATTACAATTCAACTGTTGATAATTAGTGTTATCCATATGACCAAGTCAAAGGTTTCATTCTTGAAAAAAATAAACAAAACATCTTTAAAAAAGTATTTTCCTCAGATCAAGGCTTCTGACCAAAAATCTAAAATGTTGTTCATCAACTTTTCCAATTTTCTGCCAGCTTTCTATTAAACTCCTACACCATTTTTAAAATAAAAGTTACAGACAAGCACTACACTCGCAACTGTTTTAAAAATGTCATAACATTAAAAAAAATATTAAATTACAATTTGAAATACTTCTCTTTGGGGAAGACATATAATATTTTTTATTACTTTTTTAAAACAGAAAAAATAAAGTGAATGTTTAATATATATATATATATATATATATATATATATATATATATAGCATCACCCTGATTTGACAGATAAACAAGATGAGCTCCTTCAACTCTTTGATATATTAAACAGACATTTATGAACATTTGAAGATCTTATGATTAAAAAATCTTTGATGTCCCAACTATGTGGAATTAGAGAGAGAGACACACACGCCCACACAAATAGTCTTATTATTGGGAAGATGAATGGCTATCTATTTTCCTTCATACATGGGATGAATTGATGGGAAAAGGAAGAAGAGAAGCCTAGAAAAGATGATAGAGAATAGTAACAGAAAGAATGCAAATATTATCACAATTAATATCATGATAACCATCACTACTACTGCAACTAACGTCAGTATTTCAAATACACTGACAAACCATGAAACTTATTCCAGATTACTGCTCATAATAGTTCAAATACAAAAACTCTACAGATACAACCAATTTATTAGAATAGATAATAATAGCAAAGCTCTATCAAATTATTTTTTTGTTGGGTGGAACAGCTCTTTTTGTCCAGGGACTTTTTCTTTAAACCTTCAATGAAATGTTTGGCTCAAAAGTGATTTTTTAAAAGTATTTTAAAAAACAAAGATGAAGAAACTAGTTTGGATGAATCAATGTTTAAGAGTAATAATGCATTGTTTTAGAAAATGATAGCAACAACTATTCATGCACCTCAGGACTGAAATATTTATAAGTTGACAAAGTTCATCTTTATTCTGCAGGGCAATATTCTCATAATACAGGGAGTCTGAAATGTTGAAATTTTTTAAATTTCAATTTTTTCACTGATGAAGGCAGTTCTGGAAAACATGCTTGGTAATCAATATTTGATTATAAAACAAGTATTTTGGGTGATTTTGTTAATATTTTGATATTTATTCATATCATCTCCAGAACATAAGAATTTAAAAATCATACTCTGTTTAGTTAGAAAATTTTTCATTTTAGATCCATCTGCTTCCATCTGCACTCAGCTGACTTTAGCAGATTTTCTTCCAAAACCTTGTCCAACAGACCATTTTGAGATAATTTTTTAAAAAATGACTGAGGTAAACTTGAATCAAATATTGATCAGGAACAAGCAGGTTTATTTCTTAAAATCATCTGAAGGACAAGGTTCTTGTACAATAAACACTCCTTGTTCAACTAATCTCATTTCTATATCATATCAAAGGCCAATGAGAAAATTCCTCATAGCTTAATATTGACTGGTGTTTTTGCACTTCATCACAAAAACCATGTTGAGAATTGTGTGTGAATAAAATAGGCAAGATTAAGTTGAAAGAAATTCCTGTATCCGCCACATAAATTTGTGGATCATTCAAGTAATGTTGCCAGCCATCCTATATTCAACAGGACAATCGTATATTTCAAGGCATTGTCCTCTATTCTATATTAACTCATAAATGTCCTATTTTGTGATAAATATCCTATATTGACTCGTAAATGAGCAGTAGTCTCTCGATTTCACTTGCTGAGTAAAACTAGCTTGACAACAGCTTAAAATTTTTTCTTTCAAATTTTTTTGTGTACAGCAATTTTCCACATATGTTCACATTATTCCTAATTATTCAAGTTTGCTCTTGAATTTCTTTTAAAAACTCAAAGAAATCTGAGAAGAGCAAAATTCAAATCATTTTCAAGTTATTATTCTGATCCCCCAAAACGCTGGGCGCTCCACGATTTTCCATCCCAATCTTATATTCCCAATTCCAAAAGTTGGTAACCCTACTTTCAAGTGTCATCCGGTAATTTTGTCCATCCTTGACAAGCGGTTACTAAAACGTTGCTTTGGTGGTATACTTGTACTTATAGGATGGAAGATATAAATCCAAACCGCTCAATGGTCTATCCTAATACCAGTTGTCTTGAAATAGTATTGCCACTGCAGTGGAAGAAGGAGAGAATAAAGATCTATATGCGATGGTGATCCTCAGCAAGTATTTTCACAGTAATCTAATTCTATAGACATAAATCCAACAAGATAGGTCTTGTTGGTTAATCAATAGAAACTGTCACTTGACTAGCATTTTTCAGCAGCATATCATGTTGTGGGTGATCAATTAAAAAATTGCAAAAAGGTGGGGTCAATGAATAAGTTACATCTCTCACCTTCCTCTGAACAAAAAAATCTAAATTTAAAGGATCACTTTAGCATAAACTTACATTGTAAATCGACCAACTAAAAATAGACTGGAAGGAGGTATCTAAAAAAACAAAAAATGTTTTTTCGAGACATAAAGAGTAAATGTGTAAATATCCAGCCCTCTCCATTCCTGTATGCGTGATATACACTAGCCAGCCAGAACCTGTTAAAACTGGAGAAACCTTTGTTGGCACTTCAAGTTAACGGTCTCTAGCAAAGGCTAAAGAAAACAGTTTGAGCAAGAGAAAATGATCAGTGTGATTGCTGTTCATATGACTGATCAGAAAGCAATTATGCATTGACAAGCCAAGTCTGGAGTAAAAACCTCTTACAGTAATGTACTAGCAAAATCTATAACACCACGATATATAAATATTTACAGACGGAAAGATAATTAACCAATGTAGGGAAATGAAGAACTTTGAAACATGAAGCATTAGTTTTACTTGACTTCTATTGTCTCTAATTAGCTTTCTCCCCATGGCTCATGACAGTTGAATGATTTGTGACACAAAAATATCATGGAGATTTATTTAAATAGATTTTTTGAAAATTAACAGCTGTTTAGGAGAATAGAGAAAACATAACAATGCTTTTTTTCTATCTCAAAAATTGAATGTGTCTATTTTTAAAATTAGATTTTTATCCACTCAAATTGTCTGTGTGTAATCAGTAGGTCCCATGGTGACTCTCTAAGTAGCAGGACGTGGGTGAGTTTTAGATTATACAGGGTGCTAACCAAAAGTTTAGGCAATAAGGGTGCAAAATGGCTTCCCCAAAGAAAGAGAAAAACTGATGAAAAACAGGGTTCTTTATTTCCAATGGGAGTGATTTTGAATGTGCAATCTGGATAACACACTGATAGCTTCGATTGAATTCCTCAAACTTTTTATGGTGCCAAAGAATCCACTACTGGAAAGAGGCCTTTCCCAACTCCTCTCATCACGATTATATGGTCATGTTGGTTTATTTAGAGAGTAGCGGATAACTGATCTCACTTGTTGCTACTATTTTTTGGTGAGCTAGTTTTATATTCAGTTATTCTTTCTTCTACACCAGTTGCCCCCCAAAATGACAGAGACCAGTCAGCTCTGTTATTTCACCCATAGCAGAGATGGATTCATACCTTTCCCAACAGCAAAGTGAATGCAAACTGCCTTGGCTGGATTTTGAACCAGCACGCCGATTCCATTGTCAACAGTCACACCCCTTTCATCTCCTCATCTATGTATATCTATAGATATACATGAACATATATACACAAAAATACACATGCATACACTATATATAAAGCAAATATTAAATTCATTCAAACCCTAGTGCAATCATCAACATCTGGATAGAACACAAGTAAATCCACGGCCATGAAAAACACATATCCAAGCATCTCTCCATGTATAACATTCTTATCTTATCATACGCATACAAATATTGAGACATCAACATCAACAAGAGATAGATGCAAACATACACATTTGCACATAGATACACACACCAATAAAGCAGACAGAAAAGCACTTGCCTCCTACCTATTTTTACCTATTAGCATTTGACTGAACAAAATGTGTTATGCACATCAGCAACACATGTCATTTAACTAGGCTGTATGCACACCCATTTTATATATATATATATATATATATATATATATATATATATATTACACACAGACTACTGGGGACTCATTAGCCAAGTATTCTCTCTTGACTATCAGTAAAAGAGGAAGATGGAGCACAAAGTGTACAGGGATGGCTTCAACTGAATGACTCTAATGAGCTGCCGATCACTGCCTGCTTGATGTAGGCTCAACCCTTCCCTAAAGACTTTGATCTCACACCTATTGCTTATCATATAGACCTCAGTATTAAGTGTAGTCCTATTCACTGATGGTTCCAGCCTGCTTTTAAGGCAGGGGTAAGCATGGGAGAGGAGGTTGAGATAGGTAAAAATGCCTAACTATCAGAAACTAGCAAGGGAAATAAGTTGAGCTGGGTGACGATGGGTGTGGTTGGTGGGTAGGTAAAGAAAAAGCAGTGCTGAAAACTAGGAAAGTTTTTCACACCCTATCACCCCCCCACCCTCATTTCAATTTTTTGAACAAATTTCTTTCTTTCATCTTTCTTTTTTTTTTTACTCTCTATCTCTCCAAATTTTTGGGCAAATATTATAAGTAGATGAGATGAAAGAAAAAGAATTAAATTATTTTTCTTCTTGCAAAATGAATGTAAAGAACATATGTTTAAAGCCTAAGAAAGAAAAGTGACATCTAAGGAAGAAGAAAAAAGATTTGATTAGATAATGTTATAATGAAGCATTCTCTCCTTGTTGAGTAGAATCTTTCATTTGATTTATTTTTTCTATGAACCTAAAACAAACCAGTAATTAGTATAAAACATTTCTGTAACAATATACTTTAGATAAAACATCACATAAAACGAGGATAATTAACTACCTTTATTTATATTTAAAGAATAATGAAAATGATGAATATTATTAGCCTATCTGAAAATCAGTTTTTTTCAATGCTATTTGTAACTTGTAACAGTGTTTTCTTTTTTAATAAAATGAAATATAAATCTATTCTGTTGCTACAAATATAAATTGGAGGAATTTTGTTAATTTCCTCACTAATACACATTCCATTTTTTTTTTACAAATTGATATAATGCAACATTTATATATATATATATATATATATATATGTATATATATGTGTATAAAATGAATTGTCAGCCTATGCATGTACCAGAACTTATTATCTAAACAATTATCTTTCAAAAATAGATCTATCAAAAATTGTCTAAAAAAAATACCAGCACAAGATTTGGGTATTGTTGGTTCCGAAATGACCCTAAAGGAAAAATGTCGCGTCTCCCAAGAGACACCCCCCATGGAGTAAGATAACCTATGACGTCATAGTTTATGTTACATGCATCAGTTTAGTGATCCTTGCTTGGTTAGTGTCTGTTCAAGATCAGGACTCTACACATACAAGTTTTTAATGACCATACCCTTGGTTGCAAATCACAAAGCTTAGAGTATATTCGGTTACCTGCTGAGTGTACAGGAAAAATTATCCTAGTGAAGAGTTTCACAAACTCTCTACTCATACCAGGAATCAAACCCAGGAACTTCTGCATGTGAGGCAGATGTGCTAACCATTACACTACCAAAGCGGACAAAATGATCAGAGAGACTCAAAAAAATCAATACTTTCCTGGGGGAAGAAAAAAAAATGCTTATAGATGGTGCTTAGTGTTGTATTTATGCAAATTTTTCAAGGTTGTAGCCCTAAAAATGTGCCTTTGGAGCATGTGGACACACACACACACACACAAAAAGACGTAGACATTCAAAGAGAGAATAATCTATAGTCCACTTGGCTGGTTGGTCGAGCCATTTGTAGGGCTACAGTGATTTGATAGCTGCAGCAACTAACCTGTGACATGACCAAGCATCTAGAAACAAATTCACATTATACAATGAAAGAATATTGCTTATATCATTGATTCAAAGAATAATTCAGTCAAGCACAATGTCTCACGTTCATTAATTTCTAATAAAAATAAGCAGCAGCAAAATGTGCAGAAAGGTGTTATACATATTGCAAAAATCATCACAGCAAATACTAAAGCAATTTTCATAAATATCCTCGCCTCTCTATAAGAGGCTTTCTGTCCATCTATCCCCATATTGTTTCTCGGCTGTTTTATGTCTGATTTACAAGAAACTTGGTGAAAAGGTGCTCCTTGGTGAGATGCTTCTTACCTAGAAAATCTTCCAGCCAGGGTCAGGTGATCTGTTAATAATGGCATTTAAACTTCATGGTCTAAGATCGAGTAACATCTTTTTTCTCAGCTGTTTTGAGTTAGATTTACTTGATATAAAGGTGTCTCTTGATAAGGCGCTTCCCTCCACTCAAGGATGCATGATATGTCAATAATGGTATTTAGAAATGGATTTTCTCAGCTGTTTTGATTCAGATTCACCTGATAATAAGGGGTTTTCTAATAAGATGCTTCTTACCTAAGATTATCTGGGTCACATGACCTGGCAATATTTATATTTAAACTTTAAAGTGGACACCCCATCCAAGTTTCAATTCTTGTTTTTGACAAAATAGTTTGACAATCTTGAAGAATGGTATTTTTCTTCCAATTTCGATTCATCTCAACATCTTTATCTTTCGCGGTGCTTTCTTCAGTTCTCTTCAATCTCGCATTAGGTTGGAGAGGAGAGAACAATAAAATTCTCATTTTAATATTAAAGAACATCAATGTACAAGCAAATATGCTACCCGCTACCAAAATTAATGTTCCACATTTTCAACTTGTGAAGTAATCCAGTCTTTCGACATCTTCCCTAATATCCATATCACATTTGAGATTTGGTTGAAATTAGTCATGCTGCGTACACATACACACATTTATTCTCCTATTACTAAAGGGTCAAACAACAGAAAGCATCAGTCAACCTTTTTATTGTATGTGTTGACGGTATATCAGATTTAGTATGTAATAAATACACAGCGAAAAAAGCTGTTCTCTTGGAACTAATTACAATACAATGTTTTGGTTTCACCCACATTCCTGATACTCCGATTTTTCCACAAAACAAACAAAATACGATTCCAAAGTGTAATAACTTATTTTCCTTAATAAGTAGGGAGAGTAAATGAAACCTGCTCTTATAAGGGAGCTGGTTGGCCCTCTTGACCACCAAACCTTTATTTTTGTTTTAGATATTTTTGTAAAAATTAAGAATCATAAAAGGGAATGGAATACAATAGATTCATAGCCACAACAGTTTACTGAGCTGTCCTAGATGACCATGTGAAGATGACCATGGTAAATCTTGTTGTTGTTACAAGGACATGCTGAGAAATATGTTTATCATCTTAGTAAATGTAAGCGAATGTTAAAACTCCATTTTTAAAACAACTATAGTCATTTCATTAAAAATTCTTCCCTCATCAAATTTAATCCATGATTAGTGGATATTCACAAAGACAGAATGGGTTAATTTGCAAAGAGCACTGCCCCACACAGGAAAACAGTATTCATAGCAAATTTATGGTTACTGAGACAGATTACCAAATGGTTTCTGACTCCCAAGTTTTCCAGTTGTCTGGTAATGATTGCCAAAAAACCCTTTCCTGTCCCACCCTGAAATTGAGTTTCCATAGTGCCTTTTTTTTTTCTATTTTGTCAGTTGATATTTAGCTGCCCCTGCAAGAAATCGTGTGTAGCATCTTGATAGCAAACCTCATTCTAAGGAAGCAAACACACCTCTTGGTGTGTAACAATATAAACAAATGTTCAGATGAAGGAATCTGGGGAGGGGCAGGAGATTTTTTTTTTCTTTCTTTCTTTCTTTTAATTTGTGGGTGGTGGATGTAAAGAAGTATGGGGACTGCAAGTAGGGGAAGGGTTGGTGAAAGAGATGAGGGTTAAGGACTCAGGAGTAAGAAGCTGAAGAGGTGAGAATGAAGACCCATTGTGAGGGTGTGGAAGATGGAGGGCAGGGCACAAGGATATGAAGCTGATGGGTACAGCAAGTGAAGAGAGCAAAGGGAATTCTTGGAGGAGGGATGTGGTAAGAAGTGTTGGAGAAAAAGAAAATAAAAGTAAAGTAAATAACTCTCTGGTTGGTCTACCGAATATTTATGTATTTGTTGGGTATATTTGCTTAGTGAAAGGCCTGGTTGGTGCTATTTAGTAGAGACTTTCACACATATGGTGGATGACAAAACTGAAGAATTGAATTTCCTGGCTTGAAAAAAAAAAAAAAATTTGGTAAGGAGCCGCAAAATGAAAAAAAAAACAAAAAAACTTGAAAGTATCAAAGAAAAGAGAAGAGAGAGAGAAAGAGAGAGAAGTGTTAAAGATGAAATGAATCAGGAAAAGAGGAAAAAAGAAAAAACATGAGAGAGGGAGAGCAAGTGTTAGAAAGTGGACAAGCGATTGGGAGAGAGGGAGAGAGAGTGTTAGAAAGTGGACAAGCGATTGGGAGAGAGGGAGAGAGAGTGTTAGAAAGGGGACAAGTGATTGGGAGAGAGGGAGAGAGAGAGTGTTAGAAAGGGGACAAGTGATTGGGAGAGACTGAGTGGACAAGTGATTGGGAGAGACTGAGTGGACAAGTGATTGGGAGGGAGAGTGTAAGAGAATGAATGAGAGGGAGAGAATAAGAGATTGAATCAGTGATTGAGAGGGAGAGTAAGTGAATGAATAAGTGATTGAGAGGGAGAGTACGTGAATGAATAAGTGATTGAGAGGGAGAGTACGTGAATGAATAAGTGATTGAGAGGGAGAGTACGTGAATGAATAAGTGATTGAGAGGGAGAGTACGTGAATGAATAAGTGATTGAGAGGGAGAGAGTAAGAGAATAAATAAGTGATTGAGAGGGAGAGAGTAAGAGAATAAATAAGTGATTGAGAGGGAGAGAGTAAGAGAATAAATAAGTGATTGAGAGGGAGAGAGTAAGAGAATAAATAAGTGATTGAGAGGGAGAGAGTAAGAGAATAAATAAGTGATTGAGAGGGAGAGAGACTACAGACTGTCTAGGGAACCGAGTGAGATGGAATAAAGAAAGAATTATAGCAAGAGTGTGAGAAGGGGAGAGTGAAGAATGACAAAGTGTGCAGATGAGAGGAAGAGCAAGACAATAAGAATGGATGAAAAGAGAGAAATAAATGAGAGAGAGAGAGAGAGAAATAGGCAAGGAAATCATGAGAAGAAGAACCAGAGAAGAATCCCTGTTTCCTATCCCTCAATCTTCTCACAGGATGAGGGTTGTGGGTGGGGTGTGGTCAGGGGTATTGAGGGACATCATGAAAGGCATAGAGGGCTGCAAGTGGAAACCCTGTTCTAAATACAAGTAATTCAAGTGCCACAGAGTGAGAACTGATGTGGAATTGTTCCCATCTGGTGTCATCTGATAGGGCTGTGAGATGAAGAGGCAGGGAGGGGAAGTTTCAGTGGAGTGGCTGGGGCTGTCCTCTAATAGAGAACATAAGCAAAGATGCTTAGATAAGCCAATCATGTCATGCCAGATTCTCAATGTAAGCACATGAATGTGTTAAACACATAGGTAAGTATTTATAACCTCTTGTGGGTTCTGGAAGGAGTACTTTCTGCATCCAGAGAGTATAGAGGCCATGAGAGACATGCTCAAGAGTAACAATTTAACACTAGAAGGTGTTGGAAATCATTGCCATTGCTAGAGTCATGTGGAGGGAGTAGGTAGGTAAAGAACTGAAGTTTAAGTTACTTTTCTATTTATGATGAGTAAACCAAATGAGGAGACATTCAATACAGATAAATTTATCAGTTATACTCACTATTGTGCTATCAGGCACTACTTGAGTATCAGACATAACAGACATTTCTGCCACTTGCCAATTTTTGTTGAAAAAAGTGATACTTATACAAGAATTATATTTATTGAAAGAAGTATTTATCTCATTCATAAAAAGAATAAATGAAGAATTTTTTTTTCTATATTATTTGTTTTCCTTTTAAGAACTGGAGATTTTTGTTGTTGGAAAAAAAAATTCTCATTTTACGACAAATTTTGTTTTTCTACAAATGGTCTAAAATGTGTTTTATTGCAAATAAACACTGTTATAGCGGTGAATGCGTGTATGAGAGTTATGCTTCTTAGACTGTACCTCTTGCATTATTAGGGAAGAGTGAAAGCATTCCCTGATGTCTGTAGTTGTTACCTGTGTCCTGGTTCTAACTATTTTTTGAAATTTCATAGTAAGAAAAGACAGAAACAAAACAAACTTTGGCACACATTAGTCAAGGAGTCTACAAGAACACTAAAGTCTCTGCTACGGTAGACCTTGGACTAAAATAAGCTTAGTAAATGTTATACATGATGACTGAACTTTGTCAACATTGACAATGGCTGTAACAGCTTTTTACTGTTATTACTGTGAGGATAGTAAGTTGGTTCTGAAAGAGAGTTTTGCCAAAGTGCACACTCATTCACTCAGCTTTATGGCATGGCAGGTCATAAGGCATTCCTTGTTAAAATAATTGGCAATGGGACAGAGTACAGGGACAAATGAATTCACACCTTTCACAAGGGCATTACTGCTATGTGAATACAAGTAGTATTGGTTTGCTGATTTCATTTTTTGCTAACCATTAGAATGCATATACAAATTTTTCAATATAAGGTATGTGTGCGTGTGTGTGTGTGTGTATGTACATATATCTTTGAAACATTAAGTACAGACAAATTTTATCCCTTAGAAAACGTTGACGAAATCTGTCAACATGGGTTTCATCAGTTTTTAAATGGGTCTGTACATATCAAGAGTACAGGCTGTATTAATGGAACTAGAAGGTTGAAATTCTAAGCATTTACTCTTAGTATGTCTAGAAAAGACTTTTTTGTCTTTCAAATCCCACCACTAAATAGATTATTCAGCACAGGTTTCAATGACCCAATACTTTTTTTAGGACCCAAGAAAAGGCAAGAGAAGTAACTTATCCATTGATCACCCCAAACACAGCATATTGCCAAAAGACATTGGTCATGTGGTGGTTTCTATTGAATGGTTAACTAGAGCTGTAATTTTTTGTCTGTTTTGTTTTTGTTTGCAGACAAAAATTAGGTAGACAAAATATGTCGTTTTTAATGATCTTCATGTTCGGAAAGTAATTATGTATTTCACTGCGATAAATTATAAGCCAATCAACTGAAGCAAGACCATGGTTAAATGGTACAAAACAATGTCTGGATCTAATTAATCATCTTTTCTATCCAGCAGCGTGTTCTTTAGAGTGCGTAGTAAAGTTTAACCCTGTGGAGGATAGAGACATTGAAGAGCAGCATATTCGCCATTGCATACTGTATGCATTTTGAAAAGGTAGTACTGCTATGAACGAAACGTCAGCAGTGGTTTGAAAACAGCAATAGTGATTTGGAAATATATAATTACTTTTTGATCATTCTAAAATATATATGTGGCAATTCCAGCACTCGAGTAGCTCAAATGTCAAGTGTCTATTTATTACGAGCCAGAAAGAAATGTCTGAAAACACTTTGTTCATCATTTTTAAAAACTTGACTAATTTCTGCCTACTACAGCTGTAAATCCTTGGGCGTAAACTAACCAGCAAAGTAAAATAGGTAGACAAATACAAACAGCCTGGACTTTTGAGAATAATCTTTGAAATCTCAAATGGATTTTAAATCACTATTTTTCATTTTGTTTCACTCTCATAAACCAAGGTGCTTGGAATTTCTGAATAGTGGTTCCTAAATTTTTGATTACCAAAGGCTCCATTTCTTCAAATGATTTTCCCCATGGAACCAGGATTTTGAAAGGTCTGCCTACTCAATTAGCGGACCCCCATAATTACCTTTATGGACCATCTCATCCTCTAGGGGTCCGTGGGCCCCAGGTTGGGAACCATTAGTTGAGAGTGTCCATTCTTTGGGAAATGGCCACCTTAGATTAAACCTGAGTAACTAACAATGAGCAGGAGTCACCACTGATAAATATATATATATGGATATATGGATGTTTATGAGAGCATATATTTCTGCACAGTCATCTTTGTATTTGTGGCAATGAGAAGAAAAAAATAGAAATTCTCTTTCTTCACAAGGTCACACAAGCATTAAGAACCATAGCAACAATCTTCATACTTATCTATGTTTCTCTTTCCTCACTTCATAATAATTCTATCAAGATTCTCTAGTTTCATAATTCTTGCTAGCAGGGTTCATAGTTTGTCAGTTTATCCAGGGACAGTTGGTGAACAGAAAAAAATCAGGAGGAAGAAAATGAATGAGTGGGGTGGGGGGATGGTGAGTAGCCTGGAGTTGAACTTGCCAATGCCTGCACCACCCTGCCCTTATTCTGTCTTAGCCCTGGGGTGGCTGCAGACCAGATCAGGCAGGGCAGGGAGTCTACTTGTCTGCCAGCAGCTAATTGATCTAATAGTGCCCTTCAGACCAACTTTTTCCACATTCCACAATTTGATTTGAGAGCTCTTGGAGAATACTTTTCTTGGTGCACGCACACACACACTATACGCATATATATATATATATATATATATATATATATATATATATATATATATATGTGTGTGTGAGTGTTGGGGGGTGTATGCTGCTACGTAAATCTATTTGCAATCATAGATATAGAAGTATGTATGTGAATTCATTTGTACTGACTGGCACACAAATGCACATCTATGATATAAACATGTAGATATGTATATGCACCAATGTCTACCTGAAACCTGGGTTTTTTGTGAGCATGGTTGTGATGCACACACACTCTAGAAATATATCAGATAAATGTATGAAAATACATTGCATACACATTCCTCATGTATGTATGCACGTATAAATATTTGTATAGAATCAATTCATGTAGATATATATATATATATATATATATATATATGCAAAAAAAAAAGCACACTAACAATCAAGCAAAAAGTCCTCGAAGTGAATATTTGGTAAAAGTTATTCTTACCAATCTAAAACGTGAAGACATACCTACACAAAATTCCTCACAGAGAGGTATACAAAATTACAGATATACACAAATATACACATCATATTTAAAAATCCTATGTATTTGTATAATTTGCCATTTTGTTTTAGCGACAAAAAAATCAACCCTTGTTGACAAAATAGAGAAAAGTGGTTCAGGCAGAACAACTAAAAAACTGAAAGGGGATACCGAAACCTAATAATGAAAAAATTGAGGTAAACGTTTCATAAAATATGGGAGGGCTTTCGTCAGCAAACAACGAGAAGACATCAAACCTGAGTGTATGTACAATTCAAAATACATCCATGTGTGCTTATCTGTATTTAGACATCTATGATTCAATAAATCCATCTGTAAAAAAACGCATTGACAATGTAATATATATGGATACAAGTACATATAAATGCAAACGATGTGTGTGTGTGTGTATATATATATATATATATATATATATATATATATATATATATACACACACACACATTAGTATGCTACTACATACATAAAATATGCACTCAGATATGTTTTTATTCATTCATGAATATATAACAAATAGAACATTCATAATATTAGTAAACATTCAACAGAGGAAAAAAAAACACTCCACATTATATATATATATATATATATATATATATGCTATATCTGATGATGTATATCTTTTGTTTTATTTATTCTTTTCATTGGCCCACAATTTGAAGAAATGCATGCATAGCTAGACAAAATCATATAAGCAAACCTTCACAAAAATATATATACCCACACATATGCACATAGTAATATGTAAATGCACATACAGGTTGCCACCACTACTCACACCTAGAGATAAATAGGTAGGTAGATACTAATTTGTTTTCTTGTGCCAGCACTGGGAGGAGAAAGTAAGTAAAGAATGATAAATAGTCAGGTGAGATGAAAAGACAAGGAGGAGGCAATCATTGCTCAAAAGAGAAAGGTTGAGACCCACAGGCAAAATGGGTGTGGACTGGAATGCATGGCAGAGTTTGGGAAATGGTAGAATCAGGGGAAAGCCAACAAGAGGTAAGTATACAGTAGAAGACCACCAGAGAGTACAAAAACAACCATGTATATTGCTTGAGGTTCTTGGGGAGAGTACAGAAAGTTTTCACAAGAACCAAATTAATTTCTGTACTCTTCATGTTAAAATAAGGCTGTTCTACAGACAAGGCTGATATGAAATTTTCCAATCATTTCCTCAAAGAGAGGGTGCAAATTTAAGTGTTGAGTATAAGCATTGCACAATATTGTTTAGGAGACTTCAAATTCATTATGCTAAGAACAAACATCTCTTTGCTCTTCCTCCCCACCATTAACTTGGATGAAATTGCGAAATGAACTGTACATATGATGATTAAGATTTGACCAATTGCATTTTTTTCCAAATATTCATAAAGGCTTCAGTGCATTGCCATGAAAAACAAGAAGTTAAAATTTGTCTCCTCTTCTCTCTGCTGGTTGATCAATGAACAATCTATAAAATCAATTTATATCATTTATAACAGGATTTATAAACTTACTACATTGTAAATAAAAATGTGTACCACCAAGCCAGTGGGAAACCAAGTAAACACTCAACTATGAATCCAAGTTATGTATTTTGCATCTTTATATGTTTATACACACACACTCTGTCTGTCTCTATCTATATATATATATATATGTGTGTGTGTGTGTGTGTGAGTGTGCACAACATAATTATAGAGATTAGGATGGCTGGATTATCAAGTAGAGATAAACCAACAAAACTGGTCTAAGCCAATGATCTGGTGACTCCATTACATAAAAAGTGTTTTTCCGACATTTTATGAGAGGTAACAGGCATGAAATTAAATTCCCCTGTATTGAAATCTAGAGAAAAATATTTGGGATATAGTTATCTTCCTTAACATAATCACTTACAAAAAAAATGAATGAATTAAAAGGACCAAATTATCAGACTTAAATATCAAAATAAACACTTAACCAAATTACAGAAAGAGCTTTTTAAACTCTAATGTTGTACCCCTAGAAGCAGGTTTAGGTACACTGAGAAAGTTGTATTGCGTTAAATATGATATAGAGCAAATACTGTCTTTGATCATCTTGTACTCAATAAGTATCTGAGAATTCTGTATTGATCAGCTTGGAACTACATCTGACAAACCTTAGATAATATTTTATTTTAAACTTGATTATTGCTATTATCAGATTTGGATTTATAGAATCCAAATAAAATCTATTAAAACTCAGAAATGCCTTTTAAAAGCTCAAAGCTCTGTCACACATTGGGAACAGGTTCAGTTATAGAACACTTCTTGTGTTGGCGGGGGTGGGGATTGATTTTTGAGACTTCTTTATCGATAAATTTGCATCTGGAATCCCCTTGCCAATATTAAGCTCTGTGATTATCAAATTTGGATCAATATTTGAAATCTACAATATTGCAGAAATGCTCTGCACACATTCAGGTTGGTAGGATATTTAGATAAATTGCATGCCTGCACACACACACACACACACACAGAGGTGTGTGTGCAAGCTGCATTGTTTAATCTTATATTAGTTGCATTTTATGAAGCAGGAAATGTGATGTATTATCTTTTCTCACCATTGAAGTCAGATATATTTTAATTTAGTTGAAACTTGAAAGACGAAAACTGCAAAAATAACTTTAAGAAAACATTTTGCAGCATTTCAAGAAGAAAATCATATCGAAAAAAAAAAAGAATAAAAAAAAATCATTCAATCTTTATCCACTTGTGCAGCAATGAATGACTAAAAAGAAACCAAAAAGATACTTCATCATACATCTCTGAGATGGTTATTAGAAAAAATATTAGATTCAATAAATATACTAGTTCACATATGCTGTCAAAAATGACAGCATATGAAATATATGGATATAAATTACATTTTATATATATGGGTAATAGAGATTTGCATTGTAGTGACCTTGGAGAATAACATTTGGTTGACTACAAATGGATTTTTATTACTTTTTCTTTTTGTTTAAATAAACACTTTTTTTCATATAATTCTTTAAATTCAGCATTTTTATTATGTCAATAGAACATGAATAATATTTTATTTCAAAACATCAGTTGCATGAATGTGATTTTATTTTATAATATCGGTTATGTCCATTAGCACGACAGAAGACATCAACACATTACTAATTATCACATGTGTGGATTCAACTCAATAATACTTCAGGTGGGCACTGCTCAATCAAGAAATGGTTTCCCAATTAGCCTAGCAGATCATTTCTATTGTTATGAGTTTGATTTGTACTATGTGCCCCGCATTTATGGCCTTCTATTGTACTAGGCTCAGTCTGATACACACCAGTGATATTTTAGGGCACAATCATGAAGAGACTATTCTTCAACTTTTCAAGATAAGTGTAAAAAATTCATTCTTCCACTCTATGTAATTCAATACAAATACAAACTGCACTTTCACATCATACCAACAAGTAATCATTGCAAAACACACCAATTGGAACAATGTGAGCTCAAAAGATAGAGGATGAGTGTAACTACCTAAATAAACACGCATCAAGCAACAAGTAAAAACCAATCATCCTCAAATTACCATAAAATAAGAGGAAAAACCTTTTAAATCTCAATATGTTGTAGTATGAACCTGGCTTGCACATCAAAGGCATGCCGAACTACGCTTAATCCCAATGTATTTGGTTGAAGCCATCATTTTCTCTCCCAGGATTCTATTTCTATAGTAACTAAAGATTGCCTTCATCTGTGGGTTTTTTTCTCCCTTTCATTCATTCTTTACTTCTTCGTACATAATCTGATTGTGTCCAATACACGATCATTTCATTTGGCTATTACCGAAAATAAACAATTATTTATATCCGAGATAGACAACAGCTGTGTCCACTTATTAAATATGGATTAAGAAGCGCGTGGAACCAGCTCTCAGAGCCTGCTGTTCTGAATATGGTCAACCTGTAGGAGTTTAAGTGTAATGCAGTAATTAGTTTTCTCTTCAGTACAGCACCTGTTACACATGGTCACACCAATTGTCACTGCCAGGTTTTGTATGCAACAAATAAATCTCGCTTAAATAGATAAAAACTTTTTGTATTAATACAAATGTGACAGAATTTTGCAAGAAGATATTCTGTCAGTATAACCCTGATCCTATCACAATATAGCTGTGGCTGTCCATGTAAAAACTTTTAGTCTACATTTGCATACACTTTGGGATAGGTTCAGTGAAACAACCTCATCTTCTTGGTCCAAAGAATGAGAATAATAATAACTATTAAAGTGGTTCCCCCTCCCTCTTACTTATTTTGATAGGGGAATTATAAAATTTTTGTTCAAATTGATTTGAATGAGACTTTTTTAAAAACTACTTTAAATATGAACTGACAGACATTTTGAAAAAAATATATTGTATATCAATGGCAAACACTGTAACATTTACATTTAAATAAACCTTTTAAAAGTAATGTAAAATACCGCTATTGAATGCTACAATAACAGGCCTGGTTAGTCACTCAATAGGAACCATCATGTGCCAAATGTCTTTCAAGTGGCATACCATGTGGGGATTGATTAATCAAAAGATAGGAAAAAGGGGGGATCAATGAATAAGATACTTCTCTTGCCCTTTGTTGGGACCAATTTAGCATAAACCTATTTTTGGATTTTAAAAAAAAAGTTTTTTCTTGACATAAGAACTAAATGTTTAAATTTTCAGCCCTCTAGCTCCATTAGTGTGGCCTATACACTATAGATAGATAGACCAGCTTGAAGATGATTTTGAATATTTGTTTTCCCCTTTCAATTTTTAACTAAAATAAACTTTTCTCACTACTAAGTCAGCTCCCTTTGAATTCGGTTAATACTTGGAAAACTCAATATTTCATAGAGATCTTCTTGAAAACATTTGACAATATTAAGAGTTCTGCACGAAGAAAATTAAAAAAACAAAACTCTACAGACCCTATGTACATGTTTATGATGAATGGCTAAACAGAAACTCTAAAAGACATCTGATGTCATATCTGCAGATAATTATCAAAGAACTTTCAAAACAAAATGTATTCAACCCATTGCTGTAAGTCTCGTATTTCTTTCTTTTGAAGATAAAAGCTCATAATTCTGACTGAGGGCCAACAGGCAATCAAATCTATCCACATGCTTTAGCTTTTGTTTACTGTTTACAGTCAGTAGACACGTGTAATAATTTTTCACTTGATTTTTACTTAATTAAGCACAAACTAATTAGTTCACAGAATTCAAGGCCAAATATGATAAAAACTTTCAAGATAGCAGATGAGAACAGAAAGTAGAGAGACGAAAGTGAAGAGGTTGCAAAATTTTTTAATAAATCAAATGATTTGAGTGAAACTTGGCAAAATGATAATAAAAACAGAACTATCTTTTTTTATTTTAGAACTTGAAGATTCCTGTGAATAAGAGAGAATCAAAAACACTTCAGATTTCAAAAAGATTGTTGTTGGAATCAGAATTAGGGGAAACCAATCAGAACATTAGTGAACACTTAGCCAAAATTAATCCCAAGTATTTAATTCTTATATTAAATTTCAAATGTACAGTGACTGCTTTTTAAATGCGGAGAGACAAAAAACTTGATTCCAACACATTCATGGATAAATTGTGATCATCCACAAGAAAACTAAACGATTTGGATTATTTTCTTGGATGATTTGTAAAAATTCATTAATGTGAGCATAAAAGGATGTGTAGATGAATATACCACAAAAAACTTGGAAATTACAAGATCATTTATAATTAAATTTTAAAAAAATGGCACATATTTCCAATAAGACATTACACATGTTCCATGGAATACTTGATATTATTGCTCTGCACAGTAAAATATTGAATAAAAAAAGGGATAAGATAATTTCAAGACTAACAAATTGAGATTTTTACTGCACAGTGTAGAAAATTGAAAAAAAAAAAAGAAAAAAAAAGGTCCTTGAAAAAGGCCTCTTTTTACAATTTTGGACAAGAAAATTATTCCACCTTTACTGCCTGCGTAAAATAAAATTAAAAAAATCAAACCATGATAAAGTGTGTTTATATCTTAGATGTATCAAGGCATATATCATACATCAACCTTTTGTAAAATTTCCATTTTCCCCTATATGCCAGACTGGGCTACACCTAATAAATATCCATAAGTATTTATTCATTTTCTTTTAATTAGAAAAATTTCTAAGAACAATGGAACAATCCCAGTGACTTAATGAGATAATATATTGGTCGATCTCAGATCCACAAAGAATAGCAGATTTAAATATTTCAGAGGACTGATCAGGTTAGTCATGATTTTTTTCCCCTCCGTAATAATACTTTCATGATCAACTCACGCCATCTTAGTTGGAAAAAAAAAAAGTAGTAGGGAAGTTGCCCTCTGGGCGGCAGCTATCAACTTGTCTAAAAATATAGGTAATTTCCATGATAGGAAAGACTTTAGTCATAAGGGAAAAGAGAATTTCAGAAAATCAGAGTGAAAGATAGCTGGGTGGAAATACGAGGTTAGCGCATACACACATACACAGAGAGAGAAAGAGAAAGGGAGAGAAGAAAATGCCATTAATGATGTATTTTATGAGAAGTGAATTTTGTACCTGAAATTGCATACAGGATCTCATTAAGAATACTTGAAGAACAGAGATTGGAAACTATCCATGTGTACAGCCAATATCCTCTATTCGAAATTAATTCCTAAGAAGAAAAAAAAAGGCATTAACCAGAAAAGCTGGCATCAGGATCGTTTGAGAAAAAAATAAAACAGGGTTTGAAACTCAGCTTCGTTGTTAAGATGAGATGAGATAGGGTGGTTACAGGAGAGTGAGGAGTAGAAGTCAAGGGTGGATATGATATGAAAGTAATTGAAAATATCCAGAAGTGAAAACACCCAGGCAAATATTCCTTTCACCCCATCCCAACCCTTAAAAATAAAATAAAATGAGAGAGGGGGGGGGGTTGCATGCCTACTGGCTACCTGCTACCAAAACCCCAGTGCCACCACTGACACACAAATCCCAGCAGCCAGTGTTTGTTTAAGAAAGTCAGACAATTAGAGTGCAAATAGTTCAGCCATTGATTTATCAGTTTATAAGGAAATAAAAGAGTATCCTGTTTAGAATTAAAAGCAAATGAAATGAAGCACATTTTCAAGGGGGGAAGAACCAGAACTATGTCACTTCCTTCACTTGCAGGTATTTCTCACAGTGAAAATTAAGTTCCCTGATAATACAGTTGTACTCATCATCTGTGCCAAAGTGCTCAAATACTTTTTAGCCTTTCACTACTGAAGACTTCTATTTTTTCTTATAGACAGAGCATACAGATAGATTTCTAAGGATGCTTTTTCAAACTGAAATTTTTTATACTTTTAAAAAATTTTTTTTTTTACTCAAAACTGAAATTGCTCTATGCACTTTTTACTGTTCTAATAGAAATAAGAAAGCCATTTTGATTCCCTCCAAAAACTAGAAATGAAGATTTTACAATGTACAAAAGAGATCACAGATGCAAAAATAACAGGTATCACTCAACTTCTCTCTAAACCCATTTCTAAACAGCATTTTATGGATCTATTGTGAAAATTTAGTCAGAAGATTCATTTACTGTTATTGCAGCTCTTGGGATAAAGGGAATTCCCATGATCCTGCCTTCCTTGTTCCTCTATTATCATGTTTAGCCTATTTTCTCATGGGTATAGCGGGAAAAATTCCTTTCTATTGGTTCCTATTTGACCCTTTGGATAGAGCAAGTTGATTTTTCTAAAAATTAACCCACTGATCACATCTTTTGAATCAATTTGAAAAAAGAAATTCATGATTTCAGTTACTAACATTGCTATGTCAGTGAAAGAAACATTTTTTTTTTATATAATCATAATCTGTAAATGTTGTGAATTCCACTTTCCGAGTGACTACCCAAGATCAGCTATTTATATTGTTGATCTCACATGTGATTTACATGCAGAGAGAACCATACAAAAACACTCATTGTTTTTCCAAGGAGCTTCAGCATTAGCATAAAGACAAATAAACACAAAGCATGGCAACAGGAATTGGTAGCAAAGACTAAGAAGGGCAGGAGAAATGGTGTTGAAAGCAGATATGTAGCAGAGTCTTGACAACAAGTTTCAAATGACGGAAAAACCAAAAACATTTTCCCCACCTTCTAAGAACTATCAACATCTCTGAATAATTCATTTGACAATGAAACAGTGATTCTGTGTCTTACCACATGCAAGTTGCCAGAAATAGCCTTATTGTTTGATGGACAAACATATAAATGCCAAAGTATACATAATTCATGACAGAGCATAGCTATCAAGCTTCTTATTGTAAAGGCAGTTCTTTGATAAGGCATACTGGTGTAAATATGGTTGGTTTGAGTTAAGTTTTGAACTTGAAAGTGGATATGTCCTTTGCAACCTATTCCCAGGTTCCTCCAATGCCACCTATGTTGTTATTTACTCAGCTTAGTTCAGACTGACTTTCCACGAGGATTGAACTCAATACATCAGCAATGATCTGCAAGAATAGTTAGTTAATCCTCACTACGCCCGGCACCCTAAGTTGTCTGTCGATATAAATCTGTCTTTCGTTTATTGCTACAGGTATCCACACCACTCAATCTTATTACTAACGAGTAACTGACAACCAACAAAGTGATCAATATAAATTTCTGCAGTTCCAAAAAAATCTAGAATTTGATGGATCATCCGTAATGTTTGTGCCTTTTCTGTTTCACAAGCTTCTTACAATAACAGTTAATGTCATCCATTTTTTTTTTGTTCTCTCCATAAAAAGAAACTCATCATTCACAGTTGTTCAATGAGCAATTTATGTTCTATCATCGATGTTATTAAATTGTTTTTGTAATTTTCTGAAAATAACATCAATAACCTCAAAGATATCATCAAAACCACTCTTAAAACCAAAGCATCTTAAGTTGGAATTGTTTTTGTTTTTTTGCATCCAACAGTTAAAATATTAAAGCTTTAACCTATCTAAAGTAAAAAAACACATTAAGATGTCCAGTTAGTATACTTTCCACGGACCGATTTTTGAGTGGTTACAGTGGTACTGTGTTTTTAGTCAATTGAATCATTACCTACCTGAGTCACAACATCAGTCAATAAGAAACAGCACGATGATTAGACAGCAAATACTCACCTAGAAAGATAAGAGGAAAAAGGGAAATTAAGCTACATATTGAAATCATAGAAAGAGAGAGACAAAAGAGTCAGATGGAATCAGATTGGGAGATAATAGAGAAAAAAAAGAGAGAGAAAGGAGAAAGTTTAGATTCAAAAGAAATGATAAAAATCTCTCTCCACACATGCAAATTAAACCTTTTGTATACTTTGAATTGCATTTAGACTGTATATGTTAGTTTGAGCTGTATAAATGTAGATAAAACATATTAGGTATCTATGAATATATGATTGCAAATGAAAATGTATATTTCACAAACACATGATTTAGTATGAAGATACTGAGATATATGTACATCTACATGCAGATGTTATGCACTCATGCATACAAAGTAGATATAAATTAAATATTAAGAAAATAAAAACGTGTAAATATACAAATAAGTTACAAGCTTACATTTACTTATGAGTGCATGTACACAAAATACACATATATACATTACATATATTTACATATAAAAACACAAATATATCAGAAGCAAGCACTAAAATATATATATATATATATATATATATATACACACACACACACAATACACATTCAAATGAACAGATAACAAATGCATTAACACTGTATAGACCAGACATATGCACATAAATATAATCTATACTCATAGCAAAATCACAGACATATACACATTTTATTCTCATATACTGAATATATTTGTGCATAAAGCTACTATGATATGTACATGTGTGTGTGTATATATATAAGTGTGTGTGTGTGTGTGTGTGGGCGTACAATCCAGCACGCGTATACACAGAAAAAAAAGCCCACAGCTCTAAGATTGTTAAATCTAGGGCTGCAATAGTTGAGAGTAAAGCAAAGGGAAGGGTGTGGGTGGGCGGGTGGAAGGTGACTTGTTTAAGAACAGTTTCCTAAGAGAAAAAAAAAAGAAAGAAATAAAGGATTGTTTGCTCAAGAATCAATATACAAGAAAACTCTTGGAAAAATCCAGAAGAGAGAAAACAAAAAGCTTGCAACAGCCATTGTCAAGTTACTTGGCCTTTATTAGAGAGAAACACACGTACACATTCAGCCATGTGCAAGCAATAAATTGCAGAGAGAGAGAGAGAGTGGCGAGAAGAAGGAAAGAGGCAACAGAGTCAGACAATTAAGATGAATTTATTTGTTTAACTAAAATTCATTGCACTCAATCATTAAACATAACCAGGGAAGATCATATATACACACATGCATATTTTTACATAAAATAATCTTTGTCTGAATTCTGTTATATATGGTGGATTAATCATTGTGTATGATATTTTCCACGTCTATGTGTTCATAACGTTTCGGACGTGTACCTTTCATCAGGCACCCTAGGTTCTCAAATGTGGAATCAAAAAGGACATCCCACCGAAAAAACAACTCGGAATTTGGCCCCAAAAACACAACACAACACAACCCCAAGATACAAAGCATACAAAAAAACAGATGTAATGTGTCCAGTCCAATCGAGCATGCACTCTGAGAAGTGATTCCAGATTCTAGAACCTGAAACATCCGCTGAAGGCTGGAGGATACACAGCTGCAATGTTGCAGACAAACAAATATATAGTTGAGGAAAATAGTCGGATTATATACACAAAGAATAAAATAATCATACAACAAAACACACACTCTTGTTGGGATACTGTCATGGCTTTTATTACTTATAAATTCTTATTGTCTTTTGATGTAAGGAAAAAATATGAACTTCAAAAGCAATCAATATCACTCTCTAAGCTGCAATCTATCTTATATGGCCCAAATTATGAAATTCAGTGGTCTTAAGTTAAAAATCTCAAACATACAAATAAGCAAAACATTCATTTTTTGTTTAGGTGGAGACATTACACAAACACTCATGCTGAGTAAAATAAAATAAATGAAAACTCTCCATCATAGTCAAATGGTTTCAAATTTTGAACTCATGGAAAAAAATTCTATCAAAGAATAAATATGGTTAGAATAAATTCTTTTGGTGAAATCAGTTGCATTTTCCACCAGAAACCATCTAAAATAGAGTTAAAACAATATCTGGAGAATGTTAATAATAACATCCCCACCTCATTTAAAAAAAAAAATTTCAAGAAAGAGTCTAGACAAGAACTAATACTAGTTATCAAGTCAGTAGACAAAACGGTATGGGTAGGAATGCTGGAACACACAAACAAACAAACACACATGTATTAAAAAAAGGATAGAACCATTCACAGTCTTCAATAGTTGTGATTCCTCAATTACTTTATTGTCCATCTTCCTATGAATTTAGGTGTGTTAAGAACAGAAGTAACATTGATGCATTCAAGATTGCAGCAAACAAAATTTGGATATTAGCAAAGGAAATTATGAATCACTACTACCACCACCCATATATGCTGAGTTGGGGGTGATCGATTAAAAAGTTCGAAAAAGGTGTGATCAATAAGTTACTGCTTTTGCTTTTTGTTGGGCTGTGATCACTTAAAAAGGTCTGAAACAAGCAGGCACAAATTAGTGACAAATTTACTTACATTGCACAATGAACTGTAATGCCTAAAAAGCTATTCTAGAAAGGAATTTGAAAAAAAAAAAAACAAGAAAACTTTCCCTACTCATTGAAAGGAGAATGAGTGCAAATTTTCAAGTTTCCACTATGAAAGATACAAACTGGGTGAATTCGAGATAGATACAAAAATAAATGTCAGAAGACACAAGTAACCTTAATCCAGCAACAGTGGTTAGACTGGTCTGCTGTGGGCAGCGGAGATTAAAAATGGTATGCACAGTACATTCAGTTATGATATACAACTTTGGCAGCAGGAATCAAACTTGAAACCTTTTATTTTCTTTGAATACATCATGACAGTTTCAATCATGGATCTTCTCCATATGGATCATTGAGATCTGTTTCTGCATTTGACATGTAATAAATTTGGAAAACAACAATAGATTTATTAGTGTTCATTCAATTTTTCATTTACATTTATTATAGTTATATAATGAACAATCATATATATATGACACAATAATTAATGCTCCTCTATTCAAGGTTGAGTACTCTTTAAGTGAGGTAACTCATCTACTGTAAGCTTATGCAATGCTTTTCTATAGGAATTGAGCACTCTGGTGGATGAGGGATTTCTGAGTAATTCAAATATAATGCTTAAATTCAGCCTTATGGCCTGTCCAGTTCCTTAGTCCAGAGGTAGGATATCGGTCAACGGGTCTGAAGTGAGGGTTTCAATTCTGCCTCGTGGTACTGGATGGGATAATGGAATGTCTATAGCCACACTGACGAGATGTAATACATCAAAACAGCTGTCTGTGGATGATACAATAATTATATATATATATATATATATGTGTGTGTGTATACTATACATACACTTGAGAGTTTGTACAAATGCTTATATACATGCTACCTTGATACTTTCCTCACGTTGCACCCCCCCCCCATCGCACAGAGGGGTTTGGTCAGGATTAATCCATGATGCCATAGTCATGCCAAAAGGCTTCTGCCAAAGAAACTAGACAATTTTTGCATGTACCTACATGTGCATGTGTGGGCCCCATATTAAAGCCCTAACCCTGTGTAGATTTTGTCCTCATGAGGAAGTGAATAAATACCATGTTTATCAATTATTCAGATGTTAACTCCAAGAGTAAAAACACCGATTCCCAAAGACCCTAATCAGCTTCCATATCCTTTTAATATGGCAGGGATTCAATAACCTAAATGAATTTACAAAGAATAATCGTTGTGAATGAAAAATGAAACAGAAACCGTTTATATTTGCAAATCACGTGTTATCAAATCTTCTGTGCTACTCTTTATTTCCTTCTTTTGACACCAACTCAGACCAAAGTGTAATATCTGTTTTCATTTTCTTTCTATAAAACAAAAATGGGAATATTTTCAGCACTTCCACTAACTATTTTGACGTGGCTCTATCTGGCATGCCTTTGAGTGGGAGTTTCTTTTATCTTCTCTTGAACACTTGTTGATGCTGCAAGCCCTAAAATTCCATCTAATGAGGTTTTTAATAAAATTAATATGTGCTATTTTTAAACAACGCTGACTACTCATGACCAAATTCTAATCCTCCTGTTATTCTCCAACTATGTGATTCATTCCATCATGTTATACACGTATATACAATTCTGTATAAGTGTGTGCATATGTATTCATTGCATGTGTGAATGTGTATGTATGTAGGTAGATACGCATTTGGATACATAAAGTATTTATTATACACAGCAAATCCTTCAACATAATTTCCTCCTTCTTAAATCCACCTGATTTAGTGGAGTTTATTAACCATACAAAAACAAATAGTAATCGGTGAAAATTTCACATCAAAAAAATTCAGCTAAAATCTACGTGTCAGTGTGCTGATTTATTGATGCACGTCTGTTTGTGTATATATATATATATATATATATATACATATATATATATATATTTACATACAAACACATACATATTTTACAGGAAGTGCAAATTGAGTAACATTCATAATCCCGGAATATGAAATTGATGAACAAAGTTCTAATTGCAATTGATACTGCTTATGTTCAACTTCACACTGATGCCCTTAGAAAAGGCACGAGTATACGTTTCCCTGCACTCTAATCTATCAGATATCTTGAAAAAATATCTCATCACTTGCATCACACAATGGTTGATAAAGAAATGAATGGGTAAGTAACGACTTGGGCAAACCACTCTACCATAACTGATTTACCTGCCTGAGCAGTAGCAGGAGAAAAACTTTTTCATCTCCACAGTCAATCTTGCAGATCTAAGTCAATATACATGAACAAAATGTTACAAAAGCAATGCCAAATTTGTACCCAAATTAATGCCAGTTCTACCCAAGAAGCAATTCAGCTTGCCAGTAGAACTAAAATTACCTGTAAAATTAGAGATCCTCACTAATTAATCTGACAAGTTACTTCCCTTGGACTCAGCATTAATCTTTAGGACAAATTGAGGATTTCTTCAGCAGCACCCTACATGTACAGATGGATACACACAAAAACTTACCAATTAGAGCCTTATGTCAAACTTAGTTCAAGTACTGAACAGAGAACAAATGTACCAAAAAAAACCTCCAGGAAACTTAGAACTTCAATAGGAACTCTTTGAAAAGTCTCTGCTTCATTGAATCCAGATCATCCTTGTTGAATGTTTCAGATTTTTAGAAATTATCACTCACAGATTCTTTTGTTATTTACATGTCTGCATCTACCATGGAAGAGGGGGGGTCTGCTAAAAGTGCTGGAGATTATTTTCCCAACCAGACACTTAAAGACAACTCATTAGAAATTAAAAATACATAGTCATTCATACGCACACAACGTTTCTATGTATTAATTCTTGCCAATGTTTCTATACATAACAATATGCTTGCTTCCAATCTAAACATAAACATGTTTTTATTTCCAAGATGAAAGTTTTCACCAGATCACTCATAGTTGTGCATATATGCACATTATTTTCTCTGTACATCAATCTCCATGAATGTTTTTAAGCATACAGGGCTGAATCAACACACAGACAGACAGACACACCCACCTTCCATATGCAGCAATGAAAGGTATTTATCAATGTGGAACGTGAACAAGTAACCGGATACAAACAATAAGTACAATCAGATCGATTATTCAATGTGAAGCATGAAGGAGGATGCACACCAAAATATCAATGTCAAAACATACCAAAAACTTCATTTATGTACAGTAATAGTATATACATACAAATACTTATCTAATATTATAAACACATAGTTAATATAGAGACATAAAAGCACAAATATATAAAAATATATGTAAAATATATGTAAGCATACGATATATATTAATATGTATTCATACACACTTTGCTCAATGGTGAATATTTATAGACAATAAATAAAATCACAAGTTGAGTGAATAGGTTATCATGAGAAGACACATGCATACATAGATATAGAGAACAGAATCCCTCACACAGAAAGGCAACAGGACACACTCTTAACCCCTTACATACATACCAATCTCTTATCCAAAATAGATAGCTGATGACAGATATATGAGCACCCGCATCTCAAGTTTAGACAAAGCCATTGACCAAGTTGAAATATATTCTATTATTATATAATTCGAAACCCTTTTTCTCTCGACCTTCCATTGTTACACGGAGAATGAGTCACTCAGCTTAGATAGTATAAATAGAATAAATAATTCAAGAAAAATGGGGCTGCTGCAGGAATTGAACCAGGTACTGATAGGGTAGCCACTTCAACATAGTGCCGCTCTTGATCATTGAGCTATACAACCAAATGGAAAGGCAAAGACCGGAACAACTGCTTTATCCTCAATTCTCTTATCTTGTTCATTCACTGTCCATGTCTGCACCATTGTTTCTAGCGCGGACAATTATGAATAGTGACTCATTCTCCATGTATTTAACAGGAGGTCATTTCAAATAGAGATTCAAATGATATAAAGCATTCATAAATAAATATTCTATCAGATTATACATTCATTTCTTAATAATATATGTGAGAGAGAGAGACACACACACCCATATTGACACACAGATAAATACAGATATCGATCCATTTTTGAATTGGCAACACGTTTTTTCAAAGAAATCTCTGGAACCATACATGCAGACAGATTTATTCAAAAGAAACAAGTTCTACACGAGAAAATAATTCTGAATATGCACACTCAATCATTATTTCATTCAGACTAACACTTCCAGCTTTCCAGTTTTTATTACAATCTCTATCAGACCATTTTTTTTTTGATCCTCCCACCCTATTCTGCCTATACAATTGTTATTTAAAGGATGGTCTAAATTTTGATGAAGGTGGTGTCTTCAAACTTGAAAGTAAAAAAACAAGTAATTGTCCATCATACACTATTTGTAAATCATGGAACACTAATTGTAGTTTGACAACAAATATCAATGAATTATTATGGCTAAAGGCCATGTTGATGTTTTGCTTTCATGCTATCTACCTTAATCATTTTGTTTGAGTAAGTGTGGGGGTGTACTTTGCAGATTTAAACCTATTACAGATCACCTCGATAGAAATTGTTTTGAACCACCTTTACATAATACAAGTTCAGTCCTTCTGTTGACTTCAGAATTTATCTTTTCATACACTGCAGACAACAATTTCAAATTTTGCCTTTTCTCAATAATGGAGTTTCTTGGCTCTTAACAAAAAAATTAGTTCAGTCATTTTTAAATACAAGTTTCTTTACACATGCCAGATAGCATAAAACTTCCTCACCTGTACTAAACAATATATTTCATCTATCCTTTCAAAATACCATTGCTAACAGCTCACACAAGGGATCAGAATATAGTTTTAAGGCAAATCAACCACCAACAAATAAGTTCTCAGAGTACATTCTCTGGATCTTCAAGTACACAGTACTTGAATTGTCATAATCTTTTTATATACCAGAGGGAACCAGACAGACATCACACTCTCTAGAACAGAGCTCTCAACACATTAAGCTAATTCTCATACAGTGCTGGATTCAGTAGCAATGATTATGATACAGAAGTGTTAAAGTAAGACCTTCTTGCATTAACAGGAGAGATAGACTCTCGGGAAAAGAAATGGTGCAAAACTATTCAAGTCAGCATTGTATCTTCCTAAATGGGTGATATTTCTAGCAGGGGCATTAGAACATTTTCTATCAGTCATAAAAAGAATTCTCATGCTTCTTCTATAATATTAAGTTTTGGTCCCTCATGGGAAGAGAGGTTTATGGTACAAGCATGCAATCTATATTTGAAAAAGCTCTTGAGCAAGCAGTGGCTCAAATGCTTGTCTTTAATAGCAATATGATATTTCAGTAATGCTCTTAAGAGTGTATGGAAATTTCCTGTCGCAACTTTGTAATTTGAAAGTAGGAAATTTATTTCCTTTGTTTTTCATGATATTTCAACCATGTACTCTCCTGCCTTCCTTGGGTGTCTTTTGTATTCTGAATTGTCATTGTTCAGACAAGATCTTTTTCGAAAAATGGAATACATTTTTTTTTATTAACCAAATTCAATAAAAACATTTTTCAAGAAAATATTTCAACTTTGCTATTCTTCTCTTGCTGACATCTTCTTCTCACTAATTCTTTAATATCTGGGCATTGATAAAAATATTATGAACTTGTTTGTGGTTAAATAATGTTTTTGACAAACATATTCAAAAGTTTGGCCTTATTGCCAATGACAAGTAAAAAGTTTTGCTATCACAGCAGAATTGCTAACATGTTGACGAGTAGCATCTATGCATTTTGAGAACAGAATATTTTGAATATATTTTCATAGATAAAATTCTCCCATGAGAATACTAAAAGCATTTTCCCCCCAGTGAATGCACATATGTATAACTATTAATTGATCAGTAGATAACTTCTAACAATTGAGTTCATATTTTAAGAGAATGTTGAAAGTGTAATATATACTGTAAACGGGTACATACATCTGAATAATCATTAATATACACACACTAGCCAGCAAAAATTGTATTCATTCACAATGTTTTCTCAAATCAGTTTGGGCCAGGTTTCATCCCCCCCAAATCTTACGACGAGCTACAGTTAGGCGCATTGTATGTTACAGTCAATGGCTCTATTTACATACCCACGTAGTCTGAAGTCTATACTTGTAGTCCTAAACCACATATTCAATGAGACCTGTTTATGTTAAGTATGGAATTACCATGAACCTGTGTGACTTTTCCTGATTTGAGGCCTTTTTGAATTAGAGTTTTTTGTCCTGAAAACAAGACTGGCAGGTACTAACAACAATCTAATGCATCAGAGGAGAACATCAAAGATAAGCTGATCATAGATTGCAAAGGAATTGTGGAATTATTCCCATTTAATGTACTTTTGTTGTTTTCCCTTGAGGAAATGAATGATCCCAATCTATACAGAACAGACAGATAGCAATCAATACTAGCAGTTTTACAAGCTCAATTATTGCAACTCTTGGTATTGAGATGGTTGGCCAAGTATTCAAAAATACTGCCATTAATAAATTTGAAGAAAGAGAATAAAATTCAAAAGGAACAAAAAAAAAAAATAATAAACAAACGTATCAGAAAATTTAAAAAAGATAAAAAGGATTAAAACCCTTAAAGCAAGAAATGTTTCTGAGGAGAGAGAAAATCTCAGACAATGACTTCAATAGCCGAGGCAGCAGTGTTCTTCGCTTTTAGCAATTAGAAAATAAAATAAAAGGAAATTTAACATTTCTACTCACAGCCAAGAGTCACAATTATTTTCTAAATTCTTTTTTTAAAAGAAAAATCCAAGTGTTTATTTTTCTAAAATGAACATTAAAAGAAGAGAAAAGACATAGTAAACATTTTTGTTCTTAATTTTAAAGCTAAAATTTTTCTTTTTAATGACTATTCATCCAAACTGGCAAGTGGTTGTTCAACTTCTTGAGAAGTACAAGAAGGGAGGGGAAAAATAAACAAAGGGAGAAAAGCAACACAACAAAGAGGAACAAAATCAAGCAAAACACCCGAGGAAATAAATACTTCTCAATACTTGGCAGTTTAATCAATCACAATTAGTCTGAGCAAAGGAAAATTTGAACACACAAAGTGTTATTTGCTTTACAAATGTAAAGGCTTATTTAATGGCTGATTCTTTGCATGAAAAAGCTTCCTAATTATATTTCAAGCAGGTATATTTTGTTTGCTTTTGATTATATATATATATATATATATACACACACACACACTTGTTGCATTAATATAGATGATTCGGGTTCAGTTTGAGCCTATGAGTAGGCATCAAGACAAGAGGCAATTATTTCATACACTGTGTAGTCAGTTTGATCAGTTACTTGTAAAAACTATCATACACAAATTTTCATTTTTTTTCCACACTGGGATGCAGCCAGTGATTCAGATGGTTGTTCCACCTGGTGAATATGGCTCAAGTCAGGAAACCAATCTATACTATAGGAAAAGTTTTGTCACATTGAATGAGTACACACATAAACTTGTAAAACCTCTAAGGTTCAAAATGTACAAATATTTGCTATGATGGCAACAGGTGAATGCTCTGTAACTTACGTTATGATAAGATGCTGGTTCAAGTAAAGAAAAGGGGATTTTACAAACAAATCTTAAAAAGCCTTCAACAAATGAAATTCAAAGAGAAGAGTGTTGCCCATCATGCAGTAGCTTTCTGAATCAGACACAGTGATCAATGTTTCCATAGCATAGGATGGGTGTTGATTGAATCTAGACTTCTAATCTTGTATAAAAACCCAAGTTAGTTGTCCATGAAGGGGGTAATGGATTTTAGTAGCTAAATGATGAATTTGCCACAATACAAGAATGGTGGCTCCGAGGGGAGCACACTGTCATGTATCCTCCCTGGAGCAGCTCGGCCAGATGCTCTGTTAATTGGTGGCAGAGACAGAGAGAACCACAGAACAATCTTATTGCTGCATACGGCACCTGGTATTCCCAGACGGTCAACCCTCTGGGAGTCACCTGGCTCAATGCCACTTGTCAGTGATTTTACAAGAACTGGTGTATCCAATGTGATTTGGCCATAGAGCAGCTGGATACACTTGAGTTATTTAACAACATCTGCCTGTTCTTGGGTTTCTCAGTATAGAATAAAAAATATGAAACAACATAAAAGAGATTTTCATTGAAGATAATTAATAATTGATTTAATTAGGAAAAAAATCAAGAATTGTTAATTAACTTATTTTATAAATGATTAGATGCTTACTGTGTACCAGTAACATAGATAGGTTCACTGAAATTTTAATGAAGTTAAAATTGGTCTTCTGATGAATCTAGTATATTATAATAAATGGTTCGGAAGTAAGGGAGTGCGAGAGATTCAATAAGGAAATATAGGGTTATACAATAAAATTTCAAATAATACACAAAAAAATCATAATGTACAGGTGTGTACATACTAAACTAGCTTAAAGTATTTTTCAGTGTAAAAAGATAGAGGAAACAGGCTTTAGGAAGTTGATGTTTAAAATGAAATCAATGTCTTCAAATCTTTGATTTCCACATATTCAGCATATAGATATCATTAATAGAATATAATAAAGCTATTCTGTGTCAGTAATGTTTGCCTCCTGACTACTGACAATACCATTTTGCCAAATCTTCAATGTATAATATGAATATCAAATATAAAATTCAAAATTTTGATGTGCAACGGTCAAATTTGTATCCCCCTATTCATCAGAAATATTTAGTTTGTTGTTGAATGACATGAATAAAGCTAAACAGTGATAGAGTAGTAGTAAAGTCATAGGGCCGGAATATCACTGGTTATATAACAGCTAGTTCAGATTTGAAAACGGTACACCTGTTAGCACTGTCTTTCTGAAATGTTTCAGTTGGTGAATTACTGTAAAAAAAAGTGCTTGACTTGGAGCTTGATGACTTGACAATAGACTGGATGAAGCACCAAATTGACAGCACATTTAGCAAAAGTCCAAATTGACTAAGAGAATTTTTAAATTTGAAATCATGCCATAGTAATCCAAAAGTTCCACAGTCAATTCTTTTTTTTATCATGATCCAATCATTAGTGCCACTGCCATTGCATATTACCAAACAAGCAACAATTTGCATGTGGATGATAAAAAAAAAAAAATATTGTTAAAATTAAGTTCAGTATTTCAGTCAGTACAGGTGTCAGTGAAATTTTCAAATAAGCGAAATGAATAAGAATAAGTTTGAACCTGCTCCGTATTACTAAATAACTATATAATGTATGTGATACAACAATGTCTGGAGAAACTCTAAGAATCAGAGAGAACAGCCATATTTTCCCCACATAAAAACTGGTTACCCAAGTGTTGCTTTTGGTTACACATTCTCTCTTAAAAATTGTAGTTTTGTGACCTGGATTTTTGTTTTCTGTAGAATTAATCAAGTAACTAGGTCTATGAATTGGAAGCATTCTTTCCTTAAACCTTAATTTAAGGAATTCATGTTTGTGTTTCTTCAGATATTTTTAGGATTACTCAGCCATTCATTTGAAACTTTGCAAACCACTGCTGATATGTTTTCACAGTACTTTCTCCATCATATGAATATACAGAAATATGCAATTCTTTCGTAACAATACATGTTGATATGACAGATATCACAATACAATCAAAAACAATCTTGTTTAAATGCTCCTAATGCCACTAAAAATGAAAACAGAATAAACTTTTTAGGTTCCCGAATATATCAAATAATATATTTTCATGGTTCAATGACTTATTTTCCCACTAATATGGCTTTAGGGAACAAGGGATGAGGGTTTAGAAACCATTTTTTAAACTTCATTGCATGGCCAAGAGCACTGATAAATGTTGTGTCTAGCTCAGATAAGTAAGAACATTTACTTGCATTGCATGAGTGTTTAGAAAAAAAAAAAAAAAAAAATTTCAGCCCTGCCGTCAAAGGAGGAATTCTCAACAGCCAATATTCCTCATTTAAAAAGTGAAAGAATACCCTGAAAGCTTGATTCTGATGGTGCCTAATTATCAGATGATTATTAAAAGAATTTCTTTGTTTGAGACCTTCTTCATTAGATCAGGAACCAATCAATAAAAAACTAATTAAATTCTGTTAATTAGGAGATTACTTTTTTCTCAAAACAGTGCATATTGCTTTTTCATAATTGTTGCTAATAGTACCAGACAAATTGATTAGTCAATATTCCTTTTGATAAAAAAGAATAAGAGTGGATATTTATACACAACACTTGGGGGTAGGGTTTTAGAAGCATATAACTCTCACAGGATTGCAGATAGGAAAACTCACCTAAAATCTAATTACTCTATACTTAACCTGAAGCCATTCAAAAGATAAACGTCTACTTTTAATAATACAACTGCAAGAAATATAAAAACCGGAATAAACAATACAAGAAAAAAGATTTAAGGCATCATCACAACAGAGGGTGAATCCTAATAAGATCACTGCTAAATGATGGGTAGCTTTCTTAACCCTACAGTCACCATCTTCATTTTTGTATCCTTGATGCATCAACTTCATTACAAAGAGGACTCTATAGAATTCTACATGTTTCGAATAAATCAAGATTACTGTTAATTCCAACTATATCTTTCCAAAAAGCATTTTCCATGACTTTTCCTGCAGATGCACTCACACAGAGCAGGTCAAACAAAAGTATATGTTTTAAAATGTACTTGGGAAATTTTCTGATGCAATATTAATTTTAATTTAATTTGGATTCTATTTCTTATTTTAATTTAATAACTACCAAATGAATTTTCCCAGAATGCTCTATCTCTGATTGATATGTTGTACATGGATTGATTCAAATGGATGTCCTCATCTTGGTTGTTTTACCTACATTGTTTTGGTTGTTTTACTTTCTGCTCTTCCTCAGATACCTGCTATATTCAGTAACATTCTCTGAATTTCAAACTGCATTCAATTCATGGGAATAAACTGTTTTTATTCAATGCAAGAGGATACCTCATCTTAATTAATGTAATGATGCTTATGCTTGTTCCACTGAACCAGAGTATATGGATTTCCCTGCTTCATCCAGGGATTGAACCTACAACCAACAGATAAACTGCATACACTTAACCAATGCTTATACTCATTAGGACAATTCAATGAGGAGATTTCAGAGTCTTAAAGCTACATGACATTCTTTCCTGATCAAAGGCACCCACATATGATGTTCAATTCTGGGACAAATGAGGAAATTATTAGAGCATGGCATGTATGCTGATTCTTTCAATCTCCTTAATCTCTAATGTTGCTCTCTATCAGGTATCTATTAGAAGGTACAAGAGGGGATAATAATAGTTGGAAAACTGCCACATTCTGAATACCTTATATTAGAGGTGTGTCGGAAGGTCCATGCAACATCGAGAGTATTCAAAATAGTTTGACCCTTCAGAGATACCTGACCAGAGCCAATCCTCAATCAGATGAAAACATGACCAAAAACTGTGTGTATAGCATTCTATGCAGTTGTAGCAGGAAGTGTAATGAAGAGACTGGCTACTTAAAAGTAAGGCCTGTAGAACACTAAAAAGCCCAATTCTGAAGGGAGATTATGAAGTAAGGGATAGCTGATCATGCCTGAAGTAAAATAGGGATGGAATAGGCCACCAACCCTTGTGGAATGAAATTCAAAGAACATTAACAAGTATGATACAGGAACTAAAACATTGTGAATATAACAATCAAGTTGAGGACAATAATTTGAATAAATCAATGTAAAATAATGATAATTCTTCATCTAAAGTAATAATAAAGAAAGAAAAAATAAATTTTAATTTTTAGACAACTTTTGGCCCATCTCAAAGATCCCAAAAATTATAAAACAACCTTTTCTTGAAACAATTTTTTATCAAAATTTAAAAAAACAACCAACCAACCAAACAACAAACACCTCAGTGGTGTTTCGCATTGCTACTGCAGACATACCAATAGTACTTATACTAAGACAAGTATTTTCCCTGTGGGAAAAAAATCATAAAATCTACCTGGTTTCTCATGAGTTATTAAATACATAACAAATATATAATGGTTTTTACAAGTACAGAGATAACTGACAAAAAGAGAGACCAATGGTTCTGGTTTGAAGTCAAAATTTTCATCCTCCAAAATGAGGTAATGAAACAAACCTTTTGACTATCACTGCAATGTTATCCTGCTCATTATAATTATTATCATCACTATTATTAATATTAATGATGGTGATGATGATGATGATGATGATACACCTACACCACCACCATTATTAGGAATTCAAACAATTCTCTAGTTATGCATATGGATATGCAATGGTGCATCTAACTTCTGCCCTGTGGTTAATATACTGAACAAATATGTCTTTAATACAGAGAGCAAAGTATCAGTTCTGAATTATTTCTCTGAGGAGAATTTCCATCTATCAGTCGAGGATTAAGTTGTCATTCATTACAAATAGTTTCATTCTTTTTTTATTTTCTAAAAACAAGTATTTGGTTAAAATTTCTGAACAGTCTTTCCCCAAAAGACCAATCGAGGATGAAAATGAACAAAAGAAACATTACAGTACATAGTTTTGTCTTTTGCAAGTTGATAAACTGATCAGAATACAAGCAGTATCTAAGTAGTCAGCTGTTCAACTGATTACTAATACTATAAAACAACAAGCAGCATTTTTCAATTTCATCAGAAATGTTTAATCCATAACGAGACTATATGGTTGGAAATCAACAAATCATCAGGTTAGCAATGACAATGATTTTCAAGTTCATCCAACCAATTTTAATGCTCAAAGGTATTCAGAAAAGTAAACGTGAATACAACCAAATTCATCTAATAAGCCAAGGTGGATTCTGCTAACGTTTCAAAGTTCATTTACATCAAATTATATGCCATATGGATGAAGAGATAAAAGATAATATACTGAAAAATCGGTGAAAACTTAGTTTCATAAAATTATTCTATATATTTTGGAATTACTTCTTACTTAATGAGAAAAATCAATTTACTTTAATATACCTAATATTTCAGGTACATGGAAAATATTAAATGTTTCACAAGGGTAAATTAACTTCTTGCAGAAGAGTTGGTATATTTTTGCAAAGTTTAAGTGCGAGGCACATCATAGGTAGAAAGGTATGAATAAAACCATTAATTATAAAAAGCTGAAGTTTAGAAAATCAACAAATAAAAAGACAAAAGACTCCAGAGTGTGTAATGAAGATACTATGACATAATTAGCAAAACACACAGATTTGAGTATAATTTACCTTTAAAAAATAAACATTTGATAGATATCTATAGAAGCATTATCAGCTTTATCATCATTATTAATATTACCGCACAAGTATGATAATAATTGTATAAACGTTAGGATTATTGTCATAACTTTAAATGATTTTTTTTTAGAACTATTATTAAAACTTGAATTCACTTCTATCTTGACTTTCATAAATGTAGAACTGATTTGTTTGGGAACAATTCAGACCCCAAAACCTAAAAAAGATCTAATATACTTAGATTAACAAGAATTCAAAAACTTCCTGGCATTCAGCTAGCAATTTAACTTAGCCCAAGTTCTTCCGGCTGTACCGAAGCAAAGAATGCATGTACTAACAAAGGCAATTGCAATATTGGTTTTTGTCATGTTATGCAGACACACACACACACACACACACACACAGAGCAATTAAATTATTTATGAGAGCAGTCATGAAGATAAGATTCATAAATATCCTCACAGCTATTACAATACCATTAATGATGATGATGATGTCCAGAACTCATTAGGAATGATTATGATCAAATGACATACTGGATCATGAAAAATGAACTGATGCTTTGTAAAGTACTTGTGATTTACAAGCAGATATTCAACTGGAAGGAAAAAAATCCAATGAAAGATTTGGCTCATTACCACTCAAGGCAGGTCATCAAACCAAGCAGATTGAACTGGGGAGACTACTGGTGTTCTCCTTCACAAGAAGGTTCTATTTGCTAAGCATTTTAGAAAATGCATATTTAAAAAATTGTATACCAAGTCTTCTAATCCCAATCAGAATAGCAAATCATTTCCTGGGAATTCTGGAAGCTATCTGTGTACACTGTTCATATAAGCCAGAGACTGAAAAATTCCAATATTCATAAAATTTGATAGATGTCAATAGTGACTTTCAGAATCATTTGATTATTTTCACTCTTTGTCAAGTAATTTTATCTTATAAGATACTCTTCCAGAATAAAATACAATAGAAAAGTGCGATGTGTAAACAGAGATGAAAAGATTACATATAACACACTAGAACTTGATGGTAATTCTAAAAAATTATTTGAAATAGGTTAAAACAACTCAGGAGAGAATGAGCATTTATTGAGGCAATAATTTTCATTTATTTAAATTGATATTTAAAAAAAGTGGCTTCTATAATTTTGTAGCAAAAAGTGGCTTCTATAATTTTGTAGCAAAAAGTGGCTTCTATAATTTTGTAGCAAAAAGTGGCTTCTATAATTTTGTGGCAAAAAGTGGCTTCTAGATTTTGTGGCAAAAAGTGGCTTCTAGATTTTGTGGCAAAAAGTGGCTTCTAGATTTTGTGGCAAAAAGTGGCTTCTAGATTTTGTGGCAAAAAGTGGCTTCTAGATTTTGTGGCAAAAAGTTGCTTCTAGATTTTGAGGCTTATATTCCAAACACTATTTGATCAATGAATTTGGTTAAATGGTCTGCAATTTGAAGTGATCCTCTGAATTTACTGCAGCAATCAGCAATATATTACAAACTTAAAAATGCCTTTCATTTCATTTTTTGATAACCATATGAGGCAACCATCCAGACATCCATTTCTCCAAAAGAAACAATATCACTCTGAGTCATGCATATTGATGAAACCCTTCCACAAACTAATATTTAGCCTTGACTACCAGTTTTCTACCTTACCCAATGCTATAACATTATCTCCATGAACATCAAAATTAGCCATCCATGGGTGTTAGCAGGAAAAAATGCCCAAACTGAAACTTGTTGCCAACTCAAAAAATTTTTTTCCACTAGTTTGACTGCCAAAAAGCATTAAATATGCTAAATTTTTTAAAAAAAGCCAAAAATAGCAAAGAAAATACCCAAAAGATGCTAAAAATGGCTAAAATGTTTAAACATTTCTTTCATACCATCTACCACTGAACACATTCTAAAACATTCACCCATGTATCAAATAAGCCATTAAATTTTATAACTTTTCTGATCTTGTTTTGGACATAAGTTGCTTTCTCAGATAATTCAATGTTCACTCAATTACTGGAGAACTAATAAAAGTAAAGGAGTTTGCTTTTCATGTAATGAAATGTATGTTCATATAAGTTTTCACTTAGCTGGGTTTGGTCTGGCACAAGGCCACAATAGTAGGGCATCCAGTGATGAACAATCTTGCAACATAAGCAAACAGTGTGAAAGACTAGCTTGCTAACCAGTGTGTTTCAGTAAGTGTCCCTTGATTTATAGCTGGTGGTACTTGCTAAGCATCCATTTGAGCATTGACCAAACTTAATGCTGCTTAACTAGTTATCAACCAAGAACCATCAGTATGAATTAGCTCCAAACAAAATGTTTATGTATACATAAATGACAATGTCTCAGATCATAATTTTACCAAAAATATACCCATGAAAATTAACAAGTACAGCAAAACTTTGGTTTAACGGACCCCAATATAGCGGTTCTCAGATTTAGCAGACACTGTATTTGTGCATGTATTGCACATACACAGAAAAATTCTGTTTTCAACATTGACAACTTAAGTTATTTTATATCTGAATTCAGATATTTTTGTTGTATTTAGAAAAAAGAAATCATTTTTAGATATATTCAAATTTTTTCATTTTTGCAAAATCTTTGATATCTGATAAAACTCAGATCCTGAACTTCTACCAATTATCCAAAATATCAAATTTCTGCAAATCCCCAGTGTGGCACTCGTGTGTTGTGCTGTCTTTGTTTATCTGCTTTCAACAACTTACAAGTAAAATACTGAGTGAAAAACAATAACTTGACAAAAAATCTTTGCAGATCGCTAGTGGTAGATAGATAGCTAGATACAGTCCATCATTATCATCAGTCTTTTATCATCCGTCTTCCCCAGGATGCACCACAATTCTCTATCATGGGTGTTGCGGAGCTAGTATTTTTTGAATTTGTTTAGTTTATCTCTCCATGTAGTATTCTGCCGGCCCCAGTTTCACATGTGATCTCTGGGGATCCATGTTGTGAGTTGTAATGTCCATTTTTGCAACATGGGCTGCCCATTACCATTTAAGTTTTCAAATGGAGTTTATTATGTCTCGGACTCCCGTTCTCTTCCGGATATATTGTGCTATCTTGTGATCTCTCCATGTGAGGTTGAGCATGATTCTTTCATGCGCACGTTACATGCTTCTCAATTAGCGGGTCTGTTACCTGAGCTCAAAAAATGGGAAATTGCTTGTGTCCCTGGCATATTTATTTAATAGCAAATTGCTTCCTATTCAACAAATCTTGTTTTACTATTTAGAAGAAAAAAAAAATTGGGGAAAAATTATTAATTTTAGATTTTTCCATTTTTTTTTTTTTTCCGAATCTGTACCAATTATAGTGGGTAACAGAACATAGAAATTTTTTTATGTAGACTTGATCAACTTAAAAAATAAAAATACTCTAATTTTTACACCTAAAATTCTGAATTTTTACTTTATCTCAAAGTATTTATTCCTAAACATACTTTGAGACAAACTAATAAATCTAGGTGTAACCAATTAAAGTATTTTCTAAAAGTCGGTCTATGTAACATTTTGTTCAGTTGAGGATTAGAATTTTGGGTCAAGATTCATTTCTTGGAACCATGGAGTTCTCATTTTTTTTTCTCTTTCAGTTTTAAGTGCTTTCAATCCATTAGACCCTATAACCTCACAGAAATTTGTTTGTTTTTAGAAAAAATGTCCATTGGAGGCTTTACATGGGGGGTATTCACAACATAAAGCTGAACTGGACATTTGATTTCTGCAACTTTTATAGGGGTTCTGATTACACAAAATTTCTTTATTTTTTTCTTGAATAACCATACTTTGACATTAATTCAAAACTTGATATTCATTCAAAACACCAAAATCAAATTTTAGAAAATAACTTTCATATTTCCACTTTACAGTCCTTAAATTTTCAAAGTAATTTTTTGTACTTTGATATAGAATGCAGTGAATAAAAGTTTTATGAAGCATATCTTTAAATAATTCCTGGATAATTTCCTGGAATATCTAGATATTTTCAGATATTTTTTGCCTCAATTTTAGATAATTGTTTAGATGATTTTCTGGAACAACTATGTATTTTTAGGATTTCATTTGCCTTTGTTCTGACTCCTGTTATCGTCTACACCAATGTCTGAATGTTTATTTTCATTCATTAGATAATTTTCAATCTTTACAACTCAAAATGGCCTCAACTGATGATACAGAAGTTAAAATATAGGAATCAGAATGGACAGCGAATATCTAAGTAACCTTAGATTTGCTGATGACATCATCTTTTTTGGAAAAAAACCTTCACAATCTCTGAGTAAAGCAAGACAAACTGAACAAAGAGAGGAAGAAAGTTGGATATCATATGAACTTCAGCAAAACAAATGCCATGTACGGTAAATATGTTGAAAACAAAGACACAAAAATCAAAATTGAAAACATAGACCATTAAATTTACCTAGGACAACAAAACTTGATGAAACCCTCAAAAGAAGGAATCGAGCAAAGAATTACAATAGGTTGGCAAGTTTTCAGTAGAACAAGAAAATCCCATTAGTCTTAAAAAGAATAGTCAACAACCAATGTATCTTCCAAATACTCATCTGTGGAGCTGAGACATCAAACCTAACCAGAAGATTGAACCTGAAACCGAGAACTATACAATGTGCACATGAGAGAATCCTGCTCAATGTGGAGCAATCACAAAACAGCACAGTATAGTAGAGAAAAATTAGGAGGCAGAAAAAAACGTGGATCCTCTGAGAACATATGTACAAGTGTGGCCAGTAAAATATAAGATGGTGTGACAAACCTGATAAGTTCAGAAAGTATTTTGCGCAACGCACATGATGGACCTTCCCCAGGATCTACGGGTCATCTCTATGTTCAACGACAGACGCTAAAAGGCTATTGCTATGGCTGATGATGATTGATAAATTGGATTTGATTACTTTTTGCAAGGAAGAAAGAATTGTCCATGTAGTGGGGGGGAGCTGGAGGTAGAGATAATCATTGTTTTGTGGTAAATGAGAGTTTAAGCTGAATAAGTGATTGGATTGAGTTTGTAGCAAAAATTCTCCACAGATGGTCAGTCTGTGTAAGTAGTGGAGCTATAAGTTCATCTTCTATTGCTGAATTAGTTGTCATCTTTGCAGGGGGGGGATGGGGCGGGGGAGGGGGGGGTAATATCAGCTTGAAATCTCTATTAATCTACCTTGGATCTAATCTTTTACTGTATGGAAGCAAGTGAGGAAAAATACAGGCGGGGAAAGGAGGGAAAGAATGAAAATGAGAGAGAGTAGGGAGAGAACGAAAATATGAGAGAGGGAGAGAACAAAAATATGAGAGAGAGAGAGAGTAGGGAAAGAACAAAAATATGAGAGAGAGAGAGAGTAGGGAAAGAACAAAAATATGAGAGAGAGAGAGAGAGAGAGTAGGGAAAGAACAAAAATATGAGAGAGAGAGAGAGTAGGGAAAGAACAAAAATATGAGAGAGAGAGAGAGAGTAAGGAAAGAACAAAAATATGAGAGAGAGAGAGAGAGAGTAGGGAAAGAACAAAAATATGAGACAGAGAGAGTAGGGAAAGAATTAAAATAAGAGTGAGAAGATAGGATGAGGGAAAGCAGGAGATTTATCATGATGATATATAATGAAAGTACAGCATGTAATAATAATGGTGATGATTGTGTTAAGTTCAGCCTACAGATATTATCATCATCAATATTCAGAACTTTTCAAAACCAATTACCCAACATTTTTTTCCTATATGCTATAATTTCTCACATATTAAGGAGAGATTGGGTTTGGCTTAGATTCTTTTCAAATTCAAGAGGGAAAAAGTCAACGTAAAAAAAGCCAACAATATATCAATTTAAAAACCTCCGTGCATGTTCAAAGAAAAAGAAAATCTTGAGGGCTGTCTGAGAACATTGTCTTACATTCTTTACTTAACATTCAACACTCAATCTCCCCCTGATGGAGAGTAACTCTATCAATATTCTATCAATCATAACTGTACATTAATTGATAAAGCAGTTTTAAATGTTGCAAACTTCAAACCAAATTTTTGTCTTATATATATATATATATATATATATACATACACACACATACCATTTTGAAAACTTCCTCCAGGAAAGCAATTGGATAAGGTTCATCATTAACAGGAGGATACAAATTTTCTATTTTAGGTAGGGAAAATTGGCCAGCATTGTTTGGATGAGAATAGGCTATGAATGAATAATTTGCTTACGTCAGATCAACTTTTAATAGATAAGGATGTGATAGAAAAGAAAAGGAAATTTTCATAGACTGGGAGAGATAGTAAATATTTTGGTTTTTGCTTCTACAGTTACAGTGTATTAAAAAAATCCTCATCTGTAAACTTTCAGGTGGAATCAAAAGGCAGTCCCTATCATTTTTAAGTAACTATAAGCAGCTATCAACAGTTTTGAGCTGATCTTGATAAAGTGATTAGATTCATAAACTTATTTTGAGTTGATAACTTTAAGAATGTCATAAAACTCACACTAAAACCAGCACATGAGTGAATCCACAAAAAATTTGATTTAAAACCTGACTCCAGATATATCAGAAAAGTATCTACCCTGTTCTTTCTTCTGAAGCAAATTGTCTTATCAACGGAAGACCACAGGACATAGAAAGTGAGAAACATTTTTTTTTCTCCATAATTACTGCTTGGACAATAACTGCAATCTTACTCACATCCATCGGCCTGATTGGAGGCAAAAGTAGTTGCATACTTCTTTTTGGCACTGGTTGTTGGTGTTTGAGGATTAGTGAAAATCAGCACAACACAATTTTTGATCTTTATTTGACTTCATGTAAGACTATGCTAAACTTGAAATGTGTACTGGAGTGACTTCATTGAAGTCCGCAAGTCAGCTAATGTCACAAGCTATACTGCAAAAGACTAACCTGCAGTAGACAGCCCATACGGCTACAGTGGAAGACTAATCCTTAAAAAAACACTCCCGTTCAGTGAATTGGTCTCTACCTGGCAGAGCAGGACATGCAACAAAAGAGAGACAAAAAATTCTGTCATGCAAGAGCAGAAGAGAACAGGTTGCACCAGAAAACGGAGCTCCTTCTGCATGTTAGAACTTCCTTTGTAGCCTATCTTGAAAATACCTGCCTCTCCCACACGAGCTTCAATGGCCATAAGAGGATGTGTATCTAATGTGGGAAACCCTCCAAAATTTTTGTCAGGAAGCCAAATCATGATGATGAAAAACAACAAATGGTCATTCAAGTAACTATCTAAGAAACATTAAACCAGATGCTGCCACCATATAAATTTCTGTTTGAAGTTTTGAATTGAAGTTTTGTAATCAGTAAATCATTTTTTCCAGACAAGCATTCTCATGTTTGTTGCTTTCATAACATTTTGACAGGTATACTTGTTAGTCTTCTTCATTTGTAAGTCACTTCTTGGGATGAGGCTGCTTTATTTTATGGTACAGAATATGATTTTTACTGAACAAAGATGAAGGGTACAATACTTGATGCTAAAATCCTCTGCCAAAAAAAAAAAGGTAGAGCAGACAATACAATAAAGTAATTCCTGCTTTTTGTTTTCAATATTAAAAACTTTTCACAAGACTAATTGTTCATGCATTTTTTCATCAAAAATATGATAATGCTGTCAAACATTTTGGAAAAGTTATTATACAGAACAAAAAAAAATGTAAGAAAAGGTGAATTCATAATATGAGACCTATCAAAAAATGCCACAGAAATCCATTTCTTTGATTTACCAAAATATACTGTACCAAGAAAAAGTCTATATAGATACACACCTATCTACAAACGTAGGCAAGTACTTAACAGCATCTACATTTAGCAAATCAGTAACTTAGAGTAAGTAGAATGACAGGGGGGGGAAAAAAAAATCTATGCTTTCAACATATAATGAATGCATGTCACTACACAAGGTTGAGCAAAGAAAAAATGTAAGAGGAAGATAAAAGGAGGAGAAAGGAGAGTAATGTCAAGGCAAAAGGGAGAGTAAGGTCTTGGCATAATAGAGCTATGAAGAACCTTCAGCTTAAACTACAGCAGTCAATAGTTCATGGCTTACTCAGAGGGTCTTCAGATGTAGATTTCCTGGCTTTGGCTATTACTAAAATATTTCAATGCCTAATGACTGCATTTTCAGCACAGGGAATACTGGGGTTCAAAGCAAATTAATGATACTTGGACAGAAAAACGATTTGGTTTCTTTTTTTGGTTGGGGGGATAAGGGTAGGAATAGTGTGGCAGTAAATAAATAAAATAAGAATAAAAAACATGAAATCAATAAGTATAAAATAAATAATGAGAGGATTCTACCAGAAGTAAAAAAAATATATCAAATGAGAAACTACAAAGACGAAAAAGTAGCAACTTGAGAAAATTTAGGGGGAAAAAAAAAAAAGAAAAGAAAAAGGAAACAGTGGAAAAAAATAAGTCTCTTTTTTAAAAAGGGAAAATTAACATTTACTTAGAAAAAAGAAGACAAACATGAATGAGAAAAAAATTCAACAAAATCTTCAGGAAGGGAGATTAAAAAATTCTTAAAAAGTAGAAGAAATATTCTTCAAACAATTGTGAAAATTATCTTTAAAATGGAAAAAAAATCTCAATAGTACCGAAAAATGTATAAATGGTTACATAAGAAGGAAAATACCTCCACCTTTCCCCAAAATTATACACCCAAGATCCTTGAAGTAATATGAAAAAGATTTGGATGTAATTCAAGTCTTCAACTCTCATTTAGTGTTAAAACCTCAAATCTTTCCAAAAACCCCCATTGCAATCTTTACATTGTACGTGATTTTCAGAATAATTATTCAGCTCTTGCAAGAAAAATTGAATTCACAGAATAAGTGCTTTGGCAGATGTGTGGATGTATGCATGCATACATACATACATACAAACTTATTTCCCTCATTTGCAATTTCCATTAAAATCAGTGTCTCGTTATGTGTGTATATACTTTTGAAAAGTGTAGAAATATGCAAAACAGTGTAATGTTGTGCTTTTTTAATTATATGCACATAATTTTTTTTACTATATTTCAAGCTGAAAATTCCTAGACATTTTCATGAAATTTTATATGTAATCTTATCTATTTTGAAATAAGCCATTTATATGATTGGCATAGAGAAGAAGGAAGTAGATCAATTTATCAACCAAGGACAACAAATCTCCATGAAATCCTTAAAAGAAGAAGAAATCAAGCTAAGAATCACTCTAGGTTGGCAAGCTTTCTGGTAGAGCAAGCTTGACTTTGAAGAACAAGAAAATCATACTAATCTTAAAAAGAAAGGTATACAACCAATGCATCCACTCGATACTCATCTATGGAGCAGAGACATGAAACCTAAGCAGAAGATCGACCCTCAAACTGAGAACCATGCATCATGCACCTTAGGAGAACCATGCCCAACCTCACATGGAGAGATCATAACATAGCACAGTATACTAAAAAAAAAACCCCAGAAAACTTGAATGGCAATGGGCTGGACATGATGCCAGAATGGCACACAACTGCTGGACATCACATCTCACAATATGGATCCCCAGATATCATATGCCAAATTTCAGCCGCCAGAAAGTAACATGAGGTGACAAGCTAGACAAATTCAGAAAGTACAGACTCTGCAATGCCCATGATAGAGAGGTCTAGCAAATCTTAGGGAAGGTGTATGTCCAACGACGGATACTAAAATGATGAATGTCTAGTTGAAGAAATTGAAAAAGTTTAAAAAGCAGAAATTATTCACAAGTGATTTGCATATATTAAAGTTTCTTGAAATTTATTCATGAATATATTATAAAATTTGTAAAGTTTTTTTTTAACGATCTTTAAAAAAAAAAAATTACTTGGAGACACTGGCTTTCCTAGGTTTGGTGTCACTCAGGGCATTAATACGGGGTGTCACCTCTTTCCAGAATTTGCCCTCTTCCCAGGATATTCAGAATTTTGATGATCTTTTTGTATTACCTCAAAAGATACACAAAATTTCCTTTTTGCATAAAATCTGGGGAGAATTTTTTTTTCATGTATGCTTTTACCAAGTAAAATTTCATTCAAGGGGGTTTGAATATTAAAAAGACAAGAAATAATACTTTTAGGAGGTTTTATTTTTTTTCCCCTACAAATATACTACTCAAAAACAAAACAAAAAGCTACATATATTCATCCCTAAATTTTAAAATCATTTCTCTAACTTTTTTCTACTTTTCATTGCATAACATGAATTGTCTCAGTAACACTGAATATGTCAAAAATCAAAAGGTTTTTAGTTAGAACAGGACATTGAACATTATAATCTTATTTGGAAAAGTTTTCTGTATACCTCAGAAGTTACAGAAAGAGCAGCTCTTTTGGTATCTAATTACTATGAATTATTGGGTCCTGCACATATCTTTAGTTTGAAGTAGCAAGGATGAGATATTTACCTCTAATAAAATACACAACTTGCTAACTTAAATCCATGTTTACAAATTTTAGGAGCAGTTACATGAAAGATTGTATTCTTACCACCCACCAAAAATCACCAGTTCCCACCTTTAGTTGCAACATGATATGAAGAAATGTAACAAAACTCAATGTAAAGAATTTCAGCTTTAATAAATACATAGACCATAACAAACTTTCTCAACTACCGAATGAAGTTTGATAAATACAGTAATCATGTGGATCATAACAAACTGAGCATTGTTTTAGTTTTGTGGTCGAGCTTTTTGCAGCCTTTAGATTAAGCTCAAAGTTTAGTATCTGTTCATCTCAACAAAACATAGTATTAACTCCCCATTTTCAATTTTAAACATTACTATCATTGTATTCCAATAGTTCTCTTCATGGATTTCAATTTGATTTGAATACTTTTTCAATTGACAAGAACAAAAATTGTTATGAATCTTATTGTCATCACTGAAAACCACGTGATTTAACATTCCAGTTTTGAATTTCAAAGTTTACCTCACTCATGTGAGAACAAAAGAGCATTTCTTCAATAATGTTACCAATCTTATAAAGCACTTTGTACTGATAGAAAAAAGGTGTTAGGTGATTTGCTAGGTGAAAGAAGTCAGTGAGTTAATAGCATACTTGCCAGCCTATAAATAAAAGAATATTCTAATATTACACTTTGTCCAATGTACTGGTATAATGGATGGGATGTCAAACCCTGAAGGCCTATGCTGTATAATGAGATGGTTGGAATGAGCTGCAGTGAGCAGTCATACAAAAATACCCTCATAAAACACAAACTTCGAAACTAATGAATTCAGTGCATGCAAAGAGAATTATCAAGTTACAATTTTCAAAAGAACAGCTGATATATATTGGATCTCCTTGTGTATAGAAACTTCCAGATTTCCAATTTAAATCAAACTCATCTTTCAACTGCATTTCAGACACTCAGGCAATCATGGCTCAAACCAAATGACAGCATTGATGGATCTGAACTTAATAACCATGCCATCTTTTATGATAGCCTTTCATTGCAACACTCATAAGCAAGCAACGACGGACTGATTCATGTTCTAACAATGATTGATTACTATAAATCAGGTATTTCTGGGATTTCATTTTCAATTTTCTTCTAAACTGAATGAAATGATATAGTTTGTACGGGGAAGAAAATTAAATTTAAATTTTGCTGATACAAGCCAACAAGTGAAAGATTTAACATGAAGAAAGAAATAGAATTTTCATCCAGAAAAGTCTTATAGTAAATGTATGTGTACTAAGGAACAGTCAGTCAAAAGTGACAAAATAATGATGTAAGTAAAAAAAAAAATGGTTATCCATCCAATTTTGATTTGTATGGATACGTACTTGGCTAAGCTAGGACAATAGACAGGGCTTGCGTTTATAATAACAGAGTAAATGAAAATTTACATATCTGTCAACCAGAACAGATTGTTAAAAGAGAGAAACATTTTTAAGTACTGAGATAGGTTTTCAATTCAAATTCATATATACATTAACAAGAGAGAAACAGGTGTGCACTGGCTGTAGCTTCCTAAAGATATCTTAGCATTAGAGAAAGTGTATGTGTACATATTATGCACAAGTGAAGATTTACATATTTCTTTCTTATTTTTCCTAAATAACAACTACCTTATTTTGATCTTAGCAAAACAAAGAAACAATATTTTCCATGGAAAATAGATCATTTAAATACAAGAACCAAAAGTTCAATGATGTATCCACCGTAAGGTAGTACTAGAAGGAGGAGGGAGAAGAAGATGAGAAGGGTTCAGTAGGATTCATATGAATCCCAACTTGATATGGCTGAAGAAGAAAAAAAAAAAAAAAAAAAATCAGTATTTAGCATTAGACTTATGGTAGCACTAGCAAAAATAGGAAGATGAGGATGAAGATGGTTCATCCAAAGGTCTGGATCAAGTTTCATATCAATCCAACATGATACAGCTGAGAAAATTGATATTTAGCGTTACTATTTGAGGTAGTGGCAGCAGGACAAAGGGGAACATAAGGATGGGTCACGTGTCGGTCGAGACTAAGTTTCCCCACATGATTAGACTGAAAAAAAATTGATAATTAACATATTCAGGACTGACAGACCAATCAACAGACAGATTGACCGTGAAGTATCTTATAGAGATGCGTAGACGCATCTGAGAATAAAAATTTCCCAAAATAGTGATTAATGCATAACAAAAGATGTATGTACAAGAATTATCAATGAAGCAGTGAAAACAGTCAATGCAAGTTGAAAGGAGAACAGCTAAAGCAATCAACTATACAGGTATTACATGCATCTATTGTTACCCCCAAGCAAATGACTAGTTACAACATCAGTCTCAATTAATGGCAATAAAAAGTGTCTGCTTGAGAATTTTCAAGGAATATTTTTGTTCATGCACAGCAAAATTGATGACCAATGGAAAACTAAAAAAAGCTATTTGAAAAGAAACAAACAGAAAATTAAAATCAGTCACGAAAAGACAAAAATTCAGAGAAGAAAAAACTCCTAGGTTTAAAAATGAAAAATCTTTTTCCATAATATATTTCTACTTTGATCTTACTCGGAGTCTGATATTTAAATGTTATTAAGAGAATCTTTTTGGCCTTAAATTCATATTAACCGATATTTTATAAATGGAGACACCATCTAAGTTAGATACTGAAGCTCTAGTTTAATTAATAGAAAGGGGTGGTTGCAAAAAGCCAAATAACACAAACACGAAATTTTAAAGCAACTACTGCAGCAGAGAACAAAACATTAAAAAGAAAAACAAAGATGAAGAAAATTCAGTGAAAATTTAAAAGATAAAAAAAGAAAAAAAGAGAGAAAACACTCTGCATAAGAAAAGAGACTTGAAAGAAAATATCAAAGAATTTATTTTTATTTTTTTGGTAAAGTTGTTTATTTTATGGTTTAACTTTTTTTTTCTTCTCTTGTTTTCTCTCACAGAAAAGATATCTTTGTCTTCTATCACATACAAATCAGATTGGGTTAAATAATTCTAGAAAAGATTTTTGACTTTACTTTTTCATTTTTTTTTTTCCGATAACTATGTTAACAATAGAATTGCATGTGCAGACTGAGAATAGGTATAAGCGTGCCTGTAAACATATATGTACTGTGTGTATGTGAACTGTACAGAACAGTGCACATACATGCAGGCTTTAGTATAAATACAACTCAAAATGTTAAAAAAAACAAACAAAAAAAAGCATTTGAAATGCATGTGTGTGTGTATATATATATATATATACATACATACACACACTCCACCCACTTGGGTATATGTAACTTGAAACATGCACATGTGAATTGATGGCATATGTGCATGAATCAAAGTGAATGTAACTGAACAGATGAGAGGATATGTGTATCCTTGGATTGTAGCCAGCCATATATATATATATATATATATATATATATATATATATATATATATATATAATAATCAGGCTGTTGTGAAAATAATTGCGGTTTTTGATATTTTAAACTTACATGTTCATTTTGGAATAAACTGTTATTTATCTATGTTTATGGAATATACCATTTTAAAGTGTGAATTTCACTTTAATTTAAGCTGAACATTTTCTTTTCACAATTTATTCTGGTTTATTTGAGGCTGTCAAATCAAAGATAGAAAAAAAAAAGCAAATCTGAACAATTTTGTTTCAGGAGTTCAAAATGGGAAGTAATGCAGCGGAAACTGCTTGCAATATCAGCTAAGTATCTGGTGAGGGAACCATCAACAAATGCACAGCTGAATGTTGGTTCCAAAAATGTCAAACTGGAGACGGGGGAGGGGGGGCTTGAAGATGAGAAGGGTTGTGAATGTCCTTCAGTGATAGATGTCATCCAATTGAGGCAGGCAGGCAGGCAGACACAAAACAACTCAAGAGGTTGCAGAGGAACTAAACATTGACCATTAAACAGTTGTTCAACATTTGCACCAAATTGGAGAAGCAAAAAAGCTTGAACGGTTGAGCTGAACAAAAGAGAGAAAAAAAAAATTACCATTACGGTTTGCTCAGTGCTTCTTTTGCACAACAAAAACAATCCATTTCATGATTGAATCGTGACAAGACAAAAAATGGATTCTGTACACCAATCAATGGCATTCCATGCTGAACAGAAGTGAAGCCTCCAAATGAAACTGGCATCAAATGAAGATCATAGTCACTGTTTGATATTTGGCAAGCGGAATCATCCACCATAACTTCTTGAATACCAGCAAAACCATGATAGCAAAGAAGTGCTACCAGGAAATTCACCAAGAACTGCAAAGTTCATGTCTAATATTGATAAAACGCAAAGGACCCATTCTTAACCATGACAACACCCGCCCGCACATTGTAGGAGTAATCCCTGCAAAAATTGAAGAAACTAGGCTACAAAACTCCACCTCATACAGCTTACTGACCAGACCTCTCTCTGACAGAATATCACCTTTTCAAGCATTAACCACTGCCTACAAAAGAAGGTCATCAACAACCAAGAAGCAGCTTAAAACACTTTTGAAGAATCCATTGGTTCCAGGATCCCAGAATTCTATGCTTCCAGAATAAATGGACTTCTTGTTAGATGGCAAATATGTGTAGATTTGGAAGGTTTTGATTTTGATGAATAACTTTTAATCTAAGCTGAGTTATGTGAAAAAACACAATTATTTTAGCACTATTCCAATATATCTTATATAAGATTTACTAGATGCATATTGAATATATATTCAACTAAATGCAAGGTCACAATAGTAAGGCATATATGAGAATCAAATTGAGTTGGTGTGCAGATGCGAAACCTGGAAAATTACAAAATCACTCAAAAACCAACACAGAATTGCACAGAGGGCAATGGAAAGAAAAATGCAAGGAATAACTTTTTGTGATGGAAAAAGATCAATGTGGATTCTGAGAGGGGACCTAGGTGAAGGATATCATGTACGTAATTAAGCAACAAAAATGGACAAAGAAAAATAGATGGAGCAGAAGACGAAGCAAATATGCCCTTCGGTCAGTAAATGCAGTAGGAAAAGACCACACACAAGTCTGCCGGTGAGACAAGGCATAGATTATAAAGATATATATATATCTTTTATGATATTGAATTTTTTTAGATTCTAGCTAATACATACCCACTTCTTAGTTGGTTTTTAATAGATCCGTTTCAATTTTCAAGTAATTTGGAATATCAATAGAATATATTGATACATTTTCATACCATGGGTCAAGCTCAATGCCATATTACTATATCCAAATTCTCTTGTTTCTCTCTCTCTCTCTCCCAAGGTAGATTATTCAAAATCTATTTGAAGTAAGCATGCCCAAATACATACAAAGAGAAGGTATTTGTGCATTTCCATGTTGGAGTATTTACCTGTGAATAAAGCCCATATATGAAATAAATACAAAGGTTATCAAGTAGTTGAGGACATAAAAAAGCATGCGTGGAGGTATTACCCATACACATACAAATGGTTGATCTTCCACAGATTCCAAACATGATGTGCAAATGAAAAATCCTGAAGACACTACATTAACATATACAAATGCAATAGCTATGTATATTTATTCATACAATCTTTCATGGATGTGATCCATGCAAATTCATACTTGAAGTATCTACAAAATGTACTGATATACACACATTGCATATGCACATGTATATAAAGTATCTAACTTAATATGAATGTAGATGTGTATAATCCATCTATGCACATAATGCAATTATATATATATGTATATAAACTATCTTTGACTATTCTAGAGCACAAGTATTATCTATATACATTTATATAAATGGTGTATGCAGGTGGATGTGTGAATGTATTAGAATCCAAGTGTGATATTCAGACTGATCTATAATTATATGCATGTATGGGTGGGTGTGAGTCAAGCTGTTATCTTGAACAAAGCATTGCATACACAAGCAAAAAGTATGTGGAACATGTACGTATGTGTGTGCGTGTGTGTGTGTGAGTGTGTGCGTACAGGGGCAGAGTAGATATGAGTTCACAAAGATTACTGCACGGAAGGTGTAGAAATTCTTCAGAGCTGCAGTGAGGCAGCCACCTTCACACTAATTTCGTTTTAATTTAATCATCAGCTTTTTGCCAAGAAAGATTGTCGGTCTGCACTCGAGAAAAAAAAAAATTGTTTAATTTAGAATGCAATGAATTCAGGTAAACTGCTGTTTTATCTTTCCTTCGCAATTTTTATCTATTTTTTGAATTTATTTACGCTTTAAACATTTTTTTCTTTTAAGGCTATGTGTTTTTTTTTTGTGATTTTTTTTTATCCAATATAATTTAGAGATTTTGTTTTCGTCTTTTTTGAGTTTTCCTTCTTTTTTTTTTTTTCAATTCTTTGATGAAACCTAAAAGTTGACAGTTAAGGAACAGCGGAAACAATAAATCGGATTATGGCACAAAAGTTTTCTGGAAATTCCTCAGAAGAAGAGACATTAATGAGAACTTGAACTGTAACTGTTAGCACAATGGCTTCTGTTAGCAGCTGCTTGAGAAAGCAACTTGCACAACCTGCAATGAGCATCAAGACTCATTCTGTGGAGACATGGGCTTACAGAACATGACGACAATGACTTGGATTGTCTTTTGAAGGATTAAGGTAAGCACTAGGTTAATGAAAGTTTGTGATATAGAAACAAAGGTGACAAAGAACAGGAACAGATGATTTATTATCATAATAACTTCATTAGAGACAGAAGGGAAAGAAAATCACTAGAGATAATAATAAAAGAAAAACTTATTAGATCAGATTTGTCTTAATAGTTCTTAAAGGTCAAAAGCATCTCAAGTTCCTCGCATCAATTAACAAACTTTTGTACGTCATCTATTTTCAAGCTTAGTAAACAACATTTCTAAAAAAACAATTGTAAGCCAAGAGTATTTGATCACCAAAAAGTAGGTGGGTGATAAATTTTGTTCATATTTCAATGTTCACTTACATCATCCACCAAAAAGATGAATGGAATTGATTTGTGTTGCTTCCTAATGAGAAAACATTTGAAAAATATTTGTAATGAAAGAATCTGAATTTACAAGAGAACTAAATTCAAAGATGCAAAAAAACGTTAGTGTTCTTATAATTGACTAGTAAAGATATTGTCACTTTTCATGACAATATAGTGTTCCATTGCAGTCATCTAACTTCTATGATGATAAATTGAGGACCTAATTTCTGCCATTTTCACAAAAGAATTCTCTTACTTCTTTTCATTTTTCTGACATCATAAAGAATGCACCATTTTTAACATGGGGCCATATAAGCCGAACTTCCATAAAAATGGCAGAAGTTAAGTACCCAGTTTAGCACTGTAAGTACATTGTGAATAGAACCCCTCTCATAAAATTCAAGACTAAAAAAGTTTTGGCTGGTTTGGAAGTCTAATGGACTGAATGCACCTGAAATTGAAAGGAAGGAAATTCTTCTCAGAGAACTATTTTATGTAAGAAACAGGAAATTACCTAATTTTATGCTCTACCTCAATTACTAAATGTAAATAACCTTGAAATACTCGCAATCAAATGCTAGATCTTGTGTAGTTAAGATTCAGGATTTTCCATTCACATAAAATTCCACTTTAGATGTCTTTAGAGGATCATGAAGAATATCTGAATGAATTTTTCTTTTTTCTCTCAAAGATATATTCAAAATATATCTTTCATATAAATATCTAACTGCATAAAGCAAGGTAACTGCATGGTCAAACACAACTTCTATTTCTATTCCAACAAAAGATATTGACTGTGTCTTTTGTATCGTGTATCAAATAAATGAATAAACTATAAGATATACTGGACTTGTCAGTTTGGCCCAACTGGTAAAAGAGCTGCCTAGCAATCAGTTGGTCAGGATTTCAATAGGATAGGGAAATGCTATTTTCTATACATCAGTTTGGTTTAACGTGACGGGATGAATAAATGGTGAAGGATTTAATCCCTTAAATTAGGTGAGGATTGTTATTGTTATGGTGGAAAAACAAAATCAAACTTGGAGTTGAGTTTAAATACAAGTCTAAAACAACCTCCTGTTTGATGTATCTAGCTACCATATGTTACACCTGTGCAAGCAAGAAAAACCAAAAATTACTTGCTTCAGCAAAACCATTATAATTCCCAGACTATTGTAGACAACCACATTTGTCACATAAGTAATAAATCTGAAAAGAATGTGTCAGTGATAGGTGAAGATCCCATCTTTCTATCTTCATTAGTGTCTGAGTTATCAAGCTTCGAAAAGCATGACTAACAGGCTGGCTTATGTTGATTTTTAAAAATCTAACTGAATTTTCAAAAGATATCTTATCGAATGATGAAAACCGCATCCTTCTATCTTTAATAGTTTCCAAAATATGGGTCAGTTCTGTGACCAATGCATTTGATAAGAGCAACCTCGTTACCTGCTCAATTGTAACAAATAAATATAAATGACCTGCTTTGTAGCAGAGATAGCTGCATGTTTATCAGTGATGCCAGAAGTCCGTGTTTGAGCCAAAGTAGACACCATGATTTCAAAAGTTGACTTTCAAGGTTGGCTAGCAGGTCCTTCGACTAGAATAAAACTAAATATAGAACTAAATATGTAAATAGCTAAACTTACAGCTAATAATAACTATATAAAATAATACTACTAATAATATTGGTAATAGAGAGAATAAATAAAACAACTGAACAAAGCTAATTACTTAATGATGCATAATAATAATATTTAATTGTTTTTAAAAACATGGTTAAATACAGCGTGTTGTACAGCTAATAACTATATACAATAATAATTACACAGATTTAACACCATCTACAGCCCCCCCCCCTTCTAATGTGTTGAGTGGATATGAGACATCAAAATATCATCTAGCCTCAAAACGGTTAGATCTAGTTCCAAAATAGCTAAATTGGCAACCATGGTTATTGTGGTTCAGTTACAACATGGTTGGTTGGCTTGCTTAAACCCCAACATCCATGTTATAACTAAATTACTTCACATCACTTTCATTAATATCACTACCAACAGTATCAGTATTGGTGACTTCATTGAATTTCTATCTAGAAATCCATGGCAAAAATAAGATCACAGAATCAGTTAATAATAGTAATGTAAAAGGACTTCAAATAATTCTCAACAAATGGAATATGCAAAAAATTCAAAGCATGTGCCATCTATTTTAGGCAGTAAATTTTCTCTAAAATTATTGACGGGGAAAAAGTACCCAGAATTAAGTTGATTTATTGCACCCAAAATAGTCATATTGTATGCAGCCTTATTTTCATTAAAAAAAAAATCCTAGTTTTTTTTTTCTGCATTAAGCTCAGACTCCTTTTCACTTATTTGTTTCTCACTGTTTCAAAATTGGCCAATCACATTCTAACGAAAAAATTCAAAATAATACTACCATTTTTATGCTCATTCAACATCATGTTAAAAAAATGATATATTGATGAATATTATTAAAAATCTAACAGGCTCCCTTGTTTATAAACCACTAGCTGGGATACCTGGTATTGCCAAGGAAAAAGAATATGATTTCATAACACAGTGGAAAACATGCTCTTCAATATATTTCTTCTTACACAACACAACAAACGGATGAAAGAATATTTAGACCAAGAGTTTATTCTTCATCTCTGATCTGCACTGTTTACTCACTGTCATGGATTGAAAGCCTCAGTTGTGATTGAGAAACAGATCAGAATTGTTTTAACAGTAGAAGCTGAAAACTGTATAAGAAATGTTTTTTCCTAAGAAATTTTTTGTGCCTTCAAATGAAAAGTCCTCCTTACCTTAAAAAAAGTTTTTGTTTTGAAAGTAAACATTTTTTTTAATAATTTGATTTTTGATAGTGAGTTCTATTTCAAATAATGTTGACCTGGGCCCTTCCTTTCCAAAACTATGGCTTTGGTGTATTTCAGTTACTTCCATTGCGAACAAATTTTTCATTGATTTCGAACAATCATACTACGGTTGGAAACTAAGGGTCCAGTTCATCATTATGATTATACACTAAACAGATCCTCACTTAGATTGCTACAATTTTTTTCGCAAATGTAACAAAAATCCTATTGATTGAGAACACAAAAATATATTTTCGGATATTACTAATAAAACAAATGTGAAAGAACGGCTGAAAGATCAAGAAGATGGTAAATAATTGTCACATACTAAAAGAAACACATAAAAATGGTTTACCATAATTCCTTAAAAAAAAATAATAAAATACAGATGGTCTTTGATTTACAATAGGGTTAGAGGACCTAACATGAAATGGTACGTAGAAAAATCATGACTCAATTAGGTTTTGAATTTCCTTACAGCACGAAATAGATTGCTGTTGTTTATTTAGTATTATTTGCAATATAAATGGAAAAAAATATGGTCTCAACTGTGAAATATTGTATTTTGAACAATCAGAAGTCAGGGACTATGCGTAAATACTTTCAACTTTACTTAAAAAAACAAAATGATTTAGATTTTTTTTATTTACACAGCTTGTTACATTCAAAGAAGGGATGGGAAGGGCAAAGGTTAAACATATCTGAAGTGAAATATGAATAGCACTTTCACTATTATTACTCGTTCATTTTATTGACGCCAAATTTTTGTCAATGCATGACGAAAAACGCCCAAAACTAATACATACATTTCTTTTGTAAGAGATCATAGTACCAATCATAAGAATAATGGCTTGAGACAATTCTGTTTGGAATTTTTAGAGTTGGAGGAATAATCTCTGAGGTGAAGCAAATTTCTATTTTCAAAACTCAAACTTTTTTTAAGATAAAGGAGGTCTTATTGATTGAAGGCACAAACATTTTCTTCAGAAAACCCAATTCTTAAATAGTTTTCAGCTTTTACTGGTAAAATGATTCTATACTGTTTTTCATCACAACTCAAACCATTAGAGTCTACATGAAAAGTTGACATCTTGTGAGCCTATATGCCAAATATTAGGTTGATAAGCCCTGTAATTTTTGCATGAATGAGGCACAGACAAACAAACAAAAAGCTCAAATATTAGTATAGATAGATTGATAATGGAAAAACATCTTTTAGGGATTTAATTCCATTCTTTATGTAAACTTATGTGCATGTAAACACACACACACATATATATATATATATATATACATATATATATATATACATACATATATATATATATACATACATATATATATACATACATATATATATATATACATACATATATATATATATACATACATATATATATATATACATACATAAATGCATATGCATGCTCACTATCAAGTGCTGGTTAACAAAAGTCATTCTAAGCAGCCAAATATTTCCTCATGAAAATCATTTCTTTGGCCCAAAACATTCCCACAAATGTTTGTTCACCTCATTCCCTACTTTATATGGTTGATTATAATTTATTGGCAGATGGTATGCCACAAACACTTTTGTTCACATTGTCTTTAAGTCAACAGCCAAAACCTCTAATAAATCTGGGTGCTATTTGTGCAACTGTCTGCATCATGCGCCTGACAGGCCGCCTATTTGTATGCAAATGGATCTAAAGGCTGTAGGCATCAGCTTACATACAACAAAACATTAAATCTACTCGGGTTTTGGTCTTGTTTAATATTTTATCTCTTCCCTATCAAAGTATCATTTTCAATTTGTTGTTCTCTTTAGTAGTCCTTTTTGCCTTTAAAAGATTTTACAAGTGTCTGGAGGTTTGTTATCAATAGTATTATTATCATTGACTTTTCTTACTGTTCAACTGCTTGGCTCTAGTTATCAGATGAACAAAAAAAAAATTAAAAAAAGGAAAAAAAAAAAAAAAAAATCAAGATTAGTCAATCATCCAAGTTTCTTTACAAGACTAACACTTAATAAATCATATTCAAGAAGTAGAGAAAGAGAGAGAGAGATACAAATAGGCAAAGATTGTTTTCATGACATTTGGCCAACAACTTCTTACACGAGCATGTATATATGCATGTCAATTATGTTGTAACTGAAGTGTTGGGTGGGCCAAAAAAAGTTTGTTGGGTATACAAAGTGAGAAAAGAAAAAATTTTGTTTTTAACATCAACTTTATTGGACGGAATATGTATAACTTCATAACTCCATCAGCTCGCCCAAGAACTTTTATTTTCTCAGCCAAGAACTTCTCTCGGTGCTTTTTATAGTCTTTGAGGAAATTCAATTTTTCTTTCATTAACACACCTCTGTAAAGACTAGAATAAATTGTTATCCAAAGGTGCAATAATTGCTGAATACAATGGAAGAGTCAAAACTTGACAAGCTGTAACAACTTTTCTGGTCATCAAAGAAACAAGTGGTCTAGCATTATCCTGATGGAATATTACACCATTTCTTGTAACTAATTCTGGACAGACACTTTTTATTGATTGCTGCTTTTCAATTGGTCTAATTAGTAGCAGTATTGGTGCGAATTAGGATTATGTCTTGCTGGAAGGAGATCATAGTAGGGAACTCACTTCCAATTCCAACATATACACATCGCTTTCTCTTCTTTCTGAACACACATTGTATACCAGTGATAAAAGCATAGTCAAGATAACAGGTTAGGGGACAGAGTGCACACAGGTTTTGATTCTTACATCACCAAAACCAACAATAGTTAAAAGTAGTTATGACTGGGATTTGACAATTATATTCCCAGAGTTGTTGAAAATTACACATGCATGCACTTCTCTAACTTGCACCGTATAAGATTCAAATGTAAATACTTTGTCTTTTCTTTATATAAAAGCAAAAACATAGCAAAAATAACGATCAATCAATCAAATAGATAATACGCTTCAATGAACAGTTCAGCTTTAATAGCATAATTATTCTTTTATATTGGCCAGGCAGTAATGAACAAAATATAATTTATTTATTTATTTTTTGAAACAGAACAATTTAAACCTGGGAGAAGGAAGCTGCAGTGGAAGTAGTTGGAGGCTGACAATTAAAAATTTTGATAAGTTACTCGAAAGAGACTGAATGGTACAAGATAGAGACATTCAAATCTATCAGATATATTTTTTTTTAGTGTATGTATATATATATATATATATACACACACACATATATATATTCACTCGTCTATCATTTCTCACACATTTGAATCTTACACAGAAGGATGCGTTTTTATCAAAATGTAAAACATCAAAAAGGGTTTGCACAGCGTCGTACAGAAGACAGGTTGAAACAATAAACTTCATCTTCATTTGATGTGTTTTGTTTCACCATGATGTTGAATGCAAACTGGATAAAATATAACCAGACAACGGTAGTTGATGTTCTCAGAAGTTGGCTAAACCTAGGCCACCCCAAGTTACCTTGCATGTTATTGTATTTATTCAAGAGAATTAATTGAGGTTTCAAATATCATCAGGGAAGTTTGTTAAAGGCTATCAAATTACACAAGAGGGTTAAAAAAACATATCCGATTCTACTTACTCTAATTATGTAGATCAAAGGAGAAGGAGAAAAAAAAAAAAGAATACAAATAAAAAGAGAAGCTGAATCATTTCTGGAACACCTTATTTCCTCCTGATTATAAGACTGCATCTGTACTACAAGTGTTGAATATCTAAACAAATGTCAAGAAAAGTAGACAGGCTTGGGATATCATTCTACAGTCACATTCAACTTGTTACTTGATCAAATAAACATGTCTCTTCTTTCAAACATCCATTGCTGGCACAAGAGAATTCCTGGTTGTATATTGAACAATCATACGAAAATAGATTGGTGGCTATTTTAGCTTGAAACACAGGCACTTCTCAAAAGCCAGATTAACATGCTTCAAGTGGGAAATAGACCCTATACTTGACACATTAACAGGAACCTTGTTGAATTTTTATTACCCTAACATAATTGAAACTGAGGTGAAAATTCAACTTTCAGTCCACAAAGATTCAAACTTTTTTAACCATGCTTTGAATAACCAAGTGTATCATTAGCCTATATCCTAAGTACTGAGCAAGATTATATACTGATAAGAAGCCTAAGTGATATAACAGTAACATATCAGTTGCAACTACAGACTGATTATCATTTATCTGGTCACCCATAATCTGGTACCAATGTTAATCAAGGCATAATTTCAAGAAGATAGATTTCAAATTACTTGGCTTTTTGCATCGATCTGCCGCTACTCTTTTGATGGCACTAGGCATCTTTTTTGTGTCCAATATCTCAGATTTCTGCTTCACAGGGATTTGGATAAAAATCCAACTCCTCAGTTTGCAGATTTGTAAAAGATGACAAAGTGAGCCTTATTAGAGAGAAAAATCATTTCTCTTCCTCTTCACACACAAAAATAAGATGCTGCTAATTGACCCATATGTGGCAAAATGCCAGAGATTTGAATCTGATTTTAAAATAATCAACATTCTAAAAATCTACCCTTGATTCTGTACGTAGGTACTTCTCACATGCAACTGATCCAACAAAATAATTTATAATGCAATTTCAGTTCAGCTACTTATGAGACATAGACCTCTGGAATCAAAAAAATGGATGAAATATGAGAAAATAGTAAAAATCACCTGTCTTTGCCTATCTCACTTCAAGGTTAAAGTCTCAGACAGGTATAATCCTTCATTATTTATGACTGTAACAGCCACAATATTTATAAAAGGCAGCAAAAAGGCAGCCTAGTTTGATGAAAATTCGCAACTGATTTTTTTTACTTAGCATGCATGCACACACGCACACATACACACAAAAGATTTGTCAACATTAGAAGCAAAACTGCATGACCCCTGCTAATATCATAGAATTCCTTGTGGATTCTGGGTGGAGCTCCTTCAAAAAAAATCTTTATCAAAAGCAGAAACTTGATGCAGTAAAAAGCCTTGTGGAAAGCATGAATTCTATCAGATCACTATTCTTTATTATTATTGAGTTGAAGAACTAGCATGCTGGACAGCCATGAAGAAAGTTTAAAGGTAAGACAAAATAAAATGTTGCTGTGGTCAGTGATATCAAAGTAAGAGTTTGAGGTAGCCAGAAGAGACAGCACTCCTGTTCTTGGCTCAGTGTGTCATGTGTAAAAATGCAAGAAGCCTGACACAATATAATACAAGACTATTGATTCTTAAAACATGCATAGGAACAAGATGAAATAGAGTGAGAATGGGAAGATGTTTTTTTTTTTTCAATTTTTTTGTCATAGATTCTGAGATCTGATAGATGAGTAGAAGATATGGAGGAAGGAAAGAAAGATAAAAGGACAAGAAAATAGAGACAGTACAATGAACAAGAAAATGAAAAAAAAATTACAAAAAATGAATGGAAAAAATACGAAATAATGAACCAAGGAAAAAAAGCAGGGAAATTGAAGAAATGACGGAGAAAAAAAAAGGGAAGACTGGTGGAACAAAGGTGGCAGGAAAGGATAAAAGAAGGAATGAAGGAGAAAAAAAAGAGAACAAAAAAATAAAAAAGGGAAAGGAGGGAAAAGAAGAAACAAAGAAAAGAAGGTGGAATGAAGAAACAAAAGAAAAAAAAATGAAGGAAAATGGAAGATTCAAGGCATAAACAAAACAGAAATGGTCTTTTGAACACCCCTGCTATCTGGTAGAATGAAATGAATGAAAAAACATGAAAGACAAAAACTAAAAAAAATATTAAAAACACTGAATAAAAAGAATCATGATAGAAGAATGCGAAAGAAGCAAAAAACACCAATTAGTAAAAAATGAACAAATGATTTGCTAGAACAATGAAAAATAGGAAGAAACAATAGCAAAGCATGAAACAATAAGATGATGTGGAGGGGGGGTAGAAAAGTCTCTTTCTTTGATCATTGGGGCTAACTTAAAAGAGAAAGGAAAGATTGAAGTGACAATGTTGAGGAAAAATCAGTAATGAAAGGAAAAAAAAAGAGAGAAATACAGAAGAAAATAAAGGAAAAAAATGATAAAAAAAGAATCCATGGAAGAGAAGAAACTCAAGTGAGACATCTGAGTGTAGAACTCAAAATGAGCAGAAAAAAAAATGAGGAAAAATCAAAATGGCATTTGTTGAAGCAAAGTGCGGTTCCATTAAAATGTCTGATGGCCAAGAGACAAAATGTTTAACTGGAAATATTAACAATTGACAAAATACATATTGAAAAGATTGGAAGATTGTAGGGGAAAAATGAGGGAGAGGGAGGACATTTGGTTCTGGGGTGGAGCTTTTGGATGCAACCAAGGGAAAACTAATAAGGCAGCAAGGTTTTGGGGTAATGGAGAGATAGAGAACAGAGAGGTCAACAGGAATAGAAAGAAAGGAGGATCAAGAAAGGGGGGTGAAGTCGTAAAAGGATAGACAATTTCCATAGCTATAAAGATCATCAATGAAATGGGGCTGGGAGAAGTTGGGGATAACGATTAGAAGGAAAAGAGAAAAGCCAAAGGTGTGACAGAAGAGAGTGTTGAAATAAGAAGGGTTTTATAACAAAACTAATCAGAGAAAGAAGGAAAGTGTGTGTGTGTGTGTGTGTGTGTGAAGGGATAAAATACTGAGTGAGCAGAAAAAAAAAGAAAAAAAATCTAAACAGAGATACAGAGGGGGGATGATTAAAAAGGAAGAAAACTGAATGAGTGAGGAGAAAAAAGAATGTAAAGGTGTAGAGTGGCATGGAGCAAGAAATAAAGAAGCCATGACAGTGTTGAATATGGGGAGAAAGAAAGAGTCAGGGTGACAAGAGAGAAAGAAAGGAAGTGTGTGAAACGAGTAATGAAAAGATGCATTTGAGAAGGAAAATTCAGCAAGATAAATGAACATGAAAGACATAAGAGGGAGAAAGAGAGTGAAAAATGTTGAGGAAAAAGAATAGTAGGACATTATAAAGAGGAATGAGAAAATAATATGAGTTTCAGGTCTGCCAACAATGCAAAGCACTCTGAAGATAGTCATATGTCATACATTTAAGTATGGCACTGACCATTTTTGACTAGACAGACAGAGATATGGTGCCATAGTCGATTTGGGGTTTGCCTCAAGAGGCGTAGTGCTGTTCTATGTAGTCAAGTCAAGGGGAATCAGGATTTATCCTCAGACCTCAAGGCCTGTACTATTATGTCCTTGCGACAATAAGAGAATTTTTGAGGACTTCCAACCCACACGTTTGCGTGTGTGGTATCCACATATTGAATCAACCTTGAGTGACTTCCTGTTCTCGTGGGGGGTCGGATAAATAAGTTGTCGTATCAGTCAATTCAGAGAGTTAACTTGGATGCGTAAGGATATTATCTTCTATACTGTGAGCCAATCAAATACTTCAGGCAATGTATTTGGCATATTATCTTCTTATTAATAATAATAATAATAATAATAGAATAAGAATAACTAAATTCTTGGAGTAATAATAAAAGTACATCATATTCTGTGTTGCAATTTAAATAATAATTGAATAATAATACCTAAATACTTATAATTTCTGTCTGAATGAGCAAAGATGAGGAGAATGGAAGATAGGATGTTCAACCAACAAGTGTGTCCTTTTGTTGTTGCTTACAGTAACAGACAAGAATGATAAATCTTCACTTACATCTATGAAGAAGAGAAAAAGAAAAAGAAACTGTGGAATAAAAGGAGAGAGAAAGAAGGAAGGAGAAGTAAAAGCAAAAGATTTTAGCAATTTATCTAGCTAAGATAATCCCCAACCTAGAGCATGAAGATAAATATAATAGACAAACATATACCTAAAGTAAAAAAAAAGAAAAAAAAAAAAAGAGAGATAATCTCTATATCCATAAATTGTCCATTTGGAGAGTCATTCTGACTAACTCGTTAGCATGTAATCAGATTTAGATTAATAAACAAGGAAGAAAATATACAAACACTCAGTAATGATAATACATTGAAACATCCTTATTTTGTCTTGTTTATATAATTTTAGTAAATTAATAACATGCTTATCAAATTAACTTTTATTATCAACCCACTCAAATAAGTCCTCATATAAATATTCGCATTTACAAGTATTAATCCACGAGGCAATGTCTTTGTAAACTAAATTTATCAACAAACATGTTTTTCCTCCTAACTGATACTGCTGGACACTTGCAACATGTTAATATTACATGTCATCAACAGGAAACGTAAACCAGAACAATGAACATTTTAACCGCAGATAATCTAATAAATATGATTAATTGTGTAAGTAAATGTCAACTATTTATTAGGATCAAAGATCTCATATTGTATATATGCTGGGGCCATTTGTGAATTTGATGGTTGGAACTATAAATTTTCAGAGAGATACAAAGGAGCCCAATATATTCCCTAGTTACCCTACAATGTAAAGTGCTTAAAAGAATTTTTCTGAATTCCTGACTTCCCTAGTCTCACTTGTGATAATAAGCATGTCAGTTGAACATGCTCATAGGGGGAAACAGAGGGTAGGAATCATGGGTTGTCATTCATTTTTTTTTTTTGTTTCTAGCAGGAGAAAAGTTTTTATAACAGACTTTGGAGATTATGTTCCCCAACCGCTAATAAGCTTGTCCTTTTGGTGCCATTCATAAACCAACCAAATTTGGTTCTCTATATATTCTTAGCTTAGTACAGCACAAGGCCACATTGAGATGGGAGTCTTTGGCATGGAAGATAGTATTATGCCAATCTTCAAAGAAAATCAACATTTAAAATCCTAGCTTTTAACTAGACCCTCGTGGTAATGGGAAATATTTCACTATTCAACAATGGAGCAGGCCATATATTTGGCTTAGTTTTGCACAAGGTCATAATAACAGAATGCCTCATAAGGAATAAACCTTCTTTGGTAATATGGTTCACTTTTGCATCTGCCAAGAAATTTCATGTGATATGTACACATAATACTCATAACCATTTCTTTCTGCAATACCATAACATTGACACAGACACACATCAAAGTCTAGTTCCTGCTGGGGAGGAAGAAAAGCAAAAAACATTTGAATCACAAAATATATTTTTGAAGATGGGTGGTAGAAAAGCAATGGATGAAAATTTCCCAAATTTTTCAAAGATAAAAAAATGCGTGAAAACTGAGTGGGGTAGGAGGAACTCTAAAAATAGGGTGGTATTATCGAGAGCAGAGGCATCCGACATTGAGTGGCTAATGACAAAGCATCAATTCCTGGATAGCAACTAATTACTGAGTACACATTTTTTCTATATCAATAAAATCTTTAGTAGATCATTCAGTCCATAAATCAGTTTTTTCAGCAATTTCTTCACATTAGCATTTAAGAAACCTTTAAATGAGTAACAGGTATGTATTTCTTCCAATGAAGAAAGAGTAGTTCATACCAATGATGAATTTGAGGTGGTGGCAAGATTGCCAAGGATCTCATATCACATAACCCTTGGCAATTTTATATATATTTCATAAAATTTTGACTGCTTCTCTCATCGATCAAGCTTACCTACTGCAATCTCTATCAAGTACAATGTCTCTTTCTCAATATTTATATTTGTTATTTACTTTTTGATTCCAACCATTTCTTTTTCTCACACAATTTCACCTTCTCTCCATTTCCTTGCTCAATTTCCATCCCCTTTCTCTCTCTCTCTCTCTCTTTCACTAATCTCCATCCACTCTCACTCACAAATCTCTATTCTCTCACTCACTTATCAATTTCCCTTCTGTTTTATGAGTCAGCTCTTCCCACCTCGTTATCAACAATTTCAGCTTCATCGACCAAAAACACTTGTCTTTTATTTGTTAAAATATATTCTGAAATCGTTACCCATTCAGTAGTATCAGACAACAGTATTGCTTAACACTTGTGCTAAGATAGCAACCAATGTTACCAACAGATGAGAACCATACGAAGATAACAAGGAGAAAAATGGAAGATAAAAAAAATGAAAATGAAACTGTCCATTCTACAAAGATATGAACACTCAGAGAAACAGCTGAGACCCAGAGAAATATAGAAAATAAAAGGAGAAAAAAAGACTGAACGATGATAAAGAAAAATCAAGAGAATTATATACAGCACATTATATATATAAGAAAATACATAGCACAAAAGGGAAAAAAAGCAATAAAGAAAAAGTGAGAAGATAAAAAGAATTTGCAAGCAGAAGAACAAAGAAACAAAAACTGGTCTGGTTAGTCACTCAACAGAAAGTGTCACATAATCAAAACCTTTTGACAGCAGGCCATGCTGGGGGTGATCAATTGAAAAAATTGGTGAACAATGACTAAATTACTGCTCACAACTTTTTTTGTGCAGTGATCACTAAGAAAGTTTGTATTTTCAAAAAAAATAAGAGATCTCTTTAGCATGAACTTGAATTGCAATTTGAACCCCAACTAAAAACATATTCAGGGGAGGAATTTGAAAAAAAAAGATAAGTTCTCTTTTAGACATGAGGATGTAAATGTTTGAGTTTTCAGCCCTCTAGCTCAATTAGAAAACCAAAGACACCTGTGTTGACAGTTTTGGCTGACAGTTTCTCACACTAAGACAGTAAAGACAGAATAGCAGAAAAAAAAAAAAAATCGAGGGATAGAGAGAGAGAAGGTAGAAAGATAAAGTCATATGCTAAAGAATATTGAAAAATAGAAATACATATGCACAGAGTAAAATACACACACACATATAGAACCAGCTACATTACATATAATTTATTATATTATATCTAGATATCCCCAGTGAAATATGTATTATATATTTTACTTCACAAGATACTTAACATTTGCATACAGATTTATGCATGTATCTCTTTCTCTCTCAATCATATATATATATATATGCATGTATGTACATTCACATCTTTATATACTTATGTCCATTGCGAGATATGCAGGTTTTTTTTCAACTATGCATATACACATACACACAAACTCATTTACAGATTATGCAATGTGTTTATTACATACTCATCCTCTGTGCATAACATACAAATATATATCCATATATCTATCATGTAGGTACGCTATAATATAGACACATTATAAACACACATCTATATGCACAAAAAAGAATGCAGGACTGAACGAAACAAATTTTTTCCGAAGAATTTATCATCCAATGGAATAAAAGAGATAGAAAAGAAGAAAGCAAAAAAAGCAGGGAAAAGCCATTCTTCATTCAAATAATGCAGCCACCCACAGACATCTTAAAGAAGCCCCTATCCATTATTCTAGGCTTTCATCCACCTTCTTCCCTCCTTCAGCACAAGGGGGGAGGACATATATAGGGAATGAGGGTAGGAAAACAGGGTGGGGCAGAGCGAAGATGAAGCATTTCTAAATGATATTGTGAACAAGCAAAAACAGAAAATTAAACAGAAATTAGGTGACAGTAAAAAATGGATTTGGAAAGACAAGAAACTGAAGGAGAAAATAGGAAAAAGAATGGACGAAGATTTTGGAAGAGAAAGGGTTAAAAGGAGAGAGAGAGAGAACAAGGCGAGAGAGGGAGAAAGCAAAAACAGAACAGAGGAGGAAGGGGAGTGGAGGGAAGAAGAGAGAGAAAACGGATTGGAGGGAAAGACAGAAAGAGAGGGAGAAAACGGATTGGAGGGAAAAAGAGAGAGAGAGAGAGAAAACGGATTGGAGGGAAAAAGAGAGAGAGAGAGAAAACGGATTGGAGGGAAAAAGAGAGAGAGAGAGAAAACGGATTGGAGGGAAAAAGAGAGAGAGAAAACGGATTGGAGGGAAAAAGAGAGAGAGAGAGAGAAAACGGATTGGAGGGAAAAAGAGAGAGAGAGAGAAAACGGATTGGAGGGAAAAAGAGAGAGAGAGAGAGAAAACGGATTGGAGGGAAAAAAAGAGAGAGAGAGAAAACGGATTGGAGGGAAAAAGAGAGAGAGAGAGAAAACGGATTGGAGGGAAAAAGAGAGAGAGAGAGAAAACGGATTGGAGGGAAAAAAAGAGAGAGAGAGAAAACGGATTGGAGGGAAAAAGAGAGAGAGAGAGAAAACGGATTGGAGGGAAAAAGAGAGAGAGAGAGAGAAAACGGATTGGAGGGAAAAAGAGAGAGAGAGAGAGAAAACGGATTGGAGGGAAAAAGAGAGAGAGAGAGAAAACGGATTGGAGGGAAAAAGAGAGAGAGAGAGAGAAAACGGATTGGAGGGAAAAAGAGAGAGAGAGAGAGAAAACGGATTGGAGGGAACGAGAGAGAGAGAGAGAAAACGGATTGGAGGGAAAAAGAGAGAGAGAGAGAAAACGGATTGGAGGGAAAAAGAGAGAGAGAGAGAGAAAACGGATTGGAGGGAAAAAGAGAGAGAGAGAGAGAAAACGGATTGGAGGGAAAAAGAGAGAGAGAGAGAAAACGGATTGGAGGGAAAAAGAGAGAGAGAGAGAGAAAACGGATTGGAGGGAAAAAGAGAGAGAGAGAGAGAAAACGGATTGGAGGGAACGAGAGAGAGAGAGAGAAAACGGATTGGAGGGAACGAGAGAGAGAGAGAGAAAACGGATTGGAGGGAACGAGAGAGAGAGAGAGAAAACGGATTGGAGGGAACGAGAGAGAGAGAGAGAAAACGGATTGGAGGGAACGAGAGAGAGAGAGAGAAAACGGATTGGAGGGAACGAGAGAGAGAGAGAGAAAACGGATTGGAGGGAACGAGAGAGAGAGAGAAAACGGATTGGAGGGAACGAGAGAGAGAGAGAGAAAACGGATTGGAGGGAACGAGAGAGAGAGAGAGAAAACGGATTGGAGGGAACGAGAGAGAGAGAGAGAAAACGGATTGGAGGGAAAGAGAGAAAACGGATTGGAGGGAAAGAAAGAAAACAGATTGGAGGGAAAGAGAGAAAACGGATTGGAGGGAAAGAGAGAAAACGGATTGGAGGGAAAGAGAGAAAACGGATCGGAGGGAAAGAGAGAAAACGGATTGGAGGGAAAGAGCGAAAACGGATTGGAGGGAAAGAGCGAAAACGGATTGGAGGGAAAGAGCGAAAACGGATTGGAGGGAAAGAGCGAAAACGGATTGGAGGGAAAGAGCGAAAACGGATTGGAAGGGAAAGAGAGACAGAGAGAAAACGGATTGGAAGGGAAAGAGAGACAGAGAGAAAACGGATTGGAAGGGAAAGAGAGACAGAGAGAAAACGGATTGGAAGGGAAAGAGAGACAGAGAGAAAACGGATTGGAAGGGAAAGAGAGACAGAGAGAAAACGGATTGGAAGGGAAAGAGAGACAGAGAGAAAACGGATTGGAAGGGAAAGACACAGAGAGAGAGGGAGAGAACGGATTGGAAGGGAAAGACACAGAGAGAGAGGGAGAGAACGGATTAGAAGGGAAAGACACAGAGAGAGAGGGAGAGAACGGATTGGAAGGGAAAGACACAGAGAGAGAGGGAGAGAACGGATTGGAAGGGAAAGACAGAGAGAGAGAGAGAACGGATTGGAAGGGAACACAGAGAGAGAGAGAACGGATTGGAAGGGAACACAGAGAGAGAGAGAACGGATTGGAAGGGAACACAGAGAGAGAGAGAACGGATCGGGAGAGAGAGCAAGAACAGTTGGGAGCGAGAGAGAGAGCAAGAACAGTTGGGAGCGAGAGAGAGAGCAAGAACAGTTGGGAGCGAGAGAGAGAGCAAGAACAGTTGGGAGCGAGAGAGAGAGCAAGAACAGTTGGGAGCGAGAGAGAGAGCAAGAACAGTTGGGAGCGAGAGAGAGAGCAAGAACAGTTGGGAGCGAGAGAGAGAGCAAGAACAGTTGGGAGCGAGAGAGAGAGCAAGAACAGTTGGGAGCGAGAGAGAGAGCAAGAACAGTTGGGAGCGAGAGAGAGAGCAAGAACAGTTGGGAGCGAGAGAGAGAGCAAGAACAGTTGGGAGCGAGAGAGAGAGCAAGAACAGTTGGGAGCGAGAGAGAGAGCAAGAACAGTTGGGAGCGAGAGAGAGAGCAAGAACAGTTGGGAGCAAGAGAGAGAGCAAGAACAGTTGGGAGCAAGAGAGAGAGCAAGAACAGTTGGGAGCGAGAGAGAGAGCATGAACAGTTGGGAGAGAGAGAGAGAGAGCATGAACAGTTGGGAGAGAGAGAGAGAGCATGAACAGTTGGGAGAGAGAGAGAGAGAGCATGAACAGTTGGGAGAGAGAGAGAGAGAGCATGAACAGTTGGGAGAGAGAGAGAGAGCAAGAACAGTTGGGAGAGTGAGAGAGCAAGAACAGTCAAAAAATAGGAAAAAGAATTTGGAAAGAGAATCTCAATAATGAATTAGAAAAGAGGAAAGATGAGGATAAAGAGGAGCAAGACTCATAATGAGAAGAGACGGAATCGCAAAGCAATTCTGTGGTGGCTACTGAAAACAGCACAATTCTGGAAAATAATTTTTTTTTAAGTTTAGAAATAAAAATTAGAGAAAAAATTAGATTAATTTTTTTCCTAGCTATCTCTTAATTTCTTTGTTTTTATTTGTGTTGTTCCATCATGAGAATATGAAGTTAAGAGCTATTCTGAAACTATTCAATATTTTGCAATCTGTCTCCTTCTCTCTGCTCATGTGCTTGTTTGTGTCAGTCATAACAAATGTGAATATATGTGTGTGTGTTTCCACTTGAATATGTCATTCTGTGATTCACAATTCAATATATGCATTCATTTATATACTGAAAGTGGTATTTGTAAGGATATACCTGAATGTACACAAGCAAATTCTATCCATATGTACATACCTACCTGAATTTCTGCCTATGAATACATACATCATGAAATTTCAGTATGTATAGATATATATTCAGATCTATAAGTACAGTCATGCTTTCATAAGAATTTCTTAGTTTTAAACTTGCACTTTAATATGAATGTATTTAGAGTCATTCAAATTTCTCTAATTTCTTTACATACCAATCTGGATCCTTTGGTGGCCATACACTTGTTTGAATATCTCAAAATATAGCATTTACACCTAATGAATACATATACATATATCCATACGTATATGTACTATATATTTTTTCAGATAAGATATGATACCAAATTTAAACTTAATTTATTGTTTTAACTCGCTGTTTTTTGCTTTGTATCTGGCCTATAGGACGGTCCCATTTTTGGGTCCTTCAAGGGTCGTCTTATCTGTCAAAATATACAATATATATTATACATATGTAGGTGTTTGAAAATGTAGACCTCTGAAGTCATGGAAAAAGATCAATAGACATAGATAAGTATATCTACATTTAACCGTAAGCTGCAAAAAAGCACCCACTATACTAGTTTCACCAAAATAATGTTATGTGTGTATGTATAGATGGATAGATAGATAGAGCTGACAAGTTTGATGCAAAAGGCAGGCATAATTGGTTCTGCTATATTGTAAACTATTAATTTTCAACTATTCATCCACAAAATAATCAATCAATAAAAATAAATGTCCAAGGACAAGTACAGAACCTTTATCTTTGCTGTGTGTGTGAGTGTTTGCCCACATATGTAGATACATGCACAAAATGTATCATTCTTTTTATATATTTGCATACGACACATTGATTGCATGTGAATATTTGAATTACGATTTGTGTATGCATGTGTACGTAATTTACCGTGAGTATATGTGATGTCCACACAGGGTGTCTGGTAATTTTTCTCTGTCTTTTATTTAACAAATCAAAATTAGTGAGAAATAAAATAAGAGAATCGAAACAAAGGAAAACCAGAACAGGAGAAGGGGAGAAAAAATTAAATTAATAGAAACACCATTCTCCCTGTCAGATTGGATGAAAACATGCATTTTAATAAAGAAAAATTTGAACATAAAAGAAACATCATACCTCTCTTCATTCTCATTATTATTATTATTACTACTTTTTTTGAATTTAGTTTTATCAATGCTATCTTTGTCATATGATTATTATTATTATTATTATTATTATTATTATTATTATTATTATTATCATTTCTATAATTTACTTTTTTATTTCTGTTCTGTGATCATTTGTAATAGTAGTCATAGTTATGATTGTTTATTATTTTCCTCTCTATTTTATCTGTTCATTTGTGGCCTTGTTTTGTATTTTTTTAAAGTTATAGTTTCCCAATGAACAATTTTTTCTCTCTTTTAAATTATAGTGATTGAGTTCAGGGGGAGAGCAAGAGAGAAGGTAGCCTTTCTTTCTTTTTTTCATAGAATGTAATTTTGCAATTAAGTTGAGAAAGACAGAAAAAAAAAAAACTACCCTTTCCTTTTTTTTTTTTAAACTACAAAAAAAAAAACCCCCAACAAAACAAACAAAAAAAAGATTTGAGATAGGAGAAGAGAGAGAATATGCCTCCACTCAAACCATATGCAGTTCTATCTAAGAGCTCATCATTACAAACTGAAATACCAACAAAAAAAAGGTAAAAAAATTAAGAAAATAAAGTGTAAAAAAAAAATTAAATTGCAATAAAATAATGTAAAAAAACATTGGAAAATAATATTTAATTTAAATCATAAAGAGTAATTAAAGAAAAAAAAAAAGAAAATCAGAAGAAGATCTCCAAAATCTAACACAAAATAAATAGTATTTTATAGCAGCTGGACAGTATTGTCAAAGTGGAAAGCTGGTGCTTGACAGGGAGCTGGAGATAAAGAGATGAAGGAAAAAAAACAGATAAGAGGAAGGAAGAGGAGATAGTGTCGGTGGTGTTGGTTGGCCAAAGGGACAGGGTAGGGTGTCAGCCGGTGGTCAGTTAGTGATGCAGTGCTGTAAAGGGTATTGTTGATGCTGTGCTTCTCAACACAGTGCTCTTCAAGAAACAGCTTCGAATCAACTCCCCAACCACACCCGCTCCATCTCCTGATTTTGTCTCCATCTTCATCACCTCCTTCTCTTCCTTTATTTCAATCTTCCCTTCTTTCGCTTCTCCTCCTCTGATGCAGAGTATAAGGTGAGTTCAGTTTGACAGTCTCATCGAGACATAACTCAAGATTGCTGCTGCTGCTGCTGTTGTTGCTGTCATCGTCATCTCCATCTTCATCTTCTTCCTTGTGGACATGGTGGTTGGGAAGGTGGAGTGTACAGACTGAGTGGTACAAGTAAGGTGAGGTGATCACAGGGAGAGAAAGAGGAAGGGGATGGATGGTGGCGAGGACAATGAAGATGAGCTGAATGGTGACGGAGAAGGAGAACAGCTAGGACGGGAGTGTGTGGAGAAGGGCCACAGTGATGACAATGATAGAGGAAGAGAAAGAAGAATTGCAGGGAGGACAATAGAGAAGGGAATGAAGATGGCGGTGGCATTGGAAAAGTCAGGGTGGGGGAGAAAGAGTGATTATGTTCGAAGCTGCTACAAAGGTGGCGATGGTGGTGGAGGAGCTGGTGCTGGCAGTTATGGTGGTGGTGTCGGCTATTGCCACAGCCCTGGCTGCTGCCGTTCCTGCAGACTTTCCTGTTAGTCTTCAACCTAGCCTATTGATTTTGTATTAAGTGCACATCAAGAGAAGTTGTTGGCGGATGGGTTGAAGGAGGAGGAAGAAAAGAGGAAGGTAGGGTAAGAGAGGATGGGGTGGGTATTACCTTGTGTGGAGGCAGTGGAAAAGGAGGGAAGGGGGTTGAGGAGAGTAGGCGAGGGGTGGAAGATGGAGGTGGGGGTGAGCAAAAGAGGCTGGAAATAGGAAGGGCACCACACACACACACATTCAGGAATGGAGGAGTTAGTGGTCTCAATACAATGAGAATGTATTAGTCAGTGGGCACAGCAATATCTTATGGAAGTGTTTCTCCTGCTCAGCTCTGGCCACAGCCATTGTGCACAGAGGTGGGTGGGGATGGAAACCCAGAAGTGGGTTGGGAGAAAAGGAGGGTGCGGAGCAGATGGATGGGGAGGAGGAAAAGATGGCATGGAGAGGAACACAAGGAGAAAGCTTCAGAGATGGAAGGTGACAACTAAGAGAAAGTAAAGGAGATGGGGGAGTTGGATGAAAAAGAAAGAGAAAAAAAGTGGATGCTCAAGAATTAAGAGAGGAAGGAAGAAATGAAGGAGAATAGAAATGGAAAGAACAAGAAGAGAGACTAGGAAGAGAATGAAAGCAAAGTCTGGAGAAATCAAAGAAATTGAAATGAAAAAAAGAAAACGAGACAGCGACAAAAAACACTGCAAGATTGAGATAAAGAGCCAAAATGTAGACAAGGGAAAGGAGATTTTCAATGAGAAATGACTATGTAAAGGAAAGGAGAGAGCTAAGCAAAGACAAGACGAGTAAACAAAGAAATTAACAATTTGTAAGAACCAAATTTGGTACAATGCCACATTCATGCTGCACCTAGTGAGAAGTGAAGTCACTATCTATGGCTTTCGAGAGTGGCACACCAACTATTGCACTACGACCAAGACCACAATAAGAATCAAAGAAAACCAGAAAGACAGATGAGGATAAAAGTGTGTGGGACTTGTCTTCTGGGAGAAAAGTAAGAAATATGATTGTAGAAGAGAGGTGAAAAGAGAGCAAACAGAGGGAGTTAAGAGGTCGAAGGAAGGTGTGTGTTTATGGGTTTGTGGCAGGAAGGAACAGAATAAGAATGATGTGGGTGAGTCGGGAAGGAGCCCCATTGGAATGGAGAAAGGAGAGAATGCAAGCGTGTACAAATCTGTATTTTGCGGCAGCTTACTTGATCAAGATGACATCTGAATGGGATTAACCCTACCCTGTCAACACAGCACAGGATTCAGCTTTCGGAAGAGGAAGAGAATGGACTGGAGACTTAAGTGGAGAGGAAAAAGAAGAGCAAAGGGAGAGAGACTGACATGGGGGGGGGAGAGCAAGCATAGAATTCATCTATATTCTAATCTTGCTTGTGTTGGTTCCGAAGGTATACTTGTTCCATGTGGAGTTAACTGTTATCCACTCTTCACATGTGTGCACGTAGCAGTTTATTCAGATATGTGTATATAAGACACGTATAGTTGTACATGCATATACATAGGACAACTTGTGGATGTAGGATACTACTGCACATTTTAATCTATTTGAAATAGATGTACAAGTGAACTTAAGTAAAATATATTTGGGGATACAAACAATGAGCAAAGGAGACAGTGGAGGATATATTAACACAAGTGTATTCTTTATTTCTTTGCAAATTAAAGGTACTTTCAATGAATGAAGGTATCAGAGCATATCGCATCTATGACATGTGTGTGTGTGTGTGTGTGTATATATATATATATATATATATATATATATATATATATGCGTGTGTGTGTGTATATATGTACATATGTATGTGTATATATATATATATATATATATATATATATATATATATATATACACACACACACACACACACACACACACACTTACTGTGATGTTGCTTTATCTATGTTGATAGTGTTCAATATCTTGGACTAGAAGTTAGTCAGATGTGCATTTATTTACATGGTAGTTGAAACTTCATAAATCATTTCATACTTAACAGCAATCTTCAGACAAATGTTATACTTGTTTGTTTCAGAATAATTGTTTTGTTTTTTGACGGTTGTGTTTTGGATTTTTCTGTGATGGTGTCATAGAGTTTTTAATCTGTGCAACCGTTTTTAGTTGTTGTGGCTTTTCTTAAATATTCATTCTCATTTCAATAGTCTTGTGCTGTTTTCACATTTTTTGTTAGTGAATGATAATGTGTGTACATGGCTTCTTTGTTTCTATGTTCCTTCTGGAGCTCCTATGTATATTTTTTTCTAGATTTTCCATAGATTTGACAGTGGCTTGATACATGGCATTGGATTGGAGGCATTTTCCTTTTATTGGGCATTTTGCTTTTGTCCTGCAGTTACAGGTTGTTGAGTGATGCTGATTATTTATTGTAGTGTGTTTTTTTATCATTTGTAACATACAGCTGTAGCTTTCTTTTAATATGTTTCTGCTTAATATCTTGAGTAGTTTGCTTGATTGAGGGAAGTGTTTATCAATCAGAGAAATATTTACCATATATTTGTTTTGACACTTTTGTTGTATGGCAGGCTGAACCAGGTCAACAAAATTTTACTTTGTATGATATTCCAGAATTGTTTTAATTGTTGATTGAACAATCTCGTTTGAAACTAAAGGTATGTATTTACTTCTGTCGACCCTGTACATGTCAGATTGTATGCATAAACTTCTGATCCGGCATGCATACAAATATCAGAATACATACAAGAAAGTGTGGCCACTCACATATATGTATATTAAACTATATAAAAAAACTTGCATGCAATTTAAATATATTTATGTAAAACATATCTATATAAACACAAATACAATACAAACAACTATCGAAACTCATATCCACATGATTAATACAATCACCAGAAGACATATTGACATTCACTAAAATTCTGACAGCCGTGCCCTGTATACAACAAACCTAAGTCCAAACACTTGATTACAGGCACACACAAACATAGATCTACAGGGACACAAATGTGCTTCATAGAAGTTGCAGCTTTATATAAGTCTATAGATTCATACATAAATGCATTATCCCAATCAAGTAAATGAGAGAACAAATAAATGTCGGCATTAAAATCCATGCAGATGACAGAATTATTAAGTCTGTACGTAAGTAAGAACCGGGCAAGTGTTAATGAGGTCTCTGAGTGCATGCACGCACCTTTGCATCAATGTCAGTGAGCAGTGGAGTCATTAAGGATTCAAGTAGGTCACATGGACATGCCAGGCAAACTTGTGTGCATATATTCAACTGAGTTATCAATAACGAAGAACTATGAACACACAAGAACAAAAATACACTCATTGTATGCATAGAGCAATTGTGTGAGTGTCTAAGTAAATCATATGTAGACATAAAAAGAGAGGAAAGAAGATGCATTTTGTGTGTGCATTTGTGCATATATATATATATATATATATATATACACACACACACACACACACATGCCTACTTTTTATACATATATGCACATTTTTTTCAAATGTATAAAAATAAAGGTAGTAGAGATGGTGTGTCATCTGTATGCATTGTTACATGCCTAAGCAAAGGAATACAAGGATATCAATGTTTCATAAATTTACCTCTTTATTACTATGGTAAATACAGCCCTAGATGATAGCAGAACTGTTTGAACATTTGACAGAGTGCTAAAAGGAATTTTTTTGAACTCGATTTATTAACAACTTACATCAAATAAAAAAAAAAATCACAACAGAAGCGAATGGAATATTTTTCTTTCATTGCCAATTATACACTGAAGAGTTGAATACAATCCATATTGTTATGATTCACATTCAAAAATTTGGAATGACATGGAAAGGGAGCTTAAACTGTAACGCATGAAAAGTGTCCCTTTCAAATCAGTGAAATGTCCAAGTTGAAAATTCAATGCTTACCAAATTTAAATAATTAATTGATCTTCTTGTTGAACAAAACATAAAAAAAGTCTCACCATTTCATTTTTTGTAAAAAGAAAAAAAAACAAAAAAACAGATGAATACGGAAATTGAATTGTTTGTATGGTAATTTTTTGAGTTGGTTGCCAAAAAAATGAATTATACCAGGGGACTCTATAACCAGTTTAGCGACACCAATTCCAAAGTCTAAAAACCCTACTTCCAACAAAGAAATAATTAAGAAGGTGCCTATAAGATTGATTTGATATGAATGCACTTTTTACACCAAGTTAGTTTGTATAAAACCAAAATCAGACAAAAGTCAGTTTCGACAAAGGATAAACCAGATGGTTAGATGAACATGCTGTAGACAAAACTGATTTATGCTAAAGTGAGATAGACAATTCCACCTAGGCCTGAAGAGTTCCAAGGCAATGCTCCACTTTATCCCGTACCCCACCTGCCCAGTGGAAAGAAAGGTCTTCAAAGGAAAAAGTAATCATGAAATTGTTAAGAACTTCAGAAACAAATATTGAATACTTTGTATCCTCTGACATTTTATATATATATATATATATATATATATATATATATATATAGGTTGAGAACCTCTATTCCAAAATTCCTGGGACCAGAAGTGTTTTGGATTTCAGAATTGCATTCACATAAGATAAGCAAAATATACGGAGATTAATGTATGTTTGTCTGGCAGTAATGATTTCTTTTGGTTGGGTCTTGTTTCATCTTTTAGCACTTGTGATGTGAATATAGTTTCATGTTTTTAAAGAATTACACAATGATAACCAAGCTTTTATTGACATCAGAATGAGTCAAATGCCTTGGAAAGTGGCCTTGTTCATAATCTCTAAATAATATGACGGAGAGGTCAGTAGAGGAATTTTCCACTTCATAAAAAAAGTTTCAGATTTTGGAACATTTTGGTTTGAGGAGTTTTAGATTTTGGAAAATTCCAGTTTTAGGACTTTTGGAAGAGGAATACTCAACCTGTACTAGCAAGGTAACATACCATCTTTGTGTAATATAATGGATTCTGTATTTAACTTGGAAGAAAATATTCTTAAATATATCTTAAAAATTGATTAGAATATGACACAGAGTAAAAAAATATAGTACCTATAAAAAGTAAGGAAAAGAGATATCTTGACTAATCCAAAGAGGTTGCTTTTAAAATGCAGTTTATCTCTAGTCTCCATGTTAATATGATGTATTGAGAGTCAAGTCATGGATGGAGAAACAATTTAAAATGTCTCTCTCAGGAAAATAGACTAGGCAGAGAAAAACTGATCACCACCATAAAAGATTCTACATCACCCAGTTTGATTTTCTTATCTTCAGTTTATAGATTGCTTCAAGTGTAAATGAGATTTCCTTCGAACAAATCAACCATGTCAATATCATTATTTATACAATACATGACTAAGGTAGCTCTTAAATCATCTTTTCAGGTAATCAATATTTATTTATCAAACAAGAATTGTGAATGATTTGTTGATATTTAGTTTCTTATTTTCACATATATGGAGAACTATAGGTAGACAAAGAAGGCTAATTTTATTCAAAAAGTTCTGACGATGCTAACCGATATGTCTCTAATTATTTTCCAGAGTTTCCTTCATTCTTTATTTTTATTAAAAATTGTTTAAAGGAGAAAGCTATATAAGGTTGATACAGAAGTGACCAGCACTTAATATTAGGGAAATCTTAGAAGTGATTTTTTGAAGTTTATCTAGGTGTATATTAGTTATTACCTGTTAATTGTAAATAGCCTAAATATTTTTTGGTAAGAAAATCATTGGTGATGAAAAATAAATTTATTTGGACTCAAAATGAAGAAACATCCAAAGCAGCCTTCAACATGTTAATCTAAATAGCAGTTCTTGTGTTCGGTGAGATTCAAAAGAAATTCTTTATTATGGAATTGCTGGAATCAGTACAAACTGTCAGCGTAAAACACTTCCTTGAACAATTGAGTTATTTGAATAACTCTGGAGTAGAGAAGACATTTTTCTTGGCAAAAAAATTGAACAGTAATATTGTTACATCCCAATGTCAGTCCTTGAGTTGCAAATGCAACATAGCAAAATTTCACAGCAGGGATTAAAGGTTTCTTTCATATCCTATTCAGACCCAACACTTGTTATCTAATCAGTAATTTCAATAAGGTCAACATATCAAAGAATTCATCGAATTGAAAGCAAAATCTTTGTTTTATGATAGAATACACAATCTAGTGGAAAGGTGGCATCGGGTCATAAATCCAGAGGAAATATTCAAGCATGTATTTGGCACTTTCCACACTGATTTAACAATGAGGAAAACAATTTTACAAACATGAGTGTTTTGGGTCAGCCTTTACTTACAGTTGAAAAAAGTCAATCAAATCAAATGAGAAAAATATGAATTTCAAAGAGAGTCAAATGATGCAATATTGCCAATTCCTGTAGCAATAGCTGATGCAATGGTCTACCCTCTTCAAGATACCAATGGTGATCATACAAAGAGGTGTGTGGCCAATCCACAATAAAAGTCTATAATATTCTATAACCTTTTTCAACAAGAAAAGAATTTATAGAAATTATAGAAATTCATTATTCTCCACTAAACAATTCAATTCTGGAAAATGACCATCGAACAATAATTATAAACAGAGAAGTATATTTTGGGTTTTCTACCTGCTGAAAACTAATTGAATTATGAAAAGGAGCAAATTTACTATCTCAGTTTTTATTAAGCAACCTAAATCTTTTTACTGCAGCTGTATTGTTTTATTTCTACATGCATACAAAAAATCATGAACACGCAGAACAATAAAAATATATAGTAATGGTATTGAAATAGAAAGGCTTTCATTGGATTTCTCTCACTAATTATGGGTGTTTGTAATTTTAAAGTCAATTCCAGGTGGCTTCCTGTTGTTGACAATCATCATTTCTTTCCGAGCATATTTTGATTACGCATTATTACAGAGCATTACAGGACAGTTAATTTATAGCTTTATACGCATAAAATGAAGATTAGTTTTGCTGTTGGCAGAGTTTCTTCTTGGAAAAAAAAATGCAGAAAAACATCTTGGATATCTTTAAAAACCTTATTGTTTATTCTACTCAAGTCAACACTGGAGGCAAATTTTTTCAAACACAAAGCAACAAGTATTGAAGGTTATTTTCATGCATGGACTGGGGTTGTTAATGTGGAAATTGGTGGAAAATGCAACACCTGTTGATAAAATCTAAAACTAAGAAAAGCAAATAATTCAGGCAGCCTGGCACCAAATCAAAACAGACAATCTGAGTTGGTGAATCGCTCTGGCATTAGTTGGCTTAATGTGTAAATTTCAATTATGCTGTTATCTTTAGTGCATTGTGTTCTTGATTTGCTATCTTGGCTCACGCGGGATATTTTTCTTCTTTTTTTTTTTTTTTGATGGACGGTTATTTAAGATACTCAAACCATTCAACCTAACTGCACTGAATTCATCTGTAACAGACAATCCACAAGGGTCAGCTGAAAATGCATTACTTATTATAAAGGATTATCAGTCTGATAAATTGTTGAAAAGACTGGTATGACTTTTTTGTTTGCTTCAGTCTCATACTAAAAGTCCTTAGATACAATGGGTTAAGGCAATGGTTTTGAAACTGGAGTCCGTCAAATACTTAAGGGTCTGCATCAGTGTTCCCTTTGAAGCTGACATTACTAATCTTGTGGGAAAGAAACAATATGGTACATTGCACAGCTATTAAAAAAACTATTATTGTTATTCAAGTAAATGTAATACATTTTAAATAAATAATTTTCAAAGATCCAAAATTGCTTTTTATTGCAGTTTGTAATAAAACTAAAAGCTGAGAATAAGAGTCTGAGATGATTTTTCTTTTTAAAGAGAGGGTCCTTGAGTTTTCAAGGTTTCAAAACCATTGGGTCAAGGATAGTGATAGTCAGTTTGCATAATGTAGCTAGACTACATTCTTTAAAAAATGAAGGTTTGGTAATATCAAAGCTTCGACAACAATTGATGAAAGTGAGTGAGTCAAAGAGTATATACTGCCTGTGATCACGTTCATATGATTGCATAGTTAGAAGTCAGTGTTTATACATATTTTCTCTTGAATGTGGACATGTGCAGATGGTCCTATTTGAGGAACAGGATTAGCATCACAGGTTCAAGATTCAAGTTAGAATCAGATCATTCTGGTTTGAATTTCCTATGCCAATCTGAAATGAGTTCCAACTGAGAGTTTATTCATATGAGAGATGCACACACCAAAATAACACACCAATCACAGGAAAGATAACAAAAATATAAGAAATGATATGATTTTATTTTTTAGCATTTCAACTGCTCAAGGTAGGTCATAAGGTTCAGCAAACAAACTAATCTTTACATTACATAAGTTTCAATTGTAAGTAGTGATGTCTCCATCAGAGATCAGGTTTCTCTATCTTAGGAGCATTTTGAAAAATGCAAAACATAAGAACAATACTCAGCTGATGAATAGCAACAAAGTAAGAAAGAGACAAAAAAGAAACCAATCCCAATACTTTCCATCAAAATGATATAAACATTTTTTTGAACAGGTGTTAGGTTAAATATAATTGAAGTAAGACTGGTAGCAAGGCAACAAGTAATACTTTCCAGAAATTATGCAGTACACCCCCAAGAAGTTGTTGTCATCAATCATTTAATTATAAATGGTCTATTTACTTATCAAGGAAATTATCACCTGTTTATTGAATTTGAGGCCACTGTTAGATTAAGAATTTCTAGAATAGTGCATGTATGTATATTATATAATGGGTGTAAACCAGATGGAAAACAAACTGAAAGAAAGAGTGTAGATAAGGGACTAATGGAAAATGAACAAGTTTAGCTATGATAGGGTCAAACTTCTTTGCTTTATTAAAATCTTTTAAAAGGTTCACAAAACAGAATTTATTTCTCTGTACAATATTATTCCAAAACCACTTCTCCCATTTCAGCTCCTTTATTAGTAGTTCTTGCAAGTGGGATTTGCAAACTGTTGCAAAACAAGTTGACCAGAGTTGGACTTCAGAAGAGGGAAATGAATTCATCATTTTCAGCATACGTCACTATTCTTCATGTGTGACATCAGTGGTATTTAGTCATTGTCATCCATCATTGTTGTTACATAGGAAAATAAAGTCAAAACTCAATAATAGACAGAACAAAGAAAGAAAATGTCTTTTCAGCCACTAGCCTCAAAAGGAAGGAATAGGAGGAAGACAGAAAAGGCATACTCAGCCTAATGGTTAATCAGCCACTGGCCCCGAAAGGTAAAAAGACAGAAAGAAAGGAAAAGCCAATTCAGCCACATGATTGATCCGCCACTGACTTTGAAAGCAAAGAAGAAAGAAAAGAAAAGTGTTGCTTCCAAGTGGATTATCCTGACTATTGATTACAAGTTGAATGACTATACCCATGAAGCTATGGATGTGCTGATGGAAATTGAAACTTATAAATGATCCTATTTAAAATCCAAAAGAAGTGTAAATGAGGTAGAGAACTTTTTAAAAGACACAAAACATATCTTATTTATCGAATGAGCCACAATCTTCACCCTCACAATGTCTGTTTTTAACCAATGTCAATAGATTCAGACATGACATCATCCATTTTTCTCGGCTTTTCTACCTACTCACTTTAAATTCAATGCTGAAATCTCAACATTTTAAATTCTAACATCTGACTAATTGCGATAATGAAGTCCACTCCATAGGAATTTGACAATTATTCATTAATATCTAAAAAAAGAAACCTCTATGGATGAATCTGTACAGCGTCTATCCAGAAAGTATCAAGTCATTTTGAATACCTAGAGAATTATTTATGCAGCTTTGATGTAACTTAACCTATCACACAGGTGTGTAAGATCCCCTTAGAGCCCATTTAGCTTCCTTGTAACTTCTGGCTTTTTCCCTGGGCTAAAATTGCCATTGGAAGGAAGGAAATTCCAGACTATGGATGATATTGAGGAAAACATGACAAACTCTGGAGACTTCCAAAAGTGGGAGAGACATTGGGATAAGTGTGTCAGGTTCTAAGGGGAGAGCTTTGAAGTAGACTAAGGTGCCATTGTGTGCTGGGAGAGAGTTATGTTTAGCACGTCTTCTTCACATGCAGGAGGTCCGAGGTTCAATTCCTGGTGTGAGCAAAGAGTGTGGAAAATTCTTCTTTAGGATAGATTTCCTAGTGCATTCAACAGTACACCCCAACCTGTGTAATTAATTTGAGGTATGCCTTTGGTGGACTTGCATCTGGTCATAAAAACTTGAAAGCATGAAGTCCTGGTCTCGACCAGACTTGAGACTTGCAGGACTAAGCTGATACATGCAACAGAAACTGGGAATTTATCACGAGCCGCTATACTCCATTGGGGATTGTCTCTTAAGAGTCAAAATGCTTCACCTTGTTATGGTGCCATTGCCCCAAGTAAGCTATTTTTTTCTTAATATTAAATAGTTGAATATTTTCTGGACAGACCTCGTTCACACAACATATAAACGAACAAAGATGCTTTCACTGACATTAATACGCTCTTTTTTTGTCAGTCCCCAACAACAGGATATCAGTCTTTTTCAATGTTTCCTTGATCAACAGACAATATCTTCTAAATTCACTAAGATTCAATTAATGGCAGAATGTTTTATATGCAAAAAAAGAAAAAAAATCAAACACATGTATGAATAAAAAATATATGAAAAAGATATTAAGTATATCAGTAAAATAGTTTTCTTCATCTTTTTGACAACTCAAACACAAAAGATGATAAATGATTCATTCAATGTTGTCTATGTTTGGTGTTTGTACTTCGGGAAAAAATCCACAAAAATTCAATCAATTGTCAAGATGTTTGAAAGATTTTTTTTTCTTCATATTAGAAACCATCAACCAAAACTATTTCCATAGATTCTTCAGTTTTCAAGTTGGTCTGGATGGTGGGCTATGTTTGTATATATCATACGTAATGGCCACACCAATGGAGTTACAGGACTGAAAATTTCAACATCTACTCTTTAGTATGTTTAAAAAAAACACGTTTTTGTTTTTTGAAAATTCACCCCTGAATAGGTTTATAGTGGGGGGTTAAATTTGCAGGGTAGGTCTATCTTGAATTGATCCTTTACTTTGAGTCCAGCAGCATTCATGCTTATTTTTTGGAAATTCAGGCTTCTTTTACTGATTACTGCTCGAAAAAGTCAAGAGGAGTAACCCATTCATTGATCACCACCAACATGGCATGCTGCCAAGAGAGGGTCCTTATTGAGTGACTAATAAGATCTTTTATTATTATGTCACTAAAATATACAGTTTTTTTTTGTATTTTCCAAATTGAAATCTGACTTATGGAACAATCATCTGAGAGAAAGTTGAAAAGTGAAGGGCAAAGGGGAAAAGAGGAGATAAAACAGAGAGGAACAGAAAAGAGAAAACGAGTGCAAAGAAGAATGAAGTTGGAAAGAAAGAAGGAGAAAGGGCATGTTAATGGGATTTTTAAAAGAGAAACAATATATGAAAAAGGATAGGAGAAGAACGAAAAAAGCAGAAAAATAAGGATGATAGAAAAAGTGGTGGTCACGGAAGAAAGAGTAGAAGAAAATAGAGAATGTAAGAATGAAAAACAACATCATCAT